>OV277867.1:39816069-40416069 GCA_922989275.2 Gari tellinella
TTGTAATATAATTACACACGTTCCCAAACACAAAATGCGTATAATACATGTTAATGTATCATAGATGAATGAACGAATATGAGTGACTGCATGAATGGCCGAGTGAATGAGTGAATGATTCAAATAAACACTCAGTCATTCAACCAATCAATCTGTAAGTCAACCAATCAACCAATCAATCAATAAATAAAGTAATGAGGAAAAGGATGACAGAATCAAAACACAAAATATGAAGGCCCTGTTGTACTACGGTGGATAAGACGTCACTATTTGCCAGTAAAAGTGTTTACGCTTAGATTAAATTTAGTATTGCGAACAGTTTGGATCCGGATAAGACGTCGAGTAACCCGGCGTCTGATTAGGTTCCAAACTGCCTGTCACTCAGATAAGATAATAGGCGGAACTGTTTAACATTATCGTTTTCTACATTTAATGAGATGCGTTTACCATTAAACGGGGAAGAGTAATCGAACCCCTTGTGGGGACCTAGACTTTGACCATTATTGCAAATGAGTCCAATCTCCCAGCGAACCATGTACTTCGAAGGTGAGAATTTTTAAGCAGAGTTCCGTTGTATCAGGCCCCAAGGTTATAACGCGTTTGCGTGGAGTCTGGGTGTGTTCTCAAGCATTTGATCGGTCAGATTTGAGCCTAGGCTCAAATCTGACCAATCAGATGCTTGAGAACGAGTTTAGACTCAACTGAAAAGCTTTATAACCTTGGACCCTGTGCTTTACTTTTGGCATCTATCTGTCTTTCTCTCTATATATGTCGTCCAATTTTCGTATTTTCGCAAAATACACCATTTTGTTTTCAGTCTCTTTAACCAATTGCCTCATTGCTTTTGCATTGCATGAAACAACCACCAATCATATGAATTATTATTATTATTATTATTATTACTATTATTATTGCAATAATGTATAATAATATGAATAATAATATGAATACCTCGAGAGATCTCCGTTGCAATGTTTGAGTCTAAACTCGTTCCAAAGCATTTGATTAATAGTCAGATTTGAGCCTACTAGGCTCAAATCTGACGAATCAAATGCTTGGGAACACACTCAGACATAAATAAACGCTTTAGCCTGTATCGAACCGAGAATTGTATCCAGTTTAAGAGACTTTCGGTTAACCTCATGGGTGTTGTTTTTTTCTCTCTCTCTAAAGTTTACACCAAGACACTAATTATATAGCAAAACCATGGTCAAAATTGAGCCGTGCCATAACAAAACAAGCCTTATTGTATTGCAACATTGTACAGAGCAAGCACCGTCGTCATCACAGGCTCTGTATCTGAGTTTGGTCTACACTGCTAAATACAGTGGAGAATCTGTTATTCTTTCCCGTTTAAACGCAAACGTACGCAAAGCGCTAAAACGTAGAAAAGAACAACTTTTGGACAATTCTGATATTTCATGTTTATCATGGTGGCAAACAGTTTGGAGCCTGATCAGACGCCGGGTTACCCGGCGTCTGATCTGGCTCCAAACTGTTTGCACTGCAAATAATAGTTTTAGCGTAAACGCGTTTATTGGGAAAGAATAACAGATTCTCCACTGTACCGTGTATAATACAGCATCATAAAATAAAATAAATCTAAATAGATTCGTGTGAGTGTCAAACAGGGAACATTGTATTTGACGCGGCGGCTGGCCTTGATCTACACTATTTGCAATGCAATTAGACAGATTTCTCGCGACACGGCTCAAATTTATTTTACTTCAAATGCATACAAATAATGTTTCATGAGCCAATTCCAATGTTACTAGAAATGAATGCATTTTGCACAACAATTAACGTCAGCTGTTTTTCTTTTATCCCAGACTTTTTATTTATTTTTGCCAATTTGCCGTCTAGTCTGGTTTCCATTCTCTTGAAATATACGGATGAATTTTAGTTTTGAAAAACAGTCTAAAAAGTTGCAGAGTTTCTACTTTTTCGTTGTTATAGGCAAATCGATTTGTAAAAGGTCGAGATATTAATTCTTCTTAAATATGATATGAGATCTATTTATGAAAATACCGTGAGTCTTTAACTCTTTGCACTTTAAAGGGACTCGCAACCGGATGGTGTACTTGTCAAAATAAAATAAAATACTCAAATAAAAGCAAATTTGTGGCATTATTTGGCTTCTGACATTAAAAAAATATGATCAGTCCAAAAAAAGTCTCAAGAATCGTCACCGAATATTAGTTTTTTAAGATAATTTCCATTGTTTTTCTATAGCGTTAGCTAACGGTATAGTTGTTGTTGTTGCTTCTCTACACGGGCTCAGACATAAACACGAGCCGAATTACGAAGTTGTATGCACTTTCGATTGCTACACATTGAAATACGTTAAATCGATCCGAGATAAACGGATAGTTCCATGGTCCATTGGTCTAAGCGGTTTCCCCTATTTTGCCTTCTGTCCGCCAATGCCGGGCCCCGGGTTCGAATCCCACCAGAGACCAATATTCTTTTTTATTGAAATACATTTTTTTTAAACAGAATTTCTTATCCTAAACTAATTCTTTACCATTTATATAAGCGTTTGACACATATTTACAAATTACTATTTTTAATGCACCATCTGGTTGCGAGTCGCTTTAACAGAGTGAAACGGTGGTTACTTTTGCAAACAGGGTCCACATTATATAAGACGCTGAGTAACCCGGCAGCGTCTTGTTAGGATCCAAACTTTTTGACACAAATATTTAAGAAAATCTTAATTTTAGAACAGTAGCAAACAACATTTGGTTCATACGGACTATATAAGTTAGAGTTCAAAAACGTTTATACCATGCACAAAACTGTGAAAAACAACAGTATTACGATATTTGATCATATATGTTATTGTTCTTACCTCCCAGGAGTCGGCTCAATGTCGTGAGAAGTTTGACACGATGTCGGAGAGAATGGACTTCTTGCTTCATAGTGTCAAAATGTCCACGACAAAGCAGGACCAAACCGTGATCTAGAGCCAGAATACAGACAGACAGTTGATGTGCAGTACTGTACTGTTATATATAGAAAAGTGCAAAAAGCGGAATTTAAGGCAAAAAATACCACCACGTATTTGATTGAACTTTTGAGTGATTTTTACGATTGTATAGTTCAATATTATATTGAGGCAATTGGAAATGTAGACGACAGTTAAGAACTTCAAGTAACCAAGACATAAATGCATGTTTGTAGAAGGGAATGGAAGACATCACAAGCCAGACATTAAATAAGGTAAGTTAACCCTTTCGCTCTCAATGACGCTTATAAGCGCGTTTGGAAACAGTTTGGATCCTGATCAGACGCCGCGTTAACTGTTTGACACTCGTTTTGAAATGTCTCTGGACAGTCACATACACAGGGGACCGTCACAATAGAAGTCTGAACCCCTAAAGAAAAAAATGTCTATATATGTAGTGTTTATGCATTTTTTTCTTTTGGGGTTCAGACTTCTATTGTGACAGTCCCCTGTGGTCATATACATAACCACGGAATTATACAAAACGGAATAGCAACTAAGCGAAGTTGAATAGGCGAGTATCTGAGCTCTCGCGGCGGTTGAATTTTGTGAGATTATGTGTCACGTGACAACATCTTCACTTTTTGCCTCGTTGTCCGCCATTTCTGGCGTGAAATTTACCGACTCGAGTGTTTTTATTGACATTTCATAGGATTTAAACGACTTGTTGGACATTCCTATCAATTCACGGGAATATAAACCCGTGAAAAATGCTTCGAAAACACACATTTATCATATTGACTACCGATAGGCAGTCTCTTATCAAGTCTCGCGAGTCTCGTATCCGCCGCACGAGATTTGCGATATAGCGCGAGGTTTCGATTCCGTCAGTGTATAATTCTGTGACATAACTATATACTGCCTTGGTTTTTTTAACTTCGAAACGACATTGCAGACAACAAAATTGATGCAGACGACAATGAAATGGTAAAGGCGTAAACATCTCACGAATAATTTGATCATGAAAGGGTAAAACGGTTTGAAAGTAAAATACAGTCAAAGTTGTGTTAGGCAGGGATACTATATAGACTAGTTATATATTATCCCTGTGTAAGGCGACCACTGTTTCACTCTTTGAACGCTTAGGTAAAAAAGTGCTCCCTCCCTACAACGGCCCCCAACAACGACCTCTCCTTACAATCACCCTTGCTGCAGTTCCCTAAACAGGACAATTATGTGACATTTTGACAGAAAAAAACTTAATGCCAAATGACAAACAGCTTGAATCCAGATCAGACGCCGCGTTACGCAGCGTCTGATCTGGATTCAAGCTGTTTGCAAATGTATTTACATTAGTTTACTAATTGCCCTCCCTATAACGACTCCCTCCAAACAACGGACACAATTTGTGTCTCCCATTGGGTGTCGTTGCTGTAGTGTCTGCAACAATGGTCGTCCGCCACCGTTCAGTAAAACAGAATTTTCCATGTTTCTTTTCAATATTGGGTCACTGTGTCCGAAACAGTTTGGATCCTGATGAGACACCGCGTAACGCGGCGTCTCATCCGGATCCAAACTGTTTACAAATTAAACAACAACGGCTAACCGTTAAAGACATTGCCTGGCCTAGTAAAATGATTACACATATTCAGGTAAAAGGTGTGCGAAGCGAGCTGATAAGTGAATGATGTCCCTCATATAAGGCCCTTCTCTTATATTTGATGGTTTGGTTTAACCCCCTCCCCCCAAAAAAAACAACCACAACAAACAATCAAACAAACAAACAAAAACAACCAACCAACCAACCAACCAACAACAAAAAAACAACAAAAAAACTCGGGTATGAGTATGTCTTGGGCTCTCTAGATAGAATGAGATGGCTTTGTCACATGTCATCGTTATGCACTTATATACGGGTAAATAACCCATCGGAAACAGTTCCTTTTATTTGGCAAGAGTGTTGCTGAAGAAAATGATGAAGATCGGCCATCGAGCGCATAGGCATTCGGCCCGTTGGCTATGACACTACCCCTAGCTGCTATAACCCCCTCCATCACCACCAAACGTGGATAAAATACCCTAAAATCTATCCATACATTCAATAATCATCATAAAAGAACATTTCCTGAAGTTTCGTGAAATTTAAAAAAAAAATTTTTTTTTGCTAATTTATTAAGTAAAATAATAAAGGCTGCCATGAAAAAGCGCCTTGCAGAAGCAACCCTCAAGTTCCCAACCCTGTCATTTTGTCAAATCTTGGACGATCTGGACAGATGATGGCTCATTGTTTACAGCAAACAGTTTTCTTTGACGATTATTGGTAAAACATTCAAAGCAATCGGCGAACACGCGCATGGGGACTCGAAGGGTGGGGAGACCCCTTATTCGGAAACCATCTGTCACGCAAAATTTTCCCAAACAAACGACTGGTTGCCCAGTCAAACTATTATCATTCTAGCGAACCCGAGAACCAGCTTCAAAGCAGGAAATGACGCAAAAGTCAAGCGCCTCAATTGGTCGTATTCGAATCAGGACAACCATAGCGTTAGTTGGACGTGTTGTCAACAGGTTCTATTCGAATCACCACTTGATGTTTTCCGTTGACAAAATGTTGTCAAACCATCAAATCGTTGACCACAATTTCGATTCGAGTCGGGTCAAAAACGTTGTAATCAGTAAATCTTCGAGCATTTGCTCCGCCTAGTTTTCGTTGACAACAAATTGAATGATTCGAATACGACCAATGATATCATATCCGTTTGTCAACCGAAACGAAACGAAAGTTATCTAGAAATTTATTTCGTAACAGAAAATGCTCAGTTACCGATAATTCAAAAGGTATTTATTATATATTTCATTTTCTATTAATTACCCGTACCATGGTGTAATGCATGGTCGCAAATGCACTTGTTAATCGCTGAATCAGTGAATGACTGACGAACAAGTTCAAAAATTAAGGTGACAGAAGGATTCCGATATAAGGTGCCTATCGAACTTTTTATTTCTTCACTTGTGCTCGTGTCTTGCTTGGGCTGTGAGCTAACTTTCTTTGAACAGAACTGTTAAATGTAAATAATAAGCCATCATTTGTCAAAATCGGCCCAAAAATGACAAAATGACAAGGTTGGGAAGTTGATGGCCCTGAATACACATCCACCTTCTCATTGTATACATACATGATACGAATTTTTTTTTTTTTTTTGAAACTTCTTGAAACTTCTTGAAACATTTGTCAAGGATGTTTGTTGAACATATGGATGTATTTTGACTCATTTTGAAAGATTTGGGGGGGGGGGGGGGGGGGGGGGGTCATAGCTTACGCGCCGAAAACCTGTGATCGAGCGTATAATGGAGAGTGTGTTTAATATTCCAAGGGAGATAAATCACGGTTTGACACTGTTTTAATTTTTTCCAGTTACGTCCCCTATACGGAGAAAAACTTGCAAGTTCTGTACATGTGTACTGTATGGTCTACCCGCATGGAACACTTTTAAAAGTTTAAGTTGTTGCCATTAATGCTCACGTGAACCTATTTGTACCTTACATCCCGAGGTTGGGGCATATGCAAACAGTGTAGACTCTGATCAGACACTGCATATTTCGGCGCCAGAATCAATGATCAGAGTCTACACTGTTTGCTGATAGAAATTTCAATATAATTTAGACCAGACAACCCTTAGTATAAAATGAACTAATCCAATATATAATCATGAAAGAATCTTCTGGACGCGAATGGGTTAAATATGCTAGGATAACAAATAACAGAACAATGGATTTTAGGGGCGATTAAAGAGAGAGACATTTAGCATTCAGGGTTTGAATGAAATCAGATCTCAGGATAAGCTCGATGCATATTTATCAGGTTTTGAGGAATAAGATTCAATCTCCTCTTAACTGCTACAATTGAAGAAAATGAGGTGGGTCTTGTTAGACAATGGTCAAGGCGATTTAGAGGGCATGGTCACATCAGGGGGTATAGTGTTTTACAAACACATAAATTTCTTTTTTGGTCCTGCAACGCTGGATTAAGAGTCGACATTCATTTTATAATCTTTCTATTAAAAAAAATTTAAATGGCATTTTTTTATACTTAACTTTTAAACAGGCGAGCATCTGGTGGCTAATTAGGATAGAAGCCATTTGGTCAGGATCTACGCTTTTTGCATACGATATATTTGTAGCAGACGACTGTGGAGACACAGATAAAGAGGCCATGCACGTGCTCTCTCAGCTGAGTATCCACTATTTTTCAAATAATATTTAAATTATGATATATTAAGTTACCTTTACTCTTTCCTCCTTGAAACTTCAAATGGACAATTCCAGTTTCCAATTTAGTCTAGTCCATCTTTTACTAGATATATTCATGGGTTATCTTTGATCTTTTGTCAATATATTGTACAATGACAGACGATGCAGACCCTGACCAGAGGACTCCTTTATGAGCCCTCTGATCTGGGCCTTCACTATTAGCATAGGGCAAGTGTACTCTGAGCAGGTACACTATTTGCAGAGGACGCATATATGCGCGACTATGGTTCAAATGGTTAAGATACTGTTGTTCTTGCAAATTGCTAGATCTTGTTATTATTGATTATGTGATATTGTTGTTAAATTACATGTATATATTTTGTATGAAATGCCTTTTCGAAAGCCTCAAAAAGTTTTATGTACTTGTATAACTATATGTTGAGGGCCTCATGAAAGATTGATTTTATCAAATGAGCTCTCTCGTTAAATAAAGTATTTATTTATTATTATCATTATTAATATTAATAGTATTACTACTAAATGTATTAATATTATAACCAATGCACAAGTATATACACGTACTTTAGGTAAGGCAGTGCACGGGTTAACTGTACACGCATTCATAAAGTGGAGAATCTGCTATTTTTTCCCGTTTAAACGCAAACGTACGCAAACGCATTTAGCACTAAAACGTAGAAAAGAACAACTTTTGGACAATTCTGATATTTCATGTTTATCTTGGTGGCAAACAGTTTGGAGCCTGATCAGACGCCGGGTAACCCGGCGTCTGATCTGGCTCCAAACTATTTGCACTGCAAATAATAGATTTAGCGTAAACGCGTTTATTGGGAAAGAATAACACATTCTCCACTTTATCATTGAAATTCCCCTTGTGTTATTGATCACCGCAGTGTAAGCTACCTACATTTATCAGTTTCTGGATATGTATAACGCTTCTGACAGCTCTTATCTAAGTTAAATGTGTTTGTAATTTCAGGATATTGTGCTTGAACTATGGAGAGAACTTAGCATAGTCGAGGTCAGCTATTCTACAATTCGCTTTCTTGGCATACAGTATATAAGTGGTGAAATGACAGAAACGAGCATACAGCAAAGCCCGGAATCGGTACAGTTTGCACGTGCGTGTGTGTTACCCGGAGACGTGGACAGTGTTGACTCGGAACCAGTCAGATATGAAATTAAATGTGAAGAGGACACGATCGAGTGCAATGCAACTGATGATGATGATGTCACAACGGCGAACTGTCATCTCTTAACTAATGATGCTGGTGTTATAGAAATCTGTCCTTCAGGGCTAAGTCACACTTCTATTGATTCAAATAGGACGGACATATGTTACATCAATAGTAGTAGTTCTGCAATACCACAGAATGACATGTTACCAGCAGGTGACACTACCTACATTGCTGATCCTTTTAATTGTGTAGAACATTTTCGCCATGGTGGAGAACAAAATATTATTTATACTTCGAAAGATTCGAATTTATTAAAAGAGCATTGTAGGAAGTTGTATGCAGATTCAAATATCCAAAATAAATCAACTTCTAGAACAATAGATGAGCTGAAAGTGTGCAATCCAGAGGCAGGTTGTATTGGTTCTTCTATTGATCACACAGCAAATACAGATGGAGTGGATAAGGGAGCCTTAGAAGCAGAAATGCAAGTCACAGAGCTGGAATATCCCATGGACAATATCATACGGGAACGGATACTGAAGAAGAAGAAAAAACCGAAGATGAAATTTAAACTGTCAGATCTTCTGAAGTGTGCTAGGTCTTAATCAGACACGGATCCAGCTAATTCTCTCGTGGATGGCCAGGAAGAGGGGAGGGCGGAGTGCCCGGGTAGCCGCGCCCTTTCCTCCACAGAAGCACCTTTTTGGTGCCTTTAAGTTTTATTTACTCCTCCGCATTGGATTTAAAAAAAGGAAACAAACACAAAGGAATGTTTACAGTGGAGAAGACGTTATTCTTTTCCCCAATAAATGCGTTTACGATAAAACTATTACTTCCGTTGCAAACAGTTTGAACCAGATCGGACGTCGGGTAACCCGGCGTCCGACCAGGCTCCAAATTATTTGCCACTCAGATTAAAACAAATACATGTGCATGTCTATAATCAGAATTGACACCTGATTTTCTACAAAATTATTATTGTACTGCATTTGCGTTTCGTTTGCTGTGTACACGGGAAAGAATAACGTATTATCCCCTGTGTTTGTTATTTAGGAGCTTTCTCATTTAATTCATTTTGCTTTAACCCTTTACTCCATAGAAACGCCGTTTTACAGTGGAGAATGTGTTATTCTTTCCCAATAAACGCGTTTACGCTAAATCTATTATTTGCAGTGCAAATAGTTTGGAGCCAGATCAGACGCCGAGTAACCCGGCGTCTGATCAGGCTCCAAACTGTTTGCCACCAAGATAAACATGAACTATCAGAATTGTCCAAAACTTAAAGTTGTTCTTTTCTACGTTTTAGTGCTTTGCGTTTGCGTACGGGAAAGAATAACAGATTCTCCACTGTACCCATTTAACAACATGTAATTCCTCCATTGACACGGCGAAAGAAAATTAGAATGCGCACCAAGGCACATTTACCTTCAACCTACTTTAACCCTTTTTAACCCTACAGTCCTCTGTAGAGATTACTAATTACATAATTACAAACAGTGATATTTTCATTGTTGTTGTTTTTTTGCTTTGTTTTTTGTCATACCAAAATGTAACAGTAGACTGGTTCAAAATACCTGTACTAGAAGAGTCCAAAAGGATTATAAATACCCATGGCACAAGAGAAATTTACGGTTCAGGCACGTAGGAAGCAAAATGGGATTGGGATGGGGCGGGGGGGGGGGGGGGGGGCACAACCTTCATCTCCACATTGGCCACTCTTCATTGGAGGGGCGGGGTGCCCCTTTTGACAACGTTTTTCTTTTCTGTTTTATTATTTTTTAGTTACAGCGCATGAGAAGCGTTTTCTGGCGTCAATTTAGTACAAAAGACCCCCCCCCCCCCCCCGCCCCAATGAAGAGTGGCCAGTGTTTAGAGGAACATCCCATTTTGCTTCCCACGTGCCTGTTAAGGAGCCCTCTGGTCAGCGTCGATATTGTTTGTCATTTTTAAATATATTGTTGAAATCAACCCTAAATTGTCAAAAATGAACTAGACTTGTTTTGAAATTGGAATTGTCCATTAAAAATGTCAGGGGTGAATGGGTTAAGATTCGAGTAGGCCTTTACCCAGGGTACGGCAATGACGGGGGTTAATGCACTTTCGGGGCTCCAGATAAGAGGGAGAAAATTGAACAAATCAAATATTTTCTCACTCATTTCAGCACAAATTCCTATGGTGTGACTACTCATTAGAATCGTCTCGAAGAGACGATTCTAATAAGTGGTCACACCATAGGGATTAATTCAGAAATAGAGGTTTTAGTTTTTGAAATACTCCCCTTAGCTGAAGCCCTGACTGTATACATTTAAGAATTATGATAACAAAATTGCTTTTAAAATGATGTGCAATTAAACGATATTAAGAATTTGTTTGTTGCTTCGTTTCTTAATTCTACTTTTATATAACCTTGTTATTTCTTATGCTACTGGTATTTCCATAAATGACACAATCAACCCATCTATGCCTGGAAATTGCAATAAACTCTCCCTATGTAATTGATGGACGAGTTCATTACAGATATACAAGGGGTAATTTTAAAGACACTATGGTGTTTGTTCATACAGCAAAACATTTTCTATGAAATAGCAAACAGTGTAGACCCTGATCAGACGCCACAGAACGCGGTTTCTCTTTAGAGTTTAGACTGATTGCTTATGTCTACTTTAATAGAAACTAGGTTTAACCCATAACCCTATAAAACACCTTTTTACACCTCCAATTTATTCTTGTACTTAAGAAAATAGTTCAACTTTATACATTCATGAATATGTATCATGAGAAATAGTTCATGTTTCCTAGCAAATGATGTCTTAAAGCAGGCTTCAAGTGGTCACCTAATCGTCACATCTAGAAACACTCTATGTGGTAATGGGTTAAGCTAACAAAACTCTGTCAGCAATGGTTATATTAATGTCACACCGTGAGAAGACGTTATTCTTCCTCGTTTAGATGAAAATAAACGCAAACACAATGAAATTAAATGTCGAAACATGACAGCTAGTGCTTTGAAAATTGGGACGATTTTTTTTATTCTAATTGGTAAATAGTTTAGGCCGGTTAATCCCGTGTCAAATATTGCACTAAAACTGTTTTCACTGAACATTAGGGGTCCGTTTCATGAAAGTTCGTTCGACAAAAACGGTCGTAAGTCGGATTATAAAAGTCTCAATTATTATTTATTTCTCCATCTAATCCTGTCTTGTGACATCTCTTTGGAATCGTCTTGATTCCAAAGAGATGCTACAAGACGGTATGAGATTGAGAAATCAGAAATTAAATGTATTTTAAAGTTTTGATTTACGACCGTTTTTTTCGTACGATGTTTTATGAAACGGGCTCCGGGTTTTTAGACACTTATTAGGGAAAGAATTAACTCTTTCAATATTTAGTAACTCCTGTGGGCTATAAGTTTCCCTTGTTGATAGTTTTAGTTACCAAAACATGAGCCAGTCTACTTGGACTTCTGGATAGTTTAATAAAGACTGCTCTAAATTAGTAAACAGTTTGGACCCAGAACATATGGTCCCTATAGGAACCATCTGATCTGTGTCTACAGGACACTGTTTGCAAATGTACTACATGTAGGTATATTTTAAACAGATACATGGTGTTGAAAAAGTTCACGTCTTCTCTGCTGTAAGTTTTGTTGAAGACTGAAAAAAATACACCAAAAAACTCATACAGTGGAGAATGTGTTATTCTTTCCCAATAAACGCGTTTACGCTAAATCTATTATTTGCAACTACTTGCAAATAGTTTGGAGCCAGATCAGACGCCGGGTAACCCGGCGTCTGATCAGGCTCCAAACTGTTTGCCACCAAGATAAACATGAAACCCGGCGTCTGATCAGGCTCCAAACTGTTTGCCACCAAGATAAACATGAAATATCAGAATTGTCAAAAAGTTGTTCTTTTCTACGTTTTAGTGCTTTGCGTTTGCGTACGTTTGCGTTTAAACGGGAAAGAATAACAGATTCCCCACTGTACAACACGATATAATAAGCGGGTAAAAAGGTTATGAAATAGAAAAGCCTCTTAATTCGTTTGGTGCCATTAAACTGACAATTGTGTTGTTTGTTTTTTTCAGATGTGCTTTATAAAAAATTAACCATGATTCAATTCAAATCTTTATTCGCTTTTATTCCAGCCTCTTTGAATACAGTGGAGAATCTGTTATTCTTTCCCGATAAACGCGTTTACGCTAAAACTATTATTTGCAGTGCAAACAGTTTGGAGCCAGATCAGACGCCGGGTAACCCGGCGTCTGATCAGGCTCCAAACTGTTTGCCACCAAGATAAACAAAAATTATCAGAATTGTCCAAAAGTTGTTCTTTTCTACGTTTTAGTGCTTTGCGTTTGCGTACGTTTGCGTTTAAACGGGAAAGAATAACAGATTCTCCACTGTAGCTTAACATCAAAATCAATTACCGGTACTTCCCAATGTTGCCCAATTCCAAATTCCATACTACCCCGAGTAGCATATGATAAAAGGTGTGTTTGTGAAACACAATGTGCAATATGTGACCATGACTTCTTAACCCATTACCCCATAGCCTGTTTCTAGTTTTGAAGATAGGTGGCCACTTAAAGTAGGTTGAAAGTAAAGTATTCTGCTTTATTTTCAGCCTGCCTTAAGCTACCATCTGCTAAAATATAGACAATATTTCTTATCAAACATACATTTATTTACAACAGTGTAAATTGGAACTATTTTCTTCAGTGTAGAAATAAATTAAATACGTAAAAAGGTGTATTTATGGGGTAATGGGTTTATGACATTGGCCTTAGTCTGACATAGTCAAACTTGTACTGAACTCAAAAGTTCTTGAGAAGAGAACACATGGTAAATATATTAATACTTATATGACCAATGTTAAACTCAGCCTGTTTCACAGCTAAAATTTCAATTTACAAGTTTAATGTAAATAAAAAAATCAAGGGCAATAACTCTTGAATGGCACATCCCCGGGTCACCGTTTTGTTTAAATGAGTTGCCCTTTTGATATAACACAAATACTTAAAGTTTCAAGTTAAAACCTTTGACAGTTAGATATTTCAATTTACAAAATTTAAGTTAATAAAACAAGGGCAATTACTTTGGAATCACAAATCACAGAGTTATCTACCTTGTTATAATGAGTTGCCCTTTTGACACTTAACAAGTTTTCAAAGTTTCAAGTTAATATCTTTCATAGTTATTAAGATATTTCAATTTACTAATTTTCAATAAATGAAACAAGGGCAATAACTCTGGAATGACAAATCTCATGGTTACCTGCCTTGTTGTAAAAAGTTGCCTTTTCAATACTAAACAAGTATTCAAAGTTTTAAGTTAATATCTTTCATAGATATTTTAATTTACAATATTTAGGTAAATAAAACAAGGGCAAGTACTCTGGAATGACAAATCTTAGGGTCACCTGCCTTGTTGTAATGGGTTGTCCTTTTGATACTTAACAAGTATTCCAAGTTTCAAATTGATACCTTTGATAGTTATTGAGAAATGACGTCTTACAAAAACTTAACCGACGCTGACGCAGACGCAGACGACAGGGTGACGACAATAGCTCGACTTTTCAAAAAGTCGAGCTAAAAATGTTTGGTTACTATTATTGACAACGTTATTACAAATGTAAAATGTAGCCTATTTGACCTCTTAATGACCTTGACCTTTATCAATGATAAATGCGGACTGTCTGGCCTCTAAATGACATTGACCTTTGTCGGACTTGACCCAAGTTGTACTGAGCTCAAGATATTCATATGGTGAGTACCCATTAATAATTTATTCATCCATTGTGAAAAAAAATCAATTTCATACAGTCCTGAATTTGCCCCTAAAAATATTTTCTGTATATATTTTAGCAGATGGTAGCTTAAAGCAGACTGAACGTAAAACAAATGACGCCTGAATGTGCATTCTGCTTTACTTTTAACATGTTTTAAGTGCTAACATGTTCTCCAAAACAGAGACAGACTACGGGGTAAAGGGTTATAGTGTTTCTTCGTTTCCTCGCCAGAATCTGGCTATTGCTGGGGCCCGTTTCATAAATCTTCGTATGACACAATTTTAATGTTGTCGTAAGTCAGGTTATAAAAGTCTCAATTATTATTTATTTCTCAATCTAATCCTGTCTTATGCCATCTCTATGGAATCGTCATGAAAAGACGATTCCAAAAGAGATGTCACAAGACAGGATTAGATAGAGAACTCAGACATACGACCTTTTAGTCGTATGAAAATTTAAGAAACGGGTCTTTGGTGTTTGAACACCCAGGATATACCTAGTGCGTCTTACAATTTTGGAATCGCCTGTAAATCGTGGTTACCGTAATGCCCCTAAGTATTGAGACAGTCACGCCTATTGGCCTAAGCAATCAGAGTAAACCACGATCAGACTGCTCCTCTGACACGAGCAGTCTGATCAGGATCTAGATATACACTGTTTGCAATTAAGTTTGCACAAATTGAACAACTTACTATTAAAAACAATACATATACATGTACAGTTGAACTTCGATATCTCGGAATCGGTTATGTCGAAAATATCCATATTTCAAAGTTAAAACGTGGCTTTACCACGTTTTAACTTTGAAATACGGGTATGTTTGACTTAACCAAATAATGCAATCCATGTGTCGACATATCGGATAGTTCTAATTGAGCAAGTTCGAGATATCTAAGTTCGACTGTAGTTCATTTTTGTCGAGGCCGCTTCAGTGCAGTTGTCAAAGTGTCCCCATAAATTATGCTGCGTATTCGTCAGTGCGTCCGTCCGTACGTCCGGTTTTGTCCGGGCCCTAACCTGGAACTCCATGGATGGATTGTGAAAATGACTCGGCATAAATGTTCGTCTAGACGGTACGGCGTGTCGCGCTCAAAACCCAGGTCACTAGCTAGAAGGTCAAGGTCATACTTAGAGGTCAAATGTAAACAAAAACCCACCATGTATTGTTTGGGCTTGTCCGGGATCTAACTCAGAACTCCATAGATGGATAAATGTTCGTCTAGAAGATTCGGCGTGTTGCGCTCAAAAACCAGGTCAGTAGCTGAATAGTCAAAGTCATACTAAGAGGGCAAAGGTCAAAAACATGTACAGCGATCCCTCTATACAACCACATCCAACGGGAGACAATAATTGTGTGCGTTGTTAAGAGGGAGTCGTTAAAGGGAGGGAAATTGGTTTTACATTTGCAAACAGCTTGAATCCAGATCAGACGCCGCGTAACGCGGCGTCTGATCTGCATTCAAACTGTTTGTCACTCGTCATTAAAAAAGAATATCAGTCGAAATGGCCATTATGTAACTTTGAGAAAAACAGCAGACGAACTTTTTAAGCATACGTCATTGCAGCAGTAAAAGTGTTAGACATATTTTTTTTGTTTAGGGAACTGCGGCAAGGGTTGTTGTAAGAGAGGGTCGTTGTTGGGAAGGTCGTAGTAGGAAGGGAGAACTGTAGTTTTTGTTTGTCCAGGCATCCGTTCTAGAAGGTGTGGACGACAAAAGAAGAGATGACAAGACCATGTCAGGGACTGAGGGATCGGACAGGCGGGAGATTTTCAGAAACTTGCTACAATCGGCCAAGTAACGGGACAAGCGAGATGAAGTGAAGTGAAAGACTTACTTAGTGTTTATAATTATATTTGCGACAGGCATCCTACTAGAGCTGCCATAAATTGACATGAAAAATCCTAAGATTTCCAAATTTGCATTTTTCAAGTGTGATTTTACGAATCGTACCTTTACCCCATAGCCTATTTCTAGTTTTGTTGGCATGTGACTACTTGAAGCAGACTGGAAGTAAAGCAGAATGCGCCTTAAGGCGCATTCTGCTTTACTTTCAGCCTGCTTTAAGCTATCGTGTAATAGAAAAAAATCCGAAGAAATGGCAGCCCTGACATCCATTTACAAACGAATGTTTTATAGGTCAAATCTGGTTTTCAGTCGCTTTAACGTAGACATCTCATATACATGTAGAAATTTTGGATTGGTTTCATTTTATGCTCCTATACGACTTAATTGGGCATATTATTTTTTTGTATGTCTGTCTGTTTGTCTGTTTCTCCACACCTTTAACATTGGCAATAACTCTGGAACTATATAAGATAGAAACTTTATATTTGGTATGTGAACTCATCTCAGGCAATATTTGAGCTCAGTACAACCTCGGTCATTTCCGACAAAGGTCAATGTCATTAAGAGGTAAAATAGGGTGAATTTAACATTGGCCATGACTTTGGAACTGCATGTGATAGAGACATCATATTTGGAATGTATATTCTTAACTTGAAAAGCTCTTGAGCTTGGTGTAACTTGGGTCATGTCCGACAAAGGTCAATGTCTGTTCAAGGTTTAAAACGGTTAATTTAACATTAGCCACAACCCTGGAACCACAGATAAATAGTTGGCGTGCGTACTCATCTTAAGAAGTTCTTGGGCTCAGTACAAGTTGTGTCATGTAAGACAAAGGTCAATGTCATTTAGAGGTCATTTAGAGGTCAAATAGAGTTAATACAACATTGGCCATAACTCTGCAACTACATGTGATATAGACTTCATAAATGGCATGTGTATTCACCTCAAGAAGCTCTTCAGCTCAGTACAAGCTGGATCATGTCAGCTAAAGTCCATGTCATTTAGAGGTCAATGTCACCAGGGGCATAGTGTTCCACAGACACATCTTGTTTCTTCAACCCCCCCCTCTCTCTCTCTATCTATCTATCTTTCTCTCATCCCTCTGTATGTATGTGTGTATCTCTCTGTCTCTCAATGTTTGTATGTACATGTATATCTCTATGTGTGCATGACTTTCTCTGCTACATATGTGTTTGTGTGCCTCTCTCTCTCTCTCTCTATCTAGCTATCTATCTATCTATCTATCTCTCCGAGTCTCCCTCTTTCTCGTTGTATCTATTTTTGTCTGTCTGGGTGTATGTCTTTCTGTTTCCATCTCTGTCTCTGTGTGTGCCCCTGTCCGTTTGACTTTCTATATGTAGATCTATGTCTCAATCTGTGACATGTCTGTCTGTTTCTCTATCAGTCGCTCAATGTATGTCAGTCTGTCTATCTGTCTGTTTCTCTGTCTGACTGGTATGTCTGTCTCGTTCTTTCTGTCTCTGCCTAAATGTCTCTCTCATTCTCAGGTTCTGTCTCCCCTATCTCTATCTCTCTCTTTCTTTCTCTCTCTCTCTCTCTATCTCTCTCGTTCACGTTCTCTCTGTCTGTCTATCTGTCTGTCTCTTTTTTCCTGTATCTATATATGTACATATCTAGCTGGCTCTGTCTGTATGTCTTTCCCCCTCTCTCCATCTCGCTCTCTGTATATATCTGCAATTCCTCTATTTGTCTTTGTATGTTCCTCTCTCTCTCTCTCTCCCTCTCTTGTATAATTCCGTGCTCTGTCTCTGTATATCTGTCTCTCTATCTATATATCATTTGCTTTTATTACGTATATTCTATGGAGACTAGGCCAGTTGATACGATATGTATCGTTTTATCAATAGATAAAATATTTTAAGATATCTAGATATGCGTTTTTATCGGTACCAAGGTCGATAACTCAAATTTTCATTTAGATGGAATCAACAGTTTATCACAGTTACGCCCCTTACTTTAGAAATTCCGGAAATGTGAGTAATGTGCCGAAAATCAAGATGGCGACGACGTAGTGAAAGCTAATTTTGATCGAATTGGATTTACCTGTCATGTCGCGACTGGCTGACTATATTGTTATTGTAGGATACGATCATGAAAAAGAACGTAAGTTTGTTTTGTTTTACTAGTTTAAGAATCGCCGTCTGAATGCAAATGGACGCAAAACCTGTTGGATATATTTTCCTGTCTATTCCAATTCTGTTCAACGGGGCACTAAATGGGGAAAACAGAGCTTCGCTAGGCCTCATGTGTTATGCTGCTATTTTGTTCTTTTTGTACGTACCCAGCTTGAAACATAAAACACAGTGTAATGCTCCATATAACCACGATATGTTCTATTGAACTCGGTGACCTTGCATAAAGCCATAGTCTGAACAATTCCGATATTCGCATGCTACAGGAGGTTGGTGGATTACTCAATTAGTGCTGGGGATGCAGGGTGGGTGTGGAGCCAGGGCCACAGCTCAAGAGTAGGGGAGTATTTCAAGTACGATTATTCTCTCAGCCCCATCACTTCACAAATTTACTGTAATACTAGATCTACTTGTAAGAACCCTGGTAAGAATGGCCTTGAAGAAAGGGTCAAAAATGTTTTTTTCCATATAATGGATTGATCAAATAAATGAAATATTTGGAAATTTTACCGGTAGTTAACTACCTCTCCTTTCGATGAATTTAAAGAAAAATAATCTTTGCAAACAGTCGTAGGACAGATCCACAATTGTTGGGCCTCTGCCCTGCAGTATCCAAACTGTTTACATTTTACCCATTTATGAACTCTCCCTGTATATGCTTCTGCTTCTTTACACCGGTGTTTACATATTACCGGCGTAATCTGAAAAATCCAAATCGCGTTGATGGCACTTCATTTTCATCCAGGATGTTTACATAAAGAACAGTTAATTCCCATGTCAACCCCCAAATCTATCAAAACTGACTATTTATATGAGCTTTTTCTGAAAATGTACACTTTTTCAGATTACACCAGCAATACGTATACAACGGTTTTAACCATTACCCCGTAGCCTGTTTCTAGTTAATAAGATATGTGACCACTTAAAGCAGGTTGAAAGTAAAGCAGAATGTGCCTTAAGGCGCAATCTGCTTTGCTTTCAGCCTGCTTTAAGCTTCCATCTGCTAGAGTAGAGTATAGAAACTATTTCTCATGATACATATTCTTGACTGTATAAATTACATTTATTTTCTTTAGTGGACTGGAGGAATGAATAAAAGGCGTAAAAAGGCGTATTAATGGGGTAATGGGTTAAGGATGAACTGGCAGATTTCATAGTACTAAGATATACTATGGTGTCCTAAAGACACTGCAGTGTTTGTCCATACAGAAGAATGTTTCATTTCATACAGCAAACAGTGCAGACCCTGATGAGACGCCACATCACACATAATCTCATCTGGGTCGACACTGTTTGCCATTGTCCACTTTTGTAGATACTAGGCTTAAATGGGCCAAAGTCAGATTCAGTATTTCAAAACTGAGATTGACATTATTATACTAAGATAACATTAAAATTTGATGTTGTATATTAGAATTAATGTTTGACCATGGAATTATAGTTTAATACATATATACAAGTGTATAATTCTGTTGTTTAACAACTTTGTAAGATTCTTAGATATAAGGCAATAGTCATAATCTCATTGGCTTGAAAAGAAAATAAGACTGTTTTGATTAGCCATAAGTTGGCCCATAACCAACTGTGAGTGTGTTTCAGCAGCATCATACTACATGTAAATATCTAGCAACATGTGTGTATTGAATAGTTCAACTTCAGCTCCATACTATCATAAATAGAGCTCTTGTAAAACTAGTAGTCTACTAGTATACTGTATGTTCTTAGTCCAAATACTCAGAACTTATCAACCAATATTATACGAAAGTGCATGCTACATAATAATTATAAATAGTAACATTATGTTACTATTATTATGTAGCATGCACTTTCTCCCGAATACATTGAATTTGTCATGAGTGATAGATGAAGAATTACAGTCAGTCCAATCTCGATAGCCCAACTTTCTGCAGGGGCCAACAATTCGAAAATTTGTCACACGTCCTGCACAAAAGACAATGAGGGCAATCCACTAAATGCACTTGCCCTTCACAATAGTGCACATTAGACAAAGTAGGGAAAAAGCATGCAGTACGAGTAGACTTTTTGATCCTGTTAAGTCAAACTTTACCATATTGCTCTGGACAGTTAAATTTCGATAACTTGAATGCAGCTTTTAATGTCAAACATACCTGTGTGTTTCAAAAGGAATACATGGTTGAGTCATGTTTTAACTTAGAAATACAGGTAAGTTTGACTCTAGGGAATTTTTTGATCAAAGTTCAACTGCATTAGTTATTACCTATTAACAAATTAATAACTACGGTAGGTCCAATGTTATTATATCCGTTTTGATAATATGCCACAAGCAAAAAGGTTCCCAAGGATTTAATGTATCCCAATATTGGGAATCTGTGTTTACATTTCTTGTTCTATCTGTATCACAGAGCTCCTTATAAGGGGAGTATTTCAAACAATAAAATCTTTGTTAATTAGACAGAACTGTATTTACCCTATGGTGGCACTACTCATTTTGACATTAAAATCGTCTCTTTGAGAGTCAGATGATTCTAATGACATTATGAGTAGTAAAAACACCAAAGGATTTGGAATGAGTGAGAAAATCATGTTGTATTATTTGTTCAGTTTACTCCCTCTTATATCACAAGTTACCCAGAGCTCCAGATAAGAGTCCTTGAGTATTTAAAAAGCTAAAATCTTTATTTTTGCTTAAAACCCTATTGTGTCACTACTCATTAGAATCGTCTCTTCGAGACGATTCTAATGAGCAGTTACACAATTGGATTTGGGGCTAAAATGAGAGAGAAAATGTTTGATTTTTGCAGTTTACTCCCTCTTATCTGGAGCCCTGTTACCATTATCTGGAGCCCCCAGGGTGTCAGCTTTATTTCTGATATTGTGGCTCATACTCATAGTCATGATTGTTATTTCTTTATGTCTTGTCAAAAAATGGACTAGACTTTATTGGAAACTAGAATTGTCCATGTGAAAATCCAGAGGTGAATGAATTAAGTTACCAGTCCAACCACTGCTGTCAGATAAATAGTTTTGATCAATCACAAGCTGTGTGGGAGGAATTGTTAAATAAATGCTTTCTGCCGAGTGCTCAGTAGTGGAAATGAACGTGTCTAGAATGGCCATAACCCTTTGCCTGCGGATCAACACTTGAACAGGGCTCCGGATAAGATACTCCCCTTATCTGGAGTCCTGCTCGAATGATACCAGTATTTGCAAACAGTTGTGATTCAGTTCACTCAGATGCTCAGTAACTTGCTGTCTAAATCAGGATCCACACTTTTTGACACTCATCTTAAGGTTTCTTTAACCCATTACCCCATAGCCTGTTGCAAGTATTGAAGATACGTGACCACTAAAGCAGATTGAAAGTAAAGCAGAATGCGCCTTGTGGCGTATTCTGCTTTACTTTCAGCCTGCTTTTAAACTATCATCTGCTAGAATATAGAACATATTTCTTATAATACATATTGATCTCTTTTCTTCAGAGGAAGAATAATTGACAGGCGTATTTATGGGGTAATGGGTTAAATAAAATAAAAATTCTCAAGTCATAATTTACAAACTTTGCAGTTTGCACACAGCAGTTTTAAAGGAGTCTGCACAAAATTGTATGGTGTGCCTGCCTTTTTCTGGAAGTGAAAGTATCAGAGCCATTTTTTAGGTTTATTGAGGAGAATCTCGTAATTATGGGAATTCCCACTTGGCAAAATCAGTTATTTATCAACAATGTGAAATTGGTTTCAAGCTACTGTTTATTACAAAACCTTTTCTAATGTGTATAAAAATGTCAGATGCAGTTGCAGTCTTATCTTTTATCTGGGCAAATAATCAGCATGGAGTGATCCCAGCCGGCAGGGGGCAGCCTGTGGCCAATCTGCAGGTATACATCCCTCATTTAACCTGCATGATTCACGGATCATTTGTAACAGCCCTCCCCAATTAATTTCCCTGAAATGTAGATGGACAAGGGTCTCAAATTTTTCACAACCCTTTTTCCTCTCATGAATAAGAACCTTTAACCCATTACACCATAGACTGTATCTAGTTTTGAAAATAGCTGCTCACTTAATTTAAAGCGGTTGAAAGTAAAGCAAAATGCTCCTTTAGGCGCATTCTGCTTTACTTTCAGCCTGCTTTAAGCTATCATCTGCTAGAATATAGAAAATATTTCTAATGATTGTTATTTTTATCAGTATAAATTGGAACTATTTTCTGCAGTAGAAGAATAAAGTAATGGTGTAAAAAAGGCATATTTATGGGGTAGTGGGTTAAGTCTTTACCTATTCATAGAAATACATTTTCATGGTTTACCATGTCCAGAGGCTGATAGAGAACTGCTTGAAGCTACAATCTACCAGTGAAGAGTACACTTGTCCTATTCAAATCATGTAGATCTCTATCAGAGGGCTTCTATAGCCCTCTGATCCGGATTTGCACTGTTAGTGAATTTGCAATATATTGAACATTCAACCCTAAATTGTCAAATGAACTAGCCTTAATTTGAAACTTTTATTGTCCATTTGAAGTTTCATCCCTTACCAAACTTAATTTAGTGACTGTGGTGGCTCTAAAACTAAATTTTCATTTCCACACTATTTTTCAAATGCAACAGCATACAGTGAGCGTAGCCTCCTTTTCTCATTGGCAATTCATCTTATTTTGCATGATTTCTGTTAAAATTTAGAATTATTAATTTTGTTGTTATTTTGAGAAACATAAATTGATGAGTGTCAAACAGTTTAGATCCATATCAGATGCCAATTTACTTGTCATCTGATCTGGGTCAAAACTGTTTGCAGACCTGTTCCATTAATTGAAGTCTTGCCTCAGCAAGCAAAGGGTGAAAGTGAATAATGATTGATGGAAAATTTCTTTTTGGTTAGAGGAGAGTTCATTGAAGGAATCAACAAAGCAATTGATCTAGCACATGCAATCATGCTGTTGAGCCTGTGTCACCAATAGAAAGGCATGATGAATTGCATGTAATATGAATAGCTTAATAGTACAGCTAAACCTGAGTTCGATGACCACCTGTGTTAGACGACCACCTGTTTTAGTTGACACTTTCTCCACCAAAGCTTGTATGCAATGTTTAACCCTTTCCCACATAGCATATCTCTAGTATTGAATATAGGTGTCCACTTAAAGCAGGTTGAAAGTAAAGCAGAATGCGCTTTAAGCGCATTCTGCTTTACTTTCAGCCTGCTTTAAGCTATCATCTGCTAGAATATAGAAAATATTTTGTATTATACATATTTATGAATGTATAAATTGGAACTGTTTTCTTCAGGGCAAGAATAAACTGAATGCGCTAAAAGGCGCTTCTATGGGGGAAAGGGTTAAATATGTGGATTTCATAAGTAGGCTGAAAGGAAAGCAGAAGCTCCTGAAAGAGCTTTCTGCTTATTGGAACTATTTTGTTCAGTAGAGGAATAATTTAGAGACATAAAAAGACATATTTATTTAATGGGTTAAAACAGGTGGATTTCTAAAAAAAAAAGGCTGAAAGGAAAGCAGAAAGCTCCTGAAGGACATTTCTGCTTTACTTTCAGCCTATATTTAGCAAATACGGCATGCATAAATTGTAACTACTTTCTTCAGTGGAGGAATACTTTAGAGATATAAAAGGTGTGTTTATGAAGGAATGATTATTTGTTACACAACATATGCTTGAATGTTATAAAACACTGTAAAGATTCAAAATAATCAGCCAGTTGTTGATGTACTTTGGGTTAACATGTCTTGTTACTTAAATCATTAGCAATGCATCACTGATTGTTATACAGAGATTAACATGTTATTGACTTAACCCTCTGAACCCCAGTGACATGTTAAAGCACCCACTAGTGACTAAAATCAGATTACCTGTGGTGAGTACACTTGTCCTCTGCAGACAGTGTAGACCCTGATCAGATGGTTCCTATACTAGGGGCCGAGCCCTCAATTCAGGGTCTTCACTGTTTGTCAGTTTTGAATGTAATATAAATCAATTATACCGGTAAACATTACCCTAAAAACTATCAAAAAGTAAAAAATTGACTAGACTTAATTGGAGAAATTGAAGAGTTAATTTGTAAATGCATCAATGCTTTGTACATTCGGTTGTATGCATTAATTCACAGTCTTCGCCTTTACCCACTTGCCCGAAGCCTGGGGCAAGTGGTTTCTTATTAAGTTATTTGGGCAAGAGATACAATGTACTTGCATCAGAATTTGGCATATTACAGTGAAAAAAGCTGGTTTTGGACAGCTTCGGGCAAGTGGTCTGAAAAAAATGAGGCAAAGACTGCATTCATTGCATATGTGTTAAATGCAGCATTTGCCCTATATTATACACTATGATGACTAGAAAACAGAGTTTGTGATATATCCCATGAGGATATTTGCTCCCGTTTATAGACAGCTCTAGTATTAGCCCTTCAGAATGAACTTCAGTAATATCATCTGCTTAGAAATTGGTGTAGAAGTTATTATATGGTTTGCAATTGTTAGTTGAGGAAAATCAAATCTAAACAAGAAAGGCAAACAGTATGCATGGCCATCCAGATCTGATAT
Source organism: Gari tellinella (assembly GCA_922989275.2). NCBI lineage: Eukaryota > Metazoa > Mollusca > Bivalvia > Cardiida > Psammobiidae > Gari > Gari tellinella. The sequence goes on from OV277867.1 coordinate 39,840,784, forward strand.
GCGTCAACTGAAAAATTGGGAGTGATCTTGATGCAGACAGTTTCCAAATCCAAGCACATGTAGTGACATGCAGATGATGGGTCTTCTACTGATCACGACTCACTATACAGTCGAACTTCGATATCTCGAACTCGTTTAATTCGAACTGACACACGAATCATGGAATGGCATTATTTCATGCTCGGTTAAGTCAAACAAACCCGTATTTCAAAGTTAAAACGTTTTAACTTTGACATACGGGTATGTTCCACCAAACCGAGTCAAGATTTCGAAGTTCAACTGTATAGTATTGTAGGGGAACATTATCTCAGTAGTGAGCAATTATATCTGAGAGTCCATTGATCACTTCCTGGCTAGTCAGTGTACTGTGTGTATGCCATCAGGCTCTTGTGTGGATCCAGCTTCATTTGATGAGGGGGTTACGGGTAGGTAGGATGTGTGGGGGTACATCCCAGTGTTGATCAACCAATGAAATCTGAGAACCATACATACATCTTTGCCAAAATATTGAAAGGGTGGGAGATTGTCTTGATCAAGATTCAAATAATTTAATAAAGTGCCTTTCATTCAGATTCTGTTTCTGTGTGTATATGGAAGACTGGTCTGTGAAATCAAATTTAATTAATGGTCATTTTAGTGAATAATTGATGGAAGTCCTCCTCTTCACTGCTAATTATAAGTGGCCATTCACATTCTGAGGACAGGATTTACCCATCCTATGATGGAAAATGTGATGGAAAATAGTCGTGAGGAAATGTCTTTAAACCCTATGGTGTAAACCACAGAATCTTGTGTTGACATGAGTGAAATCTTTTTTGGATTTGTTCAGTGACTTGTAGTGTTGCTGTAATATATATCAACTAGTTTTGGTACATGTAGAACTACAGACTCCCCCATCTTTCTGCATAGGCAAGAAGGTTAATAAAACCCACTAGAGAATATTTCTCATTCCTTTTGGCGAAATAGACCCAAACAATGTGTGGTTTTAGGTTAGACAATTGACCCTTCTGTAGAAGCGGTGTAGCCACGCCCCCCTTAACAACAGATAAGCGCTGTAGCTAGGTAGGGCACACATCTTTCAAGATGGCGACCGAAGCCAGTGAATGATACCGTTTAAGATATTTATCAGATCATCAGTTTGCCTTTGCCTTTTTTATTTATTTATATTATTTGATTTTGTTTTATTTAGAGCGTGTGTGGGTATGGGTGCATACGATCTGGAGCCGTTCATTTGACTGAGAATGCCTTTCTTGTTCTGTTTTTCCTTTAGCTACCCAGTAACTTACGCAATCGGCAATTAGAACTTGCTACTAAGTTTTGCTGTTAATCCTACAATTGATCACGAACAAATAACTTTTTCTTTCAAGATCTTATATATTCTAACACAGTGATACATATTATGCTTATAAGTGATATCATTGACACGTGTCTTATATCATCGTGTTAATCAGACGCACGTGTCATGCAGCGATAAGCGGTCTGATTTAACCATTTCGCGTTGAAATAATTGTCTTCGTTATTTTCATTGTCTGCATTATTGTTATAAAATCCGATTAGATATACAGAGAGAAATGTTGAGTTGAGTGTAAGGCGGTTTGGCTCCTTATAGTGATCATACAACATGTAACACGGCGTCTAATCAGGACACAACCGCCCAGCATGGCAGGCCATGGCGATGAAAGGGTTAATTATTAATTTGCAGCCCGTTAATCACAAATATTTATCGATCGCATTCTAAATAATTATGATTGTAATTGCTAGAGATGGAGAAAGTATGACTAAGGAAGTGTCCATAATTATGAGTGTCAAACGATATGGATACTGATCAGACGCACGAAACGGGGTATCTGATCAGGACCAACACTAAAACTTACGGCTTTCATTAATACGTGGTAGGCTATTGAATTATGATGGAGTAAATATAATTGGATAAGTTTGATAATACCTCCTGTATTTCAATCAGTCTGGATCCAGTTAATTTTATTTTCTACCAACATGGGAGAAATTAGTTTGGAGACTGATCAGACACTTTGATACCCATGGTCTGGCCATGATAGCCTAATTAGACTCTTGAAAAATAATAGTTTGACTAACACCCAATAATATTTTGTAGATACCAAATATATATTAAAAAAATATAATGCCAAATACCCGATAGCGTATAAGGTTTATATGTAGCTCTGTAAAAACTGGCCACACCTTTAACCTATTACCCCATAGCCAATTTAGAACTAGTTTTGAAGACGGATGACCACTTTAAGCTGGTTGAAAGTAAAGCAGAATGCGCCTTAATGCGCATTGTGCTTAATTTCCAGTCTGCTTTAAGCTCTATTTGAATAAAGTATATACGATCTTATCGTGCATATTCATGACAGTATCAATTGGAACTCTTTTTTGCATTGCCTGGATAAATAAGAGGCGTAAAATGGTGTAATTGTGGGGTAGTGGGTTTAGAAATATACTTAAAGCAGAGCAGCAGACTGCTGCTGTAGGATAAAATATTCTTAATTGAAAGCAGACTATTTATGAGCGGCCGAGGACGTTACTTGGGTCAAATAATTAGTCACAGAAATCACAAATACGCCCATAGAGTGCAGAAGAAGAAAAATCATCTGGACCCAAACGGTTTGTAAAATCAACGTCATTTAAAAAATTACATATTGGATAAAATGCAAACAAATGGTTTAATTATCATTTATATATCTTGTCATTGAAACCTCTATATCAATTAAGTTTGACGACGTGTCTATCCATTTTTCACTGTATATAATTTAGATATAATGTACATCAAGGGTTTTAACTTCAAGGTATATTAATTTAAGATATTATATGGAAATAATTATGATATCAGAGCCAAAGCTAAACTATATGAATCCTTAACAGACACCTGGTTTTGGAGTCTGATTGAAATCCATACTGTTTGTAATACGCAGTAGATCTACAGTATACTAGGGACTATCGTTTAAACAATTAGATTGATGTTGTGTGTCTATTTGAATTATTACGTAGAGCTGCATCTTTTTTGTTCAGAACTATTTTCATAGTCATGAATATTAAAGAAGTTTAAGTCCACAAAAAAAATGTCAGCTGTTTCCGTAACATTTCGACTCGACATATTTATTTTGGCTAATATAAATTTAAATCGTTATAGGATACATAGATAGATTCTACACACGCACAGAGAAAAAGATATAAAAAAATGAATAAGAAAGTAGAGTGGTTTGACTAGCAGGATAGGGGCGTTTTGGCTATAATTTTGCACACCTTCGTGCATATGAAAGTGTCCTTCGTGATCCTGTTCACGCTATTTTGACCACATGTTCTTATCTATCGTTTGCATTTTTCAAACTGCGTCATGGGCTTAGGGAACGGTTAACACTTAACACCTCCTTGATACCGTCTGTCACATTTACACATCACATGCATGGAATTATATATATAATTATGTTCATTTCGTGGCCCATGTGTACACTTTTGTTTATCATTGTCAACCAGTGTCGCATTTACTACTTGATTTCAAAAGCGAGCTATAATTCGATAGCTGGTGCTATGCTCGTGTCCGTACAGTTTGCCCGACAAAATGGCGGACGTTTCGGTTTCTAGGAGGTGTGTGCAAATGCGGCGTTCGGATTGGTCGATCGCTATCTGTTCGATCTGTCAGTCAAGGGTTTGCAGAAGGGTCAATTGCGCACTGAGATACTATGTCAATGCCTACTACAGTGAACCACCAAAAAACGTACAAGCTGTGGGAAAGTTTTTGCATGACCAATTTCCATATACAGTACAACCCCTCTATTACAACCGCTAAAACGAAGACTTATTGATTGGATAAAAGACAGGTGACAGCTTAAAGCAAGGTGACAGTAAAACAGAAAGCTCCTGTAGGAGCTTTCTGTTTTACTGTCACCTTGCTTTAAGCATTCACCTGTCGTAAACACTTAATAATTAACACCTATTAGGGGCAATTAGTGGTCGTTATAGAGGGGTTTTACTGTACCAGTTACTTGTCAGTCACCATTCAGCTGAGAAGTCTTAGTGCTCTCTCAGACATAGAACATTATTAAATTTTGATATTAACCCATTAGCCTGTTTCTAGTATTGAACATTGTTGACCACTAAAAGCAGGTTGAAAGTAAAGCAGAATGTGCCTTAAGGCACATTCTGCTTTACTTTCAGCCTGCTTTAAGCTTTTATCTGCTATAAAATATAGAAAATATTTCATATGAATCTTATTTTTAACAGTATAAATTGGAATTATTTTCTCCAGTGAAGGAATAAATTAGAGGCGTAAAAAGGCGTATTTATGGGGTAATGGGTTAAAACAATCATTGCAGAAAGCTTTTGGACAGTTGACAGCTTAGTTTTCCCTTTGAAAATTTCTGCATTACTTTCAACATTCATTTATAAGCAGCCATTTTTACCATATAAAGGTGTGTTTGCTTCAGATAAAAAAACAAACATTTACCCAATAATCTTTTCCCGCATAGAGTAAGTAAGTAATTGTTTCCTTCCCATTTATGGTATATATACAGGGCTCCAGATAAGAGGGAGTTAACTGAACAAATCCAATATTTTCTCACTAATTTCAACACAAAAAAATCCTATGGTGTTATTACTCATAAGAATCATCGTTACTACTTATTAGAATTGTCTCGAAGAGACGATTCTAATGAGTAGTGACACCACAGGGTTTAAAGCAGAAATAAAGATTATTATTTTTGAAATACTCTTACTCCCCTTATCTGGAGCTTTAGATGTATATAATTATACAGTAACTGAGTATTGCTGAGGGATAGTATTGTCTTTTCATGCTTCTCCTTTGTCCTGAAAAAGAGCCACATCCAATGAAAACTTATTCCACATACCCGACAAGTACCTGGTTAAAGCAGAATGAAAGTAAAGCTGTTCAAGCTCCAGTAGGAGGTTTTCTGCTTTACTCTCGGCCTGTTTTAAGCAGCCACCTGTCGTAAACACTGAAAAAAAGCAATGGGTTAAGTAATGGCTAATGATCAGACGATTAGGCTTAAACCCTTGATATACTGAAACTGGATGATACATGTTTATATCAATCCTCTGCGAACAGTGCATACCCAGATCAGAGGGCTCCTGAAGGAGCCCTCTGATCAGGGTCTGCAATGTTTGTCCAACTTTATTATATTTTTTGGGACATACCCCTCAAAAACCAATATCAACTGGTCATTACATGTATGTAGAAAATAGCTGATTGTACTTGGAAAGGGAGCCGTACAAGGGTTTGTTATATTAGCCTTGAAAAGACATGGAAGAGATGAGGAAATTAGACTTCCACATTGTAACATCCACAATGACCACCACATCCTGTACAAACACAGTAGTCAATTAATAGCAAAGGAAATAATGTCATTAATACTTATAGTGTTTTTACCCAATAGTCTTTTTATGATTGTCTAAAAACATGGCATCGTAAAGCAGACCTGTTGAAAGTGAAAAGGCTATATCTATGGAGTAATGGGTTAACCCTTTCCCCAATAACCCGTTTATAACATTAAATACAGGTGATCACATGTACCAAAAGAAATATTTTCTATACCCTAGCAGATAATAGCTTAAAGCAGGTTGAAAGTAAAGCAGAAAGTGCCTTAAGGCACCTTCTGCTTTACTTTCAACCTGCTTTAAACTACCTTCTGCTAGGCTATATAAAATCTTTGCTATGGTAATTGTTCATGAGGGTATAAACTGGAACTATTTTCTTCAGCGGAGGAATAAATTATGTACGCTAAAAGTCGCTTCTATGGGGGAAAGGGTTAAAACTGCTTTGAATCAAACTTTGTAACCCAATGTGTCTCAGAGCAGCTGCATATGGAAAATAGAGCAACAGGTGTGTTTTGAATACCCCAGCCCATGGGTACAGTGGAGAATCTGTTATTCTTTCCCATTTAAACGCAAACGTACGCAAACGCAAAGAACTAAAACGTAGAAAAGAACAACTTTTGGACAATTCTGATAATTCTTGTTTATCTTGGTGGCAAACAGTTTGGAGCCTGATCAGACGCCGGGTTACCCGGCGTCTGATCTGGCTCCAAACTGTTTGCACTGCAAATAATAGTTTAGCGTAAACATGTTTATTGGGAAAGAATAACAGATTCTCCTCTGTAGCTTGAAGGTGTCGCACCGTGTCTGTATTTTAATGAAAACCTTCTCCAACTGAATATTCAAATATAACACTCGGCCCCATATATGTCAATATTCATTTGAACTTTTACGTTGTCTAATAAAATAAAGGAAAGTTTCTCTGGAAAGACTTAGCTCACTTAAGTGTAGATTCATGTCAGACAGATCATATAAGAATTAATTAAAACAGTGCAGACAGCTCCTGAAAGAACTGTCTGATCTGAGTAACAGTGAGAGAGGGTTTACACTGTTTTAAAAAAGCATCAATATACACCATAGAAGCGACCTTTAGTATTCCTCCGCTGAAGAAAAAAGTTCCAGTTTTTACCCTCATAAACAATTTCAAGAACAAATATTTTATATAGCTTAGCAGATGGTAGTTTAAAGAAGGCTGAAAGTAACGTAGAATGTGCCTTAACTCTTTCCTCCCTAAAACTTTAAATGGACAATTCCAGTTTCCATTTTAGTCTAGACCATTTCTGACTTTTAAGGGTTGTTTTTGTCAATGTTTGGCATTACGACAAACAGTCAAGACCCTGATCAGAGGGCTCCTTTCGGAGCCCTCTGATCTGGGTCTTCACTGTTTGCACAGGAAAAGTGTACTATTCACATGTACACTGTTTGAAAATGACGCCTATATGCAGGACTAGGTTTAAGGTGTAAAGATAAGACCCCTGCGGTAAAAAGTACTGTGTATGTGACGGTAGAGACTTGTTTGACCTGGATAAGTTGCGACTTCCGAGAGTCGGATGGGCTTGTTTTCGATGGAAATTGATCTTATATGGAATTATATTGTATACCATAGGGTTTTCTGCATGCGATGGTATCTTTGTATTCACAATCGATCGAGAATTGATTGCGCAACAAGACTCGGTATAAAATCCGTGCGTTTCACGAAGCACATTTGCCGGGGGAGTTGGACACCTTTCTAAGGTATATAATATAAAAAAAATTTTTTTTTTGAAAAATGAGCTTTTGGTCAGAATATGGTGTTTGGTCATAGAAAATGACGTTTTTATGGTTTTATGCCTTTTATTTGTGTTTTGAGGTGCATATTTGGTCAAAGCATGCGTCTGGCACCTGTGCATAGAAGCACCTTTTAGCCTATTCAGTTTAATCCTCCGCTGAAGAAAATAGTGCCATTTTATACAAACATGAATATGTATCAGAAGGAATATTTTCTTTATTCTAGCAGATGGTAGCTTAAAGCAGGCTGAAAGTAAAGCAGAATGCGCCATAAGGCGCATTCTGCTTTACTTCCAATCTACTTTAAGAAGTCACATATTTGCAAAACTAGAAACAGGTTATGTGGTAAAGGGTTTAACACTGAAAACAAGGTTAAATAATGAATGGGAAGGAGTGAGGTCTCTCTATGCCAACAAATCAGCCTAGACCAACTTTACTGGTGAGAACTGATGATGGATAGAAAACACTGAGCTAGCTATTTTATCATTTCCTTTTAAAATTTCAAACTTCATTTGTTCCATGGATTATTGAATTGGCCAAGGTTTCCATGATTGTGGGGAAGTTGATTAAGATAAATGATAGTTGTCTCAATGTGTGGTTTATGGTATCTTCAGTTCATTGTATGGGAGAAATATATTCACTTGTGTTAATTCTGTGCCTTTTTAGGCCTTTTCAAGTCTTTCATACAGATGCCTTTCATGCTTTACCTAGGTTACTGTTTAGTGTTATACAAAGGACCTTAACCATGCAGAGGCTGGGCATCAAGGGTTGGTATGTGGAAAACATTGAAAGTTGGGGTGAAGCTAGTTAACCCATTGTCCCCTGAAACTTCCAATCAACAAGCCCAGTTTGCAATAAAGACTTGCCCATTTGCAACTATTTAGGGTTGTTTTTTTATAATATTTTACAAAATGACAAACAGTGAAGACCCTGATCAGAGGGCTCCTGCAGGAGCCCTCTGATAAGGGACTTCACTGTTTGCATAGGACAAGTGTACTCTTAGCAGGTAAACATTCTGTAAACGACGCATATATGCGTCACTAGGGCTCAATGAGTTAACCCATATTCGAAGGATTCTTGTGTAATACTATTTTGACAGACAATATTGTAAATGATATAAATAGATTTGATCCTGATTAGATTTTAAAAAATCTCCTTTTCATGCATATATACCTTTGCCTCACAGAAGCGCCTTTTCACACTTCTATCATGTTCTGGTTAAAGCACCCTTTTCTAGATCCTGATAACTAGAAGATTAAAGCAGGCTGAAAGTAAAGCAGAAACCTCTTCAGGAGCTTTCTGCTTTGCTTTCAGACTGGTCTAAGCTGCATAACAAGTCTTAATGTAAAAACAGTTAAAACAGGCTATGGGGGTGGGAAGGGATATGTTTGATTCTGAATTTACTTGTATGCAGACTGTGAGACATGCAAGGTGCAACTTAAATCATGCATAAAGTACACCAGCTGTTGTAAACAAGAATATGCACTCATTTGTAAATATATAATACAACATCATATAACTAAGGATTCAGCTATCGTTGAAATAAGCTACATTAGTAGCTAATTTTTAAAGAACAGATTGCAGCTCAATGCAATACAATGGTAATGCCGAAAGCTCCTTAAGGAACTTTCTGCATTACCCTTTTCTTGTATTAACCCATTACCCCATAAATACGCCTTTTAACGCCTTCAATTTATTCCTCCACCGAAGAAAATAGTTCCATTTTAGACAGTCATAAACATGTACCAAAAGAAATATTTTCTATACCCTAGCAGATAATAGCTTAAAGCAGGCTGAAAGAAAAGCAGAATGAGCCTGAAGGCGCATTCTGCTTTACTTTCAACCTGCTTTAAGTGGTCACATGTCTTCAAAACTAGAAGCAGTCTATGGGGTAATGGGTTAACCCATAGCCCTGTTTCTAGTATTGAAACTAGTTGACTTAGTACTTCAAGCAAGTTGAAAGTAAAGCAGAATGCACCTTAAGGCACAGTCTGCTTTACTTTCAGTCTGTTTTAAGCTACTTTCTGATAGGATATAGACAATATTTCTGATGGTACCTTTAGCTGTATGAAAAGGACATAATATAGTGGAGCGTGAATAATTTGGAAGGAGAAAAAATGTGTATTTATGGGGGAATGTGTTAAGCAGTCAACAGACTTAAATGTCTTTAAAAGATTACAATACCATAAGTTTTTCACTCATGTCAGCATCAAATCCTATGGTGTTAGTACTTTACTTATAAGAATCATCTCAAAGAAACAATTCTTATGAGTAGTGATTCCATAGGGTTGAATCTAGACTTATTTAAGTGTTTGAAATACTCTCCTTATCTGGAGTCCTGAGTGGTTGTTAAATATAGTATGTTGATTGTATTAAATAACATGATCATATATTGTTTCCTTTGTGTTTGCTATATGCATTTAATCCTTATCCTGTATTGATATTGTCAAGTTTTAAACCATAGTTTTCAAAGTTTGTCAAAGATTTATTCATTTAAACCATTACCCCATAGCAGGGCTGGACAAATATTTTTAGGGCAAGCTGCTCAAAATTTTGGACTTGCCCCATATTTTCATCGCAGAGATTGGTCACGGTTGGTGGCAGGGGCACTGATTATTGCTGTGTTTGATTGTTAACCAAGTATGACTAGTCAATAGGTTGGTTTATTTACAATTTTTCCAAGAATTTGAGCTTGCACAGATCGGAAAATCGACCTTGCCCAGGGCAAGTTGCTGTCTGAATTGGACTTGCCCAAACTGAATTTGAGCTTTCCCATGGGACGGGCAAGTGGATTTGTCCAGCCCTGCCCCATAGCCTGTTTCTAATTTTGAAGACAGGTGATCACTTAAAGCAGGTTGAAAGTAAAGCAGAATGCGCCTGAGTGAGGGCGCATTCTGCTTTACTTTCAGCCATCTTTAAGCTATCATCTTCTAGAATATAGAATACATTCCTCATGGTGCATATTCATGACTATAAATTGGTCTTATTTTCTTCATTGGAGGAATATATTTAAAGTTGTTACATGGCATCTGATTTGGATCCAAACTGTTTGCAAACGGCAGTCAAGTCGTGATTGACAGGCACAGGGTCAACATCCTAGATAGCCTTTCTATTTTATTTCCTGGTTGAAGCATGACTGGGTCTCAAATAAACTTGCTTTGAACAACCCTTGCATGTTAATAGCGAAACTATGATTGCCTTCAGACGAGACACCAAAAGTCTCCAAGAAACTGGTCACCTTATCAGGATCGAAGTTTACACTATATTTCCTTAGCAAAATGAAATGGCATTGAAAGAGCTTTGAAAGAGCAGTTTTTCAAACCATTGAATGAGCATTGAAAAGTTAATGGTAATCCATTGTCATAAACATGAACTAAAAGTTTAATCCTCCGCTGAAGAAAATAGTGCCATTTTATACAAACATGAATATGTATCAGAAGGAATATTTTCTTTATTCTAGCAAATGGTAGCTTAAAGCAGGCTGAAAGTAAAGCAGAATGTGCCTACAGCCTTAAGGCACATTTTGCTTTACTTTCAACCTGCTTTAAGTGTTTACCCGTCTTCAAAACTAGAAACAGGCTATGGGGTAAAGGGTTAACATGTACGAGTCAAGGTCTAGAAACAATAGTTACTATACAATACAGTGAATGCTAGCTACTATACCTAGGGTAGATCTGTATCAGTACAATCAAGATTATATGCTGCATGCAAGCCAGTACAGATGGGGGTCTGTTGGTCCCTGATCAAGCAACAATGCCATAATTATTTCTGTTCAACTGCACTATAGCCTGGCCTCCTGGTCACATAATTCTCCCCTTGATGGCCTCCTCAAATTTTGAACACTTTGAAACTCTTTTAAAACTGAAAAATATTGTTGTCTGTTACTGTACTAAAATGAGACTTTCTAGCACGAAGTGCCAAGGTGAGCTTTTAGGATCGCTGGATGTCCGTCGTCCGTCCGTTCACATTTGGTTGTGAACACTCTAGCGGCTACAAATTTCATCGGATCTTCATGAAACTTGATGACAATGTTTGTCTTGATGAAATCTAGGTCAAGTTTGAATGTGGGTCATGTCGGGTCAAAAACTAGGTCACTAGGTCAAATTATAGAAAAACCTTGTGAACACTCTAGAGGCTACAAATCTCATTGGATCTTAATGAAACTTAATCAAAATGTTTGCCTAATTAATATCTAGGTCAAGTTTAAATATGGGTCATGTCCGGTCAAAAACTAGGTCACTAGGTCAAATCATAGAAAAACCTTGTGAACACTCTAGAGGCTACAAATCTCATTGGATTTTTATGCAACTTGGTCAGAATGTTTGCCTAATTGATATCTAGGTCAAGTTCGAATATGAGTCATGTTTGGTCAAAAACTAGGTCACTAGGTCAAATCATAGGAAAACCTTGTTAACACTCTAGAGGCTACAAATCTCATTGGATCTTCATGACACTAGGTCAAAATGTTTTCCTCATTGATATCTAGGCCAAGTGTGAATGTGGGTCATGTCCGGTCAAAAACTAGGTCACTAGGTCAATTTATAGAAAAACCTTGTGACTACTCTAGAGGCTACAAATTTCATTGGATTTTAATGCAACTTGGTCTGAATGTTTGCCTTATTGATATATAGGTCAAGTTCAAATATGGGTCATGTCTGGTCAAAAAATAGGTCACTAGGTCCAATCAAAGAAAAACAGGGTTAACCCTCTAGAGGCTACAAATCTCATTAGATCTTAATGAAATATTGTCACAATGTTTGCCTACATCCAATCTAGGTCAAAATCAAACGTGGATTGTGTCTGGTCAAAATCTAGGTCACTAGGTCAAATCATAGAAAACTCTTGTTAACACTTTAGAGGTTTATTATGGGTCATGTCCAGTCGTAATCTATATCACTATAGGTCAAGTTATACATGGTGAACCAGGTGAGCGATTTAGGGCCATGGTGGCCCTTGTTTCAAAACTCGGACAGAGTGACAAACAGTTTTGATCTAGATGTGAGGCCGAGTTACTCGGCGTCTCATCTGGATCAAAACTGTTTGGGAATGTTATCTTTGGTTTCCCCCGGATAGCGTGAAAGAAGTTAAATGATGTCTGAATTTTCCCTGATAACTCACCAACCCATTAGAATTACCGATAGGTTGATAATTGAAACATGACTTTCAAGTGTAAAACCTGGAATCAGCTGTCTCATTATACAAACAAGGATCTAATTTTGAGACAGGCAAAAAACGCCTGGAGTTTCAAGACACCAATCAGGGCTCCAGATAAGAGGAAGTTCACTGAACAAATTCAACATTTTCTCACTCATTTCAGCACCAATCCTATGGTGTTACTACTCATTAGAATCGTCTCTTTGAGACGATTCTAATGAGTAGTAACACCATAGGGTTTAATGCAGAAATAAAGATTTTAGTCTTTGAAAAACTATCCTTATCTGGAGCCCAGCGTGACCAAGTCAATAACTGGATACCCAATAACCTGTTGACAGGCGACCTCTTAAAGCAGGTTGAAAGTTAAGGAGAATAAACTTTTAACCCATTACCCAATACTCATGAATAGCTAGTTTCTAATGACCACTTAAAGCAGGTTGAAAGTAAAGCAGAGTGCCTTAAATAAAATAAAATGCAATAAATAAAAGGCGTAAAAAGGTGTATTTATAGGGTAATGGGCTAAGTTATGGTAAATAAAAGGCGTAAAAAGGTGTATTTATAGGGTAATGGGCTAATGGGTTTATACAATTTATAATTATACATGTAATAGATAGTTAAAATTTGTTTATCTGGAATAGATGATAGTTTAGGTCAGCAGTTGAATGGTTATATAACTCTTTGCGTGTAGAATAAGATTTGAATTTGAGTTTTTCATCAAAACCACAATCTCAACTGGAATTGAAATTACCATAATATTAATAATTATGAATTGATAATAATTTATACTGTATGTTTAGTGCAAACTCATGCCCATCTTTTGGATCTAGATCTTAATCTAATTATTTTCATTTTAATTACAGTAAAAAATGTCCCTGTCCTTTACACTTTGTGTATTTCTTCAAGAGTTAGACCATAGACATATTATTGCCACTCAGGGTACCAGTATTTTGCCCAAGCTTGTGGTAAACTCAACTGACTGAAATTGACTGTTTTTTCTAAGCTTTTATAATCGTCTAGCTCCCTGATTATTGTACTTACAGAGAGAGCAATGGTCGCCATCCAACATTTATTGTGTGAGACAGAAGGTCATTAGCAGACTGACTGTTTCTCAAGCAGCCAGCCAGTGTCTATAATTGAGCTTTTATTATTTCTACATTATAGCTCATAAACTAATAATGTCACACTATGTTACTATGGCCAACATTAGGTGAGGACAATGACCCCTACCATAACCCATTCCCCCATAGATACACCTTTTTACGCCTTTATTTTATTCCTCCACTGAAGTAAATAGTTCAAATTTAAACAGTGAAGAATATGTACCATTGTAAAACAATATTTTCTATATGCTAGCAGATGGTAGCTCAAAAAAGTTGAAAGTAAAGCAGAATGCGCCTTAAGTTAAGGCGCATTCTGCTTTACTTTCAACCTGCTTTAAGTGGTCACCTATGTTCAATACTAGAAACAGACTATGGGGTAATGGGTTTAAGCCTATTGTTTGGCTGGAATGGAAACATGACTGGGCTAAAACTGCGGCTAGTAAAAGCAATGAATACGAAAATTAAGCAGAAGCTCATCAGTAGGAGATTCAGGTGTAATTCACCAAAAGTCTCTAGCCTATATAGCTGTTTCTAGTTTTGAAGACAGATGACCTTAAGGTGCATTCTACTTTACTTTCAGCCTGCTTTAAACTAAAATCTGCTAGAATATAGAAAATATTTCTTATGGTACATGTACATATTCATAGCTGTATAAATTGGAACTATTTTCCTCAGTGGAGGAATACTTAAAAGTGTTATTGGGTGTATTTATGGGGTATTAGTTGACCACCAATGTGTCTATGTTCTTCAATTATATCTTGCTTATCTAGTTTTGAATGTCCAAAAAAGCCTTCAATATTAAAATTTTGTCTATTGAAAGTTACATAAATCACCAGGAACAGTCCAAACGTCTACTATTAACTCTATCAAATGCTTAAATATAATTTTCAACTTGACTCGTTTCCCATTTCTTATAAATGAAAATGACTACCCATTTAACATCAACTCTCTCAGACCTAGGGTTGTCTCAAAAATATTTAAAAGTATGACAAGCAGTGCAGACCCTGATCAGAGGGCTCCTTTAGGAGCTCTCTGATCTGGGTTTACACTGTTTGTAAGGGCTGTATAATATTATATATATTGCTGCAGCACTATAAAGGTTGAGAATGTTTCCTGGCATTCTTAATTCACACTCTCCATTTCCAGGTTCTGTGAATAAATCTTACTTCTACAGTGGTGTATCAGCAATTAAACTAAAGGTTTTTGTCATTAAACTTCACATTGTCGGAGTGAGAACAGACCCAAGTCTTACTGATTTCAGTTCATGGACCAATAAATTCAACAATCAGTGAATTATTATAACCATGCATCTGTTTTCAGGGATCAAGATGAGAGTGTTACATAATTGTATAGTCTGAAAATTCCCAACATTAACCCTTAACCCGCCAAATAAATTGTCGTCTGCTATATTTCTCGTCTGCTTCAAGTTTCAAAGTTGCTCAAAATTGCTGAAAATGTTGTCCGAGTGTCAAACAGCTTGGATCCGGATGAGACGCCGAGTTACTCGGCGTATCATCCGGATCCAAGCTGTTTGCATATGGAGCTATAGTCGTGAGTGGCAGGCTAAGGGTTAAAAAATTTATTTTTTAAATTTGTCTCCACTAAACACTATGGTGTGACCACTCATTAGTTTTTCTCTCAGATAGAGTATGGTGGAGATATAAGGTTAGATTAGAAATTATTCCTTGATATGTTCAAAAGTTGATTGTCACCTTCAACTGAGGACAAAACAAAATTTAATTGTGTAGATAGTTGCACGATGTTACTAAGTCTGATTATTGCAGCCACTCAGACCAAGGCTCTGAATTTGGTAACAAGAAAAGCAAGATACAAGAAAAAGTAGAAATCTCTTACAAGTGTGAGCTTTCTGCTTTGAACTTTCAGCCTGTGTTTGGCTACAAGTTGTTTCAACAGTATTAATTAGTATTCTTTTGAATGCTGATCCTGATCAAATTCAGAGGGTTCTTAAGGAACCCTCTGTTCTGGTTCTACACTGTTTGCATGTTATCGGTATCCCCCTATAAATGTCTTAAGGATAGGTTATTGGATGATGTAACAACCCCAGCATTCAGGTAGTAGGTACTAGTGCCAGAAAACACAATCTGGCTGCTACAACTATTGTAACTAGTGCTAGATAACATAAGCCTTACAGTAGAGTCCCAATATTAACCCTGATTCTCCTTTAAATAGCTTGTTTTATAGAAAAATATTTCTTATGGTTGAACCGTAACTTCTTATTCATGTCTGTATAATGTGGAACTATTTTCTTTTTTAAAGGTATAGAAAGACATATTTATGGAGTAATGGGTTGATGAAAAATATAAAGAGAGTTATGGGGCTGTTTTATTCAGGACAAATAATTATAATACTGGAAGCTAATCATCGTGTAACCAAACATCTTCACACATAATTATGTACCTTCTAATATCTAGATGTGATAAATGTGAGTTGTGGTCAGCTTTGCCATCAAAGGGCGACCAATAATGTTGGAAACCTCAGTGGAAACTTTCTGAATTTACTTTTGTCCTGCGCTTAACCATCACCTGGATCTCTCTCTCCCCCTAAAGATTTCCATTGCTTACAGTTACTTCTGTCAGAATTGGCAGTGTTCTATATATAGGAAACTCAAGTTCCTGTATCTTAATTGCTTTGACCTTAGTTAACCATTTCATAAATTAATGAAAATGCTTACAGTTCCTAAAGAGATTGGGGATGAGAATGGCTTGTGGCGAAATCTTATGTGCAGAGAATTAACTCTTTGCTTGCTGGGTAATTTTTTTCGTCTGCAACAATTGTCGTCTGCAGATGTTCTAAAAGTAGAATTTTCTAAATTTCTTTTCAAAACATGGTCAGAGTGTCATCCAGTTTGGATCTTGATGAGATGCCGCATTATGCGGCGTCTCATCTGGATCCAAACTGTTTGCAAAGGCAATCACTGTGGCAGATATTCCCACTGCTAGCGTAAAACATGAAACAAAAGGAGAAGTAGCACTTGATAGCTGGAAGTAGTATATAACAATGACTTTGGGAGAGTGTCTGGAGCCATGGAGTCGTCACGTGACCGATGACGTCACAATGGGATGACGTCACGGGAGGTCAAGGTCATTGACCTAGAGGGGCTCCACCCTAGAACAATAGAGCCGACCATCCCACATTCCGTAGATGACGTCACAATGGGATGACGTCACGGGAGGTCAAGGTCATTGACCTAGAGGGGCTCCACCCTAGAACAATAGAGCCGACCATCCCACATTCCGTAGATGACGTTAGGGGCACCACCCTAGAGCAAGAGGTCACCCTACCCATCCCACCGGGCGTCAACGCCCTAGATCAATAGAGGTCACATCACCCATCCCGTGTTCCATAGAGTTTACCGTATGGCTGCTGCCGTCACCCGAGACGTCACAATAGGGAGGATATCCTATGACGGGTGCGGTCTTCGATACGCCGACTATCCCGCATTCCATAGAGGCCTTAGCACTTCGCGAGTGGATCGCAAGAACGTTATAAGCGTCTGGTCTGGATTCAAGTTCCAAACAGATTGGATCCAGATTAGCCCCTTACATTCCAATTTCGTTACGCCTGGGATGAAAATGACGACCCCATGAAAGAACACGAAAAATTATCACCCTCGTGCATGTATATAAAAATGATCGGCGCTGAGTCGGCTAAACCGTTCGATGTTCCTCCCTTTGGCCAGAAAAAAGAACAGAATAAAACGACCGGATTTCAACCGTTTAGCAGCGGATCTCATCTTTTTTCCAACATATCGACTAAACCGATCGACCCCGTTCAAACGGAATCGGCTAAAATGGAAGTATCATCCCTTTATTGGTAGTGATCATCAAACCGCAGGCGTGACTCGTCACAACCGATCCTCAAAACTGCTGCCACAACATTCCCTAAGATAAATATGACTCACGAATGACGTCACAAGGGGCACCGACTCCTATCCAATCAAATGGATTTAGATGCGTTGACCAATGAAACTCCTTTATTGAATCCTATACTTATCGAAACCTGGAGTACACACTCGCAGTTCAGCTTACGATTTCGAAGGGAACGCATGTCGCAGAAAACCGTTCGATTTGAGGATAAAATTAGTCGTGTTTATTACGTGATACCCGAAGGGAATCGACTTAGACCCGTACCCAAGAAGGTCAAACGTTCTAAACCAGCTAGGACCCCACCTACATCTACGCCTTTACGTCAGAGAATAGGCTTGATAGCCCAGTATCTCCAGTCGTCTTTAACTTCTAATCAGGAACACGCTCGCACCCACCAGACAGATGGCCGTCATTAACCCCAGATATCGACAACACTTGGGACAAGACTTGTATCTTTTCGATAGCGTCTTTAACGGAAAATCCTACGTACACATCAGGAAATTATTACGCGAAAATACTCCTACCAAGGACGGCATCGCTTTGACTCTACAGCGGTGTAACGAACTGTTTGCGAGTTTACCGTTCCTTGAGAATGCCGTGTCTATGATGGAACTGAATCAAGACACGTTCTACAGACGTCATCTGGGTGGAAACTGGCACGTGACCGTTCAGAGCGGATTTAACCGCGTCGATATTAGACAATTTTGGTTTCCCGAGGGATCTGAGGAAATACAGGCCACTAGAAAGGGAGTGTCGCTTACTTTCAAACAATTCAGGGAGTTGAGAAACGGATTACGAAGCCTAGATAGTTTTGTACCAGAACTGAGGACTAGCGTGGCGTGCTACTCCGATTCTAACCACGACGTGGCCGACTGCGTGGAATGTTCACCCCGATAACTCTAAAGTCCAATAATTTTGACTCATGAGTGTTGATGACGTATTTTAGCGAGTGTTTTGTATATATCGTTATGTCACGCTAGCGTACGATCATTACCATCGGAGTACTCGAACTGTTCACATATGTAGCATGACACAAAAACATTTAGACGTTTCTCATTATCGGTTATCCTACGACGAGTTTCAAAGTGTGACATTTTCGAATAAGGAAGTGACTTGTCAAATAAACGACAGATTTTCGATCGTCGTGAAACGCCAAAGACATTCGGTCCAGTTATTTCTAAAAAGCGGAAGGAGACGTTTAAAAATTCCCTTTGACGTGTTCGAGGAGCTTTGTCACTCTCACATCAGCGTCGCTTACTTGACACATTTTCTGGAAGACAACTGAGACTATGGATACAGTTAGGGCGCTAGAGTCAACGTTCGAGTGTATCTTTGCTATGGAAATGATGAATAAAATGCGCGGGGTGTTTAAGAAAACCTGTTCCGGATGCCAATACGGAAGATTATCTCAACTGGACCACGCCTGTTTAAGTTTATCTGAATTGGAATTGCTCGACTTGTATATGGATCGTATTCTAAGTGAAGTCGATGTCTCGGAGGTTTTAAACAAATGGGAATCGGTTATTTCAGTGATGTCCAACGTTACACCAGAACTCCTGGACATGTATAAACTAAAGATTTACTGTCGAGAATGGAGGGAGATCGAAATGAAGACGGAAGCGTGGAAAACACAAATGTATAAACTCATATGTCAATTGATTCGCTTAGACTATAGACTGCGTTAGATTATAGATGAAAGATGTCAGTATACTCTAATAAAAATATATGAAGCAAATTTGATTTTTGTTGTATCGTTTTCCACACCATTTCTCTTTTTTTCTTTTTTGGGTCCAGGTTGACAGGAATCAACCTAAATGACAACGACAACACGTCCTTCTAGTCTACCTTTTATTTTTTTTTTATTTTTTCAAACACACACACACACATATATAATATACAATTTTCTCGATAAGACACTATCGTTAGACGCACATTTCCTGACACTATTATGAAATGCACGAGGTTTTATACAACGATGTACATTTTTGTCCGTTTTACCTAGATACACACTCGGAATAGGCTCATGATACGATACGGGTAACGTAAGAGTCATTTGCCTCGGTATTGGCGGAATCGAATAAGTTTACAAAGTCATCGAGCGTATATCCAACGAGTACTTGACGCAAAAATAGAATGCAATAGAGTCCGCAGACGATGGAATCGTCGCTTTGAATTTGGGTCCTCGACATTCGAACAATTTTTGCTTTTTTATTCAACCATCTTTGAAAAAACGCGCTATTGTCCCTCGGAAGTCTTCCGTAGCTATCAAAGAATAGTATATGACCTAGTCCGTCGTCATAAAAAGCGCACCAATGTTCTCCGGGTAATAAATGTCCCTGGGTGTTAGCGATGAAACCGTAGGGATGTTTGTCAACTCGAGTTGGTAGCTGATCCGCCGCATAAACACCCACCACTTCATTCCGTAGTACCGGATCGCATTCTATCATACATTCCAATTGTGGCTGGTACATTTTACTGCATCAAAATATCTCGTTCTTGGTTGATTTCGAAATATCCCGGTCCTTCGCTGTACACGACGCAACTCATTGGTTCTGAAAAAAAAAAAGAAAAAAGTAAATAAATGATATTACTCATAAGTCTCAATTTGAGAACGATTATCGTTTAGTTTTAAACGGGGCTGAACTAAACTATAAAGAATAATCGTATCGCTACTCACCCGATAAAGCTGACTCGAACTGTACTTCCAATCTGACATTTCCGTTCTTCACCAGAGACATAAACTCCCCGTGATGGGAAAAGTCGGGTTCCAACTGGAAGGCAAACAGCGTGCTACCGTTTATAAAGTGTGGTTTGTTTATCCCGTTGCCTTCGTTCTGTTGCCATATTCCCGCGCTCACTAACAGATTGGTGTAAGCCCTCATAACCGCGGCGCCCTTCGTAAAGTCCGTTTTGAGTGGGTTGCCTCCGACCGGAAGCCCATCAGCGTACACGGCGATGTGTTTGATCCCGCAGTTTTCGAAATTAAACGGGTTTGTAGTATAGTCTCCGTTTAACGCCTTGCTTTTAACGAACCCTAGAATCACTTTCTCGGGCTTTTTTCCTTGAAACAAGTTTTCCCAGTTGAACGAAGTACTTCCCGTGGCGATACTTTGAGAACGACATTCCACCTTGGTATAGGGGTAGAGGGCATTTTGCTTCTCTAAGATTTTCGAGTGCCCGTAGATAACCGCTGGATTCACTCTGATCTTTTTGGCCAAGATGTAAATATCTTCAATGTCGATTTTAAACTGCGTTGAGTTATCTGCGGCGATCAAACAGAAGGTGTTGGCGCTTCTGTAGATCCTGATCTTGATGTCGACTTGATTAAGAATGTACCTGTCTATACTGAACAAATCGTGGAACAAGGGTCCAACCAGGTCTAAGGTTGTGGAAGTTTGGATCCATTGCGACCTTACAAACAGTCCGTTATTACTTCCCGAGGGATCCGAGACTCCCGGAGCATCGGCGTCGTCCATAAGCCAACCCTGAGATTGAATCTGACTGGAAAGAGCATCCTTTCCGTAGTTGAGTAGCGTTTGAATGTAAGCTCGATATGGGTTGTAGTTGCAAGTGATGCTGGTTTTGTTTTGTAGCGTCACCTCCGAAGAGCTGAATAGAGATTGCAGAAATAGATTTGCCGGTCCAACTTTTTCATTCGTTAGGGTCCCTCCGTCTCCTTTGACCACTTTGACTTTAACGTAAATTTGGGAATTCTTCAGATCTACGTAGTCCATAGAGTTTTGACCGTTAATTCTAAATTCGAACGGACCCTCGGAAGACACCTGGGATAACGGTCGGATTTCTTCGTAATATACGTCGGACACACTGGTTTGAGTCGCGGGCAAGTCGAACAAGGCCAGCTCCGATACCAGTCCCTCCTTAAACTCTGACTCGTTAAACACGGACATGTTACTGGATCCCGAAAATGTCTTTGAAGGTTTTGCGGCTCGCTTTCGATGTGGACCTCGCTTTAGACGATGTCTTTCTTCTTTTTCCGCTTCCTGACTTAGCGTTGGTCGCCTTGCGTTTCCTTCCCCGTTCTGTGGAAGACTGAAAAGCTTTGGCCACGTCGTTCTGATTTATACCTTCTCTTTCCAGTTCGGCTTTCGCTTGTGCCGCCGTTTGTTCAGCCGGTAAGACCGCTTTTACGGGACCCGTTTTTGATTGGTCCACGGTTATGACATGCGGTCGCCTTCCTCTTCCCGTCTGAGACAACTGAGTTTGTCCAGTACTGACGCGCTCGAAAAAATCTAGCCATTTTTGCGGATTGGGCACGTAAAGCTTCATCTTCCTTAAAAGAATGGATAGTGTTTGAAGTGAAGCGTCAGGTACACGGGTTTGATCAACTCTGTGGCGTCCTTATCATGCTCCCGCTTTATATAGATTTCGAATTCGCGTAGTTCTTGTTTCTTAACGGGGACGTAAAAGGGGGCGTCAAACGAATAGTCCCATTTGCCTTTTCCACTTTTTTCAAGGCGCCTTAGAAGGGAACGTTCTTCTCCGTACACGATGCTCTCTTTGCACACGTCCGTGTAAACGTAAAGACCCTCATTCGCTATACTGCTCGATTTTCCCTTTTCTGTGGCGTGAAATTGCGCTAGCGCCACTTTCCATTTACCGTAGAAATACAGGGGAAGCTTTAAGTGTACTTTGAATTTATACGTCCTATTATCGACAAAGTACTCGTTGCTCTCGTCGCTCTTGACGTAGATGTACCTATCAGTGTTCATGTTTTAAAAACTTTACCACGGGACCCAGAATGAACGATAGTAGGTGACGATGTTTCTTCAAAAGTCTTCGCTGTTGCTGTCGACTGATGTCCTTGGATACCAAACGACGAATGACTCCTCTATGCTGAAGCAGTTTAGCTTTATCTTGGTTCCGAACGGGACACGTTCCTTTCAATACGTTATATATAGCTTCTAATACCGCTTTTAGTTGAGGTTCGGACAAAGCTCGCAATAGGACCGCGCGCTGCTCGTCCGTGGACTGTACCAGTAATTCGAAGAGCGGTAAATATTTTTGAACCATGGTGATCGAAGGAATGAGACGTTATGATCACGTTTTATTCGCGCTTAAGCTTTTGAAATCGTCTTCGTTGATCCACGTGTCGTATTTCGGAGGCCAACCTTTCCAGCGCACCAGGTACCGTTTTTCCCTGCCACGCTTCGTTGATTTCACGACTTTTTCCACCAAGTACGCGTCTTTTTCGTACGCTTTCTTCAGTTGATTTTGATAGAAGGTACCGGAAATTTCTTCTCCCGCGTAATCTTTTATCCGATACTGCGGAATGTATTCTGTCATAAACCTCAGATTGATGACAAACAGTTCTCTGGACCAACGTTCGTCGTATTCTCGCTGAAAGGTTCTACGCATATGCGATACTCGTACCAGATCTCCTACTTTAAACTTAAAACGTTTAATCGAAGGTAAAGTCTTTTTAGGCGGTGGCTTCGCTAGAGTATTGTACTGGAGTTGCCACAAATCCGCAGAGTCCTCGGGTGTGACGCTTCGCGGAGTTCTTTTGATGGAGCGATGATACGTGTTGTTGTAACTGGTCGTGATATCAGCCAGATGGTCAACCCACCGATGCGATTGATGACGGGTCATAAATCTAATGAGTCGTCCCTTCACCGATTTAATCGCCCTTTCGGCGTAGGAAGCCTTGACTAAATTCCGTGTGACGAAATATATCACTCCTTCGTTTTTTAAGAAACGTTTTACGTCCTTGTTGGCAAATTCCGTTCCGGGATCGCTTCTGATTCGCGTCGGTTTTCTCCCGTGAACGAAGATTTTCTCTAGGGCCTCGACCATTTCTTTTCCGGTTCGCCCCCGCAGCGCCACCGTCCAGACGAACTTGGATAAAATATCCACGGCTAACAGGAAGTAAGCGTATCCGTCATTTTGTTTCTTGTAATATTCCATGTTTGCCGTATCTAAGTCCCATTGGTAATCTACTTCGGGGGCGACCACTCTTCTACGATCGAATTTTTCTCTTTCTTCCCGATGGACGGCGTAATCTTCTTGTTTTAAAAGCCAATCGCGAATTTTCTTTCTGCCGAGTACGAATTTACCGTCTTTTCTCACGGCTCGATATAATTTATCCACTCCCCCGTAAGCTCCGGCGTGCTTCGGATCATAGTAGATACGTTTTAGATAGTCTTCGTACTTTACAGCCGGAGCCATTTGACTCTCCGGGTATCTTTCCGTTTTCGTTTCACGGGACTACCTGGAGGCGGTGGAAGAAAGCCCCGTCCCGTCTGCACTCTTCGGGAGCTCGATTATAAACTAAGAGGAACGTTATTGTCTTTCAATATATTAGAAAATGTATCCAGGCCAACTGGACGAAGGTCTTTATAATCTTGCAGCTGTACTTTCACGAGATCCACGATATTAGAACTCGGTATGCGTTCACCGTCTATCGAGACTTCTCCCTTTTCGTTCCACGTCACGGGAGGCGAAATATACGTCAATAACGATCTCGCCCTGCTTTTCAAACTTTTAGGCATTGATGAGACCACTCTCTCTATTTCGTCGGAAACGTCGGCTCCTCTTTCCGGTTCCTCAACTTCGACGGTAGACGTTAATCGTTCTGACTCATTTTCTCGCCGCGTATTCGTCACTTCGGGGGTATCCGTCAAAGGTTTAGCCGACACGAGTCGTTGATAACGGTCGTAAGGTAACAACACCATTTTCTGCATGTTGACACGTTCCATGCGTTCAAAGCTATGACGTCTATCGGTTCCCGATATCTCGTTTTATTTAGGACGATAAATGACGGTGTCTTCGCCCGGAAATATCTTGGTTCTTACGCGATACTCTTCTTGTCCGGACGGTGAGAAATCCAAAACGAGATAACCGTACGGATAGGACGTAGCGTCTTTATAAGCGTCCATGAGAAAAGCGCCTTTCCCTAAAAAGGCCTGGCGACCCAAACACTGGAGTTGAGATACGTCTCTAGGGTTTTTCATGAGTACCGATACGTGCGTATTCAAGTTAATCGTGCGACTGTGTCTACCTTTGCAGTACAAGTTTTGATTGAGATATAACAAACTCAAGTGACGATGGTGCATCCCTTTGACGAATAAATTTTCCATTTCCGGTGATGACGTTACGCTATCCATCAAGTCGTCTAACACCACGAGATTGCATACGTTGTCGTCCGCGATAACGTTCAATTCTTCTTCGGACGGTAAGCCGTTATGAAAGGTAATAAAGGACAACTCTCGCTCCATCACGTCGAACAAAGGTTGGTATATGCCGTAACAATACAATACTTTTTGGGGCGGGTTGATAAACATCTCGTTTTTGTGACGTAAAAGTCGAAACAACCAGGTGGTCTTGCCACTGCACGTAGCTCCGGTCACGGAAATCGAAGTACATTCGGGAAAGGGATACATTATGAAAATGAGAAGAAGTCCTCAATTCGGTTCTTTTTATACGTCATTTAACAATGGGACAGGGTTATAAGTCGCGAAACTAATTTTATTTTTAAAACTATATACATTTCGAATAAATCAATACATAGACGTTTCAAAGTTTCGAAATTTTATTAAAAATATACTACACACATTATGATACATATTCAATTCAAATTATCAACATTTGTTTATTGATCCAGTATTTAATGTTTCGATTGATAAACTATCGTCCTAACACTCGCGTTATTACTCTTTCGAGGTGTAGAGTCTCACGAAGAGACCCCATCACTCGTTTATCAGTCACAGTTCACAGAATTGAGGAGGTTGAGCAACTCCTCCTCCGACAGTTTATCTAACAGATCTTCTTCTTCTTCCTCCGAGATATCTGGTTCTTTTCGCGCTTTCTCGGGACACAGTACAATGTCTAACGGTACGCAGTGAATGCCGTCTTCGAGGACTCGACGCTTACAGTAAAAGTAAGAAAATCCGCATCGGGTCTGATGGTAGCTATAAATTCCGTTATTTCTCACTCTGAACCCTTTGTTTTGTCCCGAGGCGGGTTTTCCCGTACGCAAGACCCCTTTAAAAATACCGAGGGGATTCTTGATCAAGCGCTTAGAGACTCCTTTGGAGCTAAATTTACACTCTACGGTGGTTTTGGGTTGACGCTGTAGCCGTATAGGGCGTAGTTTTCTGGCTTTTCTGACCAAGCGGGCGGCAGTCACGAGGGCGCTCGTGGCTTTGGAGCTAACGGTTTTGCTCACGATATAGGTCTTGGAGCATAGCCCTATCATTTCGTCTCCTTCGTATTCCGTTTTGAAGAGACCGGGTACTCTCTTGTCGTATTTCGCGTGTTTTGAGCAGCATTCCCTAGGTAACCAACGGTCTCCAACGGGATTATACCGGTCATCGCATAACCCCGTGAGTCCACGCTGGAATTTTTCCATTTGTTCGGGTTTGACGACTTCCCGGAGACTCGACGCCGACAAAGCCATATAGGCGGAGTCCTGAAATGAGATGAAAAAACGATATCATTCCAAAGGCCGTAGATCGACAGATAAGCTCACTACATTTACAGTTCGCAAAAACAGTTCACAATACTCATACATATCCGAAACAACGTACCGTGTCCATCTCGATGTATTCGAAATTGGAGCGGTCCACGTAGGAATCCAGGAAGTCGTAATAGAACTGCAACATTCTCAGTTTGGCATACTGCAGTATGAAATATCCCAGCTGCACGGGGAGGTCGAGCTTGATGCGTCGTTTAGCGGCTTCAACCTCGTAGTATTTATCATCGTCGTCCAGACAAGTAGTTTGTCTGAACTGAGGCTTATTCACCTCGAAGCATGCCCTGTTTTCCCCCTCGACGTAAAACACGCTGCGGTGTTTCGTTTTGTCCATGATGAGTGAACCGTACCTAAAAATGATAAAATAAACGAGTAGATATATCCGAATAGATGAATGTATAAATAAATAAATAAATAAACAGAGAACTAAATATGGAGTCATGCTAAAAACTTACCCGCTATTGCCGATCAATTTCATGGTGTCGGCGATAATAGACAAGTCTTTCGAAGTGTCCCCGGCTCGTCTAGCGTCACTCACGTCCTGGACAAAGTTTTCGAAGCAGTCCATTTTTCTATATTCGACCACTTGATAAATCTTGGTGACTTTCATCCCGTGATCCAAGTACCATTTCAGGAGGGGGGTCGCCAGGAGAATTTGTCGGGCTTTGGTACCACTCAGCAGCAGGCGTCTAGGTTTATCGCTCAGCTGGTACTCCCAGACATGGGCCTGCATATGCGCCCCGATGTCGTCAAACCCAACCTCCGTATTGCAGAAGATGGGACACATTTCCTCAAAGTATTCTCGGGGAGACATCGAGATGTGAGCAAATTCCGGTCCCCATTGTTCCGGGACTTCGATGTCACATTCTACCATACCAAACAGTTGGCCGAAACGGACCCCGTTTAAGATTTGGGTTTCCGTCACAGCGGTCCTGTTCTTCTGGCTAAACGTAGGGCGACATTTATCCCGAATCCCGTAGATTTTAGGATGTGTTTTACAAAAGCTCCGGAACTGGCATTCCCACATTTCTTTGACGGTAAACCCCTCTCTACGCAAGTACGCGACTTTCTTGGCGGTCTTTTCCTTTAGCGTGTCTTTGGTCTTGTGCCAAGTTTCGTTAGTGACGTTTTTCGTGACGTCGCAGACGTGTCCGTGATGATAGCAACCCTAGAAGAAAAGAACCAAATTGAAATAATTGATATAATGAGGTATTAGACTTTGAATATGGTAGTGTAGTAATGGAAAGAAGTAAATTAAATTGAAATACTGCATACTTAACGAAGGTTTACCTGAAATTCGTAGACGGTCTTGGTCTTAGGATCGTACCCGTCTACGGGGTATTTGCCCAACCGGACTTCCTTGCCGTTATTCCTTTGGTGTAGGATATGAGTCCCTTCATACTGATTCAAGTAGTTGAGCCAGTTGAAGGCTTGCATGTAGTGGTCCCTATGTTCCGGTTTGAATTGGTTTTCGGCCCGTCGTCTCACGAACATGCCCTCCGGCATGGGCTGGCCAATACTCCATAGATAGAGGGCATTGGCATCGTAACCCACGATCTTCCGACACGTTTGACCTCCTCTAATCAGGGTCTTATTGGCCTCGTGGTGGCGCGTGAATATGATCGAAGGACCTGAAATTATGACCGAATGTTGAGAGTTAGTTTAAAATGGGGGTAAGAGATCCGGAAACTACTTTGACGTATAATCAGGAAGGATACTCACCACCTACGATATTGTTTATAATAGTGTTGTAGAGGTCAGCGTTGCTCTTGTCAGCCAAGGAGAACTCTGCCGATTTCTCGCGAGCGCACTTGAATAACAGCTGTCTCGCGATGCCCGGTACGGACATAGCCGTCTTGAATACATCGATTCCTTTCTCGAAATAAAAGGCCTGAAGACGTTCAACCGCAGTAATGAACGGGGAGACATCGAGATTATTGTACCATATCAAAAAGTCACGGAAGGTCGTCATGCCCCGTTCGATCCATACTTTCTGACAATAGGCGTACTCGGCTTGGGTAATATTGGTTCCCTTAAGTCCGCTGTAGAAGGCATCGTGGGGAGGTAACTGGGTATGGTCTAGTTTGGCGACGTCATTGAGCCATTCGTAAGGGAAGAAACCTTTGGACTCGTCAACTCTGTATGCCTTCAAAAAGCCGGCGTAGGAAGTGCCCGGTGCCAAGAAGTGACTGATATCCAAAAACTTCAAGGTATCCGTGGTGATGCAGGCGTACGCGTTGGACTTTTTGACCACAAACCCGAATTCCTGCTGAGGCATTTTCAAATGTTTGGCCAGCTTCTGTTTCACCAGATTCAGGTCGTACTTGGCGCTGAAACAATAAAGGAATGAAGATAAAATGACTGAATGAATGAATAAATGAATAAATAAATGAATGAATGAATGAATAAAACGCGAACAAAAAAAAAAATGAAGAGAGTAAATTACCTATTAAAACCGAGCACGGGCAAGGTGGTCATATAACCTTTGAACTGTCCGTACAAGGTCTCGATTTTTTCCGCCTCTTTTTGGTCCTCTTCGTCGTCTTTGTTCAGGGATGCCAAATGCGCCTTTAAGGGTTGTAAATGATTACCCCACTTCGTCTGCGCTTCCCCGGATGCAGCTTTCTGAATCAAGGTCAAAGCTCGAATCAGTTGCTCGAGAAGCTGATCCATGTCGGGTTCCACGAAACACACGGGTTCGGTATAACCGGATACATTAGAGCAGACGCTCACGCTAATAGGAACGTGCCTTTGGGTCCACTCCAGTTTCTCCGTAGCATCGCCGTCTAAGGTCATGAGCATCGATTCGAAGTCGAATACGGCGAACCAAGGGAAAGTCCGCTCGTCCTCGGGTACGTGAATGCCAAACTCTTCCAGACGTTCGAAGATGGTCTGACGCTCTTTGTAAAAACCCCCGGGATAGACATACAGGGTCTTCTGATCGCAGATTTTGGCGTGTTGCTTAAAATTACCGTGATGGTCAAACATCCGGTCGCAGAGCTGGCATTGAAACTTTTTGGCGTACAGGGCAAAGTCTGTCACGTAAGAGCAGTGATTCTCGTGCTGGTTGACGTACATCGTGTCCGTATACCGTTCCGTCGATTTAAAGACTTGAACCACGACGCCATCTTCTCGGAGGGAGTACATTTGTACGTTGATGTCGAAACACTGTTCGAATTCGGGGAAGTCTCGTAGTTGCATGCCTTTAAATCCCGAAGGAGGGGTGAACTGAACCGCGGTGCGACCGCCGAAGAAATCTTTGTATTCTCTTTGGTTATGCGCCCTTTCCCACTGATTATACGAGTCTAAGACTTTGGTTCTATCCACGGATCCGAATCGGTGTAGACTCAGACACCGAAAGAGACACAAGTTGTCAGAATATTCCCATTTCGTAACGGGGTCCTTATCTAAGGGAACGATAGCCATACATCTCGTGATATAGACTGGTAACGGTTCGTCGTCTACGGTGCCCAATGAGAAATTAGTGTTATAGACTTTGACCCGAATATTGGTGAAAAGCACCAGTCGCCACTTGGTATCGGGTCGGCTCTTGCCCATTTCCGTTATGATGTCCATTTCTCGCAATTTTTTGAGGAC
This sequence comes from Gari tellinella, assembly GCA_922989275.2. Lineage (NCBI taxonomy): Eukaryota > Metazoa > Mollusca > Bivalvia > Cardiida > Psammobiidae > Gari > Gari tellinella. The sequence continues at coordinate 39,870,129 of OV277867.1, forward strand.
TTTGTCGATATCGGAGCGCCTCGAAATCAATACGGGTGCGTCAAACGCGTTGACGTTGTCGAAAGGTCGAAAATAACGAAATTGACCCGTCTCCGCGTGACGCATGATGAAGCCGAAAGCCAAATTCACTTTGAAAGCGTGTCGCTGTCGGTCGTAAATCCCTTGTAATGCTTGTCCGATGTCCGCTAGGGTGATACCGGGGAACATGGGTATGTTGTACAGGGACTCGACGGGTCCTTCCTTAAATCGCTCTAATATTAGGGCCCGATTAGTCCGGTAACAATTGCGGAGCCCTTCGTCCTCAGTCCCATCTTCGTTGATCCAGGGTTCTTGACCTCGCTGGAAAGGTTCTGGGTGAAGTCCCGCGCCTACTTGGTAATGGACTCGTACGTGATGGGCGTGCAGAGCTTGCCTGTCTCGAAATTGAGCCGGACATTTATTGCATTTATAGCTACTGGCAGGCGACCGACCCCCTTGATGCACCCTGGCATGATGAACCCTCAGTTGATTCGGATGCCGAAACGTGGCCTCGCATTGTCGACATTGGTAAGAAGATGGCCCGGGTTTCGGACTCTGTCGTTTAGCGGTCGCCGCCGCCTTACCAGTCCTCTTGTCTGTCTTCTTTCGGATTTTATGTTTAATTTTCAGGTGAAACTCGAGCTCCCGAGCGGTCTTTAAAATATCTTGACACTGGTCGCAGGGAAACGTGACGATGCCCTTGCAATTGGTTTCGTGTTGACGCAGATTGGTTTGTCGCGAAAAGGTTTTGTGGCATTTGGGACAACCGTAGCTTAGTTTCTGGTGGGCCGATTGAATATGTCGCGTGAGGTTTTTCTTTTGCGTAAAGGTCTGGGAGCATTGGTCGCAAGGGAATCGCAAAGATCCCGCGGTATTCTGGACATTGGTTCGTATTTCTTTCCTGAAAACGAAATAAGATGAATGTTTAAAAATATTATAATGATAATAAATATGGAACCGTTTGTTATTTTAAATAATAAAAAAATAACAAAATAGAAAAACAAAACAAAACAAAACAACAAAACAAAACTAACAAAACAAACAAATCAAAACAACAACCAAAACATAACATAACATAACAAAACAAAACCAAAAAATACCACCAAAAATCAACAAAACAACAAAAAACAACAACAACAAAAATTCAAATTATTAACAAAACAAAACATAATAAACGAACACACAAAATGAAAAATGAAAAATGAAAAAAAAAAAAAAACACAAAAAACCAACAACAAAATAAAAAAAACAAACAAATCAAAACAACACAAAAACATAAAAACAAAACAAAACAAAAAAAACAAAAAAACAAAATAAAAAAAAACTGCAACAAACATAAACCTTACAGTGGAGGTCGAGTTTTCTCCGGAGATTTCAACAGCTTGAGCAGATCCTCCTCCTCTTCAGACGCCCATGGTCGAGGACTTGGGGGACTCATGTCCTGAACGAGGATTTGATGTAAAGCCTCCACTATGTTAGGATTGTCTTGAACACCGAACTCGGACGCGAAACTCATCAGTTGGTCCGCCGATACGCCTTCTTTCAAGAATACTTTGATTACCTCTTCCATGATTGAAGAGTCTATGTACACAATCAGCTAGCTATTACCAGTTTTCTAAATCTTCTGGATTACAATTGAGGCAACGTAACGCGTTGAGCTGATTGCGATGATCGTCTTTCAGGTAACACGTTTCGACTGAAGTAAAAGAAACGATCACATACTTTTATAGGAGCGAAGATATAGGACATCGAACGAGATAACCCGAGACGTAAGAAATAAAAGCCCGCTCGAACCAATACCAAATAAGGTAAATAGATTTATGTGTAGGAACGTAGAGAATCGCTCATGCGTGACCGAGCTCGATCGACGCTGAATGGGACCCCGAACCCGATGACATCAACCCGATGTGGATCCGACTTCATCTAAGGGAGTTAGGGCTATTTTAAGTGTTGTCTCGCAGAAAATCATTGATGCGTGACCGAGTTCAATCGACGCGGAAATGGGTTCGGAGTCGAAAGACATCAACCCGGTGAAGATCCGACTGCAAATAATCGAGCTAGAACGATTTTACGTTTTCCCGCCTTTTTATAGCCGCCATTTTGAAATGAAAATCTCGGATAACTCGAAAACGAATGGTCGTATACCTACGAAAGTTATATTTTCGGAATCGTCTCGATGAGACCTAAACGATGGTAATACTTTTAACTCGATCTATTTTTGAATGAAATTTGATGTATTGTCCCTTTAAAGTCGACTGACGGAGCAATGACCCTTTAATACTATGATACGGTTTCGCACTAAAACGTATTTAGCTCGAAAACTATTCCTCGTAACTATACAAAATTAAACATTTTCAGAATCGTCTCGATGAGATCTAAACCCTGGAACTACTTTATATGAAATCTAATTTTTGTCGAAATTTCGAAATATTGTCGAAATTTTGTGGTTTTCTCCCCTAAACCTTAATGTTTACAATTAAACGTAATAAGAGTACTTTTTTCTGGATTACGTCTTTTCTACAACTACACTCTTTGATAGAAACAGTTTGGATCCTTTTCAGATGACACGTTAATTGATGCCTGATCAAAATACACCGAGGCCATTTCGGAGAGTCTTGTCTAAACCAACGAAGCGGGTCAATGACCTTTGTTGTTTGAAGATTACATTTCGTCCTATAACAAATAGACTCTCAATGGTCAAACTATCGCAAAGTAGACGTTTCCATGACGATCTAGTTAAGGTTCAGTTTTTTCATTCAATTTCAAACCTCGGACTGTTATAGTGCTCTATGATTCTTTGGACTAACGAGAAGAACAATTAACATATAAAAACAACAAAATGACAACGTAAGTTCTTTTCTTTCTCTTACTTACTTGAAGTACACAATTCCTTTGTAGGAGCATTCCTGGAAACTAATTAATATGGAGATAAGTCGCTAATTATATGTTAATGTATGACACAGTAATTTGCGATAGTTTGCGCCCAACGTGTGTGGGCGATTCCGTCGTTCCTAACGTACGCCCAGTAAATGTTCCATGTTTATATTATATATATTGAATTAGTCCGCGTCGTCTGATCCGAGTCTATACTGTTTGTTAATATCCCGTTATGTGGGAACAAATGAGGTTAATATACGCGTTATTTTCATCGTCCTACAACACTGAGTAATATTATCGGATAGGTTGTTAGTTTATGCAATATATATATAACGTTAGAATAAGAAAAAAAAAAAGAAAAAAAAGGTTTTAACTTCAATAAAAAAATGTCACGCACCTGTAAATGACTTCAATAATTGCATGAGTAGAACAAAACTTTCAACTGAGTAGATTCGAAGGATTAATATTCGTTAAACAGGTCTTTACACTTTCAACTCGGGGCTAGAAATGACGTGTCAGACGCTGGACATATACTTTTAATACGTTCTATTATATTTAAACAAACAATGACCGCACCCTTGGGACAGTCTCATTCTCTCTATGAGTCAATATGAGTCAATTGATTACCTTGAGTGATAGAGGACATTGACCGTTATACAGCGTCATTCGTCATTAAATTTCTTTTGTCAAAATATTCTGTAAACACATCATATAAGAAAAAAAGCAGACGACAAGTTCAGGCGGACGTTATTAGGGTAGTGGGTAAGACATACTCGTTTGGGAAACAGCGGTAAGCTGTAAGGATCCTAGTTGAAAGGGTCGTTGTAGAGAGGGCGTACTGTAATTGACTCCGAGTGACAAAAAAATGTGGTGAACCTTATCATTGTATTGACATACCCTTACTATTCGAGTGCAAAACTTTAAAGAAATGTTTATTTCACTGTCTGTCCCATTCAGTTTTAAGAAAGTAAAGACACCAAATGATGAGTGTCAAACGGGTTGGATCCAGATAAGACGTGGCGTCTCAATTGGCAGTATTAAACGTTAAGCGTGTCAAAATCACGTATAGTGTAACAGACACCGATTGAGACGAAAGTCGTGTGCGTCCAGGCCTAGCCCTAACCCTTAATATACAAAAACTAAGTAGCATTGTTTAACTCATTTCACGTCCGCTTTAATAGTACCGTGTCTGTCAAATTAGTTTTAAGAAAACCAAATGATGAGTAATAAACAGTGTGTATCCGGATTATTAGAGGCGTAACGATATGGTTCCACACTGTCCATATCGGTCGAGTCCCGAATGGCGAGATAAGGGTTCAGTCGCTAGGATATCGTCTGCCTGGTTATTGACCTTGATAAACGTTCTATTGAAGTAGGGATTGGGGCTTAATAGACTGACCCTTAATATACATGTAGGAGTGAAAAATTGTACCTTGATTTAACTCTTTTCGGGCCATAATGGCTTTGAAAGTGCGATTTTAAATTATGTTTTAAGTAAAGATACCGAAAAGATGAGTGTCAATGGGTTGGATCCAAATCAGACGCGGCGCCTCATCTGACGTTGTTTTCAGGATTTAAGCAAAAGGGATCGGCTTTCAAAAGGGCTGTAATTGTAACCCTGGGCTATTGACGCATTAGAAGAAAATGTCAACAAACACTGTAGATAAACACTTAAGTCTGTTAGCGGCACGCGACTTGATTTCGGCTTGACAAAACCGAAATTATAATATGGAATTAAACGAAATTGGAATGTAAGGGGCTAATCTGGATCCAATCTGTTTGGAACTTGAATCCAGACCAGACGCTTATAACGTTCTTGCGATCCACTCGCGAAGTGCTAAGGCCTCTATGGAATGCGGGATAGTCGGCGTATCGAAGACCGCACCCGTCATAGGATATCCTCCCTATTGTGACGTCTCGGGTGACGGCAGCAGCCATACGGTAAACTCTATGGAACGCGGGATGGGTGACGTGACCTCTATTGATCTAGGGCGTTGACGCCCGGTGGGATGGGTAGGGTGACCTCTTGCTCTAGGGTGGTGCCCCTAACGTCATCTACGGAATGTGGGATGGTCGGCTCTATTGTTCTAGGGTGGAGCCCCTCTAGGTCAATGACCTTGACCTCCCGTGACGTCATCCCATTGTGACGTCATCTACGGAATGTGGGATGGTCGGCTCTATTGTTCTAGGGTGGAGCCCCTCTAGGTCAATGACCTTGACCTCCCGTGACGTCATCCCATTGTGACGTCATCGGTCACGTGACGACTCCATGGCTCCAGACACTCTCCCAAAGTCATTGTTATATACTACTGCTGGATCTTTCAGCACTTAGTAACTGATAAAAATGAAATCAGCTATAATTTTAGATTGTTTTTTGTGTTTCCTGTATATTTACAGAAATAAGATATGAGTGACAAACAGATTGGATCCAGATCAGGCCCCACTAAACGTGGGGCCTGATCTGGATACAAACTGTTTGTAAAGGTCTTCATTACACCAGGTTTTAAGTGTTGAAAGGATTAAGATTGATTGATAATTTAATACCTATCTGCAGGGTTAAGATAAGTTGCTACTGTTGGGGTATTTACCCAATTAAAATTGTGGAAAAAGCAATTGTTTTCACAGTAAGGAGTAACAAAAAGCATAGAAATGTAGCAAAAAGAAAAGACATTTTTAGCTCGCCGGACTGTGTCCAAGAGCTTATGTTGTCACCCCTGTCGTTGGTGTTGGCATTCCTGTTCCCGTTCTTACAATGCTGGATCTGTTGCAAACAGCATAGACCCAGATTAATGGGCTCTGATTGTCATACAAATACTTTGGACAACCCTTTTGAGAGTCAATGCAAATTGGTTATTTAATAGAAAATAAAGTTTTTTAAGGATTAAACCCTGAAAACAAGCTATGACCGAGAGATTGATTGATTGAGTTGGGTTTTACAGCTCCGTGACACATTAAATGGTGATAAAGCCAAGGTTCTAAGGTCATGAAAACGTTTGAGTAGAGTCTGAGATCATTCTCAAGTATTTGAATGGTCAGATTTGAGCCAAAGCTCAAATCTGACCAATCATATGCTTGAGAACGATCTCAGATTACTCAAAAGCTTTAAAACCTTGGCCCCTGAGGTTACCATGGTAGAATATTTGACCAGGATAATCAGGACAACATGGATGTAGTATACACGAGTGTTGTTAGGGCTGCAGGCTTGATTATTTGACTAATGGAAAAGAGTAATACTGGATATAGCCTTGTAACCTCTTGGGGTATAACCTAGGCTACCAGCCTACCATATGACCTAAAAGTGAATGTACTAACTTACTAGCACTAGTCTATAACCAGTGTTGTTGTCACTTGTACCGGAATGGTGATAGCTAGGACATCCCCCATTTCACACTCACCAGCAGAATTTGCATAACGGATTCTTCCGTTCCATTTTCTGATAAATGACTAATTTACATTGATAATGATATATCTCAAGGAGTTTGTACTTAAAATACATGTACTCAAACGCATGTCAAAAAAAAGTGAAGACCCAGATCAGAAGGCTCCTTCAGGAGCCCTAGCTCTGTTTTGGGTCTACATTGTTTGCAAGGGATATAGGTATAATTTATCTCCTTTATAGAAAGTTTACCTATTTTGCAATCTTATCTTTTACCTTGTGATGTCTTTATAAAAAGCTTCAGAAAATGAAGTTAAAAGCACAGCTGAAATGAGCTTGAAAGAAATGCAGAAAGCTGACATAGGAACTTTTTGTTTTACTTTCAGCCTTGCTTTGAGCATACACCTGTGTCAAATATTGACAAACAATGGATCTGTCTTACAGTGGAGAAAACGTTATTCTTTCCCAATAAACGCGTTTACGCTAAAACTATTATTTCTATTGCAAACAGTTTGGAGCCAGATCAGACGCCGGGTAACCCGGCGTCTGATCAGGCTCCATACTGTTTGCCACCAAGATAAGCATGAATTATCAGAATTGTCCAAAAATTGCACTTTTCTACGTTTTAGTGCTTTGCGTTTGCGTACGTTTGCGTTTAAACGGGAAAGAATAACAGATTCTCCACTGTACTTGTATGCTGTCTGAATGTCTGCTGTCTGAGGTATCCAATAATCTGGCACCTTCCATAATCTAATACTATCTCTAGTTCTATAGATTTCAGTTCCAAGGATTACTATCAGAGGGATGACATTATAAATCCTGATCAGGCCCAACATTTTCAATGTTGTAGGGCCTGATCAGGTTTCAATCTATTTGCAAAATATTTTTTTCTGGCATTCAGAGGTAAACAAACAGTTTTGATACTTCCAGATGGTGGTTGTTACAGGGGTATAAGATAATAAATGTTTGGACAAGCTACAGCATTCTTACAAACAGATTCTCTTTTTGACATTGTTTATCCCATTGGATGCTATGTGAAAACACCCACCTGGAAGGTTTTGAACCCCTGGTGTCTCATCTACAAGATATAGAACTGATTGAACTTTTTCCCCTTGCAGCAGTAGAGTGTATATTAAAACAAATGGCTGTTTAATGCAGGTCATTCCAGGAAAACTTCTACATACTGTGGGAAAGGTGGGGTGGATGTGTTGGAGTTACGGTAGGAATGGGCCGGGATGGGGTTGTGGGTCATAGTTACTAAGTTAGATAATCTCATTGCCCTCCCTGAAATGTATAATAATTATATATGGTGTATTTTAAAATACATTTCCTTATCTCATTCCTGTGAAAGAAACCAGTCTCATATTACTTTCAGTTTGTTAGACATATTATATAAGAAAACAGTGTAGACCATGATCAAACAATACCCTTAGGAGCTGTCTCATCTGGGTCTTCACTGTTGTTTGTCAATAAGCTTCAATTTAATTTTAAACATCTGGAGTAGGGTTAAAATGTTGCTATTCTTCCCCTCTGAAATTCTCCACAATTCCAAAACCAACCCATTGTCATCCTGTTGTAGTTGTATTTTTCTCAACAAAATGTGTCTTTTAAATTGCGAGAGCATTCTGAATTTCTTCAACAAGTATGTTCTGAGAGGCCACCTGTCTTAACTCTTTGAACCCATGTCCCGCATATAGGCGTCCTTTACAGACAGTGAACATGTGAATACGGTAGTACACTTGTCCTATGCAAACAGTGAAGACCCAGATCAGGGTCTTCACTGTTTGTCATAATGCCAAACATTGACAAAAACAACCCTTAAAAGTCATAAATTGACTAGACTAAAATGGAAACTGGAATTGTCCATTTAAAGCTTTAGGGAGGAAAGAGTTAACCATGCTTTAGTCACTGAACAAATGTTTCTGGTTAGCTGTTATATTCATATACACCACTGGCAATGTTGTACAGTCAAACTTTGATATCTCAAACTTGCTTACCTCGAACTATCCGATATTTCGATACATGAAGTACAATACTTCATGCTCGAGTAAGTCAAACATACCATGTTTCAAAGTTAAAACGTGGCTTAACCAGGTTTTAACTTTGAAATATGGGTATGTTCTACATAATCGAGTTCAAGATATCAAAGTTTGACTGTACTAAAATTAAACGTGCTGTTGATCGGGTAAAACAATTTCCAACATTGGTTTAACCCTTTCTATGCTGGAAACCAGTACATGTATATTTTGCAAACTGTGCAGACACTGGTTGTTTTGTATTTTCTGACATAGCCCATAAAGAGAAGTTTGGTATTTTAACCCTTTGCCTGCTGGTCGCGACTTTATTGATTTTTGAAAAAAGTTTAGATCCAAACAGTTTGACACTTTTCTTCAGGTTTCTTTACTTAAAAAATGAATTAATCTAAATTTAATAAAATCTGCAGAAGACAATTTCGAAGCAGCCGAAATCACTGCAGGATAATGGTTAAGGGTTAAAGTGGGTCCACAGAAAACATGTGGCTGAAAGACAAGCCAATGATACTTTAGTAGAGTTTGCATCAATTTGACCCCTTATAGTGTGGTATTAGTTTGCAAACAGTGTAGACCAAGATTAGAACACTCCTTAAGAACTGAGCCCTATGATCTTGGTCTGCACTAATTGGCATAATAAAAATATTTTTGGTACACGTCTCTCAAGAGTCAACATATAGGCTGATCATTTTTCTTTTTACAAAAAATGGAGGAGATTTTTTGACAATGCATCATTTTAAAGAGTAATATTTTCTCTTCTTATCAGGTAATGCACACCGTGGCAGCTTTCTAATTGACATGATTGTACCTTGCAAAGTGTTAAATCAGCCTCCCTCCGAGGTACAATCATGTCAGAAACTGAATCACTCTTTCTCTCTGTATCTTATTAAAAACCTCTTCGATCATTTACATGCAAATTTGAAATTTTAACCTATTTGAGATATCATCAGTTAAATTCTTTGAATCCCCAAGAAACTTGTTCCATGATGCAACAACTGCTATAGATCTACTACTGTTCTAAATAAGAATTTTCTGAAAACTTTTCCTTTCAAAGTCATGCTAGACTGTCAAACAGTTTGGATCCTGATGAGATGCCAAGTTATTTGGCGTCTCATCAGTATCCAAACTGTTTGCAATGGTAATCCAGGGCTCTAGATAAGGGGAGTACATGTATTTCAAAAATAAAAATCTTTATTTCTGCATTTAACCCTATGGTGTTACTACTCATTAGAATCGTCTCTCCGAGACGATTCTAATGAGTAGTGACACCATAGGATTTGGTGCTTAAATGAATGAGAAAATGCTGGAACCCTGAAATTGTTTGCAATGGTAACCACAGTTTTGCTGCGTAGGTTAAAATTTCAAATTTGCATGTAAATGATCGAAGAGGTTTTTAATAAGATACAGAGAGAAAGAGTGATTCAGTTTTACAAAAAAGACACACGCAAGGCAGTTATTAACTTTGACGGTTTTTACTGAGCTGTTTTGTTCTGTGGAGTTTTTGGCATTCACAAGTATGTGGACATTTAAATAAGGTGAACAAAATTCTTATTGTACCATACATGTTCAAGAGTCATGAGAAAATTGAACTTTTTTCGATTTTGTGTTTACTTTTACTCTTTCAATCTCCCCCACCTCCTGAAATTCTGGATCTGCTCCTGGTTACCTGGCTTAATGTCTGTAACAGTACCACATATTGCATCTCCACATCCCACCCATGAGCTGTTAGATCTGCTCATTGTTACTTGCCTTTGCTGCTGTAACAGTGCCACAAATTACATCCCCACACCCCACCCATGAGACCAGTGGAAGTGGTCCAGTTGTAGCACACTCGGCTGCGGTTCCAGGGGTAGGGAGTTTGATCCGCCGCTAGACCAAGTTTTTGACCAAGGTTGAAACCAATTAAGGTCCGATGTATCAGCGCTTTACACTTGACATCCAAAAGATTCAGAGAAATCTGATGATAATAAGAGTAGGGCACCACGCCTGGGTTTTCTGTATCTGCTCCCCTCTCTCTCTCTCTGTGGGGCGTCCAATTGGCCCATAGATGTCGGGAATGGACGTTAGCAAACAAACCAAACCCACCCATGAGATGCTAGATATGCTCCTGGTTACCTGCCGTTTGCTGTTACAGTGAGCCATATTTCCATCTCTCTCAGTCTGTACCATAATTCCAGGTGTGTAAACAGACAAGGTGAACAAATTAACTCAGCTTGGGCATCTGGAGTGGCCAGGAAAGAAGCAGACCAGTCGGCTCCTGCCAGGAATTTAAATTTGTTGGATTAACCCTTATGATGCTTAATCCTTTAATCTGTAGCCAAAAGATGTGAATAACCCATTACTCCCAGGGCTCCAGATAAGAGGGGGTAAATTGAACAAATCCAACATTTTCTCACTTATTTCAGCACCAAATCTTATGGTGATACTACTCATTAGACGATTCAAATGAGTAGTAACACCATAGCCTATGATAGGATTTAATACAGAAATAAAAATTTTAGATTTTGAAATACTCCTTTTATCTGGAGCTCTGACTCCATAGGTACATTTTTACGCCTTTAATTTGTAATTATTAGTTCCTGTACTGAAGAAAATAGTTTCAATTTATTATAGGAATAAACAACATATTTTTGACGTTCATGACGGTATGACTACATTAGCTTCGCAGGGGGTAAATTGCGTTTTCGTTAAATTTACCCCCCGAAGCTAATGTAGTCATACCGTCATGAGCGGCAAAGAGATGTTGTTTATTCCTTATATTTATATTTATATTTTCTGTCTTATCAATTTAATGTGTTTATTGGCCAGATTTGTTTTTCTGTATAAGAATTTATCATATACCGGTCAAAGAGGTTTGATAGATGTAATGTCGATGTAATAGCCATTCCAGTTTCTAAATATGGTGAGAAAGTAGTCCCAACTACATGTACTCTAACTGTATTAAAAATTCAGGATTTTTTCCAGTAAACTTTCTCTCTGTGAATGGAAAAGACTTACAAGGCAAACAAATAACAGTGCAACTTGAATATCTATTGCCAAAGCACATTCTAAAAATACAGGTCGCGGTTGTTTTCTTAACCAATTTACACACATAGCAACGCGATGGCAACGACCTATGGGTCTGTATCACTCCGCTAGTGTCATATGACCGTCGACCAATGGGAGCTTAGTGTTAAGTGCCCGATGTAGTCTATTTGAAGAAGTCCACGAATAGCACGGGCGAAATCCGAACTGGCTAAAACCAGTTCCGAAGTGTAGGTTCATCGGCAGATGCACCGCACATTTTTAATAGGATTACATAAAGACTTTGCATGGTGAATGTAAATATACAGTCATGAATATGAATCATAAGAATATTTCCTATATTCTAGCAGATGGTTATTTAAAGCAGGCTGAAAGTAAAGCAGAATGTGCTTTACTTTCATCCTGCTTTAAGTGGTCAACTGTTGTTAGAACTTCTAAGAAGCAGGATATGGTGTAAAGGGTTAGAGCAGGTTGAAATTAAAGCAAAATACTTAAAGGCTTATTTTGCTTTACTTTCAACCAGCTATAAGTGGTAACCTGTTTTCAAAACTAGAAACAGGCTATGGAGTAATGGCTTTGATATATGGGTAAATTTGACTTAAACATGTTTGATTTGTCAAGGTTATGAATTAAAAGTCATTTGTGTTAATGAAGCAAGGGGGTTGGTCACTGCAACACTTTAATTTTACACTGTTCTTCATCATGATCACTCTTCTAAAAGTAGTAAATGAATGCTGTCTCCTAAATGTCATCCAGGGCTCCAGAGAAGAGGGTGTAAACTGAACAAATCCAACATTTTCTCACTAATTTTAGCATCAAATCCTATGGTATTGCTTCTCATTTGAATCCTCTCTTCGAGACGATTCTAATGAGTAGTAACACCATAGTTTAATGCAGAAATAAAGATTTTAGTTTTTGAAATCTGGAGCTCTAGCTGTCATCTGATGTATTTCTGAAATAAATCCTTTCTTCTCTAAGGTTATGTACATGTACCATGTGAGTGACAAACAGTTGGGATCCTATTCAGACCCTGAGTTACTCAAAGTCTGGATCCAAACTGATTGCAAAGGTATAAGTAGCAGGTTCTCTGTTCTCCTGCATTCAAATGAAATGCTTTTTGAGATTAACAGAGCTCCAGATAAGTGGAGCATTTCAAAATCCCAAATCTCTATGTCTGCATTAAACCCTATGGTGTCACTACTCATTAGAATTGTCTCTTTGAGACGATTCTAATGAGTAGTAACACCATAGCATTTGGTGCTGACATGAGTGAGAAAAAGTTTACTTTCTCTTACCTGGAGCCCTGCAGATTATTACTTCAGAATGGAGAATGGACGGGGAGCATGCATAACTGTGGTGTCTACCTGGTGATGTTAAGCCAACATTTTCTGGTAAATGTTTTGCTCAAGGATTATTAGTATACTATAGACAATTACCCTTACCTTGCTTAAAACATTTACAATGTGGGTATACCCAGTTTATACATCCTTTGCCAACAGAGTAGACCCAGATCAGAGGGCTCACTGGAAGTTTAAGCTTTACATTTGTCCTGCATTAACCCATTACCCCATAGCCTGATTTTAGTTTTGAAAAAAGGTGACCACTTAAAGCAGGTTGAAAGTAAAGCAGAATGTGCCTTAAGGCGCATTCTGCTTTACTTTCAACCTGCTTTAAGTTACCATCTGTTAGAATTTAGAAAATAGTTCTTATCATACACATTGATAACTGTATAAATTGTAACTATTTTCCTCAGTGGAGAAATAAACTACTGGCGTAAAAAGGCGTATTTATGGAGTAATGGGTTAAAAGACTGTTCAATCATCTTTTTGTGAGGGACTGCTTAACAGATTAGTCATTACAGGATTGCTTTAATAAATAATTAAGAACCAAAACAACCCTTTCCTGCATAGACATCAGTAAAAATCAGCGTTTATATCTTTTATAGTACGTCCTTCTGTATTTAAGTCTGTGTCTGATTAAAGCAAGATAAAAGTAAGGCAGAAAGTATCATGCTTTAAAGCTAGTCCACTTGTTAATCATTTAATTGAATCACTCATTTGAGTGGTTTAATTATTTAGCAGATCAGGACGTGTGGCTGCCAAAGGTGCTATTAATGGAGAAGTAGGTAAAGATGTCCTTTTGCTGAAGCTGGTGTAACGACAGTAACGGCATGAAAAAGGACTTACACTTACAGTGATCCTAGGGTTAACACACAGGTTTGACTGTTTCAGAAATGCCAGTAGAATGCTTTACAAAAGCTAGCGAGATTTCCTGTGAGCAGGTTAAAGGCTGACTGTTCTGTCTGAGATAATGTTGGTATGTTCAAATCCCCAGTCAATGATCCAGGTACTCTGAATCTCCGCCAATGATGTGCATACCAGCATGCCAGTACAGTCAAACCTGTATTAACCCATTCTCCCCATAAATACGCCTTTTAGCGCATTCAGTTTATTCGTGCGCTAAAGAAAATAGATCTAATTTATACTTCATAAAAATGTTACTATTGTATTATGAGGAATATTTTCTTTATTCTAGCTGGTAGTAGCTAGCTTAAAGCAGGCTGAAAGTAAAGCAGAATTTGTTGTAATGGGTTAAGCAACCATGAAATAGATTTGTAATATTTATGACAGGTGGCAACCATGCAGCGCAAAAGTCATGCAGAAGGCTCCTATAGGATCCCTCTGCAGAGAACCAGATAAGGGTAGTTTTTCAAAAATTAAAATCTTTATTTCTGAATTAAACCCTATGGTGTTACTACTCATTAGAATCGTCTCTTCGAGACGATTCAAATGAGTAGTAAGTAACACCATAGGATTTGGTGCTGAAATGAGCGAGAAAATGTTGGATTTGTTGAAAAAACTACCTCTTATCTGGAGCACTGCCTCTGCACGACTTAATTTACCCTGCATTTAGAGATCACCTGTCTTTAACCCTTTTACTCCATATAGTTACAACTTTATAGTAATATAATTATACATTTAGTAACTCCTACACTGAAGAAAATAGTGCCATTTTATACATTAATCAATGTGCAACATAAGAAAAAGTTCCTATTTCTCACATAACTACCCCTGTTTTCTATTGCGAACAACGATCATCAATATTCTTGTCTCCAACATGTGTGAGATCACTTTGATGACATCATTATAACGTCACTATCTACAAATGTGTTTTGACGTTACCGGGGTTCCGTTACAAAAAAATGTATATTGCTTTAAAAAATAGCTTAAAATAGAATGGTTATGTGAGAAAAAGAATCTGTCACTCGTCCATGTTTAAGACGAGGCTCGTTTAATAACATTTCAATTCTAGATTCGTTTGAGATCAGCTTGTCTTAAACATCGACTTATGACAGATCCTATATATCCGGGCAGATGGTAGCTTAAAGCTTTACTTTCAACCTGCTTTAAGTGGTGACCTACGTCAATTTTAGATACAGGCTATAGAGTATAGGGTTTAAAGATAGCCATGCATCTTTGCAGCTCCAAATCTGACTTTAAAAATATTGCAAACAACACAACCAATGCAGACGATATTTTAGCGTTAAAGACTTTTCCTCAGTCCATTGAGGGACCACCAGCCCATTGTTCTGGAGGTGTCAATGTAACTGTAAAGCACATGCAACACAAACCCAGTTTACCTGGTGAGGTCCAGATTATACTCATGCTCTAGTGATTTTCAATGGTTATTTCTAACAAAACTTTCAAATATAAAGATCCGGTCTCACATAAGACGATTCAATGGTTCAATATGCACAAGACCCATGCTTTTTGCAAGGAAATTGACAGTAAATAATCTGGCAAGGCGTTATGACCAAAAGGTCGTCAGGAGATGTCTTTAAGAGTGTTAACCCTTAGCCTGCCAGTCACGACTATAGCTCCATAACAGCTTGGATCCGGATCCAAGCTGTTTGACACTCGGACAACATTTTCAGCACTTTTGAGCAACTTTGAAGCACTTTGAAACTTGAAGCAGACGAGAAATATAGCAGACGACAATTTATTTGGCGGGCTAAGGGTTAAAGCAGCCGATATAACTTGGCAGTGAAAGATTTAATAAGATTTTTGTTGAAATATTCTGTATGAATATAAGGAGACTGCGGAAAGGATATATGGTTTGTGTCCATTGTTATTTTGATGTAGAGAAGTCTTTTGTACAATTTCCTTTCCATCGTCTGAGCTAGATTCAATTGGTAACTTCTGAATGAGAAATTATAGTTTAATAGAGTTGATACGTACCAGACAACTTAATTTACCCCTGAAGTGCTACAAAATAGATTTGCAGACCAAACTCTTTCAGGCTGAGCCATCTGTCTCGAAAATAGAATTGCAAAACCTCTCAGCGTAAAACATATTGCTATAGACTGCACCTAATAAACACATCACAAGTAATATGGGTTGATGTTTGTTGTATATTTTGTGAGATGTCCCAGGGTTCCAGATAAGGGGGAGTAATCTGAACAAATCAAACATTTTCTCACTCATACTGCACCAAATCCTATGGTGTTACTACTCATTAGAATCGTCTCTTCGAGACGATTCTAATGAGTAGTGACACCATAGGGTTTAATGCTGAAATAAAGATTTAAGTTGTTGAAATACTCCCCTTATCTGGGTCCCTGAGTTGATGTTTGTTGTACATTGTATATTTTGTGAGATGTCCCTGTACGGTGCAGCCATGCTATTCACTAGACTTTGGAACAAATGTTGTCTGCGAGTTCTAAGCTTATAATTTTCTGAAATTTATTTTCAAAAATGATAGATGTCAATGTCAAACAGTTTGGATCGGGATGAGATGGCGAGAACAGTGTAGACCTGACAAATACCTTAAGGCTTGTTAGGTTCTGCTTTGTTTGCCATACCCTCCTATGTACCTTAAACTAATTTGGGACAACCTCAATGTAATCAAACTGTTCATTTATTAGAAAATGCATACATTTATTACTCATTAAGTCATAAGCCTTAAGCGATATACAATTATCAATGCTTATCTCAATACAAAGTGTGTCAAAATGAGTCAGTATGAGACTATTGCGCAATGAGTCAAAATGAGTCAGTATGGCTTAATGGGTTAACCCATTACCCCATAGCCTGTTTCTAGTTTTGAAGATAAGTGACCACTTAAAGCAGGTTGAAAGTAAAGCAGAATGAGCCTTGAGGCGCACTCTGCTTTACTTTCAGCCTGCTTTAAGCTATTATCTGTTAGGATATAGAAAATATTTCTTGTTTTTCATATTCATGACTATAGTATAAAGTGAAACTCTTAATTTTCTTCAGTGAAGGATTAATACATTCAAGGTCTAAAAAGGAGTATTTATGGGATAATGGATTAAATTAAAGTGTCCTTTTGAAAATTCAGCATGGTTTGGAATAAAGTTTTCGATAACTAGTACGTCCTGAGTCTCCTGACAGAGGAAGGAAATGTCAGGTTTCCTGGTGCATTAATACTGATCACCCATAATTCTGTGTATAATCAGATAGTTATCATGATTCGCCAGACTCTCCCAACTGTCAATAATCAGAGGGGTACTACTGCTGGAATATTGAGAGTGCCAAATATAATTCATGCCTCGATCAATTTGATTTGTATATACACATATACAGTCAGACCTATACCATGGCTCCAGATAAAACTAAGAGGGAGTAAACTGAACAAATCAAACATTTTCTCAATTATGTCATAATCAAATCCTATGGTGTTACTACTCATTAGAATTGTCTCGAAGAGATGATTCTAATGAGTAGTTACATCATAGGGTTAAATGCAGAAAAAAAGATTTTAGGTTTTGATACACTCCCCTAATTATCTGGAGCTCAGCTATACTAAGCCACCTTTCTTGGAATAGTATGCTAGTAGTAATCATAGAGCTTTCTGCATTATTTCTATCCTGCATTTTGCGATTACAATGTACCTGTATAAGAGGCTGCTAAGATATATCCTATCGAATGGTGCCTCTATACAGGGTCGACTGTTACAAATGGAACCATGCCCAATGAATGAGGACCATCTTGACTTCCCGCATAGTATTTTTGCCCAGGTCATTGACTGAGTTTCCCATGAATTTGGAAACCATTCTTATGTTGGCTTTGACTTCATTGTATATACAGAAACTGGTTCTGTGACAAACAGTTTATTTGGAGATGCCTGATCTGGATCCAAACTGCTAAACTCTTCTTCTGCTTTCAGCCTGCTTTAAGATACCATCTGCTAGGATATAATAACAATATTTCTTATGGTGAATATTCATGATTGAATAAAATGGAACTCTTTTCTTCTGTGGAGGAATAAATTTGAATAATTTAAAATCGTAAAAAGGCATATTTCTGGGGTAAAGGGTTATGAAACACAAAGTCAATGTTCTTAACCCATTACACCATAGCCTGTTTCTAGTATTCAAGATAGTTGACCACTTAAAGCAGGTTGAAAGCAAAGCAGAATGAGCCTTCAGGCACATTCTGCTTTACTTTCAGTCTGCTTTAAGCTACAATCTGCTAGAATATAAGAAATATTTCTTGCGGTACATATGCTTGACTGTTTAACTCTTTGAACCCTAGTCCCGCATATAGGCGTGCTTTTCAAACAGTGTACATGTGAATAGTACACTTGTCCTATGCAAACAGTGAAGACCCTGATCAGAGGGCTCCGAAAGGAGCCCTCTGATCAGGTTCTTCACTGTTTGTCACAATGCCAAACATTGACAAAAACAACCCTTAAAAGTCAGAAATGGACTAGACTAAAATGGAAACTGGAATTTTCCATTTAAAGTTTCAGGGAGGAAAGAGTTAAATGGAACTATTTTCTTCAGTGGAGGTGTGAATTAAATGTGTAAATATGTCACATTGTGTATCATCATCATCATCATCATCATGTATACTGCACTCCTTCACTAAAATTGAAGTTTATGTGCAGGATCCATGGAGTAAAGGGTTAACACTAAAATAAAGCTGTATGTGTTGGTTGACAGTAGATAATGACACATGACACAGTTCTTCAGAATTTCTGTGGTTTGACATAGTTTCTGATTTGGCATATATTTGGAAACTGTGGGAGTATTCTTAAATGTGTCAAGTGAGTGATTTTATTTCCTTCCTCTGAGTCCTGTCAGGGTTCAAATAAGCTCACTTAAGGTAGTGCACCCCTAATGAGGTCAAATCCTACTCAATCACAAAACTTTTAAATGCAGAAAATGAGATTTTTAAGACTATATACTAACACTAGGAATCCAGATCAGGCCCCTCAAAATGTATTTGAAACTTTGTAAAAATAACCCATTACCCAATCGATACCTTTTTGACACTTTCAATTCATTTCTTCACAGGAGAAAGTAGTTTCACTTTTATGCAGTCAAGAATGGTAATAGGTATGATGGCCAGAACTTGAATTAGATTTTAAAATATACAAAGAAGAGGACCATAGATTGGAGGCACTTTGTAAGATAATTCTATGACCAAATTAAGTACCTGTACTTTTAATACTTAACCCATTACACCATAAAATTCCAGACACCTTTTAACACCTTTAATTTATTACAGCCTGCATGGCCACTAAAGAAAACAGTTCCAATTTACACAGTCATGAATATGCACCAAAAATGTAAAAATATATATTCTATATCCTAACAGGTGGTTGCTTAAAGCAGGATGAAAGTACAGCAGAATGAGCCTTCAGGCACATTCTGGGTTTTTTTCCACTTGCATTAAGCTGTCACCTGTCTTTAAAACTAGAAACACTATATATAGGCTTTGGGGCAATTGGTTAATTCTTTAAATCTTTACAGATACCTTTTCGAGATGATTCTAATGAGTTCTAGTTAGGACAGAAAGATTGGGCGATAGCTAAGTTTAGAAAACTTTACAAATGTTTATTTGACTGGACCCCTTGTCTTGAGCCTTGTCATCAATGAACTGGCAATCCCAGGGTTAAAGGTCAAGTGTGACACCACTAAAACACCCCAAGCCACTTAATTTGCACTGGCTTGCTCAGTCTGTATAAGGATAAAAAGTTACAAAATATATAACCTAAATGTACCATGAAGAGAACAACTGTGTTACAGTCCTTTGTAAACAGTGTAGAGCTCAGGGCTCATTCTGAACATATCCAATATTTTCTTACTGATACAGCACCAAATCCTATGGTGTTACTATACTCATTAGAATCGTCTCAAAGAGACGATTCTAATGAGTAGTAACACCATAGGGTTTAAAGCAGAAATGAAGGTATTAGTTTTTGAAATACTCCCCTTATCTGGAGCCCTGTAGACTTGAGATCAAAGAGCTCCTATTTGAACCATCTGATTGGAATCTGCATCATTTGTCCTATAGATGGTAATAATCGAGAAAATAAGTATATAAGATAGTAAATAATGGATTAGACTTAAATGGATACTGGTATTGTCCTTTTGATGTTTCATGGGTGAATGAGTTGAGAATTTATTTTTATTTTTTCTGCATCCTAACAGATCGATTGATGATAGATAATTTTGTTGAGCAGTCACTATATAGGGTTTAAAGATTTACATGTAACTCAACCCATTACCCCATAGCCGATTTCTAGTTTTTAAAACAAGTTACTACTTAAAGCAGGTTGAAAGTAAAGCAGAATGCGCCTTAGGGCGCATTCTGCTTTACTTTCAGCCTGCTTTAAGCTATACTCTTCTAGAATATAGAAAAAATATCTTATAATACTTATTCATGACTATATAAATTTGAAATTATTTTCTTCAGTTGATGAATAAATTAAAGGCGTAAAAAAGGCATATTTATGAGGTAATGGGTTAAATGGCCTTATCTGGAGCTATGAAAAGAATGTAAAGCATGGAAATAGTGTGGCTTATCGTTGAGATTGCTATAATCAATAAGCAAGGTTATCTGTGGTATTTTACTATTGGACATCTCCATAATAACTGATAGAGAGGACCACCAACCTCATCTCACCTTGAGCATGCTACAGTCAGGGCTCCAGATAAAAGGAGTATTTCAAAAACTAAAATCTTTATTTCTCTTTAAAACCCTATGGTGTCACTACTCATTAGAATCGTCTCGAAGAGACGATTCTAATGAGTAGTGACACCATAGGATTTGGTGCTAGAAGGAGTGAGAAAATATTGGCTAGAAGGAGTGAGAAAATATTGGATTTGCTCAGTTTACTCCCTCTCACCTTGAGCATGCTACAGCTGAACTTTGCTTGGTCTTTTCCTAACAGTCTGGATCAAGTTGAGACACTGAGTAACTCAGCTCCTCATCTGGGTCCAAACTGTTTGACACTGATGATATTTCTGGGAAGAAATTACAGAACAGAGCTCCAGATAAGGGGAGTATTTCAAAAACTGAAACCTTTATTTCTGCATTAACCCTATGGTACGTGTCACTACTCATTAGAATCATCTCGAGGAGACGATTCTAATGAGTAGTCACACCGTAGGATTTGGTACTGAAATAAGGGAGAAAATGTCAGATTCATTCAGTTAACTCCCTTTTAACTGGAGTCCTGGGTACTGTAAGAATTGCAGATACTGCCTTACATGCTAAAGGTTAACCTTTTGAATGCTGTAAAATGTATGCTCAAAATTCAATCTGCCAAATGCTGAAAAATGTCAGTATAGGAATCCACATGAATCAGATTGACCTACATTTTGGATCCTGACCAGTGACCTGATCAGATATCTGATCTGGATCAAAACTGTGTCATTGCCAAAATAAGTGGGAAATAAGCACTCAAAATGAGTTCATGGTGGTGAACTTTTGGCATTCAACAAACCAGCCAATTTTTTAAGCCTTTACATGCCAGTTTTCTTGTCTCTACCAAATATTTGCCAAATCTTTCAAATTTCTTAACCATATTATATATATAATTGCTATAGAGAACTATACAAAATTGATACCTGATCAGATACTGAGAAAAAAAATCTTCATCATCACAGTCTAAACTCTAATCAAGAGCCAGTTTTTTCGGCTGGCTAACAAGTATCAATTTGGAACATTGGTGCAACCCTTATCCCTTTTAAGCTAAAATGTTTCTAGTATTGAAGATAGCTAGGTCACCTCTTAACCCATTGCCCCATAATTATGCCTTTTTACCCCTTCAATTTAATTTTTACACTGCAGAAAATAGTTCCAATTTGTATATATAAATATGTATGATAAGAAATATTTTCTATAATCTAGCAGAATACTGATGGTAGCTTTAAGCAGGCTGCTTTAAGTGGTAACTATTCTCAAAATTAGAAACAGGCTATGGGGTAATGGGTTAAAGCAGGTTGTCTTGATATCAGAAGTGCTGTGGAGGACTCGTGGAGGAAAGAGTTAATACAGCTGATAAAGTGTGCTATTAGTATTAAAGGGGCGTTAATTAGTTATTTCCTTCTTAATACACTTGGCACGGTCTGACGTATGTTTCCCAAATTTCGGTGCAGATAATTTTGCTGTCTGTTCTGGTTTCGAGATGTGTTTATATTTATAAAAGATGTTTGGTGTATATAATTAACCTTTTTACAATAGCTACTATTATAACCAACTTTACTTCTTTACTCTTATGTTGCTTTTAGCAACTTAGTAACTCGCCACAATCTCAGAAATACTATAATTATCATATATACAGTTGGACTTCGATATCTCGAACTCGGTTAGGTCTACCATACTCGTATTTCAAAGCTAGGCCACGTTTTAGCTTTGAATTACGGGTATGTTCGACTTAACCGAACATGAATTAATGTAATTCATGTGTCGACAAATCGGATAGCTCGAATTAAGCAAGTTCGAGATAATGAAGTTCGACTGTATTGCAGCTAGCAATATTATATATGCATGATTTGTACTGATAGGTATGTAGGAAATGGTGAATCCATTATTCTATTATATTAACACATTAGCCCATAAATATGCCTTTTTACACCTTTTATTCACTCCTCCACTGAAGAAAATAGTTCCAATTTGTACAGTCAAGAATAATTATGTACCAGAAGAAATATTTTCTTTATCCTAGACACATTCTGCTTTACTTTCAACTTGCTTTAAGTGGTCATCAATCTTCAATACTAGAAACAGGCTATGGAGAAAGGGATAAGAATATGCTCAGATAATGTACGATTGGTGTTTATGTTTGTGTTGTTTAACACACATAGGTATAATTGGCTGATCGGGTGAAAATGCTTGTAAATATCTCAGTTGACTATAAACATTGAACAAAGGCAAGGCTATAATCTTGCGGTTTTGTTTAGTTTGGGTAACGGTTTTGTTTAGTTTGGGTAACGGCTGACCACATAGTAATTTATTGTAATTGCTCTGAAATTGTCACTTGGCCTGAACACTGTCAGACAGTAAAATTTGTTGAGGGCAAAAATTATGGCCGTCTCACACCTGATAGGAGTAAGTTTTAAGCTTGGTCCAGAATAAAATATTGAAAGTATGGGATTGTACAGTAAAACCTCGCTTTAATGGCCACTAAAATGAGGGCTAATTGATTGTATAAATGACAGATGATTGTATAAATGACAGATGACAGCTTAAAGCAAGGTGACAGTCAAACAGAAAGCTCCTATAGGAGCTTTCTGTTTTACTGTCACCATGCTTTAAGCAGTCACATATCGAAAACACCTAATAAATTATCACAATTTAGTGGTTGTTATAGAGAGGTTTTACTGACTGTACCGGTATATGAATTGCCATCCTTCATCTCTCTCTGTTCTTCTGTCAATCTGTTAAAAAAAAAATCAAATTCTCATCAGTAACCAATAGGTGGAAGGTCTTGATATTGTTTTTGGATCATGATTCTATACAAGAAAAACCCAAACAATGTAGTCCTCTACCAAGATTGTTGAAGGGAAGGGGAAGCTTCTTCTTAAGATTCCAAACTTTTGGGTTATATATTTGTAACAACCTGTATTGACTAATCAAAGCATTTTAACAGCAGCATCTCATCATAGTCTTCACTTCATCAATGGTATAGCAGAGCTCCGGATAAGAGGGAGTTAACTGAACAAATCCAACACTTTCTCACTCATTTCAGCACCAAATCCTATAGTGTTACTACTCATTAGAATCGTCTCGAAGAGACGATTCTAATGAGTAGTAACTCCATAGGGTTTAAAGCAGAAATAAAAGTTTTGAAATACCCTCTTTATCTGGAGCTCTGGTATAAGATTGCATGCAAGTGAAATATTCTTACACTGGGCACTGTCAGTATGGTAGGATATAATAGACAACAGATCAGAAAACATTGACAACTGCTGCCTGTGGCCAGTTGTTCCTGTAATATGGCTTCCATCAAATTGTGATCTGTGTCTCTTAACCCTTTATCCCATAGCCTGTTTCTAGGTTTGAAGACTGCATGGTGACCACATGATAAAGCAGGCTTTACTTTCAGCCTGCTTTAATCTACCATCTGCTATGATATGGATTTTATTTCTAAGGGTACATATTCATGACTATATAAATTGGAACTATTTTCTTCAGTGGAGGGATAAATTAATGGTGTAAAAACCAGTTATTGAGTAATCAGGTTAAAACAAGATTGTCTGTATAGTGTATTGCCAACAATAACTCTTTGCATGCTGGGAGTTTGGTGTTTTTTCGTCTGCAACCATTGTCGTCTGCTATTGTTCGAAAGGTCAGAGTGTCAAATAGTTTGGATCCTGATGAGACGCCACTTTACACGGCATCTAATCTAGATCCAAAATATTGGCACAGATAAGCACGATTCCGACCCTAGCACGCAAAGAGATAACTCTCTCTTTCCTGAAACCTCAAATGGACAATTCCAGTTTTCAATTTAGTCCAGTCTATTTTTGACTTTTTAGAGTTGATTTTTACAATAATGTCAAAATGATAAACAGTGTAGACCCTGATCAGAGGGCTCCTTAAGGAGCCCTCTGTTCAGGGTCTACACTGTTTGCATAGGACAAGTATACTCCTCACAGGTACACTGTTTGAAAATGATGCATATATGCATTACTAGGGTTCAAAAGAGATAAATACCACAAGCCATTTGGAGTTTCACTGTACATCATGTCTCCCACTCCACATCATTATATAGCAGTCTAGTGCTTTCAAATTGCTCACAATTTTGATATGATTTATTACGCTAATGATTTTAAATGTACTAAAATTATTGCAGTTCCTTTAACTGCAACATAAGAACTAGTCTAAGGAAGACACAGCTATACAGATAAAGGGCCAAATTTATGGGTACAGTAAAACCTCTCTATTGCAACCACTAAATTAATTGTTATGTTAATTATTAGATGCTTAAGACAGGTGTCTGCTTAAAGCAAGTTGACAGTAAAACAGAAAGTTCCTTACTGTCACCTTGCTTTAAGCTGTCACCTGTCTTTTATGCAGTCAATAAGCCTTCAATTTAGTTGTCGTAATAGAGAGGTTTTACTGTATACCTTGGCATTTTAAGAGTACAGTAAAAACCTGAGATTCACAAACACTCAAAAAGAGTCATGGTTATGGTGTAAAAGCAGGTGACTTCTTAACCATTTCCCTCCATACAAATACCTTTTGACGCCTTTTGCTAATTAGTTATCACAACTAACCAAATACCCAATAGTATGCCTTTTTACTGCTTAAAGATTTAAAATGGTTCCATTTCTCCCACTTTACATACAGTCATGAATATTTAAGCTGTCACCTTTCTATGACAGACAGTTAAGTTCATCATACTTTGAGTTGCTGCTGTACAAAGTTTTTGACTGTGTCTGTGTTAACCCCTTAACCCATTACCCCATGGCCCATATCTAAATTTGAAGACAGGTGACCACTTAAAGCAGATTGAAAAGTAAACCAAAATGCACCTTAAGGTGCATTCTGCTTTACTTTCAGCCTGCTTTAAGCAAACATCTGCTAAGGATATAGAAAACATTTCTTATGTTGCATAATCATGAATGTATTAAACGGAAGTATTTTCTTCATTGGAGGAACAAATTAAACAATTTAAAGGCATAAAAAAGCATAATTATGGGGTAATGGGTTCAGTCAAGTGTCTACTAAAGAGTATATTGGCAAACCAATGTAGACCCTAGCTATGATATGCCACATTATGCCACCATTTTGCGGCATAATATCTGTGTCTGCACTGTTTATAATGAACTCTTCCAGCAAACTGGGATAGTTCATTGCAATATCTGGGCATGGATGGGTTAACTCTTTGCATGCTGGGTTATTTTTACGTCTGCAACAATTGTCTGTTATTGTTGTAAAATATAAATTTCTAAATTTGTTTCAAAACAGGGTGAGAGTGGCAAACAATTTGGATCCTGATGAGACGCTGTGTTACACGGCGTCTCATCTAGATCAAAACTGTTTGGAAAGGTAATCACTGTGAGACAAAATTAATATTCGCCGCACTAACATGGTAAGAGGTAATGTCTTTAACTGCATAGCTTGTTTCTAGTTTTGAAATTAGGTGACCACTTAAAGCAGGTTGAAAGTAAAGCAGAATGCGCCTTAGGAAGCATTCTGCTTTACTTTCAGCCTGCTTTAAACTATCATCTACTAGAATGTAAAAAATATTTCTTATGATACATATTCATGACTGTATAAAATGGAGCTATTTTCTTTAGTAGATGATTAAAATAGAGGCGTAAAAAGGCGTATTTATTGGGTAATAGGTTAAGAATTGCTGCAAGCTTTGCATGTCAGCCAATCAGAAAATGATACTTTTATCTGATTCCTGAAACTTAATAGACAATTTTCAGAGAGATAAATCTTTTCATATTTCGAGGTGCAGATGATAGGAATTAATTGTTGTAATACATACCAGGGCTCCAGATAAGGGGAGTATTTCAAAAACTAAAATCTTTATTTCTGCATTAAACCCTATGGTGTTACTACTCATTAGAATCGTCTCTTTGAGACGATTCTAATGAGTAGTAACAACATAGGATTGGGTGCTGAAATAAGTGAGAAAATGTTGGATTTGTTCAGTTAACACTCTTATCTGGAGCCCTGACAATATTACTCCACTGGGAGTATCAGACTAGACCTTGAGAAATAAAAGAACCACTCAGAATTGATAGAATATTACATGTCATTACTCTTCATACCCTGGCTAATCTTTTCACCTGCAATAATTATTATTGTTGTCTGCTACTGTTCTTAATATAGATTTTTCAGATTTTTTTCAAAATAGGGTCAGAGTGTCAAACAGTTTTGATCCTGATGAGATGCCGCATTATGCGGCGTCTTATGGTGTGCAAAGACTTTAATCAAACTTTTAACCCTTACTCCGATAGAAGCGCCTTTTAGCACATTTTATTTATTCATACACTGAAGGAAATAGTTCCAATTTATACAGTCATGAATAGGTATTATAAGAAATATTTTCTATATTCTAGCAGATACTAGCTTAAAGCAGGCTGAAAGTAAAGCAGAATGCGCCTTAAGGCGCATTCTGCTTTACTTTCAACCTGCTTTAAGTGGTCACTTATCTTCAATACCAGAAATCTGCTGTGGGGTAAAGGGTTAAAATATGATATGAAAGACATTATGCAATTGGCTATCAGTTGCTAATTGCCTGTCTGATGCGCTGTGTGTGCACAATATATATTCACCTTTATGCATTTGATGAGTGCATAACTGAAAAGAATACTGTCTTCATTGTTAACTGAAATCTATTTATGTCTCTGTATTAGGCAAGTGAATGGCCTGTAAGTCAGAATAAAAAAAACTTCACTAGGAAATGCACAGCTTTTATCACTTGTATGGGAACATTGACAAGATCCTTTTAAAGAGGGGGAAAAAAGTCATGTTTTAGACATATACTTGTCCTTTACAATCAATGTACCTGGAAGGAGTACATAGATCTAATACAAACAGTACATTTTGAACCCCACCCCCAATTAGGAGCTTCTTTTAATGCATTACAAATTTATTTCTGCATCCTTACAGTTGGATGCTTAAAGCTGGCAGAAAGTAAAGCAGAAAGTTCCTTTTGTGAGCTTGCTGCTTTACTTTCAGCCTGCTTTAATCAACATCTTATTTTAAAGGTAACCCTGAATTTAAAGCTAGGGGGATTCTAAGGGTTAACAGACAGGTTTATAGACAGACAGATAGGCAGACCACTCCAATTATAATAATTATAACACCACTTTATCAAATGGGTGGAAAGAGTCTAGATTTGGGAACATCACTAATTTTCGTAGTTGTTGCTCCAGTGCTAGTACTGGTACAGTAGCCGTACATACTCTTTGCATGCTGGGTAATTTTTTTGTCTGCAACAAGCCATCTGCTACTGTTCTAAAAGTGAAATGCTCTAAATTTCTTTTCAAAATGAGACCAGAGTGTCAGACAATTTAGACCCTGATGAGACCTCGGGTAACATGACGTCTCATTAGGATCAAAACTGTTTGCAAAGAGTTGTCTGATCAAGGTCTGCACTGTCTGTCGTTTGCAATATATTGCAAAAACAACCCCAAACAGTCAAATTGGGACTTTATAAAGTTTATTGGCTTAATTGTCTATTTGAAGTTTTATGGGTCAATGAGTTAATATAAGATTTACTATTACATTGAGTTATTGGCATTCTGGGTAAAATTATGACCAGGCCATGTTTTATCACTTTCATAGTTGTTTGTCCATGTTTGTTATATCAACAACTTAATTGGCTAAGATAAGGCCAATCTGAGATTTGTAGACAAGGCATGTTTACCATAGATATTTAGTAAATTGTAACTGGCTATTAACACATTACACCATAAATACGCCTTTTTATCCTTTAAAGACATTTCCTCAGTCCTTTGATGGACCCCCCCCCCCCATTGTTCTTGATAGGCGTGAAAGTGATGGTAAAGCAGTGGAAAAGTGTGCACAGTCAATGTCACCAATCTCAAGTTGTCTAGAGAGGCTCACACTCAAGAGTTTTTCAATTTTGTTTTTGTTTTTGATTTTACGTCGCTTTCAACAGTATTTCAGTCATATCGCGACGTCCAGCTAATCACAGGTGGAGGAAGACCCCAGAAGTCCTTTATGCACTGTAACAGGCACAAATCGGCAACTGGGTAGAACCACCGACCTTCCTCAAGCCAGCTGGAAGGCTTCCCCACATGAAAAATCCGAACGACCCTACTGGGATTCGAACTCACAGCGGTGAGGAGCTTAGAGGTGTTAGTCACAGTGACTATACCACTAGGCCACGGAGGCCCCCAGAGTTTTTCAATGACTTTTACTAACCAAAATATCAAATATAAAGTGCGGGCCCCACATGAGACTTCAGTGGTTTTTCTTTAAAACTAGAAACAGGCTATGGGGTAATGGGTTAAAGCAACATAGCAGTAGAACAGACAACTCCTTCACTTCAGACAACTCCTTCAGAAGCTTTCTGCTTTAATTTCATTGATCTTGCTTGGAGCTGACATCTACATTTAATGCTTTATATAAATATAGTAAAACCTCTATTACGACCACTAAATTATGTTAATTATTAGAGTGTTTACGGTAGGTGACCACTTAAAGCAAGGTGACAGTGAAACAGAAAGCTCCTTTAGGAGCTTTCTGTTTCACTGTCACCTTGCTTTAAGCTGTCACCTCTCTATTATACAATCAATTGGCCTTCGTTTTAGTGGTCATAATAGCGAGGTTTTACTGTATTCATTTGTGGCACTTATGACATGGAGGAGTAGGTAGCATTATAACGCTCAAAGGTACTTCTGTGGAAGAAAGTTTCTGACTTTATTCATATTGGATAAAAGGAGAATTTGGAATTAACCTTTTACTCCATAGAAATTTTCCACAGAAGAAAATTGTTCTATTTTATACAGTAGTGAATATGCAACGTAAGAAAATTTAATAATTATCAGGCCCTTATCTCAGCAGAAGGAAGCTTAAAGCAGGCTGAAAGTAAAGAAGAATGTGCCTTAGGCACATTCTGCTTTCCTTTCAGCCTGCTTTAACCCTTTCCCCAATAGAAGCGTCTTTTAGCGGATATGATTTATTCATCCGCTGAAGAAAATAGTTCCAATTTAATCAGTAATGAATGTGTTTTATAGGGAATGTTTTCTA
Source organism: Gari tellinella (assembly GCA_922989275.2). Classification (NCBI taxonomy): domain Eukaryota; kingdom Metazoa; phylum Mollusca; class Bivalvia; order Cardiida; family Psammobiidae; genus Gari; species Gari tellinella. The sequence goes on from OV277867.1 coordinate 39,899,450, forward strand.
TATTATAACACATGAAAGCTTAAAGCAGGCCCTAAGGCGCATTCTGCTTTACTTTCAACCTGCTTTAAGTAGTCACCTAACTTAAGTACTAGAAATAGGCTATCAGGTAAAGGGTTAAGTGGTCACCTGTCTTCAATACTAGAAACGGGCTATGGGGTAAAGGGTTAATAATACAGACTATACACTTCATGTACTATATGATTTCCTAGGACGATAGTTGTGTAAGGAAAAGACGACAGATTTATAATCAACCATTGAAATTGTATGAGGACATTTTGATAGCAAATGTTCTTTATATTAGTGTCTAGACAGGCAACTGTCTTATATCTTATACTATTACTGAGATATAGAATTATATTGAAATATTCTGCTGTTTTTGCCCACATCTTGCTTATTCTATACCCGAACCTGATAAAAAAAAAAACTCTATCCCAGCCACAAATTGAGTACAATTCAAGTTACCATATAACCTATACAAATTTCTAGTTTGGTACTTCAGGACAGAGCTTCATTTGTACTTCTGATATTCTTAAATTGTTCTAAATTTGTGGCTGGGATAGATAAAATAATTTGAAGACAGGTCACTGGTGACCACTTAATTAAAGCAGGTTGACAGTTTCAGCCTGACTTAACCCTTTGAACCCTAGTCCCGCATATAGGCGTCTTTTTCAAACAGTGTACATGTGAATAGTACACTTGTCCTATGCAAACAGTGAAGACCCAGATCAGAGGGCTCCGAAAGGAGCCCTCTGATCAGGGTCTTCACTGTTTGTCATAATGCCAAACATTGACAAAAAACCCTTAAAAGTCAGAAATGGACTAGACTAAAATGGAAACTGGAATTGTCCATTTAAAGTTTTAGGGAGGAAAGAGTTAAACTACCATCTGGAAATATACTGAAAAGCCTTAGAACTGTGTTATATATACAGGACTAATCTTAGATGGGGTCCACTTTCTTTTGTGTGAGTAGTGGGTTAAAAGTCTCAATATATTAATATTACTAATTGTTTATGATTTGTATATTTGCAGGAGGCGGCATCAGTTGTGGCAAGATCCTACAAAGATTTCCAAAGACAGATTGGCCAGACTGTCCTTTTACTCAAGGCATAGAACTGGTAAGTCACTACAGGTATATTAGCTGGTGTGTGAGGGTGAAACAATTAATCCAGAATGATCTGCATAAAATTTGTAAACAATGTCATATTGTTGTTACTACTGTATGAACTGGAAAGTCAACACAAATATGTAAAGAGAACTGTTAAGTCAACCCAATAATTATATAAATAAATGGTTAGTCAACACAAATACAATGATTTTGTGTATGAAGAGAACTGCAAAGTTGAAGTGAATTCCCACAGAGTACAGTAAGTCAACATGTTATCAAGGACTCCAGCTAAGGGTAGTACTTCAAAAACCAAAATCTTTATTTGTTGATAAAACCCTATGGTGTCACTACTCATTAGAATGAGTAGTAACACCATAGGGTTTAATACTGAAATGTGTGAAAATATGTTGGAATTGTTCAGTTAACTCCCTCTTATCTGGAACCCTAGATATATGTAGGAAAATCACTTGTTTAATTGTTAACTCATTCACCTCTGAAACTTTTAATGGACAGTTCCAGTTTCCAATTAGGTCTATAAAAGTCCATTAATGACTAGTACTTGGGGTGTTTTCTTGCAAAACGTGCAGAATGACAAACAGGGCAGAACCTAATTGAAGGGCTCTTTTAGGAGCACTCTGATCTGGGTCTGCAATGTGTAAATGATGAGTATACTTATTCACTAGAGTTATAAGTGTTAACATGTGTTTGTGTATGGAACTTGTAAGTCTTGACTTTGATGTCAACCTTTCCTCCATAGCTTTATGTACAGATTGCAGTATATCCAATAATGTTTAAAAGCAAGAAACTGCTTAAGCCATCAGCATTCAACAACATCAATAAGTAATAATGTGTGGTACTTACAAAGTGGAAGGGATACATGTGTCTTATTGCACTTAATGCAGAGGAAAGGAATAAAAAAACCTGCAGACCCTGATTATAGGTGTTCGGCTCAAAAAAAAAGAGGCTGTGTCGTTGGTTGAATATTGAAATAAACATAATTGGACCTTATATATCATTTCTTAAAGCAACGAGCAGAAAACTGGGCAGATACAGCTCACGGATAAGTTTAAATGTCGAAGTTGAGTTGAGACCCGGGCCATTGGTATTCCAACCTCGGAAAAAACGGGTGTTTCTTCAGAAATTGGACTCTGGTACTCGCTGAAAATAGAAGTTACAGTGAAATATTTGGTATCAATGTGAAGAAAAAACATTTCTCTTTCTACCGTAACCGTGTTTATTTGGAAGTTCTGTATGATTACGATAGATTCGTCCCGGTCAGGGTCGCCCTGTCCGTGAAGTTATATACCTTCTCTTTATATATGATAGATCTAGCTCTACTTGCTGCTTGCTTTTTGATTTTACGTCGCTTTCAACAGTATTTCAGTCATATCGCGACGTCCAGCTAATTACAGGTGGAGGAAGACCCCAGAAGTCATTTATGCACTGATCTAGCTCTACAGTAGACCAAAAATTTTTTTATTTTTTTTTGAGCCGGACACCTATGACCCTGATCAGACAGCTTCCTTTCGGTAGGAGCTGTCTGATTTGGTCTACACTGTTTTAAAAAATCAATGAATTTTATTACATACCTTTAACCATCTGACCTCATAGCCTGTTTCTAGTTTACATAATTCAAGACATATTTCTCTATGAGAGTTCCAAGGTGAGTATTACAAATACTAGAGTCCTTATGTCTCCACTAAGTTATATGATGTGACTATATTTACTCATTAGAATTATCATATATGGGACAATTATAATGAGTTGTCACAACATTGGGCATAACCCATTACCCCCAAAATCCACATTTTTATGCCTCTTAATTTGTTCCTCCACTGAAGGAATTAGTTTCTCTTTTTAGTCATGAATATGTACCGTAAGCAATATTTTCTTTAACGTAATAGATAATAGATTAAAGCAGGCTGAAAGTAAAGCAGAATAAAGGTGCAATCTGCTTTACTTTCACCCTGCTTTATTTGGTCACGTATATCCAATACTAGAAACAGGCTATGAGGTAATGGGTTAATGGAGGCATAAATTAGAAAACACAGAAAACAGTGTGTAAATATTTAGTCCCTTACTCTATCTCTCTCTCTTTCGTAGTTTTGTCAGCCAACAGGATGGATACTGTCCAGTCAGCGACAGCAGCCTACGTACTTCGTTGGCGTTCTTACAGACATAGACGCCGACCGCCATTACAGTGCATGTATGACATTCTACGAGCCAGTTGCCATGACAACCAAGCCAGATGACGAAGATCTCGATGACCATGAAGCCATAATTCCACACCACTCACAGATGTTTGCTCCAAAATGCCTCGTGCTTATGACTCGCCATGAATATTTTGAAACATTTAGAGTAAGGCACTGTTTTAGAATTATAAGATAATACTAATTAATAAATATAATTGTGTCACGCTATGACTTATTGCATTACAAAACAATGTTAACTTAACCTTGGGCTCCAGATAAGAGAGAGTAAAGCGAACAAATCCATTTTCTCACTCATTTCAGCACCAAATCCTATGGTATTACTACTCATAAGAATCGTCTGGAAGAGATGATTCTAATGAGTAGTTACACCATCGGGTTTAATTAAGCAGAAATAAACGGTTTTAATTTTTGAAGTACACTCCTTATCTGGAGCTCTGCACCTAGTCCCGTAATCTTATTCTAAGCGTCTGCTCATGACGTAGAATTGCAAACTTGTCAGATAACAATTCCCTTGCCATGCTGTCCAGTGCCAAACAATGTTGACCTAGACCAACCGTTACTTCCTTGCTGTTTATCGTGGTCTACTCTTTGCATTGTAAAAGAGGTTTTCTCATAACACAGCCAAATGATAATGATAACTATAAAATAATAATAAAATAACAACTTTCTTTATAGATACTACACATTTAGGAACTTATGAAGGCTCTAATTTCGCAGAGTCTCACTTTAAATGTATGGCATACCTATTTCTTGAGTTCTAGTTGAAAATGACAAGTTTTGTAAAGTTTTTATGATTTATTCCAATTTAAGAGACTAGCTTGAAGCCTGATCAGATGCCAAATAACTCTGCATTTGATGAGGCTCCAAACTGTTTGAAACAGACTGAATTGTTTTAACACAAACAGGTTAACTGGATATCTTTGCAGGTTATCCACTAGGCAAAACTTTGCAAGGGTTAAATTTTGAATCACAGATGGGTTATTTCACTATCAGCATGCATAGTACAGTAAAACCTCTCTATTACGGCCGCTAAATAGTTTTAATTATTAGGTGTTTACGACAGGTGACCACTTACAGCAAAGTGACAGTAAAACAGAAAGCTCCTTTAGGAGCTTTCTGTTTTACTGTCACCTTGCTTTAAGCACTCACCTGTCTTTTATAACATAAATTAGCCCATTTTTTAGTGGTCGTAATAGAGAGGTTATACTGTGTATACATATTGATACGTGTTTATGTTTTTCAGAACTGTCTTGGTATCATATACACAGCCTATGTAGACAAGTTACAGGTGGACATCGAGACCCTGATTGGTAACATAATAGGGTGTGTCCAGGCCCCTCCCCTTGGGGGACCCCAGGTCAGGTTCTCTATAGGGGCTGGGGACAGACAGGCTCTACAGCCAGCACTGTGTTCTTCAATACCAGCAACTAAACAGGCTGTTGCCATGTTTTTTGAACAGTTAGGTAAGACACCTTTGATTAACCCATTACCCAATAGCCTGGTTCTAGTTTTTAAGACCCCGCCAGATCAAGTCCTTCGTATGAAACTTTTTAAACCGAGGTCCCATGTATCAGTTCTTTGCACTGGGCCTCCAAAAGAACCAAAGAACTCTGTCGATCATAAGAGTAGGGCATCACACTCGGATTTTCTGTATCCACTTCCCCTCTCTTGGGCATCCAATTAGCCCATAGATGGCAGAAACGGAGGTTCACAAACAAACAAACAAGTTTTGAAGACAGGTGAACTCATAAAACAGGTTGAAAGTAAAGCAGAATGCACTTAGAATTTTTTCCTCAGCATGCAAGGAGTTCATGCAAGTTTGGCAATATAATTATGTATACAATAACTCTATTCTCAATGTATTTATTTACTATAAACTCTGAAACATAACTAGATATAGCCAATTCTGTTTTTAAGGTCTTTATTTTAGGAAGCATACAGTAAAAACAAGGACAAGTAATTTCTAAGTGCAGGACAGAAATAATGCAGAAAGCTCCTGCATGGTCTTTCTGCATTATTTTTATCCTGCATTTAGCAACTGCATGTAAAAGATACTGCTAATAGTAATTTTGTATGGAATGGTTGCTTAACTCTCTCAACACCATAGACCTGTTTAAAATGTTCTTATTATACAGTATTTGCAAACAGTGTGGACCCAGATCAGATGGCTCTGATCAAGGTTACACTGTTTGCTTATTAAGAGCATCCCAGAATTCTAAGTAGACTGGTTCATGTTTTTGGTTCCTAAAAGATCCAAAGTGAACATAATAACCCACAAGAATTACTTAGTGTTGAAAGAGTTAGTACATGATTGACCAGGGTTCCAGATAAGGGGAGTTTTTCAAAAACTAAAATTTTTTATTTCTGCATTTAACCCTATGGTGTCACTACTCGTTATAATCGTCTCGAAGAGATGATTCTAATGAGTAGTAACATCATAGGATTTGGTACTGAAATGAGTTTTCATGTGGGGAAGCCTTCTAGCTGGCTTGCGGAAGGTCGGTGGTTCTACCCAGTTGCCAATTTGTGCCTGAAACAGTGCATAAAGGACTTCTGGGTTGTTCCTCAACCTGTAATTAGCTGGACGTTGCGATATGACTGAAATACTGTTGAAAGCGACGTAAAATCAAAACAAATCAAATCTGAAATGAGTGAGAAAATGTTGGATTTGTTCAGTTTACTCCCTGTTATCAGGAACCCAGATTGGCCCTGTTAGTTATTATATTTTCTTGTTTTTCAGGCATTCAGACAGTGATCTCTGTGTTTGTTCTGTCATTAACGGACCACAAGATTCTGTTTCATTCACAGAGTTTTTCGCGCCTCACAGAGGCATGTCATGCGCTCATTTCACTCCACTATCCATTAAAGTATAGGTAAGTACAGATTGAAAACAACAACAACATGATTGCCCATTCCATGCTTGGCCAGTCTCATGTGGATCCAAACTCATGTTTGCAATGGTTACCACGGTTTCTCTGTAAGCATGTAGATAGTTAACCAATTCGCCCATAGCTTGTTTTCAATATTGAAGACATATGGTTGTTTAATCCATTACCCCATAGCCTATTTCTAGTTTTGAAGATAGGTTACCACTTAAAGCAGGTTGAAAGCAAAGCAGAATGCCCCTTAAGGCACATTCTGCTTTACTTTCAGTCTGCTTCATGTTACCATCTTCTATAATATAGAAAATATTTCTTATGATACCTATTCATGGCTGTTTCAATTGGACCTATTTTCTTCAGTGGAGGAATAAAATCAAAGGGTACAAAAGGTGTTAGGTAATGGGTTAATGATAATGATGATGCTCTCAGTAACCTTACCTATAATATCAATAACATTCATATCTTGATGAAAGCTCAACGATTCATCCGAGATGAAACATAAACCGAATTGTATGATAAGACCTTTAATTCCAAGACAATTATGCCAGTACAGTCCATCTTGCTTTCACCCATTACCCCATAAAACTGCAATTTTAGGCCTTTAATTAATTCCTCCACTGAAGAAAATATACAGTCATTTAAATGCCACATAAGAAATATATTCTATATACTAGCAGATGGTTGCTGAAAGCAGGATGAAAGTAAAGCAGAATGCGCCTGTCTTCAAAACTAGAAATAGGCCATGGGGTAATGGGTTAAGCAACCACCTGTCTTAAACCATTACCCTATAGCTATAGCCTGTTTTTAGTTTTGAAGACAGAAAACCACTTAAAGCAGGTTAAAAGTAAAGCAGAATGTGCCATACTTTCAGCATGGTTTAAGCTTCCATCTACTAGGATATAGAAAATACTTTTTACCGTACATACTCATGACTGTATAAAGTGGATGTTAGTATTCCATCGGAGGAATGTATTAGAGTTTTATCTATGGAGTCATCACTTAAAGCAGGTTGAAAGTAAAGCAGAAAGGCGCATTCTGCTTTACTTTCAGCCTGTTTTAAGCTACTTTCTGCCAGAATATAGAAATTATTTTTATTATAAATATTTATGACTGTATAAATTCGAACTACTTTCTTCAGTGGAGTAATAACTTGGAGGCGTAAAAAGGCGTATTTATGGGGTAATGTGTTAAACATTGGAAATTTGGGGGACTTGGTTAATACAAGATTGACTGTATACCGTTATATTGAGTGTGGGTCTAAAGTGACAGAACTTTAGAAATGATGATCCCTGGTATGATCTCTTGTAAGTGTTTCTGACTTCAGATCACTGATTTTAAGTGTTTTCCCCGTAAATCTAAGCCCTTGGCTGTTTTGTTAGATATAAAAATGCAGTATGATATAGTTGAGGCGTGACCTCAGTGAAGAAATGCTGTACGTGTTATGTTTGAAAGTTTCTCCGTTCAGATTTACATAACATTTTATGTCTCATTGATTTGATAAACAGGCTGGGGTTGTTTTTGCTGCTTTAACCCCATCATTGCCATGACAACATCAATTTTAAACCAATTGTCACCTGCTTTTATTTTACAAAATCAACTTTTCAGTATTTTGACTTAAAATATAGTGAAATAAGAGTCTAACAGTTTGGATCCTGATCAGGCGCCGGGTTGAGCAGGATCTGATCAGGGTCCAGACTGTTTACAAATAAACCTTGTATTCGGGGTAAGGCAGTTAAGGGGTTAACCCTTTTAATACTGGAGACAGTACAGAGTATTGAAGATTTTGGCATTAGCTGAGAACCCCACCAAGCCCTTAAATTCTGGGGCCTGATCTGGCTCGAAAATCACCGATTGTATTCCTACAAAAAGAAGAGTAGAATTTAGCAATAAGGCAGAAGATAATTTTGAGTGGATGCAATTTATTTAGTATGAAGAGGGTTTTAACAGTGGGACAAAATTGTATAAATTCATGTTTTTTGTGTCACCAAAAGATGTTCTCAGTTTATTTTCTCAAGTTTCTTGAGATGGTGCACACTTGTGTATCATTGCTGTTCTGTTAACCCTTTACAGAGCTCCAGATAAGACGAGTATTCAAAAACTAAAATCTTTATTTCTGCATTAAACCCTATGGTGTCACTACTCATTAGAATCGTCTCTTCAAGACGATTCTAATGAGTAGTAACACCATAGGATTTGGTGCTGAAATGAGTGAAAAAATGTTGGATTTGTTCAGTTTACTCCCTCTTATCTGGAGCCCTGCCTTTATCCTATAGCTTGTTTTCAGTATTGAAGACAGGTGGTTGCTTAAAGCAGGATGAAAATAAAGCAGGATGCTCTCAATTTCAGCCTGCTTTAAGCAACCATCAATTCATCTAGGATATTGGAAATATTTCTTATGGTGCATATTCATGACTGTATAAAGATGAATAAATTAAAGGTGTAAAAGAGTATATATATATGGAGTAATGGGTTTACTCCTTCCTTGGCTTATGGTGAGTACAATGGTAATTTTCAGACAGTTTTGATCCTGATCAGATGACACAGAATCCAAACTGTTTGACACATAATGTATCTTGAGTCAGAATACCTAAAATTGAAATTTGAGATATCGTAGTAAGAAAAGTTGAAAAGCATAAGAAAGGTATTGCTTTTGTTCTTAATCAGAAGAGAGAGCAGAAGCATGTTAAAGCAATTAATTGAGGAATGCATGAAATGATGAAGGAAAGAGTAAACAAGTTTGATGATAATGTGTTTGATATGTTTTCATGTGCATGTTGTAAAGGTTTATCAGTAATCAGATTGGCTCATTGTCTCTCTAGACATGTATCATTAAGCAAATTATAACTGCCTTCCTAAGAAAACTTATGCATATAATTATATGAATCACTGCTGAATCAATTATTTTCTCAGTGGAATATTTATTGAGGAAATAATCAAAATACAGAAGCTCTGTGTTCTTGGTGCGTATTTATTAGCAAAGCTCAATTAAGTCAAAGATAATGAAACTGTATGAAAAATGAGCATTCTGCTTTACTTTCAGTCTGCATTAAGCTACCATCTGCTAAAATAGTTAATACTTCACTACACAGCTTGTTTCTATTATTGACAAAAGGTGACCACTTAAAGCAGGTTGAACGTATTCATGACTGTATAAACTAGAACTATTTTCTCCAGTGGAGGAAAAATGAAATGTATAAAAGAGCATATCTATGGAGTAATGGGTTCATTCTACTGAAGAAACCTGTTTAAAATGTTGAAAACAATCCATATGGGAAATGTTTTAAGATGTAAAATTTAAAACCTTTCACACATAAGGTATTTAGGGAGATTGATGCTTGATAGCAAGATTTAGACAGATTGGTTTGAACATTGAACTAGCAAATAAAATTTAACTCTTTACCCCTAGCCTGTTTCTAGTTTTGAAAACAAGACTGTGAGCACTTAAAGCAGGTTGAAAGTAAAGCAGAATGGGCCTGAAGGCCCATTCTGCTTTACATTCAGCCTGCATTAAGCTTCCATCTGCTTGAATATCGAAATTATTTCTTATAATACATATTCCTGACTGATTGAATTTGAACTATTTTCTTACGTGGAGGAAATAATGAAATGCGCTAAAAGGCGCCTCTATGAGGGAAAGGGTTAAAGTCTCGTAAGTCATTATCCCTTGAAACTTGAAATGGACATTTTCAGTTGTCAATTTTCATCTACTTCCTTCATTTTGGGTATGCATGTTTATCTTGACAAGTTCTATCCAGTATCCAGACATACCAAAATAGTTTACCATTTTAACTTGACCTTGGGCCTTATTTTACTGTATTTTCACCATTTTAACCCTTTACCTGATAGCCTAGTTATAATATTGAAGACAGGTCACCACTAAGTCTTAAAGCAGGTTGAAAATAAAGCAGAATGTGCCTTAAGGCACATTCTGCTTTACTTTCAGCCTGCTTTAAGCTAAAATCTGCTAGGCTATATAAAATATTTGTAATGGTTATTGTTCATGAGGGTATAAACTGGAACTATTTTCTTCAGCGGAGGAATAAATTAAATACGCTAAAAGTCGCTTCTATGGGGGAAAGGGTTAAAGCAGACAATTGTTGGTACCCGCATGAACTTTCTGCATTACTGATGTTGTACTTAAAGCTTTAGAAATCTTATCTACATTTATTTATAAATTCTACAGACAGGTTTGACTGTGTATTTATGTATATTTTAACCCATTACCCCATAAATACGCCTTTTAACGCCTTTAATTTATTCCTTCACTGTAGAAAATGGTTTTAATTTATACAGTAAGGAATATGTATAATAAGAAATATTTGCTATATACTAGCAGATGGATGCTTAAAGCAGGCTGAAAGCAAAGCAGAATGTGCCTTACGGCACATTCTGCTTTACTTTCAACCTGCTTTAAGTGGTCACCTATTTTCAAAACTAAAATCAGGCTATGGGGTAATGGATTAATGCATATTTTATTTAATAATACAAAAAAGTATAAAGATTGAAGTGAGTAGAACTTTTACGTTCTTTTTATCAAGATGTAGTATATAAGCAAACCTGGTAGTAAAGCTACCTGAGGTTCAGTTAATATTTTGTTGTAAATTGTGCATTCTTGGCATACCTATCACTAAGGTTTGATTGGTTGGCTGTTACTTCAGCCTCCCCTGCTGTTCTGTTCACCTCACTGCCCTGCTGTTACAGCTGTTTCCTATCTTATCTAGGTCAAGTATCAATAAGCTTACCTATGAATACAGGGCTTCCATAAGTTGGCTTGAAAAATCCTAAGATTTCCAAATTTGCATTTTTCAAGTGCGATTTTACGAATCGTACCTTTACCAAATAGCCTGTTTCTAGTTTTGTTGACATGTGACTACTTAAAGCAGGCTGGAAGTAAAGCAGAATGCGCCTTAAGGCGCATTCTGCTTTACTTTCAGCCTGCTTTAAGCTACCATGTACATGTACTGGAGAAAAAAATCTGAAGATTTAGGGAAAATGGCAGCCCTGTGAATACTGTAGCCAAAAAGGAAGCTTAATCCTTTATCTTGCGTACCACAGCTTGACTGATTGTTGCAACCAGTTTTGATCCAGATCACACTATGAATTAGTAAGCAACTGATTAGAACCCAAACTGTAGCTGTCTACAGTCAATATGCTGAGATTAAATTTCAATTATTTTCAGAATTAAAGCAGTCAACACTATTGTGCAGACAGTATTACAGTAACGAATATTTTCAGGTTAACATTTTGTTGTTTACTGAAATAACATCTGCACCAATTTGGTAATAAAATAGCATTTCATATTGCTTTTGATAGTAATAGAATATGAGTGACAAATTCACGTAATTTTAAACTTTGAGACTAGGGTCCTAAAAAACAAGGATTCATATTCATAGAAGTCATATAGACTGAATTTAACATTGGCCATAACTGTATTTGTATTCTGTGTGCTCAGGACTAGTACAAGTTTTGGTCATCTCAGATAAGGGTCAAGGTCATGGTCACATGAGGGGGCATAGAGTTTCAAAAACACATCTTGTTTTTATCCTGCATTAAGCAGTCATCTGCTTTTTGTTATCTCTAAACTACTTTCAATGAGTGATCTCTGAATGTCAACCCTTTACCTGATAGAAGCGGCTTTTATATATAGCGTGTTTAATTTATTCCAACCACAGAAGAAAATAGTTCAAATTTATACAGTCATGAACATATACCATAAGAAATATTTTCTATATCATAGCTTGTGATAGCTTAAAGCAGGCTGAAAGTAAAGCAGAATGTGCCTTAAGGCACATTCTGCTTTACTTTAAACCTGCTTTAAGTGGCCACATGTCTTCATAACTATAAACAGGCTAATTGGGTAAAGGGTTAACAGTGTGGGAAATGAGTCTAATGTTCATGTTTCAAACAGTGAAGGCCAAAATCAGAGGGGTCCTGAAGGAACCCTCTGATCAGGGTCTGTACTGTCTGCCTTAATTCAAAATATTTTTATGACAATCCCCTCAAGAGTCAATGTAAGCTGGTATTTATTTAGAAAATGGAAGTTTCCATTGGTAAAGTTAGCATTGGCGGGGGTTAATATAAGTTATCAAATTGGCCACTTGAAAAAAAAAAGAGGTTAATTTGTAACACTATTCACATGTAGGTAAAAAAATCTACAGTCGAACTTTTATATCTAGAACTCGGTTAAATCGAACATACCCGTATTTCAAAGTTAAAACGTGGCTTAGCCACGTTTTAACTTTGAAATATGGGTATGTTTGACATAACCGAGCATGAAATAATGCAGTTCATGTGTCTATCGGATAGTTCGAGTTAAGCGAGTTCGAGATATCGAAGTTTGACTGTACACTTACATTGCTAACTTTTCCAAATGGACCCTTCTATTTTCTAAATAATTGCCGATTTACATTGACTATGGAGGGGTGGGGGGTCCCAAAAATATTTAAAATTATAGCACTTAAGAGTACATCTGATCAGAGGGATCCTTCAGGATCTACACTGTTTGCAAATGAAGGGGATATACTTGTTTTTCTTACAGTTTAATTCTTTAATTCATTGCTACATAGGAATGTAGATAGATTGTTTTTTTACCTCTCAAGAGTTAATGATTTTACCAGATTTATATGAGCAAATCATGGCCCTTTAATCTGTAAGAAATTGCTAACCTGACATCTCAGCAGAACAGCTTGGATCTTGATCAAAGGTGTTTGGACCAGGGACTCAGTGTTTGTATGGCTTCATTCCGAAACAATCAGGATCTTTGAGAAAGTAGATCAATAGATAAACAGATGTTTTTGAATTTTAAAACAAATATTTGGTTGTGAGAAGGAAACATCTTGAAGGGTATCATGTACATTTAATCTTGTATTCAGCGATCACTCAATTGTAGATCAAGTTGGTAGTCTGTAATGATGCTGACAAGTCTAAATGCAGGATTAAAATAAAGCAGAAAGCTCCTGTAGGAGCTTTCTGCATTATTTTTATCCTGCATTTAGTAATCACCTGTCTGAAGTGATTGCCATGCTTCATTTAACTGAAGATTTACTGTGCTTGGCTCGAAGATGTTGATCTGACATAATGGTGGAACAGTTGGATAGAGAAAAACATGTACTCAACAAGTGGGGTATCATGTTATCAGGGAAGAGGAATGGCATGCAGCTGATCAAGGGGCATCTTAACCCGCTACCCCATAACCCTGTTTATAGTACTGATGACAGGTGACCACTTAAAGCAGGTTGATAGTATAGCAGTATTCACATTAACCCATTACCCCATAAATATGCCTTTTTACGCCTTCAATTTATTCCTCCGCTAATGTTCGAATTTACATAGTTAGGAATATGTATGCTAAGAACTATTTTCTATATTTTTGCAGATGGTAGCTTAAAACAGGCTGAAAGTAAAGCAGAATGTGCCTTAAGGTGCATTCTGCTATATACCTTCAACCTTATGGCACATTCTGCTTTACTCTCAACCTGCTTTAGGTGGTCACCTGTTCTCAATACTAAAATCATCTATGGGGTAATATGTTAAAATGCTTTCTGCTTTACTTTCAACCAACTTTGAACCCATTACCACATAACCCTGAATCTAGTATTGAAGTTATGTTACCACTTAAGACAGGTTGAAGGTATATAGCAGAATGCACCTTAAGGCACATTCTGCTTTACTTTCAGACTGCTTTAAGCTATTATCTGCTAGGATAAAGAAAATATATTTCTTACTGTGCATATTCATGACTGTATCAAATGGAACTATTTTCTTCAGTGGAGAAATAAATTAAATGTGTAAAGCGATGTATCTATATATATGAGGTAAAGGGGTAAAGATTCAGGGCTATAATAAATGATTAAAAGGACAAAAATGATAAGGACGATTCCAAACCATAATCATGTTGTGACCACTGATCATAATCATATCTTATACTATGAGATAGATTCAAATGAGTAGTCCTGGCTCCAAGGTTATACAGCTTTTGAGTTGAGTCTGAAGTCGTTCTCAAGCATTTGATTGGTTAGATTTGAGCCTAGGCTCAAATCTAACCAATCAAATGCTTGAGAACGACTTCAGACTCAACTCAAAAGCTTTATAACCTTGGACCCTTGACTAAGACGTGCTGTTTGCACTTGTATTGGGCGAGCCTGTTGTTCTTGTGAAATGGCTCATATCATTTCGTGGAGTGTTAACATGTAACAGGCGCTGTAAGAGTGTGTGGGAAAGTTATCCACTCGGCTAGTTTCTCTGCTAGTTTTTGTGCGATTAACTTGTTCTGTGTCCCCACTGCAAGTGTCACAAGTCTCTCATAAATGTACAGTTAGTCCTGTATTAAACCGTTATGCAATAATACACCTTTTTATGCCTTTATTACTCCATAGATAAGACTTTTTTCGCCAATAATTTATTCCTCCACTCAAGAAAATAGTTCCGCTCCACATATTTTAAAGCCTTTGACTTATTCCTACACTGGAGAAAATAGCAGAGGAAATATTTCCTATAGCCTAGCAGATAGTAGCAGGTTGAAAGTAAAGCACAAAACAATATTGAATATTTCATGACAAAATGCTATTTATTATAAAACAAAAAGAATTTTGGGACTATTTCTTAGGTGACTTGTCATCCACACTATAGAAGCATTTCAGGCTATAGAATGTCCCTATACCTAGAGTGCCAGCACTGCTAGATACAGCAGTACAAATCTGCAATAACATCAGAGCCTGTAATAACTATCTTTATTATATGCCTTCGTATGATATCGAGCGTTTCCGCATGTATCTGCACAGTAAAATGCAAGAGTCTGTATCAGCCACCTTGTATCAGCCACTTTGTATTTTACTCCGATGTCGCTTTTGATTTATTCTGACGTCATTTACGTACATGTACACGTTCAGCGTTATTCATTGTCGCAAACAAAAATTCTTGTTCTGCTTCAAATAACGTACAAATTTTGGATTTAAAATGATTTAAACAACTATTTAGTTGTTTCTGGTGTGTATTCAAGGCATATATAATAAACACATCACCAGTTGACAGTGCGCTACAGAGTGTTGCATATATAGCTTTTGACGTTTTTGGGGAAAACAACCGATCAGACTTGCGCCAAGGCGCTCGTCAGATCGGCTATTTTTCGCCAAAAACGTCTCGAGCTAAATACATCACTCTGTATTGCACTGTCAACTGGTAATGTGTATGTATCCCCAGAGTTAATATTGCCAACCGTATATGGACATTCTACCAAAACAGTAACTGCCTTTCCTGTAGGAGCTTTCTGCTTTACTGTCATCCTTTAAGCTAGCTACCACATGCATCAAATCAATATTTATTTATTGCAAATAACACCATTTGAGTGCATAAATCATATCGAGACATTATTTTGGGCATCCAAAAGTGCTTTAAGGAGGAATCTGTAAGGCAGTTTTGTTGAGGGTAGGCTTATTTCCTCACTGCTTTTAGTCTCTGTTGTTGTTTCTAAGAAGGATTTAGGTTCCCCCAAGCCTTTAACCATATGCTTCTTCTCATCCCAGGACCCTGGCTTTGGGTCAGCATCAACTCCATACAGTAGGGACATAGCTTTTATCTCCCTTGGATGATATCGTTGATTCCTATATTCTAGGGAAGTCTTCAATCAGTTGTAAGCAGTTGGTTCTGTGATGTCTTGAACCAGATGCCCACACATGCCTGAAATAATGTATACATAGACCCTGGCAACAGCAGGTGTCTCACATCTTACTTCACCTATACACAGATGGACATTGGAAAACATTTAAGCTTAACCCATTAATCATAAATACGCCTTTTACGTCTTTTATTATTCTCCCATTGATAAAAATAGTTCCAATTTATACAGAAAGGAGTAGGTATCATTAGAAATACATGTATGTTCTATATTGTAGCAGATGGTAGCTTAAAGCAGGCTGAAAGTAAAGCAGAATGTGCCTTAAATCAGGCTGCTTTTCTTTCAACCTGCTGTAAGTGACAACCTATCTTCAGTTTTGGAAGAAGGCTATGGGGTAATGTGTTAAGGAGCATTCTGCTTTATTTTCAACTTACTTTTAAGTGATCACCTGTCTTCAAAACTTGAAATTGTCTATGGGAAATTGGTCAGATATGGAAATGTTAACCGTTGTAGTGCTGGAACCTGATATATCTATATTTTGCAAATAGTGTAGACCCAGATCAGAGGGTCCCTTAAGCCTAAAACCATAATAGTGACAACTGTGAACATTTAAGATGCCTGCATTCTTATTGTAATAAATACTTCCTTCTCCATAAATAAACATTTTTATGCATTTGATTTATTCCTCCACTGAAGAAAATTGTTTAAGTTTAAACCTTCATAAATGTGCAGTATAAGAAATATTTTCTTTGTCCTAGTAGATGGAAGCTTAAAGCAGGTCGAAAGTAAAGCAGAATGTGCCTTAAGGCACATTCTGCTTTACTCTCTATCTGCTTTAAGTGGTCACTTGTCTTCAAAGCTAGAAACAGTCTATGGGGTAATGGGGATAACATCATTATGACAACTGATAGGCTTGAGTGATGTAGTTTTATGGCTTTTGTCAAATCAGCTACTTCAATCTGTGTTATCAATGAAATTATGTACATTGTATTGTTGAAAAGACATTATTCTTTCCCAATAAACATGTTTACGGTAAAACTATTATGTTCATTGCAAACAGTTCCGAGCCAGATAAGACACTGAGTACCCTGGCATCTGACCAGGCTCCAAACTGTTTGCCACTCTGATTTAAATACGTCGTTAAAATTTTAAAAAATAAATATTTTGACATATGATTGCATCATATTTGCATTTAGTGTTGTTTAACTCTTTGAACCCTAGTCCCGCATATAGGCGTCCTTTTCAAACAGTGTATATGTGAATAGTACACTTGTCCTATGCAAACAGTGAAGACCCTGATCAGAGGGCTCCGAAAGGAGCCCTCTGATCAGGGTCTTCACTGTTTGTCACAATGCCAAACATTCACAAAAACAACCCTTAAAAGTCAGAAATGGACTAGACTAAAATGGAAACTGGAATTGTCCATTTAAAGTTTCAGGGAGGAAAGAGTTAAACAGGAAAGAATGACATCTTCTCCTGTCTGTAGCCCATAATTATCTTCCCTGAATCTTCTGTCTGTGAGATAAGCGAGTTGAATGTATTAACCCATTATCCCATAAATATGCCTTTCTATGCCTTCAATTCATTTCGCCACTGAAGAAAATACATGTAGTTCAATTTTTTACAATCATGAATATGTACCATAAGAATTTTGTTCTATATCTAAATAGATTGTAGCTGAAAGCATACTGCTTTACTATCAACCTGCTTTAAGTAGTCACATATCTTAATACTAGAATCAGACTGTCGGGGTAATGGGCTATTGAATGATTGGTATTAACTTTTGTAACTACCAAGCCTGCAAAATGAGCTATTCTTTCTGTGCATATAGTTTGATCCATTCAGTGAAGAAAAGCTTCAACTTGTAATGGATATACAGTGAAACCCCTCTAAACCGGAACCTCTAAATACCGGAATTCTCTCTAAACCGGACAAAACCTTTGGTCCTGTTTCCAATCCGTCTTAATTTGAACCCATTACACCATAAATACGCCTTTTTACGTCTTTGGGTTATTCTTACACTTAAGAAAATAGTTTGTTCATTCTAGCAGATGATAGCTTAAAGCAGGTTGAAAGTAAAGCAGATTGCGCCTTAAGGCGCTTTCTGCTTTACTTTCAACCTGCTTTAAGTGGTCAGCTATCTATCATACTAGAAACAAGTCCAAACCCCTCTAAACCTGAAACCCCTCTAAACCGGACATTTTTGTTGTCCCCACACATGTCCGGTTTAGAGGGGTTTCACTGTAAATGTATACAAAATTTGTTGATTGAGAAAAACAACAACATTGTCCTCTCTACCATATTCACCGTTCAATTCAATTCATATATAAAACGCTGCCCACCATCAATATCTTATCAATTCATCAGTCTCAACCTTTACTTTTGCTAATAAAATCAAGAAAATGTTATTCAGGAGTGAAGACTCGTGCTAGACAAATCCTTTAACTCTTTGAACCCTGGTCACACATATATGCATTATTTGCAAAATGTGTAAATGTGAGGAGTACACCTGTCCTATGCAAACAGTGTAAACTCTGATCAGGGTCTACACTGTTTGTCAGTTTGGCATATATTTTAACAAATAACCCAAAAAAGTCTAAAATGGACTGGACTAAAGTGAAAACTAAAATTGTTCATTTGAGGTTTCAGGGAGGAAAGAGTTTAGAAACCGTGCAGACTCTGATCAGACAGCTCCTTAAGGAGCTGTCTAATCTGGGTCTACACTGTATCCAAAAAACATCAATATACATGCTTATAGTAGAAGAAAGGTTTAATGTAAACTTCTAGTTTGACTGTTTGGATATAGTCTGTTGGGATATGACAAGGTAAGGGGTTAATTAGTTTCCAGGTACCTGGTTAAACTGTTCACTGGGGGTATTTATAGTAACCTACCCTAGATGATTCCATGCTCCTCCAAGTTCAATTAGCTGTCTAGTAGTGAATGCCAGCAGAGTTCACCCTGACTATGCCTCATTTTCAAATGGACTCATCCATTTACCAATAGAGGACAAGTTCATGTTGACTCTAGAGGGTTTTCTTTGTCAAAATAATGTAAAAGTACAACAAACAGTGCAGACCCAGATCAGAGGGCTCCTGAAGGAGCCCTCTGATATGGGTCTGCACTGTTTGCAAATTATGTATATAATCGTTTCCCACTTAGCAAAGGTTGAACAAACAAAAATTCCAAGGGTACAGACATAATAATTATTATTTTGTCGGCCAAAAATATTTAGAGATTCAGATAAGTCTTAGGCAATAAACTTCCAACATTTTCAACTTTAGGTCTCCACTAAAGCGTATGTTGTGGCTATATACTCATTAAAATAGTCTCTTTGAGACAATTTTAATGAGTATAGTCACATCTTTGGTTTTGAAAAAAGTGTCTGAAAAACTCATTCTTATTTAGACAAAAAAAAAAATTTTTTTTTGGGGGGGTGGGGGTTATATGTTTTACCTTTCTCTTGCTTTCTTGCTTTTTACTACCACCCACATTTAATACCATCAGTTGATCCTCATTTCAGTTCATTTATGAAGAGTCTATGCTGAGGAATGGATATACAGTAAAACCTGTCTTAAGCGGCCAGTGAAGGGAAGCAGCCAAATTGGCTGCTTAAGACAGGTGACCGCTTAATCCAGGGGCAAGAAAAATGACTAAGTTATTTTGAAAACGGTCACGGTTTCGTTTCGCTATTCATTCCTATTTCAAAAGTCAACAACATATTAAAAGTCCTCAAACTCATACAGAAGTGTATGACCAGTACACTTTTTGATTATAGAAACATTGACACGAGCATCAGTTACTCGGCGTCTGATCTCCATATCAACATGTGCTGGTAACATAATGTTCATTTTCAGAAAATGGAATACAGTAGAATCTATATGTTGTTTCATTACACTTACGTTTGTACACGTATTTTTCTGTGCCACGGAGGCAGAATCCATGTGCGCGTGTCTACGGATTTTCCGGAGCTCAGTTAAACTTTACAAATATTGTCAAACGTACTTTCAAGTCAGCATTAGAGATTAAAAGTCTAAAATCGGTCGACCATTTTGTTCAGTTCTGATTGTTGTCGAGGAATTAATTGCAGGATGGGAAATTTAACACCGGCTATTTTTACACTGGGGGAACACCCCAGCATCCTCGAATTACGCAAGTTTTGATTGGTGGATAGTATTCATTTGCATAATAACGCGAGATTTTCTCCGACGTCACTAAATCTAATTTTAGTGATGTACATTACACATAAGAACGACGCGGGCCGTGTAATTGACGATTAATTAAAGAGTTTGATACCAGTAGCATATGCTGTGTTATTTAGGCGGTTATTAAGAGTGACACGTTCGACAGAAATCATAACACGTGTATTCAAGTTGCCTGACCGTTCATTACAGTGGGTTTGATATGGAAAATGTTGATTACGTAATCGCTAATCTCCCAGACAAACTTGTTGATAATAACACGCCCCGCCGAGCACGTAATTTGACAAGTTGAGGTTACAGACGGATCGACGTGTGGATTTGGTGAATGACACAGGTATTCAGGCATATCACACTTCAGCGGGCGGCCACTTGGCCGTTTAATACAGTGTGGAAACAGTGTTTGGGATGAATTTTTCTGGCCGCTGGCTGCGTTATACAGGTGACCGCTTAGTCAAGGGGCAATATAGAATGAATTCAATCGGGGGGAGATCGAACTGGCCGTTAAAGCCAGGTGACCGCTTATACCAGGTGACCGCTAGGACAGGTTTTACTGTATTATATATTATAAGCACTTCTATTGTGGAAGGACTGAACCCGTTTCTCTGCATATTATGGACACCGCATGATCCCTAAACCTCTTCCTCTGCAAAGTCACAGCAAAAGAATATTTATTGATGCTGTTGAATACAGGTGGCAGCTTAAAGCAAGATGAAACACCTGCCTGAAACACATTTTGATGACTAGGTGATTTGGACTTTAGGCTACAGAAGAAAATAGTTCCAGTATATACTATCACAAATAAAAATCTTAATAATTTTTTTCTATATTCTAGAAGATAATAGCTTAAAGCAGGCTGAAAGTAAAGCAGAATGCGCCTTTAGGCGCATTCTGCTTTACTTTCAACCTACTTTAAGC
This sequence comes from Gari tellinella, assembly GCA_922989275.2. Lineage (NCBI taxonomy): Eukaryota > Metazoa > Mollusca > Bivalvia > Cardiida > Psammobiidae > Gari > Gari tellinella. The sequence goes on from OV277867.1 coordinate 39,920,378, forward strand.
GGTCACATATCTTCAAAAGTAGAAACAGGCTATGGGGTAGCAGGTTAAGAGAAAAAAACAGTTTGTGAGGATTAGCTGGTACAGGTGAACAACCAAGGTTTCTGAAACAGATGATCATTAGCTTAATTTGTACTATATCAGGGGATGGCATCTGCTTTTGATGATGAAATAGTTGGAGAATTCATGGCAAACTGTGACTGTAAGATACTGATCACCAATTATTAGAGTTGTATCTCAGGATCCGATCTGTTTGAACTTTTACTGATATCAAATCTGAGGCGGTTATTTAACACTTTCACCTTTTCATCCACAGCAGCATCCCTGAAACTTTAACCCATTACCCCATAAATAGGCCTTTTTATGCTTATAATTTATTCCCCCACTGAAGAAAATAGTTCCCTTTTATATTTTCTATATCCTAGCGGATAATAGCTTAAAGGAGGCTGAAAGTAAAGCAGAATGTGCCTCAAGGCACATTCTGCTTTACTTTCAACCTGCTTTAAGTAATCACATATCTTCAATACTAGAAACAGCTAGGCTATATGTGGTAATGAGTTAAAAAAAAAAGTCCAATTTCCAATTATGTTTAGTCCATTCTTGACTATTTACTAGTAGGTTTGATTTTAACAATCTATTGAAAAATACAAACAGTGAAGACCCTGAGCAGAGGACAATTTCAATTTCCAATTGAGTCTAGTCCATAACGAAAATATTCTTTTTTACAATATATTTCAAAATACAAACAGTGCAGACACACACTAACCCTGATCAGAAAATCAGAAAGCTCCTTCAGAAGCCATCTGATCTTGGTCTATACTGTTTGAATAGAACAAGCGTACTCATCATAGGTACACTTTGTAAACTTTTTCCTGTAGGTCATGTTCATGGCAGTATAAATTGGAACTATTTTCTGCAGTGGATGAATGAACCAAACGCCCTAAAAGATGCTTCTATGGGGTGAAGGGTTAAGTCGTTCATGATGAAAAAAATGGTATAAAACAGTTAACAGTTGTAAAAATAAAATCTTTATGTGGCACATGGTATAAAACTAAATTTGTTTTTTACCCCTTTAACAGGTAATATAGTTCTTTGAAATGATTGGCACAGCCCAGAAACAGGAAGATAACCTGTAAACCCCGAGTATAATCTGTCACTCACTTTAGAAACATGATATTTTCCAAAGGCAGGTTGCTGCTTAATGCAGGGCAAAAGTAATGCAGAAAGCTCCTATAGGAGCTTTCTGCATTTCTTTTGTCCTGCATTTAACCTGCAATGAAAATGTTTTTATAAGACTTGAGATTTATTTTGTGAGTGTAACTCTTAGCACGCTAGTGGTGAAATCATGAAAACCTTTGTAAACAGTTTAGATCCTGATGAGATGCTGTGTAACACAGCGTCTCACCAGGATCCAAAATATTTGACACTCTGACCTTAATTTGAAAACAAATTTTGGAAAATTCAATTTTTTAGAGCAATAGCAGACGACAACTGTTGCAGACGACAAGATTACCCAGCATGCAAAGCGTTAAATGGCTGGTGTACAGAGGTTGTACAGTATAGATCATCTCATCATGGGTGTTAGTCTGTGTTGTTTTAGAGGCAATGTAACTACTGTTTTATCGTTTGACATATCTGTAGATAAAGGGCAGATACTCTGAGTGAGATGTGCTCCTCAGTTTTAATCTTTATGGATGATTTGGGCAGTCAGTGATAAAATAGTTCACAATCACGGTAAATAACAGTCAAAAAAACCTTTTACAACCTTTGAAAAGTAGACTAGCTGAGGACAGAGGACTGCTTAAACTTTACCCCTTAACCTGTTTCTAGTTTTGAAGACAGATGACCACTTAAAGCAGGTTGAAAGTAAAGCAGAATGCACCTTCAGACTTCTGGTTAATTGTGTAAGGACTTTGGTTTCCAGACTTCTGGTTTGTAAGATGTTACTTCTGAATGTGTAAGGGGTTTTGTTTTTGAGACTTCTGGTTTGTAAGATGTTGGTTTTCAGACTTCTGGTTAAATGTGTAAGGACAGGGCTGGGCAAATCCACTTGCCTGTTCCATGGGCAAGCTCTAATTCAGTTTAGGCAAGTCCAATTCAGACAGCAAATTGCCCTGGACAAGGTCGATTTTCCGATCTGGGCAAGCTTAATTTTTTTGAAAAATTGTAAATAAACCAACCTATTGACTAGTTGCATTTGGTTAACAATTAAACAGCAATAATCAGTTCCCCTGCCCCCAACCGTAACCAATATTCTGCGATGAAAATATGGGGCAAGTGTTCAAAACTTTGAGCAGCTTGCCCTTGGCAAGTTGCTCTGAAAAATATTTGTCCAGCCCTGAAGGAGTTTGGTTTTCAAACTTCTGGTTAATTGTGTAAGGACGTTGGTATTCAGACTTGTGGTAAAATGTGTAAGGTGTTTGGCATTCAGACTTCTGGTAAAATGTGTAAGGTGTTTGGTGTTCAGACTTCTGGTTAAATGATTAAGGTGTTTGGCATTCAGACTTCTGGTTAAATAATTAAGGTGTTTGGTGTTCAGACTTCTGGTTAAATGTGTAAGGCATTTGGCATTCAGAATTTTGGTTAATTGTGTACAGTGTTTGGCATTCAGACTTCTGGTTAAATGTGTAAGGAGTTTGGTTTTCAAACTTCTGTTTAATTATGTAAGGAAGTTGCCATTTTGGTTAAATGTGTAAGGAGTTTGGCATTCAGACTTCTGGTTAAATGTGTAAGGAGTTTGGCATTCAGACTTTTGGTTAATTGTGTAAGGAGTTTGGTTTTCAAACTTCTGGTTAATTGTGTAAAGAGTTTGGCATTCAGACTTCTGGTTAATTGTGTTAGGAGTTTGGCATTTAGACTTCTGATTAAATGTGTAAGGAGTTTGGCATTCAGACTTCTGGTTAATTGTGTATGGAGTTTGGCATCCAGACTTCTGGTAAATTGTGTAAAGAGTTTGGCATTCAGACTTCTGGTTAATTGTGTTAGGAGTTTGGCATTCAAACTTCTGGTTAAATGTGTAAGGAGTTTGGCATTCAGACTTCTGGTTAATTGTGTAAGGAGTTTGGTTTTCAGACTTCTGGTTAATTGTGTAAGGAGTTTGGTGTTCAGACTTCTTGTTAAATGTGTAAGGAGTTTGGCATTCAGACTTCTGGTTAAATGTGTAAGGCGTTTGGTGTTCAGACTTCTGGTTAAATGTGTAAGGAGTTTGACATTCAGACTTCTGGTTAATTGTGTTAGGAGTTTGGTTTTCAGACTTCTGGTTAATTGTGTAAGGAGTTTGGCATTCAGACTTCTGATTAAATGTGTAAGTAGTTTGGCATTCAGACTTCTGTTTAATTGTGTAAGGAGTTTGGTGTTCAGACTTCTTGGTTAATTGTGTAAGGAGTTTGGTTTTCAGACTTCTTGTTAAATGTGTAAGGTGTTTGGTGTTCAGACTACTGGTTAAATGTGTAAGGAGTTTAGTTTTCAGACTTCTGGTTAAATGTGTAAGGTGTTTGGTGTTCAGACTACTGGTTAAATATAGGTTAAATGTGTAAGGAGTTTGGTTTCAGACTTTCTGTTTGTAAGATGTTGGTTTCAGACTTCTGGTTAAATGTGTAAGGAGTTTGTTTTTCAAAATTCTGGTTAAATGTGAAAAACAAAATTCTGGTTAAATGTGTCAGGAATTTTGCATTCAGACCTCTTGTTAAATGTGTAAGGAGTTTGGTTTTTAGACTTCTGGTTAAATGTGTAAGGAGTTTGGCATTCAGACTTCTGGTTAAATGTAGGTTAAATGTGTAAGGAGTTTGGTTTTCAGACTTCTGGTTTGATTTCAGGTGTTACACTATACCTAAATAGACAGCAAGACAATTTCTCCAGTCTGTGAAAGTATTATCTCTCTTTTCTCTCCGGTCCATGTATCTTATAGCTGCAGTTTCTCCAGTATGTGAAAGTAGTATCTCTCTTTTCTCTCCAGTCCGTGTATCTTATAGCTGCAGTTGTTTACATAATTAAAACAGTAGTATGGAATTTATCACTGCAATTTGATCACAAGATAGTGAGATATACACCAATAAATCTCCCTTTCAATAAATATACAGTGCTACCTGTCTTTGAGTGACACTCTAAACATGTCTTCTTGTACACCTGTAACATAAGTTACAACTTAATGCAGGATAAAAGTAATGCAGAAAGCTCCTAAAGGAGCTTTCTGCATTACTTTTGTCCTGCATTAAGCAACCTCATGTATTTTAAAATCTCCATTTATCCTTATGTTGGTCGCTAAAGAGTAAGTAGCACTGCAGTTTATTTCCTGAATCAAAATTAATCCTTTCAGGTTTTATGCCAAGAAGTATATAGACCTATCATGTGGGATTCTAGTTAAATTCTTGGTAGATGTTTATACATGTATTAGTAAATCTATAGTCATGCATGTAACTCAAAATGAAAGCATAAGCCGTCTTGAAGTCTGTATGTGTTTAATGCAGTACAAAAATAATGCAGAAAGGTTTTAACCCTTAGCCTGCCACTCTCGACTATAGCTCCATATGCAAACAACTTGGATCCGGATGAGACGCCGAGTAACTCGGCGTCTTACTCGGCGTCTCATCCGGATCCAAGCTGTTTGACACTCGGACAACATTTTCAGCAATTTTGAGCAACTTTGAAGCACTTTGAAACTTGAAGCAGACGAGAAATATAGCAGACGACAATTTATTTGGTGGGCTAAGGGTTAATAGATATGTCTCTATTATTTTTGTTTTACATTTAACTGCTACCTGTCTCAAGAAATCTGAAGCATGCTTGACACAGGGTTAACTTTTGAAAGGGTTACAATGGCACCCCTTTTGTATTTGGCCTGTGTACAAGTGTGAGCTACAATGGCACCCCTTTTGTATTTGGCCTGTGTACAAGTGTGAGCTTGGTACAATTTGGGTCATGTCGGGGAAAGGCCAAGGTCATTTAAAGGTCAAATATGCAATTTTAAATTAGCCATACTTTAAGAACTACTTGCAATATAGAGATGTCATATTTGGCATGTTTACTAAACTGATAAGCTCTTGAGCTCAGTACCAGTTCATAGTTGGGTTATGTCTGGTAAAGGTCAAGGTCATTTTGATGTCAATTGGGCTGAATTTTAACTTAGATATAATTTTTTTACTACATGTGATAGAGACTTCACATTTGGCATGTGTATTCAACTTAAGAAGATCTTAAAAGCTCAGTACAAGCTGGATAGGTCAAGGTCATTTCGAGGTCATTGTCCCATAAGTGGGTATACTTGTTTCTCAAATATATCTTGTTCTCTTGGTTCTTATATATGGTAGTTTAACCCTTTACCTGATAGCATATTTCTAGTATTGAAGATAGGTGACCGCTTATAGCAGGTTGAAAGTAAAGCAGAATGCACCATAAGGTGCATTCTGCTATACTTTCAGCCTGCTTTAAGCTTCCGTGTGCTAGAATATAGAAAGTATTCCCTATAATAAAATAAAATTCATGACTGATTAAATTGGAACTATTTTCTTCAGTGGAGGAATAAATGATATGTGCTGAAATGCGCTTCGATGGGGGAAAGGGTTAAATAAGACTTTACAATTCTTCATCCTGTTCCTCGTAGCGACTGTCAGTAAGGAACACTGTAGTCTGGATGTCTTATAGGAGGTTTTCATCTGGGATTGCAATAACTGTACACTTATTCAAGTTCAACCATAACAATCATAAAAAAGTTATGAATAAAATCTGCTGAATTTCTGAAAATGTGTCCTTCCGTTAGTGTATTTTAAAAAAATTGATCGAAGTGAGATCCTCAGCTTCCCATGTGGATCCAAACTGATTACATGTGCCAGGAAATCCACTGCTAGGGCTCTAAGAGTAAAATGAGAATTATCAGATGGAAATTCTGGATAGACAGGGATAGGACAAAGTTTCTATGTAAACTAGCGAACAACTACATTAACTTTTAATATGCTAGATAGTTTTAATTTACCAAGTTTGTGATCAGCAGCCAGTCTTCCAACTTTTCCTGAAGAAAATATCATCCGATTGTTAAGCATTTTGGATCCATATAAGACACAGTAAAACTCTGCGTTTCATATGGATCCAAATGGATTGCTGAAGTTATCATAAAATCTCTGCTTGAGACTAAAGGATAAGATGGTGTGCAGTATATGCAAGGGTGGGAAGTTTAATGAGATTTGTAAACATTTTGACAAGCTGACATGCATCATGCATGCATTTTGTGACAAGCCCAGTCTGTTGAATAATTTGTCTCTTGACACTGAATAAAGTAAAACCTTTCTATTACGGACACAAAAACCAAGGCTAATTGATTGAATAAAAGACAGGTGAGAGCTATAAAGCAAGTTGACAGTAAAACAGAAAGCTCCTTGGGGAGCTTTCTGTTTTACTGTCACCATGCTTTAACTCTTTCCTCCCTGAAACTTTAAATGGACAATTCCAGTTTCCTTTTTAGTCAAGTCCATTTCTGACTTTTAAGGGTTGTTTTTGTCAATGTTTGGCATTATGACAAACAGTGAAGACCCTGATCAGAGGGCTCCTTTCAGAGCCCTCTGATCTGGGCCTTTTACTGTTTGTACAGGACAAGTGCTCTTTTTAGATGTATACTGTTTGAAAAGGACGCCTATATGCGGGACTAGGGTTCAAAGGGTTAAGCAGTAACCTGTTGTAAAAACCTAATAATTTAACACAATTAAGTGGTCGTAATAGAGAAATTTTACTGTACATGTATAGCATATATTGTTATAGAACCTGTTGTCTATAATGGCTTTTAACCCTCCCTTCCGTAGCCATCAGTGTAAATTGCCTATATCAAACTGACAAGACGTATATAGTAATTTTGTGTTAAAGGCTGATAACTGCATAATGCAAGATGAATGTAAAGCAGAAATCACCTTAACCCATAACCCCATAGCCTGTTTCTAGAATTGAAAATAGTTAAGCTACTATCTGTTAGAATAAAGAAAATATTGCTAATGATATATATTCATGACTGTATAAATTGGAACTATTTTCTTCAGCGGAGGATTAACCTGAATGTGCTAAAAGGCGCTCCTATGAGGGAAAGGGTTAAGGGACTTTCTGCTTTACTTTCATACTGCTCGACTAAGCTGTAAACCATTCATTAATTTATTCATATTGCCAATGCTTGAAGCTGCCATCTGTATTTAAAACTAATCACAGAATCCTCATTGAACTAATTTTAGCCTTTATGTCAACTAAAGTGGACATTAGCAAACATTGTACACCCTGATGAGACACCACATTACATGGCTTCTCATCAGAGTCTGCACTGTTTGCTATATCATAAATTATGGTGGCGTGCTGTATGGACAAACTCTGCAGTGTCTTTAGATCACACTTGTATTTCTCACCTCTCGGACAGAGGTATCCCGAAATCAAGGGGGTGTGAGATAATCTTATCTGTCCGGACAGACAAGCCGAACTAATGGAACTATCTTATGATTGGTTGTTATTGCCGTTGTTTTGACGTCGTCATGATGTCGTCATGCATGCATTAGCGCCTTAAAATACAACTTGCCACTGTATAGCAAGTTAAACGCGTTTTTAGGGTTGACAAGGTGAGAAAATAAATCTAACACCACAGTTGAGTATCAGATGAATATCCCACCCTCGTTTGAAGATATTTTTTATCTTCAAAACTCGGGTGGGATATTCTTATCTGACACTCACGGTGGTGTTAGATTCACTATATCTACATAGAAATCTTCCAGGCAGATGACAGTCACCCAAACTCCTAATACATGTAATGAATACAATTTATTGGTATTAACCCATTACTCCATTAGTACGCCTTTTTACGCCTTAAAATTATTCCTCCACTATAGAAAATGTCTCCTTTTTTATAAGTCATGAACATGTACTGTAAGTAAATTTTCTATATCCTATCAGATAATAGCTTACAGCTGACTGAAAGTAAAGCAGAATGTGCCTTATGGCACATTCTGCTTTACTTTCAACCTGCTTTAAGTGGTCACCTATCATCAAAGTTAGAAACACTCATGGCTATGGGGGAATGGGATAATAAAGAGTTTTTACTATATATAGAATATTTTACAAAACATTCACCGTTTTATATTTGTTTGTATTTTCAGCTATGTATATATTCCCATCCTTCCGTCCTCATTACTAGAAGTTCTGAATACTCCAACGCCATTCATAGCAGGTGTCCACTCCTTACATAGAGAAGACATCCGAGACCTGGTAAGTACATTAACTCATAAGCGATAAACAATCGAAGAGACGATTCTAATGAGTAGTGACACCATAGGGTTTAATGCAGACATAAAAAATTTGATTTTGAAATACGCCCCTTATCTTGAGCCCTGTTAGAGGTTTGACTGTGGTTGGGAACGTTACAGAAGATATAAATGACAGTATTTCTGGCGGTTTTCCTGACCATAATATCACGTTCCATCATAATGTCAGCTTAGAAATTCGTAGTTGCCAGCAGTCACGCAACCCATACAGTTGAAGCCACGACGACGTGTGACATCCGAGCTAGATGACATTGAGTGTTCCTCTGTGTTGTAATATTGGTAACGTGATATTCATACGGCTCCTGCAGACAGAAATTATCAATTAATTTATCAATGCTATTGACCAGAGACTGGCGTGTCAGTGAATTATGAACGTGATCTTTATGCTGCTGAGCCCAGCGCTCCAGATAAGGCGAGTATTGCAAAAAATAAAATCTTTATTTCAGCACTAAACCCTATGGTGTCACTACTCATTAGAATTGTCTCGAAGAGACAATTCTAATGAGTGGTCACACCATAGGGTTTGCTGCTGAAATGAGTGAGAAAAGTTTGATTTTTTCAGTTTACTCCCTCTTATCTGGATCCCTGTGAGCCAAATACATTGAAACCTCCGAAAAACCGACTCCTTGAAGTCTGTTTTACAAATCTCATAAAAAACAGATCGATGCTTAATTTAACCTGAAAATTATAAGTTCCAATTTATACAGTCATGAATATGTACCATAAGAAATATTTTCTATATCCAAGTAGACAGTAGCTTAAAGCAGGCTAAAAGTAAAGCAGAATGCGCCTTAAGGTGAATTCTGCTTTACTTTCAGCCTGCTATAAGTGGTTAACTGTTTTCAAAATTAGAAACAGGGCTATGGAGTAATAGGTTATGGCGAATTTTGCTTTACTTTCAACCTGCTATAAGTGGTCAACTGTTTTCAAAACTAGAAACAGGCTATGGAGTAATAGGTTAAGGCGAATTTTGCTTTACTTTCAACCTGCTATAAGTGGTCAACTGTTTTCAAAACTAGAAACAGGCTATGGGATAATGGGTTAATTCAGAGCAAAAGGAGCTGTCTACATTATTTCTGCCTTTCCACATGCCTTCTTTTGTAATGGCTGACTAGTCGCCAATAGGGGACATGGATTGATTCAGCTGTTGGCTTCCTAAATTATTTATTTATTATGGGAGGCCACGATAGCCCCATAGAGTAAACTATTGGTCTGTATATCCCTGGATCCCTTTTCCAATCGAAACCTTTTACAAGAGTTTGAAAGGGCTTAAATCTCATATAATAACAAGTCGCATTGATCGAGGAACTTACATGGCTGCAACTGCTCTACTGATCAGCCTGAGGCATTGTTTAACGTTTCACTTGCTTACGTTGAAACCGTGATTACCTTTGCAAACAGTTTGGATCCAGATGAGACGCTGAGTAACTCGGCGTCTCATCTGGATCCAAACTGTTTGACACTCTGACCCTTTATTGAAAAATTGAAAAAAATAAGTTCTAGAATAGTAGCAGATATAGTTGCTGATGACAATATATCTTGATGTGCAAAGAGGTGAATGAAAAGAAACTATTGATGTGGTTAATAGGAACAGGTCAGAAGGAAATCATTATTCTCCTATAGATTTACAGTCAGTCTTGTATTACGCAACCACTCAGTGCAATATTTGTAGAGCTCTTAACCCATTACCCCATAGCCTGTTTCTAGTTTTGAAGACATGTGACAACTTAAAGCAGGTTGTTATTAAAGCAGAAGGTGCCTTAAGGCGCATTCTGCTTTACTTTCAGCCTGCTTTAAGCTACCATCTACTAGAAAATATAAAATATATCTTATGATAAGAATTCATAACTGTATAAATTGGAACTATTTTCTTCAGAGGAGGAATAAATCAGAGGCATAAAACGGCGTATTTATGGGGGAAAGGGTTAAATCAATATCCTTCATAGGCCTTTTAGCCCATTTAATTTATTTCTCCACCTATAAAAATAGTTTCAATTTATACCATCATGATCATGATGTACGATAAGAAAAATTGCTATATCATAGCTGATGGTAACTTAAAGCATGAGCATGAGGCTGAAAGTAAAGCAGAATGTGTCTTAAGGTTAAATGTCAATTTCTGAAATGTTCTGGAACTGGGAAAGAGATAATAATTAGCCCTCGTTACATTAATGATCTTTGTTTTCCTACATTTTGTTATGTATAGTAAAATCTCTCTAATACGCCCACTAAATTGTGTTAATTATTAGGAGTTTAAGGCAGGTGAATGCTTAAAACAAGGGGACAGTAAAACAGAAAGCTCCTTAAGGAGCTTTCTGTTATACTGTCACCTTGGTTTAAGCTGTCACCTGTATTATACAGTCAATTATCCCTTGGTTTATTGTTCGTAATAGAGAGGTTTTACAGTAATTGGAACAACATTAGATACCGTTTTGTTCTGTTATCCCAGACCTCTAGATAAGGGGAGTATTTCAAAAACTAAAATCTTTATTACTGCATAAAACCCTATGGTGTTACTACCCAAAAGAATCGTCTCTTTCAGCCGATTCTAATGAGTTGTAGTACCATAGTATTTGGTGCTGAAATGAGTGAGAAAATGTTGGATTTGTTAAGTTTATTCCCTCTTATCTGAAGCCCTGTTATTCTATGTCAGATGCTGAATATTATGTTATATTGAGTGTCGGTATGGAGTGTCCTGGTATTGATGTATGATGGCTCATGCAGAACTCGGGCTATAGAATATAATATTTTCTACTAATAAGAGCACTGGGTGCAGATAATCATGAAAGGCAAATTGCGCAATAATTGCATAATAACAAAATGTGTAGAATGCTAGAATATTGACTACATATTTATGGCTGTATGAATTGGAACTATTTTCTTCAGTGTAGGAATGAACTAGAGGCGTAAAAATGTATACTAATGAAGTAATGGGTTAACCCATTAACCCATAGAGAAGTGTTTTGACTTCATACAAATATCTATCCAAAACCTGTCTTTTGAAGAGTCACCAGGGCTCCAGATAAGAGGAGTATTTCAAAAACTAAAATCTTTTTGTCTGCATTAAACCCTATGGTGTTACTACTCATTAGAATCGTCTCTTCGAGACGATTCTAATGAGTAGTTACACCATAGGCTTTGGTGCTGAAATAAGTGAGAGAATGCTGGATTTGTTCAGTTTAAGCCCTCTTATCACAATACCAAGACTTTACAAAAAACATAATATTATTTACTACACAAAATGCATGTGCACTTGCAGAAGAAGAAGAAGCTACGGAATTCATTTTCCGATATCTTACCAATCACAGATTCCCAGAATGCATTCCTGTGTGCATTGCCTGTGCAGTGATGTAAGCTGCGCTCATCTGGACTGTATCAGTGAATCATTGTGTTATCAGCTTCGCTTGTCTGCTACTTTCACTTTCAGTTTTTTGGTCCTCTTCCCCCCATTCACTATTAGATATGTCTGGAGACTTTGGCGGAGAAATTCCAACAATACTTCGAGCACACTAAAACTGTACCCCAGCTCAGCAAACAATTCTTAAACCTTTACTCCATAGCCTGTTTCTAGTAGCGAAGATTGTGACCAATTAAAGCAGGTTGAAAGTAAAGCAGAATTTATTTTCAGCCTGCTTTAAGCTATCATCTGCTAGAATTAAGAAAATATTTCATGGGTCATATGAATGGTGAGTGCAATCTTGCCGATGAAGGGGATGTGACATCCAAGGTAAAGGAAAAAACCTCATGCCTGATCCAGGGCAGAGAAACCTCTTTGGATTAAACAATGGACACGTCAATTTGAAAAATAAGCAATGCAAAGTTTAACCCTTTTTACATACTTAATAATAATTATTATGTTTGTCTGCAACAGTTTTTGTCAGCTTCTTTTCAAAATTTAAATTTTTATGAGCCTACTTACCAAAATCGTGACAGAATATCAAACATTTTGGATCCTGATAAGATGCCAAGTTACTTGGCGTCTAATCTGGATCCAAACTGTTTGCAAAGGTAGAAAAACAGATTCAGCTGCTAGCATGCAAAGAGTTTAAATGTTGGGCGTAGTTTTATTGCCATAAAACTTGTCATCAAGTTGTAACAGTTTTCTAGTGCTCCATGGCACGAGCCATTAGTGGTGAACATCAGGGTATATCTGCTAAACACTGATCCTGTCTTACAAACAGTGATTTGTACTGTCAGTTTGCCAATTCCAGTCTGGCATTTAGTGCACAGTCAAACTTGTATGAGGCCCTTACACTGCTTGCGCTTTCCAGATTATGCAATACAGCACTCCCTCCCTACAACGGCCCTCCCAACAACTCCCTCCTTGCAACGACTCTTGTCGCAGTTCCCTAAACAAGACAATTATGTCCAACGCTTTTACTGCTTAAATATCGTCTGCTTAAAGTTGTCGTCTGCTGTTTTTCGCGAAATTACACATTGGACATTTTGACAGAAAAAAACCTTAATTACGAGTGACAAACAGCTTGAATCCAGATCAGACGCCGCGTTACGCGGCGTCTGATCTGGATTCAAGCTGTTTGCAAATGTAAGCCGATTTCCCTCCCTCTAACAACTCCCTCCGAACAATGCACACAGTTGTCTCCCATTGGATGTTGTTGTAAAGAGGGAGCACTGTATTACACTGACATTTTTAAGGGTTTGTCACAAACATATTTGAAGTTAAAGCAAACTGTGCAGCCCTCTGATATGGGTCTGCACTGTGGAAAAATGATAAATAAACTTGTTTCCGACACAGTGTGCAGCCCTCTGATATGGGTCTGCACTGTGGAAAAATGATAAATAAACTTGTTTCCGACACAGTATCAGTTAACCCGTTCCCCCATAAATAAGCCTTTGTATTGATGGTTATGTATTAACCCATTACCCCATAAATACACCTTTTTACGCATTTAAATTATTTCACCACTGAAAAAAAGTGTTCCAATTGATACAGATGTGAATATTTAACATTAGAAATTTCTATATTCTAGCAGCTGGTAGCTTAAAGCAGGCTGAAAGTAAAGCAGAATGTGCCTTAAGGCACATTCTGCTTTACTTTCAACCTGCTTTAAGTAGTCACCTGTTTTCAAAACTGGAAACATGCTATGGGGTAATGGGCTATGCAATATTAATTTACACTGACATTTTAGAGGTTTGTCACAAAAATATTTGAAGTTAAAGCAAACTGTGCAGCATTCTGCTATGGGTCTACACTGTTGGCAAATGATGAATAAACTTGTTTCCGACTCAGTATTGGTTAACCCATTCCCCCATAAATAAGCTTTTGTATTGATGGTTATGTATTAACCCATTCCCCCATAAATAAGCCTTTGTATTGATGGTTATGTATTAACCCATTCCCCCATAAATAAGCCTTTGTATTGATGGTTATGTATTAACCCATTCCCCCATAAATAAGCCTTTGTATTGATGGTTATGTATTAACCCATTACCCCATAAATAAGCCTTTGTATTGATGGTTATGTATTAACCCATTCCCCCATAAATAAGCCTTTGTATTGATGGTTATGTATTAACCCATTCCCCCATAAATAAGCCTTTGTATTGATGGTTATGTATTAACCCATTCCCCCATAAATAAGCCTTTGTATTGATGGTTATGTATTAACCCATTCCCCCATAAATAAGCCTTTGTATTGATGGTTATGTATTAACCCATTACCCAATAAATACACCTTTTTACGCCATTAAATTATTTCTCCACTGAAGAAAAGTGTTCCAATTGAAAAAGATGTGAATATTTAACATTAGAAATTTCTATATTCTAGCAGCTGGTAGCTTAAAGCAGGCTGAAAGTAAAGCAGAATGGTCACTTATCTTCAATACTAGAATCAGGCTAAAGGGTAATGGGTTAAACTGCCACCTTTCTTAAATACCGCCATGTATGATGCCATTGAGGAGCTGTAATAGGTGTTATTGAATTGTTCCCATGATGTTGCTGATGTTTAATAAATTTTGTGTATTTTTCAGCTGGATGTCGTTATCATTGATTTGGATGGCGGGAGTATTCACATCCCAGAGTGTGTCACCCTCCCCACCCTTCCAGAGCCAGTGTTGTCAAGGACCATAAAAGCACTCCACATGGTATGGAAGCTTCTCTGTCTGTCTGTCATGTCTGTCTGTCATTTCTTGAATAATTGTTATCCTTTGTCCAACCATTCATCAGTCATACCTGCTATCCTGTTTGTCCAATTTTAGGCTTGCGTCTACTGAATTGGACATTGGCAAACAGTGAAGACCCTGATGAGACGCCGCATAATGCGGTGTCTCATCAGGGTCTACAGTGTTTGCTATATATTAACTGATTGAAATATTTTACTGTATGGACAAAGATGCAGTGTCTTTAGATCACCCTTATATATCTACAATGAAATCTTCCAGCCAGTTTACAGGGAGAGTTCATTGTAATAGCCAGGCATAAATGGGTTAAGTTTTTTACACATTTATTGAAAAGAGGTTGTATTATGGGTATGATATGGCTTGGCCGATTTTCATCATAAGGTTGCTTGCTTCATTGACTAAATTGTTAAATGAGTTTGTAATTTGCAATATTTCATTTCAACTAATTTTGGTGGCGTAATGCCCCCTGATGTGCTTACAGTAAAAACCTCTCTAATAAAAACTACTAAAAAGATGGCTTATTGATTGTATAATAGACAAGTGACATCTTAAAGCTTGGTGAAAGTAAAACTTTCACCTTGCTTAAAACTCTTTCCTCCCTGAAACTTTAAATGGACAATTCCAGTTTCAATTTTTGTCTAGTCCATTTCTGGCTTTTAAGAGTTGTTTTGGTCAATTTTGGCATTACTGACAAACACTGAAGACCCTGATCAGAGGGCTCCTTTCGGAGCCATCTGATCTGGGTCTTCACTGTTTGCACAGGACAAGTGTACTATTCACATGTACACTGTTTAAAAAGACGCCTATATGCGGGACTAGGGTTCAAAGGGTTAAAGCAGCCACCTTTCTTAATCAACACAATTTAGTGGTCGTAATAGAGAGGTTTTACTGTATTTTGTATTTTGAGGCACTCTTGTTTTAATGGGTTGCCATTCAAAAAACTATTGGGCGCACACATGGGCATGTTGTATGTTTTACAAACATTAAGTATATTTCCTTTCTTCACAGATCTTACATCAGGATTTGTTGGCTGCTGACTTTGCATTTCCCCCATCACCATCAAAGAAAACTGTAAACTTGGAACAAAAGGTGAGCTCAATGAACTAGGTAATCATATTTTGTTCAGAACAAATAATTCAGGGCTCCAGATAAAGGGAGTACCGGTATTTCAAAAAAACTAAAATCTTTATTTCTGCATTAAACCCTATGGTGTCACTACTCGTTAGAATCGTCTCGAAGAGACGATTCTAATGAGAAGTAACACCATAGGATTCGGTGCTGAATTGAGTGAGAAAATGTTGGATTTGTTCAGTTTACTCCCTCAAAGATTATCTGTAGCCCTGAAGCAAGAAAAGAGATTTCTTTCAGGAATAGGAATAGGCTTGGAAAGTCAGTACTATGAAGTACTACTCCATAGCCTGTTTCTAATTTTGAAGATAGATGAGGTCTTAAAGCAGGCTGAAAGTTTAACCTTTCTGTTGCTATTAGCATTTATTGACATTTTTTGAAAACAGTGTATACCCAGATCAGACAGCTCCTTAAGGATCTGTTAGACATAAGTCTGCATTCTTTCCTGAGGAAAAATACTTATTAGCAGATATTATAGCTTAAATATGGTTTTATGTATGAATTATGACTGATTAAAACGGAACTATTTTCTTAAGTGAAAGAATGAATTAAAGGCGCAATAAGGTGTTGCTCATTTGTAACGATTACTACAAGATTGGCTGTGTCGTACGTGAAAACCAGAACATATTTATAAGAGACTGTATTGATTGGTTTATTATATTTTCAGGACAAAGAAATCCGAGCTGTGTTCATACGTATGATAGCTGAGCTATGGACCGGGTACCGGTCATGTCTCACATTAATCAGAATTCATCCAGACCCTTTCATTACCTTCCACAAGGTCAGTGTGAATTGGCAGCACTTTTATTATAGTACAGTGAAATCTCTCTATTACGACCGCTAAATTGTGTTAATTATTAGGTGTTTACGACAGGTGACTGCTTAAAACAAGGTGACTGTAAAACAGAAAGCTCCTTTACTGTCAGGTTGATTTAAGCTATCATCTGTCTTTTATGTAATCATTTAACCTTTGCTGTATTGGTCGTAATAGAGAGTTTTTGCTGTAATATTATAAATGTACTTGGTAAGACCTTTATGATGATGAAAATAATAATGATGATAATATTTAAAATGATAATGATACAGTAAAACCCATCTATTATGACCACTGAAAGAGGTTAAAAGTTTCGTGTTTAACTCTTTGAACCCTAGTCCAGCATATAGGCGTGCTTTTCAAACAGTGTACATGTGAATAGTACACATGTTCTATGCAAACAATGAAGACCCAGATCAGAGGGCTCCGAAAGGAGCCCTCTGATCTGGGTCTTCACTGTTTGTCACAATGCCAAACATTGACAAAAACAACCCTTAAAAGTCAGAAATGGACTAGACTTAAATTGAAACTGGAATTGTCCATTTAAAGTTTTAGGGAGGAAAGAGTTAAGAAGCTGAAGGCCAAACCAAAGTACATGTAGTAGAGGTTGTGCTTTGGTCACAAGGCTAAGAGTATATGCAGGAGTCTATTGAAAAAGAATAAAATAAAATTATTATCCTTTGTTGTGCAGGATCCAGATATATCCTTTGATTGTAAACAGTGTAGACCCAGACCAGAGGGCTCCTGGAGGAGCATTCTGATCAGAGTCTGCACTGTTTGCATATGCCATATTTTTTAATACTTTTGTAACAAAACTCTTTGGAATCAATGTAAACTGGTCAGTAATCAGAAGAAAAAAAAATCTATTTGAACAGTGCAGCATGCAAAGAATTTGAGATACTGTAAGTGTACACTTTTACCCAATATATCTTTGGCTAGGTCCCTTATTTCCAAAAAACACTTTAACCCATTACCCCATAAATATGCCTTTTTATGCCTTTAATTTATTTCTCTACTGAAGAAAATAGATTTAGTTTATACTGTTACAAATAAGAATCACAAGAAATTTTTTCTACATTCAAGCAGACAATAGCTTAAAGTAAAGCAGAATGCGCCTTAAGGCGCATTCTGCTTTACTTTTAACCTGCTTTAAGTAGTCAAATTATTTTCAAAACTAGAAACATGCTATGGGGTAATGGGTTAAGTCTTTTAGAATCGGTGAATTAATAAGAATTATTGACTTTGTTTTCAGGCTAGTTTTCTCGGTCACAAAGGCATGGTGGAAGAGGATTTTATTGTACGGGTCTTGGATGGCATGAGTTTTAATGCATTTGTTTCCGAGAGAGGTCCCCCATATAGAGTCTGTGATATATTTGATGAGGTGAGTATTGGGAATATGAGAATACATGTTATAATAAAAACAATAGTAGTGATAATAATAGTGAAAACAATAGTGATGATATTAATACTACTACTTATTATAATTGTGTGATATTATATAGGTGATGCTGTTAGTTCATAATAATAATAACTATCATTATGATTATAATAAAAAATAATAATGATAATGTGTGAAAATGAAAATTATGAAAATAATCATTATGATATATTTCACAGGTCAGTATAATTGTTAATTACGATTATGATTACAATAAGGTTAATAGTAGTGTTGTATAATCGGTCCGAAAACCATAATCGATTATAAACGATTATTGGTAGCCATAATCGATCGATGATCGATTATATAATCGTTTTAACATAAACTATTATAATTTATATATGTACATGTACTGTGAAAAGCTGAATATATGTGATACTCATGTTTGCATTTGTATGTTATATATCTACATAATTTTGCAAACAATGCACCCATATGAAGCCAAATCTAAAACAAAGCAGCAATTTGATAAAACAGTTAAATTAATGTCCTATTTTTATTTGCAAATTAATTGAGCTTGCTTTGTACTTATTGTATACCACTTCTTTTACTACCTGTAATTACTATTGCTGCGGCAGTTCATCTGGGTAAACATTGTTTGAAAAGCTCTTGGTTTGGAATCAACTGTTTCATTTATATATTTAGTGCAAGTAAGTAAAACAATTTATAAAAATTATTTCAAGAACAAATATTAAAGAACACAACTTTTTCAGATTAACATTACAGTCAAAGCTTACTTAACCATACTTTTAGGATACATACCCGGTAGTGAACACATGAAAGGCAGCTTTTTGTTAAATTTGGGTTGGAAGTAATGCAGAACACTCCCATAAAAGCATTCTGCATTACATCCAACCTGCATAAAGCTACAATCTGTCTTTCATATGCACAATGCTTCTTCATAACTTTATCATAAATAATCGAACATAATCGATTATCGTCGATTATGGCTTTACGATCGATTATAATCGATCATCGCTACAACACTAGTTAATAGAAATAATATTGATAATTATGATAGGTAAACAGCTTTTTACTTTGGACAACACATTTGATTCAAGACATACGTTCAATGCAGCCAGTTAATTGTTATATTGTAAGTACATTACAAGCTTGTAATATACAGTAAACCTCACTAAAACTAAGGCTAACTTTTGTATAAAAGACAGGTGACAGCTTAAAGCAAGGTGACAGTATAAGAGAAAGCTCCTTCAAGAGCTTTCTCTTTTACTGTCACCTTGCTTTAAGCAGTCACCTGTCCTGTACACCTAATAATTAACACAATTTTGTGGTCGTTAAAGAGAGGTCAACTACTTGTAAGAGGATATATATTTACTAGTATACTCTGGAACAATGTGCAGATTGATATCCTGCATTAACCTTTCTTTCTAGTGTAAACAAGAGGGATTGTGATGATACTTTTCAGGTTTACGCCACTATGCAAGACGATCTGATAGAAGAGAAGAGTGACCCAGATAAGGCGATAACTCATATAAAGCATCTTGCTCAACAGCTGCATAATAATGTAAGTATCAGTAGGTGGTGCCAGAATGAAGGACACATTATCCAGTAACCTATTCAACCTGAACAATGAGTATACTTGTCATTTACAAACAGTGTATCTGTAAAGAGTACACTTGTCCTATGCAACAGTGTAGACCCTGATTAGGGTCTACAATGTTTGTCATCTTCTAATATATTGTTAAAATAAAACCAAATTTGCAACTAAAAAAAAGAGAAAAAGAAGGTGTGTATGAGTTAATTGTTGAAACCCATGATAACAGGTTTATATGCCTCTACCCTTTAATAATGCAGTGTTCTCTCTCTATAATAACATCCAATGGGAAACAGATTGTTTGTGTTGTTGGGAGAGAGTTTTTATAGGGAGGGAAAATTAAGACTTGGCTTATATTTGCAAACAGCTTGAATCCAAATCAGACGTTGCTGAATTCAAGTTGCTTGTCACTCCTCATTAAATTTCTGATTCTACCAAGTTACGGATTTGTGCCTGAAACTGAATAAAGGACAGAAAATAATTATCCACCTATAATTAACTAGTAGTCAATACTGTTAACCCTTTACCCCATAGAAGCGCCTTTCAGCACATTATCTTTATTCCTACACTAAAGAAAATAGTTCCAATTTAAACGGTCATGAATATGTATCAAAAGGAATATTTTCTTTATTCTAGCAATTGAAGGCTTAAAGCAGGCTGAAAGTAAAGCAGAATGCGCCTTAAGGCGCATTCTGCTTTACTTTCAACCTGCTTTAAGTAGTCACCTATTTTCAAAACTAGAAACAGGCTATGGGGTAATGGGTTAAAGTGATGTTAAATCATAAACAAATCAAAATAAATTTCATCATGGCATTGCTCATTTATCTCGCAGGAAAATCCAAATCCACAACCATATGTACAGAAAGTACCCAAACCAACAGAGGGGGCCTACTCTAGAATACACCAGCCAGTCTTCCCATTTCTAGATGAGGATAAGATTCACGCCATCATAGAGGATGGAATCTCAAAGTCTTCTAAGTCAAACAAGTAAGTAGGCCAGGACACAGGGTTATAAAGCCATCATAGAGGATGGAATCTCAAAGTCTTCTAAGTCAAACAAGTAAGTAGGCCAGGACACAAGGTTTTAAAGCCATCATAGAGGATGGAATCTCAAAGTCTTCTAAGTCAAACAAGTCAGTAGGCCAGGACACAAGGTTATAAAGCCATCATAGAGGATGGAATCTCAAAGTCTTCTAAGTCAAACAAGTAAGTAGGCCACGCCCCAAGGTTATAAAGCCATCATAGAGGATGGAATCTCAAAGTCTTCTAAGTCAAACAAGTAAGTACTATTATTATTATTATTATTATACCCGATTCATATGGCGCTCTTTTCACACAGGAGTTGTGCGTTCAAAAGCGCTCACATGCAATTATATAAATGTACCTACAAAGCGAGAAAAGACAAATAACTACATTCACAATAAACATTATACATTATGGAGTTACATAGAAACATGGAAATTCTTTCAATATTATTACCAAGCTTATAAAATTGTTATAGTAAGTTTTTAAAATCAACCTTAAATCAATTGTAGGCCAGGCCGCAAGGTTATAAAGCTTTTGAGTTGAGGGTTAGACTGTTCTCAAGCATTTGATTGGTCAGATTTTAGCTTTTGCTCAAATCTGACCAATCAAACGCTTGAGAATGATCTCAGACTCAATTCAATCTTTTTATATTATATACCTTGACCCCAGCTCTGTCAGTCCCCATGTAGACAGTTCAGTATGACATAATCCTCTCAACTTAACCCTTTACTCCATAGAAAGGTATTTTAATCCATTTAATTTATTCCTCTGCTTTAGAAATAGTTTCAATTTACACAGTCATGAATATGTATCATAAGAAATAGTTTCTATATCCTAGCAGATGGTAGCTTAAAGCAGGCTGAAAGTAAAGCAGAATGGGCCTTAAGGCACATTCTGCTTTACTTTCAGCCTGCTTTAAGTGGTCACCTGTCTTCAAAACAAAGATAGAGTCTATGGAGTAAAGTGGGATGGGTTAACCCTTTGAACCCTAGTCCCGCATATAGGCGTCTTTCTCAAACAGTATACATGTGAAAAGTGCACTTGTCCTATGCAAACAGTGAATACCCAGATCAGAGGGCTCCTTACGGAGCCCTCTGATCTGGGTCTTCACTGTTTGTCATAATGCAGAACGTTGACAAAAACAACCCTTAAACGTCAGAAATGGACTAGACTAAAATTGAAACTGGGATTGTCCATTTGAAGTTTCAGGGAGGAAAGGGTTAATACAAGGTTTGCTGTATCATATGCGCAAAAAAAGAATGTAGAATGTAGGATGTACATATCGATATTGTTCATATTTTATTTCTTCCAAAGATTTTATTGTCTGCAGTCTAATGATTGAATGGAGTATAAAACAAATTTATAGCTCCATTTTGAATATGCATATAATTGCATAATATTCTTGTTTCTGATATTAACCAATAAGTATGTCATAAAATAATTTTATAACATGAGCTTTATTGCTGTTCAGTCAAACCTGTATTGAGCCATTATTCCTGAAGGTATGGAAATATCCAATGACAAGTGACTGCTTAACCCACTACCCCATGATGATGAATATGAGGGCTCCAGATAAAGGGAGTATTTCGAAAACTAAAAATCTTTATTTCTGCATTAAGCCCTATGGTGTCACTACTCATTAGAATCGTCTCTTCGAGACGATTCTAATGAGTAGTAACACCATAGGATTTGGTATTGAAATAATTGAGAAAATGTTGGATTGGTTTAGTTTACTCCCTCTTATCTGGAGCCCTGAATATGCCTTTAACTTATTTCTCCACTGAAGAATATAGTCATCCACTTTGTACAGTTATGATTATGCATCATAAGAAACATTTTCTATATCCAAGCAGATGGTAGCCTAAAGCAGGCTGAAAGGAAAGCAGAATATACCTTAAGTGGTCATCTATCTTCAAAACCAGAAATAGGCTTCGAGATAAAGGGTTAAGCAGCCACTCTTTAAATAGACCTGAAGGAACTTTCTGTTTTACTGTCTTACTGTCATCATGTTTTCAGCAGTCACCTGTTGTAAACACCTTGTATATTTAAAACAATTGAATGGTCCTAAGAGAGAGGTTTTACTGTATATACGATTTTATATTTTCAGGTTTACTACAGTACGGATACAAAAGCGTATCGTCCCTATGGGTTCTCCGATCACGTCGCTGTCAGATAGGCAGAAGATCGTTGACAACAATGCAAGACGGCTTGAAGTGCTGCGGAACTGCGTCAATTTTATATTCGATAACAAGATCTCAGACGCAAAAATTGTAAGATCATACATTCATACTGTTACAGTAAAACTTAATGTGTTCACCCATTAATCCATAAATACATGTTTTTACACCTAATTATTTCTACACTGAAGACAGTAGGCCCCACCTAGGAATTGCTGAACAGAAGACACTGAAGGCATTTTCAGCATATTTTCACGTGGTAGTTAAATGCAGACTGAAAGTAAAGCAGATTCTGCTATACTTTCAACCTGCTTTAAGTAGTCACCCTTCTTCAACAGTAGAAATAAGCTAATGGGGAATGGGTTAGATAAAACCTATTGATCTAAATCAGGAGAGGCTAAAGCGTGAAAAGTTATTTCCGTGAGGAATAGGTAACAACCAACCAACCATTGCGACTGAGGCATATTGCAATTGACAAGCCAAATAATTGGATCTACAGTCAACCCTGAGTTAACTCTTTCCTCCCTGAAACTTTAAATGGACAATTCCAGTTTCGATTTAAGTCCAGTCCATTTCTGGCTTTTAAGGGTTGTTTTTGTCCATTTTTTGCATTATGACAAACAGTGAAGACCCTGATCAGAGGGCTCCTTTCGGAGCCCTCTGATCTGGGTCTTCACTGTTTGTACAGGACAAGTGTACTATTCACATGTACACTGTTTGAAAATAACGCCTATATGCGGGATTAGGGTTCAAAGGGTTAACACATTCAACCCTAGCTACAAGTTTACTCGTCATTCACAAACAATGCACCTGTGAGGATTACACTTGTCCCATGCAAACAGTGTAGACCCTAATCTGAGGGCTCATTACTGAGCCCTCTGATCAGGGTCTACACTATTTGTCATTTTGACATGCTGTGAAAATCAACCCTAAATAGTCAAAAATGGACTAGACTTATTTTGAAATTGGAATTGTCCAGTAAAAGGTTCAGGGGTGAATGAGTTATGCGACCCTTCCTTTGAGGAAACACACAGGAAATCACAGAAACGTGTCTGCTAAATGCAAGATAACACTAATGCTGAAAGCTCCTGCAGTGAGCTTTCTGCATAAGTTATATCCTGCAGTTAGTAACCCCCTTTATAAGAGACTGTTTATGGGCGTTGTACTGAATGGTCACTTAACCCCCTTAGGAGAAAACTCAATAAGTTAATTCTTTCGTTTCCATCCTTTTCCTAAATATTTTAGTGTACGTATGCATACTTAAATGTAACTAAATGTATTTTGAAATAAAAATGTTAAAAGTAACCCATCCACAGCCTTTCCTCAAGAACAATAGTTATTTGCAAACTGTTTGGGTCCTGATCAGACACTGTGTAACACGGTGTCAGATCAGGATCCAAACTGTTTGCCACTCAATGTTATATTTCTTAAGTCAAAATACCTAAAATTAAATTTGAGAAATAAGCAGACGATCATTGTTTAAAATAGATGAGGTTGTGGTAGTGAAGGGGTTAACCCTTTCCTCAATAGAAGCGCCTTATAGCACATTTAATTTGTCTCTCCACTAAAGAAAATAGTTCCAATTTATAGTCATGAACATGTACCATAAGAAATATTTTCTATATTCTAGCAGACAGTAGCTTAAAGCAGGCTGAAAGTAAAGCAGAATGCGACTTAGGGCGCATTCTGCTTTACTTTCAACCTGCTTTAAGTGGTCATCTGTCTTTAATATTGATAAAGGGTAAATACTGGCCTGACTTGAAATTTGAGAAATAAACAGACAATAATTGTTTAAAATAGATGATGTTTTGTCAGTGAAAGGTTTTAATACTGGTTTGATTGTATTGCTTGTGTGTTTCAGATTTTCCAAGCAGTACAGAGAGCCTTGAAGAGTAAAGTCGCCCGTGTGGCGCTAACTCAGGAGTTGAGTCACCATATACAGAGTAACCGAGCCATGCTGGAACATCAACAGTTTGACCTGGTCGTAAAACTTCTTAACTGTGCATTACAGGTAAGGAGCACTATTGTTCATGGTGTATCTTGGTAGTAAGGAAGATGGGATTTTTTCCCAAATAAATAAATTTGTACTTAACCCATTACCCCATAAATACGCGTTTTTATCCCATTAATATTATCTCACACTGGATAAAATAATTCCAATTTATGCAGTCATGAATATATACCATTGGAAATATTTTCTATATACTTGTAGATAGTAGCTTAAAGCAGGCTGAAAATAAAGCAGAATGCGCCTTTAGGCGCATTCTGCTTTACTGTCAACCTGCTTTAAGTGGTCATGTATCTTCAATAATAGAAACAGGCTATGGGATAAAAGGTGAAACAAATATTTCCATTGCAAACAGTTTTGGATCAGATTCCAAGTTATGCAGTCACAGACACTATCATGGACTTGGTGGTTATGTCTCCCTAGATAGACTGTGACTGATACCTGCTGAACATCCAGTAGTAATGATAAGATAGAAGAACAGCAGAGAATATCACACACACAACATATATTTACCAATCTTCCATCTGACATTGAACAAAGTTACATAACATGAAACAAGACAATAGAAACGTGACAGCTAACCTGATTGGTTAAAGAAGTATTATGTTCTTTATGGGCTCTTAGAATTAATCCTTTACTCCATAGCCTGGTTCTAGTATTGAGGATAGATGACCCCATATCCTGGTTCTAGATGACCACTTACAACAGGTTCAAAGTAAAGTATAATGCGCCTTAAGGCGCTTTCTGCTTTACTTTCAGCCTGCTTTAAAGGGATACTTGCGTATTTGAAAAAACCGACAGAATCTCATGAAAAGTTCTACAAGTTGAATTAAGGTCTATATAAGCAAATTGGTAAAAAAAATTTGGGGGTTGCCATGCTTTTTTCAGCTCTAGTTTGCTTTAAAAAGTGTGACGTTTGCCGCATTTGCTCATTGTCAGAGCAGAAAACGTCATAAGGGACAAATGCACTTATATTACAACACAATAACATATTTCCATCATTTTTTAATTTTCTAGCATTCATTCATCACAAGCAAGTGTACAGTAAACTTGTTGAAGCTCTTTCTTGTGTTTTTAATGAGCTTTTGGGCTAAAATGAATGCTGAAAACCGGAAAAATAAGACTTTTTTTCTTGCCAATGTCTCACAAATACATCAATTATGTAAAAAGTGTCCGTAAAAAATTCTTTAAACTTTCTAGGCATCTAGGTTAAAGTATTCCTTATCAAATGGTGTAAAGAAACCTAGGTGTTGCCATGTTCATTTATGAAATATGGTCAAAATTCTAACCCTACCCCCTTAGATTTTATGCAAAAAATATACCTCCCCCAATAGCCAAATTGGGTCTCTATTGGCCTAAATATGAGAAATATTCATCCAATATTTGCTTAAATTGGTAAATATATGAGTGTATGTGAATACAACAGCATTTAATAAAGCTTTAGTTACTTAAAGCATTTACAGTGCTGTTGATAAAAACATAATCATAATTTCTACAAGAACTGCTACTCGGAACAGTTTTTTCAAATCTTGAAACAGTGCCTGTACGGAAAGGACTATATTTTACATAATTTACCAATGAGAACTTTTCAAAATTCATTTTTATGGTGATAAATGTATTGCAAATCAGAAAATATATAGTAATCAAGGTATTTAAGAAGTTTATTTTTCAACATTTTTAATATAGGCGAGTATGTCTTTAAGCTACCACCCACTAGAATAAAAAAAATATGGTACATATTCATGACTGTATAAATTGGAACTATTTTCTTCAGCGGAGGAATAAACTGAATGCTCTAATAGGTGCTTAGACTATGGTGGAACGGTTAAGTTACACATTTTGTGTCAGCGATAGGTAAAAATTACAATGAAGTAGACACGACTATAAATAGCAAAAAGGTTGATGTACAAGATGCAAGACTACTGTAGCCCCAGCCAACTGTATGTTGCTCTGAATCTGAATCTGTTCACTGCAATGATTATACTTTACTCTTTCAACACCATGGAGCTGTTTAAAATATACTCTTTACATTTGCAAACAGTGTAGACCCAGGTCAGAGGGCTTCTATTAGACCCCTCTCATCAAGCTCTGCACTGTTTGCTTATTTAAAGCAATATTTATCAAATTGCTTAGAATTCAAAGCATACTGGTTCATGTGTTGGAGCCTAAAAGATCCACATGGGAACCTAATAACCCACAAGAGTTACTTAGTGTTGCATTAGGTTGTTTCTGCTTATCTTACAATGACAATGTCTCATACTTACTATCTTGTCTTGTTGCAGAATGACTCCTCCATGGACGAGAACGGTGTTGCAGCCTCCATTCTTCCTCTAGCTACCTCATTTTGTAGAGTAAGTCAGTAGAATGCAAGCATCACTTCATCATTTATCATCTATAGGCTTAATTAGGCTTAATTATATGGTTGTTTGATTAAAGTATAGAAAAAATATTTTTTGTTGAGTAATGAGAAATAAGAGTACAATAAACATTTCCAACATTTTCTCCTTTAATTATTTTGGAAATATGAAAATGCAGACCTTGTAATCAACAGAAATGGTCATTTTCAAAAGGAGAAATATTCATGATGAATGTTTAGCATAAAAGGTGTTGAAGATTGTCAGTACAGTAGAACCTCTCTATTACAATCACTTAATTATTGTTAATTATCAGGTATTAAAGGAGCTTTCTGTTTTACTGTCACCTTGCTTTAAGCTGTCATCTGTCTTTTATCAGGCAATTAACCCTCTTTTTAATGGTCATAATAGAGAGGTTTTACTGTATATATTTTCAGAATGGCAACTAAATGCAAGTTTACTCTTTCAACACCATGGACCTATTGAAAATATACCAATTATATTTTCAAACAGGGAAGACCCAGATCAGGGTCTACACTGTTTGCTAATTTAGAATTCCAAGTAGACTGGTTCATGATTTGGTAACTTAAACCATCCACAAGGAAACGCAATGATTCAAAAAGAGTTAATTATTGTTGAAGAAGTTAATTATTAACATATCACTGACTGATTTGTCTACAGAAACTGTGTACAGGAGTGATCCAGTTTGCCTATACTCTGGTACAAGACCATGCAGTCTGGGGCAACCTTCAGTTCTGGGAGTCCGCGTTCTACCAGGACGTGCAGAAAGACATCCGACAACTGTACGCCCCACAGTACGAGGAGCATATCATGGTACGATGGAGTAAAGAAGGTTCCAAACAACGACATGTGAGCATTCTCGTGCAGTTGCACGTGTTGTCCGGGCCAGTTCAGGCCCCTCCCACTGTGGCACAAATAGTCACTGTTAGTCCCAGTTATCTGTAGATTAGGGCCTGGCTATGTTTTCTCCAGGCCATGTGCAGTTTAACCAGAGATGGCACAATGCACGTTTTTATTGTTGTTTAGTTGGCACGCTTGATCTTCATTCTTTAGTTTTATCTGTAGTCAAGTGAAGTTTGGCATTAAACCCCTTTACTGCCATGCCGTAATATGCTATCAACAACGGTCATCTGGAATTGTTTCTTAACAGGGCTCCAGATAAGGGGAGTATTTCAAAAACTAAAATCTTTGTTTCTGAATTAAACCCTATGGTGTCACTACTCATTAGAATCGTCTCTTTGAGACGATTCTTATGAGTAGTAACACCATAGGGTTAAGTGCTACATGCATGAGAAAATATTGATTTTGTTCAGTTTACTCCCTCTTATCTGGAGCTCTGTTCTTAAATTTAAATTTCTTTGGTATTTTGTCTAAAAAAATATTGAAATGAGTGTCAAACAGTGTGGATTGTGATCAGAGACCATATTACATGGTGTCTGATCAGGATCCAAACTATTTGCAAATAACCATTGTACTCCTGGTAAGACAGTGAAGGGGTTAAGAGCGCTTATCAGAAGACTTATCTATGGTTTTAAAGCAGGATAAAGTGAAGCAGAGAGTTTGTACAAAAGATTTCTGCAGTACTTTCATTTTATTTTAACCCTTTCCCCCATAGAAGCGCCTTTTAGCGCATTAAGTTTATTCCTGCACTGAAGAAAATAGTTCCAATTTATACAGTCATAAATATGTATCATACGGAATATTTTCTATATTCTAGAAGATGATGGCTTAAAGCAGGCTGAAAGTAAAGCAGAATGCGCTTAAGCGCATTCTGCTTTACTTTCAACCTGCTTTAAGTGAACACCTATATTCGATACTATAGAGATATGCTATGTGGGAAAGGGTTAAACAAACTCCTACCTTTGAAATAGAAAGCATAAAAGCTTCTGTTGGAGCTTTCTGCCTTACTGTAAACCCCCTCTTTTATGACCACGAAAAAGAAGGTTAATTTATTGTATAAAATACAGGTGACAGTTTAAAGCTTTCTGTTTAACTGTCACCTTGCTTTAAGCAGTCACCTGCTTTAACCAATTACCCCATAGCCTGTTTCTAATATTGATGATAGGATACCACTTAAAGCAGGTTAAAAGAAAAGCAGAATGCGCCTTAAGGCACATTCTGCTTTACTTTCAGTCTGCTTTAGCTACCATCATCTAGAAATTAGAAATTCTTTCTTATGATGAATATTAATGGCTGTATAAAGTAGAACTATTTTCTTCAGTGGAGGAATATATCAAAGGCGTAAAAAGGTGTATTTATGGGGTAATGGGTTAAACACCTAATGATCAACACAATTTAGTGGTCAAAATAGAGAGGTTTGACTGTATTTACATCCTTCTTCAGGGCTCCAGATAAGAAGGAGTAAACTGAACAAATCCAACATTTTCTCACTTATTTTAGCACCAAATCCTATTATGTTACTACTGATTAGAATCGTCTCAAAGAGACGATTCTAATGAGTAGTGACACCATAGGGTTTAATGCAGAAATAAAGATTTTAGTTTTTGAAATACTCCCCTTATCTGGAGCCCTGCTTCTTTATGCAAACATCTACTTTTATAACAGAAAGTAAGTCATCTTTTGAGAGGCTGTGACAGATGGACTTTGCTATATAACCGTAGTTTGGGCATAGATTGTAGAATAGCTTATTGTTTTATTGTGCTTAATCTGTACATGCTTCATAGCCATTCTTTGTTTTGCGGCTTGTAGATTCATTTCATTATGGATATACTCACCCGTCATAGGAGGATTCATTTTCACAATACCTTGGACAAGTTGGATAACCACTATTATCTGCCTGTAATCTAATGAGTTGTGGCCCTTTGCTGGTTGACACAAATAGAGTTCACTCAATTTTCATGAATACTTTTCAATGTGAGTTATGTCCCTTTTGTTGGTGTGCACAAATGGAGTCCACTCAATATCATGAATACTTTTCAACAGATTTACTTCAAAGTTATAACCACAATGCTTGTCCAACAGGTCAGTCATGTTAGTTAACCACAATTATAGGCTTGTAATTTATAGAGTTATTGCCCTTTGCTCATTTGCAGTTACAAGCATCGATCATGGCAATTTAGCACTATAGTCAATGCATTTGCTAATAACTTTTCATCAATACCTACTGGTTAGAATCAGATTGAAAAATAATAGTTACAAAGTAAAGCAAATTTGATCGAGACTGTTTGCAAAGATCTCATTACATCTACATGCTTTCAGTTTAAAAACTTAAATCCGTTAGAGGTTATAGGCAAGACTTATTTCCTATTTAATTTCTAAGATCTCAAAATACACAAATACAAATGTACTGTGGTTCCCAACACTGATTGTTAATTATTTACTGCAATTCTTAAAAAATATGGTCCAAAACATATACAGTAGGTTCTTTTAAAACATTTAAACCCATTACCCCATAGCCTGTTTCTAGTTTTGAAGACAAGTGACTACTTAAAGCAGGTTGAAAGTAAAGCAGAATGTGCCTTAAGGCACATTCTGATTTACTTTCAGCCTGCTTTAAGCTACCATCTACTAGGATAAAGAAATATTCATAACTTTATTATATGGAACTATTTTCTTCATTGGAGGAATAAAATAAAGGGATAAAAAAGCATATTTATGGGGTAATGGGTTAAGTAGCTTTCCTGTATTTGGTTCTTCTATCTCATGCTATAGGTTTCTATTTTCCTCATGCAAATAGACGTTTTGTTGCTTTTACTCTTTCAATGCTACTGGCAACCTTTCTGACTTTAGCAAACATATTGTATTCAGATCAGAGGTTGAGCAAGTCAATTTCTCATCAGAGTCCAACCTGTTTAACACCTACTTCAATGCATCTCAGTCAATTGCCTCATATCTAAACTTGATATCTAAAATGTAGATTGAAGGTTTTTAGCAGATGATAAACAAGTAATTTGTGATCAGTTTGGGTGTCACTTACAGATAAAAGGCAACCAATTTTAATTTCTTTGACCAGTGTCCTACTTACTGCCTATCTGCTACAAATCATCATACACTGTGTCATTATAGATTACATATGCTGCTTTTACGCCTATCATTAATATATCATACATTGCTTTTACGCCTATCATTAATATATCATACATTTATCTTGTTATTCCAGAATAAAATTTACAATCAATCTCATATTAACCTTTTCCACCCATAGAAGCGCCTTTTAGCGCATTTTATTCCTCCATTGAAGAAAATAGTTTCTATTTATATAGTCATAGTAATGTACCAAAAGAAATACATTTGTATCTTAGCTATTGGTAACTTAAAGCAGGCTGAAGTTTAAAGCAGACTGTGCCTTAAGGTACATTCTGCTTTACTTTCAACCTGCTTTAAGTACTCAACTGTCTTCAAATCTAGAAAGAGGTTATGGGGTAAAGAGTTAAGCAGTTGCTCTATAGAAGATGAACTGGCATTTTCTAGAGACAGGTGAATTACAGGGCTGCCATTTCTCCAGATTTTTCCTAAGTCTCCGGATTTTTTCCCAGTACATGGTAGCTTAAAGCAGGCTGAAAGTAAAGCAGAATGCGCCCTAAGGCGCATTCTGCTTTACTTACAGCCTGCTTTAAGTAGTTGCATGTCAACAAAACAAGAAAAAGGCTATGGGGTAAAGGTACGATTCGTAATATCGCACTTGAAAAATGCAAATTTTGAAATCTTAGGATTTTTCATGTCAACTTATGGCAGCCCTGGAATGAATATTGTATATATGCAGAACAAAAGCAACGCAGAAAGTTCCCTTGTAAGCTTTCTACATTACTTGAGCTCTACATGTACCCTATCCCCTTATAGATTCGATTTCAGTGTTTAAGACAGATGGCTCCTAAATCAATCTGAAAGTTTTCAGAACTTTTCTTTGTAAAATATTTTACATTCAGCCTGGTTTAAGCAGTCCCCTCTTTGAATCCTAGTCATGCATATAAGAGTCCTTTGCAAACAGTTTACTTTTGTAGAATACACTTGTCCTTTGCAAACAGTGAAGACCAAGTTCAGATGTCTCCTAAAGGAGCCTTCTGATCAGTGTCTTCACTGCTGCTTGCTATATTGCAATACATTGACAAAAATATCCCCTAAAAGTCAAAAGTGGACTAGACTAAATTGGAAGCTGGAATTGTCCATTTGATGCTCAGGTTCCAAGGTTATAAAGCTTTTCAGTTGAGTCTAAAGTCGTTCTAAAGCATTTGGTTGGTCAGATTTGAGCCTTAAGCTCAAATCTGACCAATCAAATGCTTGCGAACACACTCAGACTCAGCTCAAACGCTTTATAACCTTGGACCCAGGGAGGAAAGGGTTAAACGTTTGCTATGGCTCTTTATTCAGAACTGGGTAGACGCATGAAAAGACTTTATATGTTAAATAATTAATGAAAAAAACATGTGTTTCTCTCCCTGAGGGGAAGGGTCAGGTACTTTCTACATTAACCCTTTACCCTATAGCCTGTTTCTAGTTTTGAAAATAGGTGCCTTCTTAACCCATTACCCCATAGCATATTTCTAGTATTGAATATAGGTGATCCCTTAAAGCAGGTTGAAAGTAAAGCAGAATGCGCCTTAAGGCACATTCTGCTGTACTTTAAGCTACCATCTGTCAGAATATAGAAAATATTTCCTATAATGCACATTTATGATTGTATAAATTTTCAACTATTTTCAGAGGCGTCAAAAGGCGTAATTATGGGGTAATGGGTTAAGCAGGTTGAAAGCAAAGCAGAATGGGCCTTAAGGTGCATTCTGCTTTACTTTCAGCCTGCAATTCCTTATGGTGCATATTCATGACTATAAATTGGAACTACTTTCTTCAATGGAGGAATAAACTGAAGGCGCTAAAAGGCGCTTCTATGTGGGAAAGGGTTAATAAATCGACACAAGTTTGACTATATTCTATTTGCATGTATTTTTATTTATGTACATTCATCAGGCTAGATATTATTGTCATACATGTTCTAGGCTTAAATGACCTGTTTAGTTGTGAATGGCTTTTCTTTCCATTTAAATGCTGGATAAGTTCATTGGTCATTTGTATTGTGTAATAGTGCAGCTCCTTATTTCAAATTGTTTAGATACAGTGGAGAAGACGTTATTCTTTTCCGTTTAAAAGCAAACCAAATGCAAATGTAGTGCAATTAAATATAGAAAATGACAATCTTTCGACAATTCTGACTATTTATTTTAATCTGATTGGCAAACAGTTTGGAGCCTGAACATACGACGGGTTACCTGGCGTGTGATCTGGCTCCAAATTATTTGCATTGGAAATAATAGTTTAAGCATACACATGTAACTGTTTATTGGGAAAGAATGACATCTACTTCATTGTACCAAAGATGCTCGCCTTGTTTGGCTCGTTTAGCTAGTAAGCATTTGAAGTTGGTCAGGGTTTCCGTTTGTTTGGTTATCTTGCACAGTGAAGGGCATGGTTACTTGGTTACTTCAACCCATCTATGCCTTGAGATCATTAACCCTATTAACCATTTGAACCCTAGTCCCGCCTATAGGCGTCTTTTTCAAACAGTGTACATGTGAATAGTACACTTGTCCTGTGCAAATAGTGAAGATCCAGATCAGAGGGCTCCAAAAGGAGCCCTCTGATCAGGGTCTTCAGTGTTTGTCATAATGCCAAACATTGACAAAAACAACCCTTAAAAGTCAGAAATGGACTAGACTAAAATGGAAACTGGAATTTTCCATTTATAGTTTCAGGGAGGAAAGAGTTAAAACTATATACCTGTTTTAAAGACCTTTTGCAGTTTGGATCCAGATTAGGCACTACTAAATGTTAGGCCTAATCAGAATCCAAACTGATTGTCACTTGGAACCTGATTATGCCTGTCTGTATAAAGAACACCAATTTTAGGAATTTGCAGACAACATTTTCAGCGGACAGCAGTTGCTGAGTGTTGAAAGAGCTAGTCCTAGGCCAATAGCAGTCAGATTTGAATTTTTCATAAATTTTACATGTATTTTAAAGATAAAATATAACAAGGGTCAAGCAGTTTTGACCCAGATCAGACACCAAACTTATCAACCTTTGGTTTGTAATCGGACTACATTGTATTTCTTAAATTTGATGATTTAGCAGAACAAACATACATAATAGCAACCAGTGCGGATCCTGATGAGACGCCATGTTTCAAAGCTGCAGATTATAAGCGATGGAAGATTTCCAAAATTTTGGCAATAAAAGATAATCATAAATCTCACTGGCAAACAGTTTGGAGCCTGATTAGATGCCCGGTTACCGGGAATCTGATCAGGCTCAAAACTGTTTGCAATGGACTTAAGGTTTTTAGCACAGACATGCTTATTGGGATTATTTCTTCTCTTCTGTACTCCAATATTTGGAAAAGACATTATGATTTTAACTTATCTTAACTCTTTGAACCCTGGTCACGCATATATGCGTCATTTGCATACAGCATACCTGTGAGGAGTACACTTTTCCTATGCAAACAGTGTAGACCCTGATCAGAGGGCTCCGTAAGGAGCCCTCTGATCAGGGTCTACACTGTTTGTCATTTTGATATACATTGTAAAAATAACCCCAAAAAGTCAAAAATGGACTAAGACTAAATTGAAAGCTAGAATTGTCCATTTGAGGTTTCAGGGAAGAAAGAGTTAAGCTCTGACAATATTTTGGATCCTGATCGGGTCTTCCTACACGTGTAATTAGCTGGACGTCGTGATATGACTGAAAAAAGTGACATAAATTCATAACAAATCCAAATCCAAAACCCGATTGGGTCTACACTTTTGTCCAGTTTTTCATCATGTTTTATGATCACTAGGCATAAATGGGTTAGATGTTTTAGTATTCGGTGTGTGGCTGGTGGTTTTAGTTTTGTTTCATCTCTGCCATGGGACTATTCTAACATGTGAACAGAGTTTGGCCATTAAAAAGCCTGGCTTCAACAAGCGTGATGACTTGAGATGCTCTCGTGTTTGGAACTTCTTTGTGTGTGTTATATTTACAGTATATATTGTACATGTATACAGCGGTCACTCAGCATTCACTAGTTCAAGATATTAAATATCTACAGTAAAACTCCTCTATTATGACTCCTAAATAAGGTATAATTAGTGATTTTAAAGGCAGATGGCTGCATAAAGCAAGGTGAAAAGTAAAGCAGAAAGCTCCTAAGGGAGCTTTCTGCTTTTCTTTTTATCTTACTTTCAACTGTAACTGATCTTTATTGCATCATAGGGTCTTTTGAGTGATCACAATAGAGGGGTTTACTGTGGAAGAAAATATAAGAAATTTGTCCATCTAGTAAAGACAGGTAACTACCTAATGCAGCATAAAAGTAATACAGAAAGCTGCATTACTTTTGTCCCACATTATGCTGTCAATTCAATATAAGGTATTAGATGTATCAACTTTTGAGTGGCTGTTGTGGTTAAATGTTGATTGAATTTTAACATTACAGGGCTCCAGATAAGAGGGAGTAAACAAAACAAAACTAACATTTTCTCACCTTTTGCACCAAATCCTATGGTGTTACTACTCATTAGAATCGTCTCGAAGAGACGATTCTAATGAGTAGTCACACCATAGGATTTAATGTAGAAATAACAATTTTAACTTTTGGATACTCCTATCTGGAGCTCTGAACAAGATAATTGTTACAGTTTGAATTATATGTTCTTATATGTATTGCAAGGTATGTATTGTTAGCCCCCTTCCCTCATAGATTGTTTTAATTGTTTGAAAATGTTAAGCTGTTTAAAGCAGACTGAAAGCAAGGCAACCGTTTCCCTTAAGGATACTTAAATACCCATTATTTAGGACAGATGGTAGCTTAAAGCATGATGAAAGTAAGGCAGAATGCTACGTAGGGAGCTCTCTGCTTTTCTTTCTGCCTGCTTTAAGCTACAATCTGCTTAAATAGAGTAAATATTTCTTGTGGTACATATTCATATCTTTAAAGTGTAATTACTTTCTTCATTGGAGGAATGTTAAGATATGAAAGGTATTTCTCTGAGAATTAGGTAAAAGGCATTTCTATGAGGGAAAGGGTTACATGACCACTGTTATTTAGTTGTAAATTAACCATGTCATTATTATACCCATGTAGAAAACATAGTATTTTATCCCCTATACTTACATTCAATATGTTATTGTCACTTCTAACATTTCATACAATATAAGGTAGATTTTCTATATGCTGTATTATAGGCTTAAGAAATATTTAGCACAATTAGACACATGGGAATTGTTAACAAAGTACAGATAATCCTTAAAAACTGAACCCCTTTTAGATATCTCAATTCTGACCAAACTATTGATTTAGCAAGCTTGCATTAAGACCTTGCTTGGGATTGTAATTGTGGGTCATCAGGTCAAGATCCCTTATACTGAAATTAGAAAACAGTTTCCAGTCAATTACTTCAGATTAGATATCTAAAATTTGACTAAACTTTTTATTTAGCAAGCTTACATTAAGACTTAGCTTGGGATTGTATTTGGGGATCATTGGGTCAAGGTCCATATTACCAAAAATAGAAATATGGTTTCCAGTCAATAACTGCAGATTGAGATTCCTAAATTTGACCAAACTATGGATTTATCAAGCTTGCATTAAGACCTAGCTTGGAATTGTAATTGTGGGTCAAGGTCGTTGTTAATAAAATGAGAACAAATTTCCAATCAATCACTACAGATTGGATATCCCAATTTTGACTGAACTTTGTATTTAGCAAGCTTACATTAAGACTTAGCTTGGGATTGTATTTTGGGGTCATTGGGTCAAGGTCCTTGTTTGACCAAATTATGTATTAAGCAGGCTTACATTAAGACCTAGGTTGGGGTTGTATATCTGGGTCATCAGGTTAATGTCAAGATCACTTAAAATAGAAAAAAGGTTTTTTGGTAAAAACTTCAGATCGGATTTACCAATTATGACCAAAATTTGTTTTCAGCAAGCTTATATGCTCACCAAGCTTTAGCTTAATTAGTTAAACCTTGAAAACCTGGTTTCATATCATTGACATATTTCTTGTTTGCAATATATTGCCCTCAGATCAGGGTCTACACTGTTTGCATATGACAAGTGTACTCTGTAGAGGCACATTTTGTGTAAATGATGTGTACTCGTCACAAGGGCTCAATGGGTTAAGTGTGTTGAAAATATTGAAAATTTTAAAAAGTGAATTTACAGTTCAAATGATTTTGATAGACCGCGTCTAGTTTTGAAGACAGGTGACCACTTAAAGCAGGTTGAAAGTAAAGCAGAATGTGCCTTAAGGCGCATTCTGTTTTACTTTCGGCCTGCTTTAAGGTACCATCTGTTAGGATATAGGAGCTATTTCTTACAATATAAATAATTCATGACTACATGAATTGACCTATTTTCTTCAGTGGAGGGATAAATTAAAGGCGTAAAAGGCGCATTCATGGGGTAAAGGGATAACTTGAGCTCTGTGTCTGTGTCCACGTCTATGAAGTTTTGTTCACATACCTTATTATGTTGATTTCTGTGATTGTATCAGAGTATGGAGCTGAATGGCGGTCACCATCGAAGTGTGTTGTCCCCGGAAAACAAGAGACGATCAGTCAGCCCCCTCAAACAGAAAGAGATAGGGGCCCTAGAAATTGCTGCTGAACAGGTAAGATGTCCAAATGGCCAAGTATTACACTCAATATTGGATTAAGTGACCTATCAGTGAATTAACATGGTGTCTTCTGAAGATAAGTGACTGCTTTATGCGAGATAGAAGTAATGCAGAAAGTTGGTTTCAGCATCATTATACCCCCACAAACAGAGTTTGAGGGGGGAATACTGGAATCAGCCTGTCGGTCGGTCGGTCCGTCTGTCTGCAAAATTTTGTACTTTCAACTCTTCCTTCAGTTTCAACCTGATTCATTTGATACTTGGCATAAATGTTACTCAGGAGTAGTAAATGTGCAAGACACAAATTTCAGATCTCTGTGACCTTGACCTTGACCTTTGGCCTTGAAATTGGCAGGAAAATCTTGTACTTTGAACTCCTCCTTCAATTTCAACCTGATTTACTTGATACTTGGCAAACATGTTACTCAGGAGTAGTATATGTGCAAGACACAAATTTCAGGTCTCTGTGACCTTGACCTTTGGCCTTGAAATTGGTCTTGAAATTGGCAGGCCAAATATTGTTCTTTAAACTCCTTTAATTTCAACCTGATTCACTTGATACTTGGCATAAAAGTTACTCAGGAGTAGTAGATGTGCAAGACACAAATTTCAGGTCTCTGTGACCTTGACCTTTGGCCTTGAAATTGGCAGGCAAAATCTTGTACTTTGAACTCCTCCTTCACTTTCAACCTGATTCACTTGATACTTGGCATAAATGTTACTCAGGAGTAGTAGATGTGCAAGACACAAATTTCAGGTCTCTGTGACCTTGACCTTTGGCCTTGAAATTGGCAGGCAAAATCTTGTACTTTGAACTCCTCCTTCACTTTCAACCTGATTCACTTGATACTTGGCATTTATGTTACTCAGGAGTAGTATATGTGCAAGACACAAATTTCAGGTCTCTGTGACCTTGACCTTGGGCCTTGAAACTGGTCTTGAAATTGGCAGGCCAAATCTTGTACTTTGAACTCCTCCTTCACTTTCAACCTGATTCACTTGATACTTGGCATAAATGTTACTCAGGAGTAGTAGATGTGCAAGACACAAATTTCAGGTCTCTGTGACCTTGACCTTTGGCCTTGAAATTGGCAGGCAAAATCTTGTACTTTGAACTCCTCCTTCACTTTCAACCTGATTCACTTGATACTTGGCATTTATGTTACTCAGGAGTAGTATATGTGCAAGACACAAATTTCAGGTCTCTGTGACCTTGACCTTGGGCCTTGAAACTGGTCTTGAAATTGGCAGGCCAAATCTTGTACTTTGAACTCCTCCTTCACTTTCAACCTGATTCACTTGATACTTGGCATAAATGTTACTCAGGAGTAGTAGATGTGCAAAACACAAATTTCAAATCTCTTGTGACCTTGACCTTTGGCCTTGAAATTGGTCTTAAAATTGGCAGGCAAAATCTTGTACGGCGAACTCCTTTTTCACTTTCAACCTGATTTACTTGATACTTGGCATAAATGTTACTCAGGAGTTGCAGAGTGTCATATACCAATTTTAAGTCATTTTGACCTTGGCTTACACCTTTGACTTTATTGTAAAACCTTATTGAAAACGTCTGCAGAGTGTGACTGAGTGCTGTATAGTGGGGGTATTTATCACCTTTAGTGATAGTCGTTCTAGTTTTTTCTGCACTTAGCAACAACATTGCATTAAGCTACTAAAGACAATGGAGACTATGTTTAATGCAGGATAAAAGTCATGCAGAAAGACCTATAGGCGCTATCTGCATCAGTTTTATCCCGCATATAGGAACCACATTTGTTGAATACTGCAAAGGTGTCTTCTATAAAGGTTTTGCTACTCAATAGCTTGTTTCTTGTTTTGAAGACAAGTGGCAACTTAATGTAGGTTGAAAGTGAAGCAGAGTGCTCCTTTAGGCTTATTCTGCTTTTCTTTTAGCTTAATTTAAGATACTGTCTACTAGAATATACCAATTATTTCTTATGATACATATTCATGACAATAAAGTGGAACTATTATCTTTAGTGTAGGAATGAATCAAAGACATAAAAAGTCTTATCTATAGAGTAATTGATTAAAGAAAAATACCTTATAAATTACTCTAGTGTCTTGTATATGATAGATTATCAGAGTCCAGATAAGGGGAGAAATTCAAATACTAAAACCTTAATCTCTGCATTAAACCCTATGGTATCACACTTCATTATACCCCCACAAACAGAGTTTGAGGGGGGTAATGGAATCAGCCTGTCGGTCGTCGGTCGGTCGGTCTGTCTGCAAATTCTTGTACTTTCAACTTCTCCTCCAGTTTCAACCAGATTCATTTGATACTTGGCATAAATGTTACTCAGGTGTAGTAGATGTGCAAGACACAAATTTCAGGTCTCTGTGACCTTGACCTTTGGCCTTGACATTGGTCTTGAAATTGGTAGGCAAAATCTTGTACTTTGAACTCCTCCTTCACTTTCAACCTGATTCACTTGATACTTTGCATAAATTTTACTCAGGAGTAGTATATGTGCAAGACCTTTGGCCTAGAAATTGGTCTGAAAATTGGCAGGCAAAATCTTGTACCCATTACCCTGCCATTGTAAAACCTCATTGAAAACGTCTGCAGAGTGTGACAGAGTGCTGTATAGTGGGGGTATTTATCACCTTTAGTGATAGCCGTTCTAGTTAGAATCGTCTCTTAGAGACGATTCTAATGAGTTGTGACACCACAGGATGTAATGCTGAAATGATTGTAAAAATATTGGGATTTGTTCAGTTCATCCCCTCTTATCTGGAGCACTGGACTCTGCTACATATATACATTCTATTTGATGGATTCTGCTACATGAACTTCTGTTTTTCCAGTTACGTATCTGGAACACGATGTCAGAAGATCAGAAAAGCCAGATGATAAACAATGAGGAGTCGACAGTGTACAGCCAGGCTATACACTACGCCAATAGGATCGTCTATCTCAGGGTACCGCTCGACTGCAGAAAAGGCTTGAAGAACGCCAGTATGGTGGACGATGAGACGAAAAGCAACAGCAATATTACAGCTAGGTAGATAATGGTTGTCAGTGCTTGAATATTAAATGTATGGTTTAACCCATTGAGATCTAGCTATGACTATACTTCTTAACTTGTATGGTTTAACCCATTACTCCACAGCCTGTTACTAGTTTTGAAGACAGGTGACCACTTAAAGAAGGTTGAAAGTAAAGCAGAATGTGCCTTAAGGCGCATTCTGCTTTACTTTCAGCCTGCTTTAACCCATTACCTCTTAGCCTATTTCTTGCTTCGAAAACAGGTGATCACTTAAAGCAGGTTGAAAGTAAAGCAGAATGTGCCTTAAGGCACATTCTGCTTTACTTTCAGCCTGCTTTAAGCTACCATCTTCTAGGATATGGAAAATATTTCTTTTGGTACATATTCTTTGCTGTATAAACTGGAACTTTTTTCTTCAGTGGAGGAATAAGTAAGAGGCGTAAAAAGGCGTTTTTAAGGGGTAATGGGTTAAGCTGCCATCTACTGATATATTGAAAATATTAATATGGCAAACATTCGTAATTGTATAAATTGGAACTATATGTACAGTCGAACTTGGATAACTAGCTTAACTCAAACTATCCTATATGTCGACACATGAATTACATGACTTCATGCTCGGTTAAGTTGAACATACCCGTATTTCAAAGTTAAAACGTGGCTAAGCCACGTTTTTACTTTGAAATACGGGTATGTTCAACTTAGCTGAGTTCCAGATATAGAAGTTAGACTGTACTAGTATTAGATTAATTAATGGTTTAGCTCTTTGAGATCTAGCAGCTGCTATACTCGTCAGTTACAGTGTACATGGGATGAGTACATTTGTCTCATGCAAACAGTGTAGACCCAGATCAGATGTCTACTAAAGGAGACTGATTACTGCTTTTGGTGATTTGTGCCATATTTTAATGTCTGCCAACAGTTTGAATTCAGATCAGGCCCTGCATTTGTAGGATCCAAACTGCTTGACCCCCAGATCCTATTTCTGCAAAACTAAGATTGAAAATAATTCATTTTCAAATCCAAAAACACTGAAAAAATAATGTTTAAAAATTACCAAAGGTAGCTTGCATAGAGTGAAAGTTTCCTTTCTTATTGTTTGTTTAAGTATTTCCGATAGTGACAGTGTAGACGCAGAGAGTGGGTTTGATTTTCAAAGCCCTAAAAGCTGACAAAATAACGTTAGAAAGTTACCAAGAGTATCATGCATAGAGTGAAAGTATTCATTTTGCTTGTTTGTTTTAGTCTTGCCGATAGTGACAGTGTAGACGCAGAGAGCGGGTTTGATTGTCAAAGCCCTAAAAGCTGACAAAATAACGGTCAAAAGTTACCAAGAATATCTTGCATAGAGTGAGAGTATTCATTCTGCTTGTTTGTTATAGTCTTGCCGAGAGTGACAGTGTAGACGCAGAGAGCGGGTTTGATGAGACGGAGGAGGGCAGTAACTGGTCTGCAGACACTATACGATTTGTGACACGGTTTGTGGACAAGGTGTGCAACGAGTCCGGGGTCACACAGGACCACATCAAGGCCCTGCATCAAATGATTCCAGGTAAGTTTTGATATATACTCATTACAATTGTTAACAGTGTAGACCAAGATCAGAGGGCTCCTATAGGAGCCCTCTGATCTGGGTTTACACTGTTTGTATAGTACAAGTGTAGGCTTAAGTGTTAGTACATGTATGCTGCTTCAAGGTCAGTTTGGAATACAACTTTGGTTTTAGTGTTTATCAGTGCCAATTTGGACAAATTATTCTTGGTTTTAATGTGTGTCAGGTTAATTAATAGCAAAACATCTGAAAGGAAAGAGGTCCAAGGCAAACTAAATTTGTGTTAGAATTTTCCAAAAGGAAACTACTCATTGAAAATGTTGAATGAAGTTGTTCGTATCAATTAGATCAAAGTAACAGTAGAATTGTAAAGTTTACTGAGTTAAATTTAAGTCTGTTTTCTTTCAACTCATTCCAAGGAATTTTTTTTTAGCTCGCCTGTACGAAGTACATGACGAGCTATTGCAATACCCCCGGTGTAGTCGTCGGCGTCGTCGTGAACGGCGTAAACAATTTTAAGAAAATGTCTATAACTTCTATGTCCCTAAAGGTATTGCTTTCATAGTTGGTATGTGAGAGTGTATATGGACAAGACCTTTCCATGCACAGAAAAATTTGGACCCCTGTGACCTTGAACTTAGGGCCCACGTTTAGGTTTCGAAATCTGTGTTTAAGTTTTGAAAAATGCCTATAACTTCTACGTCCCTTGAGGTATTGCTTTCATAGATGGTATGTGTGTGTATATGGACAATTAAGACCCCTGTGACCTTGACCTTGAACTTAGGGCCTGCGTTTAGGTTTCGAAATCTGTGTTTACGTTTCGAAAAATGCCTATAACTACTATGTCCCTTGAGGTATTGCTATCATAGTTGGTATGTGTGTGTATATGGAAATGACCTTTCCATGCACAGAAAACATTTGACCTCTGAGACCTTGACCTTGAACTTGGGGCCTGTGTTTAGGTTTCGAAATCTGTGTTTAGGTTTTGAAAAATGCCTATAACTTCTATGTCCCTTGAGGTATTGCTTTCATGGTTGGTATGTGTGTGTATATGGACATGACCTTTCCATGCACAGAAAAATTTTGACCTCTGTGACCTTGACCTTGAACTTAAGGCCCGCGTTTAGGTTTCAAAATCTGTGTTTAGGTTTCGAAAAATGCCTATAACTTCTATGTCCCTTGAGGTATTGCTTTCATAGTTGGTATGTGTGTGTATATGGACATGACCTTTCCATGCGCAGAAAAATTTGGACCCCTGTGACCTTGACCTTGAACTTAAGGCCCGGGTTTAGGTTTCGAAATCTATGTTTAGGTTTCGAAAAATGCCTTGAACTTCTATGTCCCTTGAGGTATTGCTTTCATATTTTGGTATGTGTGTGTATATGGACATGACCTTTCCATGCACAGAAAATTTGGACTCCTGTGACCTTGACCTTGAACTGAAGGCCCGCGTTTAGGTTTCGAAATCTGTGTTTAGGTTTCGAAAAATGCCTATAACTTCTACGTCCCTTGAGGTATTGCTTTCATAGTTGGTATGTGTGTGTATATGGACATGACTTTTCCATGCACAGAAAAATTTGGACCCCTGTGACCTTGACCTTGAACTTAAGGCCGCGTTTAGGTTTCGAAATCTGTGTTTATGTTTCGAAAAATGCCTATAACTTCTATGTCCCTTGAGGGTTGCTTTCATAGTTGGTATTTGTGTATATAGACAAGACCTTTCCATGCACAGAAAAATTTGGACCCCTGTGACCTTGACCTTGAACTTAGATCCAGGGTTAAGGTTTCGAAATCTGTGTTTAAGTTTCAAAAAATGCTTATATTTCCTATGTCCCCTGAGGTGTAACTTCATACATGTATTTGAATTTCATGTGTATATGGACAAGACCTTTCCATGCAGACAAAAAGGTTGAACTCGGTGACCCCGGGGCTTATCAGTTTTTCATAGGAAATCCTTTAAAACTCTTCTTCTCTAAAACTGTATGGCTTAGACCTTTTATATTTAGCATCTAGCTTTGCCTTATGGACCTCTACTAAGATTTTCACATCATGACCCCAGGGTAAAAAATGGCCCCGCCCAGGGGCTTATCAGTTTTACATAGACTTATATAGGAAAACCTTTAAAAATCTTCTTCTCTGAAACCGTAAGGCCCAGACAATTTATATTTGGCATCTAGCTTTAACTTATGGTCCTCTACCAAAATTGTTCAAATCATGACCCCAGGGTCAAAAATGGCCCCGCCCTGGGGCTTATCAGTTTTACATTGACTTATATAGGGATAAACCTTTAAAACTCTTCTTCTCTGAAACCC
The DNA here is from genome assembly GCA_922989275.2 of Gari tellinella. Taxonomy (NCBI): domain Eukaryota; kingdom Metazoa; phylum Mollusca; class Bivalvia; order Cardiida; family Psammobiidae; genus Gari; species Gari tellinella. The sequence continues at coordinate 39,964,809 of OV277867.1, forward strand.
TAAGACCCAGACCTTTTATATTTGACTTATATAGGAAAACCTTTAAAAATCTTCTTCTCTGAAATTGTTGTTGTTTCTGCTGAGGTTTATAGTCCCGCATAAGCTTCATCAGATGCGTCATCCCATTGTCTCTTCTCTGAAACCGTAAGGCCCAGACCTTTTATATTTGGCATCTAGCTTTGCCTTATGGTCCTCTACCAAGATTGTTCAAATCATGACCCCTGGATCAAAAATGACCATGCCCCGGGGCTTATCAGTTTTACATAGACTTATATAGGGATAAACCTTTAAAACTCTTCTTCTCTGAAACCCTAAGACCCAGACCTTTTATATTTGGCATCTAGCTTTGCCTTATGGTCCTCTACCAAGATTGTTCAAATCATGACCCCTGATCAAAAATGGCCCTGCCCTGGGGCTTATCAGTTTTACATATACATGTACTTCTACAGGAAAACCTAATTCCAAGCTGTTACAGTTTCATGCAACAGTCCACCGTGACAAACTTCATTATGCATCGAGTATAACACAAACGTTACTCAGGTGAGCGATTTAGGGCCGCATGTGGCTTTTGTTATCCAATCTTTCTCAAACTTGCTCAGATTGTATATGACCATAAGAGTTCGAATAAGCGCAATTATGGTTGAAATCAGACTTATAGGTCAAGAGTTATCTGCCCTTGAATTGCTGAAAATGCCATATCTAACAGCGTTTACACTCTTGCAACTACCGTTTTCAATGGATTTTGATTATACTTGCACACAAAGTATATAGCTATAAGTTCTCGAAGGAGTGCAATTATTGTTGAAATCTAATCATTGTGGCAATGGTTATCTGCCCTTGAAATCCTTTGAAATGCTAGAAAAGGCTTCAATTCAGTATTTTTTAGGCTCTTAGAAGTTACCTGTCCTTGATGTACTCTTCTATACTAGAATTATGAGGTTGTATTCCAAAATTGTTTAAATGCTATACTACAATCAGGCTTCAGTACAACAGGTGAGCGATATCAGGGCCTTCAGGCCCTCTTGTCTTAAGAGGAGTTATGAATTAAGGGCTGTATTTATGGGGTAATGGGTTAAACAGCCACCTGTATTAAACATCTAATATTGTACACAATTTAGTGGTTGTAATTGAGAGTTCTGTGACATAAATGATTATAACTGTATTTTAGGTGTGGTAGCCATGCATATAGAGACACTGGAAGCTGTTCACAGAGAGGCCCTCAGGGTGCCACGTATTCAGAAGGTAAGCATTAGAGAAATTAAACAAGACAGGACAAATGTACTTGGGTACAAAACTAATTAATACAAACATTGTCACATAAATTATTTAATCATAATATCTGTATGTTTATAGATAGGAAAAATAGTTGTTCCGTATCAGTAATGATATATTAATAAAGGATGAAACGTCTTAATTTCTTCAGCCTATTACCCCATAAATACGCCTTTTTACACCTTTAATTTATTCATCCACAGAAGAATATAGTTCAAATTTATACTGGTCATGAATATGTTTCATAAGAAATAGTTTCTATATTCTAGCAGATGGTAGCTTAAAGCAGGCTGAAAGTAAAGCAGAATGCACATTAAGGTGCATTCTGCTTCACTTCAAAGTACACAATTTCAATGCAGAAGCATCATTCATTCCCAGAACTTTAATAATTTAATATTAATTTAAAAAGGCTTAATCACTTGTTTATCTATATACCAGATGAAATATAGCAGATTGCCACCTTCCTTAAAGCAAGATGAAAGTAAATGAGAAAGCTTCTTTATGAGCTTTCTGCATTACTTTCATCTTGCTTTATGCTGATAAACGAGTTATATTTCTTTATTTTGTATTTTTCAGCCTAAGATACTCACACCAGCCCTGCTGCCTGGAGAAGAGATTGTTATGGAGGGGCTGAGGGTATACCTGCTCCCTGATGGCAGAGAAGAGGGGACTGGGGTCACTATGGGTGGCCCCTCATTACTGCCTGCAGAGGGCGCTGTCTTCCTTACCACATATAGGATCATCTTTAAGGGTATCCCATGTGATCCCTTAGGTCAGTAACCGAGAGAAATGGCTGTTCGTCATCTGTGAAGTTTTGTTTGTGTGCCCATCAAAAAAGTTCCCGCAATAAAATTGTCTGATTTATGCAGATATGTAATGCCAGTATAAAAACATGCTTGAACTCTTTCAACACCATGGATCTGTTTGAAATATACTCATTACATTTGCAAACAATATCCTATAGGAGCCCTCTGATCTAGGTCTAAACTGTTTGCTAATTAAGATCAATCAGTATTTATTAAACTACCCAGAATTCCAAGTTGACTGGTTCTTGTTTTGGTAACTAAAATGATCCACAAGGGAACATAATAACCTACAAGATTTACTTAGTGTTCAAACAGTTAAAGCTCCCTTGCAAATGAAAGGGTTAAATACCGGTTGTCTCCAAAGCAAGACAGACGTAAAGCAGAAAGCTATAGCTTGCTTTCAGTAACCACCTGCCTTTAACAATGAAGAAAGATTTGCACTTGATGGCTTTTAAGGAAAGCATTAAATAAATACAGAAAAAAAACTCTCTATTATGTTCTCTAAAAAAAAATTAATTATTAGGTGTTTATGACAGGTGACTGCTTAAAGCAAGGTGACTGTAAAACAGAAAGCTCCTTTAGGAGCTTTCTGTTTTACTGCCACATTGCTTTAAGCTGTCACCTGCTTTTTATACAATCAGTAAGCCTTCATTTTAATAGTCATATTAGAGAGGTTTTCCTGAATTGGGAAAATATTGTAACAATTTGTCACTGATTCGTGTTTTGTTTGTTTTTCACAGCCTGTGAGCAGGTGATTATGAGGGCATTTCCCGTCTCCACACTAACCAAGGAGAAGAAACTCAATGTGCAATATCTACAACATCTCAATGAATGGTTACAGGACGGACTGCAACTACGCTCAAATATATTTCAGGTTAGTGCACAAATTAATATGTGTAAATTAATTCGTCGTTAATGATTACCGAAAGGACTGCAGCAACGCTGAAATTTATTTCAAGTTAGCTCCAAAAGTAATATGTGCGAAATTAATATTTAATTTAAAAAATTAGATTGAGCATGAACTCTCTACCTGTTATGATAGGCTGCTCTCTTCTGTAATTAACCCTATTTCCGAATGTTTTAGAGGAGTCCCACCTACTACCGCAAGCCTCGTACCATGCTTCCCAACTTTTTTTGACTCTCAAGAGGGGTTTTCTTGATTTTTAAGAGGGAGATTTGGGGTCTCAAGAGGGAGATTTTCACGCAGCGGCATATTTCAGTAATTTTGTTATACTCCATGGTACTGCATGTATCTAGTGCTGTAATTGGATGAAATATCAAAGCTTTTTTTTTACTCATTGACTTCTGAAACTTTAAATTTACTATTCCTGTTTCCAATCAAGTCCATTTTTGACTATGAATGGTAGTTTTTTATGATACATGAACTCACTCAATTTATTACATGTACATGTAGTACTGTTTTGACCTCTCCATGGATCTTGTCAAGCAAATATGAGTACATGTATTTACTATTTAGTCACTATTAAGTTATTGACATCCTATATACTGCCAGTCTTTTTCTCCCAACTATTTGCAATTCTTTTCCCATTTTGTGAAGTTCCTGGTGAAGTCAAGTCTCTGTGATATTCAATTACTTTCTCATTATGTGAAGTCAATTCTTCTTCTATCAGTCCCTTCAATTTTTTCTTTGTTTTTGGTATGAAATTTTACAAACAAAAGTCCGACACGAAACAACTTTGACTCTATGTACGAACCTCGCCGGTAAAACTGTTGTTTCTTAACACGTGGAGTGAACAAATATATGTCAATGTCAATAATTGCCCCATCTATCAGTGAAATAAGTGTCATGGTATGCAGAATGGCAGTTCTCAGTAACATAAATTACGCCAAAACAACCTATAGGTGCATGGAATTATACCGACGAAAGTCTACTTTCATTTTCAACGGAAGAGCGTCCTTGGTTTTATATCAATAATTCCTATCTTGACTATCCTCGGATGTTATCGTTGAGTTAATTGACTGGTTTCACATAATTGCTTTATAAACCTTGTTGTGATTATTCTGGTTCCCTGCGTTATATAACGTAGTGCCAGGGACAGGTAAACCAGTCAATGTTGTGATAAAGTGACGAATAGGGAAACCGTTCAAACGATATCCGCTTCGAAAAAGCAGAAAGTAATTGATCAAGCGAAACAGCTCTCCGCAATCGCCACGGCATCACTTTACAAACGGGTATTCCCAATTATTAAAGCTTTGTCGCCGTGCTTATCATTAATCTCAATTAGCCAGCCCCTTTCTAATATGTCAGAAATAGACCGCCCGTGGCTGGAATACACACGCACTGACCTATGACACGAGAGAATGGTTCCGCTGTACAGTAGGACCTGTAAACAGCGACGATTACTGATGTCTGTTTCTAATTTCAACAAATGGAATGATATTTTGACGGAAATTCAAAAGATCTACACCCTATTCCGGATTTTTTTTCAAATCGGGTTTTTAGTCAAATAATCGGGGTGGTTGGGTTTTGTCTTCAGAATCGGGAGACTCCCGACGAGATTGGGGGAGTTGGGAAGCATGTCGTACAGGTAGCTGTATAGTCGGAGACTTAGACGTGCAGCGTTACTCTCATATATATATATTTCAGGTTAGCTCAAAAATTTATAAGTATGAAATTAATTTGTCATTTGTTCAATTAAATTGAGCGTTTCAATTTTAATTTATATGATTAACCAAGTCCCATTACATACTAGCCAGGCCCCTTTAATTTATTATACCACTAAAGAAAATGGTTCGACTTTATAGTCATGAATATGCACAATAAGAACTAATTTCTATTTTGGAGCAAATGGTAGCTTAAAGCAAGCTAAAGTTCTAGATCTGGGCAGATGGTATCTTAGAGCAGGCTTAGATTAAAGCAGAATGTGCCTTAACCCTTTGAACCCTAGTCCCGCATGTTGGCGTCCTTTGCAAACAGTGTACATGTGAATAGTACACTTGTCTTATGCAAACAGTGAAGACCCAGATCAGAGGGCTCCTAAAGGAGCCCTCTGATAAGGCTCTTCACTGTTTGTCATAGTGCCAAATATTGACAAAACATCCCAATAAAAGTCTTAAATGGATTTGACTTAAATGGAAACTGGAAATTTCCATTTAAAGTTTCAGGGAGGAAAGAGTTTAGGAACATTCTGCTTACTTTCAGCCTGCTTTAAGCATCTGTTTTCAACACTGAAAATAAGCTATGGGAGAAAGAGTTCTTTATCAGTTTTTATCACTGATTTGCTATGGTGGAGAGAATGAAATATCAATGGGCTTTATTTCTCTTCCAGTTGATGAAGATTGCCTTTGACGGGGAAGTGAGCTCAGATAATGTGGAGATACTGAGAAAGCTAGTCAACAAATGCCGACATCCACCAACTGTCTTCAACACATTTGCATTTACTGGGCATTCGGTTTCCCAGCCCACTACATTACACAAACAGAAAGAGAAAAATAAAACACTCAAGTAAGTTAGCCAGTTACTTTTCTCATGTTGTATTGTACGTCTTAAAGTTTTTGAACAGATTGCATACTATAGTTCTGTATACAGATGAGTTATGATAATTTAACCTTTTGTATGCTGAACATTTCATTTGGACTCTTCCACTTTTGACAAATGTCCAGTTTGTGTTGATTTTTAGCTCACCTGGCATGAAGTGCCAAGGTGAGCTATTAAGATCGCTGGATGTCCGTCCACAATTGTTAGTTAACACTCTAGCGACTTCAAATTTCATTTGATCTTCATGAAACTTGATAACAATGTTTGTCTTGATGAAATCTAGGTCAAGGTTAGAATGTGGGTCATGTCCGGTCAAAAACTAGGTCACTAGGTCAAATCATAGAAAAACCTTGTAAACACTCTAAAGGCTACAAATCTCATTAGATCTTCATGAAAGTTGGTCAAAATATTTGCCTTATTGATATGTAGGTCAAGTTTGAATGTGGGTCATGTCCGGTCAAAAACTAGGTCACTAGGTCATATCATAGAAAAATATTGAAAACACTCTAGAGGCTACAAATCTCATTTGATCTTCATGAAACTTGGCCAAAATCTTTTTTTTCCTTATTGATATGTAGGTCAAGTTTGAATGTGGGTCATGTCTGGTCAAAAACTAGGTCACTACTTGGTCAAATCATAGAAAAATCTTGTAAACACTAGAGGCTACAAATCTCATTAGATCTGAACGAAACTTGGTCAGAATGCCATCATGTCAGATCAAAAACTTGGTCACTAGGTCAAATCATGAAAATACATTGTTAACACTCTAGAAGCTACATATCTCATTTGATCTTGATGAAACTTGGTCAAAATGTTTGCCTCAATAAAATTTAAAAGTTAAAAGTTTTACATGGTGTACCAGGTGAGTGATATAGGGCAATAGTGGCCCTTGTTTGGTCTGTTATAAGAAAATGTTTCAGGAAAAAAAAAGATTAAACAAACAGGGCAGACCCAGATTCCTTTGTGGAGTTCTCTGATTAGGGTCTCCTCTGTTTGCAAAATATACATAACACTGGTTTCAAGCTTAAATCAAACTTTAATCAAATTTAGATCAGATTTTAAATGCGGCTTAGCTACATTTTAATTTTGAAATACAAATATGTTTGACTTGACTGAGTTTTAGATATTGCGGTTTGACTATATTTTGATAGAGACATGAAAGAAACCCCTTTACGCACAGTTGATTCTTCCATGCTTATACATATTGAATTGGTCAATGAATTATTTAAGGGGTGCCTGGTCTAAATTTTCATTTTGCTTTTTCTTTTATATTGAAATTCCTGTCTGCAAAAAGTGTACATGTAGTCTGATCAGATGCCCTATTATATCACATCTGATCAAACTCTACACTGTTTGCATGTGTCCCATATATAGTATTCTGGGCACAGATGGGTTAACTCTTTGAACCCTGGTCCCGCATATAGGCGTCCTTTTCAAACAGTGTAAATGTGAATAGTACACTTGTCCTATGCAAACAGTGAAGACCCAGATCAGAGGGCTCCGAAAGGAGCCCTCTGATCAGGGTCTTCACTGTTTGTCACAGTGCAAAACATTGACAAAAACAACCCTTAAAAGTCAGAAATGGACTAGACTAAAAGGGAAGCTGGAATTGTCCATTTAAAGTTAAGTGCTCTTGATGATCAATCAAGTCAATTTCAAAACACTGCAGCAAATTTCATGGCTTGAATCGGTCACTTTAACAGCTAGATTTGCTGTATTCCATAACTATATCGTAGGGATATTTTACTATTCCCTTTAATCTTATAGTTGCTTTGCTTATAATCAGAGACTGCACTAACATTGATCTCAATTGTGATATAACTGCATAAGAAAAAGCAGTGCTCCAGAGGAAATATCAGTTTCTGCTCTGTGTCTGCACTTTGGTGTGACTGCTCATTTATTTAACCCATTACCTCGTCCATGTATCTTGGTAATATTTTTGAAAACAGGTGATCACTTAAAGCAGTTTGAAAGGAAAGCAGAATGCATCCTAAGACACATTCTGCTTATTGAAATTTAGTTTCACTTGAATTGATAGTGTTAGTCATAACAAAATACAGTAGAACCTCTCTATTATGACCACTAAATAAAAGGCTAATTGTCTTTAGTAAAAGACAGGTGACAGCTTAAAGCAGTGTCTTAACCCTTTGAACCCTAGTCCCGCATATAGGCGTCCTTTTCAAACAGTATACATGTGAAATGTGCATTTGTCCTATGCAAACAGGGAAAACCCAGATCAGAGGGCTCCGAAAGGAGCCCTCTGATCTGGGTCTTCACTGTTTGTCATAATGCAAAACATTGTCAAAAACAACCCTTAAAAGTCAGAAATGGACTAGACTTAAATCGAAACTGGAATTGTCCATTTAAAGTTTCAGGGAGGAAAGCGTTAAACGACTTATATTTGACACATTTTAGTGGTTGTAATAGAGAGGTTTTACTGTACTGGATTTACTAGTAAACTAGAAAGGGTAAACTAAATTGTTTCTTTTTCAGGGCCACAAGGTATTGGGAGTTTTATTTACAGGGTTTGACATTTGTATGTTCTGCTTGCCTTGTTGGACAAGACTTTGTATACCCTGACATAATTTACACTTGCCCTGATGGGGTTAAAGTCGTTCCTGTTTTTAGCAGCTTTTTACTGAAGAAGCCAAGATATTTCTTAACAGCCTCTATAGGAGCTTTCTGTAATACCCTTGTCAACTGAATAGTGGTTATAAACGTATTTATACCTTCAAAGAAAAGAAGCTATTTGCCTGACATCAAGCTGTCCTTATGGTTGAAATTCCTGCTGAATATTCGTATTTAAAACTCCTTCCACTATAAATATTTATCATATGAGCAAATACATTGGCAAATGAAATAAGGAAGATGCCTTTACCCCATAGCCTGATTCAAGTAATAAATATACATGTAGGTTACCACTTAGAGCAGGTTGAAAGTAAAGCAGAATGTGCCTTGAGGCACATTCTGCTTTACTTTCAGCCTGCTTTATGCTACCACCAACTAGAATATAGAAAATATTTCTTATTATACATATTCATGATTGTATAAATTGGAACTATTTTCTTCAGTGGAAGAATAAATGAAAGACATAAAAAGTCGTATTTATGGGGTAATGAGTTAAGAAAAGAGAGCAGACCCAGGTGAGACAGCTCCTGAATAGATCGGACCGCTCATTTAGGAGCTGTCTGATCTTGGTGTTCACTGTTTTCAGAAAGTATCAATAAAACCTTAAGGAGAAATGTAAACACACCACCTCTTATCTTTAACTTGTCCAAGACATATGAACAACATTGAATGTCAAACCCATAGGTTATTGAAATGGTATTGGTTTTCTAAGCATGTTTTAGAAGCCCTTGCCCAAAGGTTATAAAGCAATTGAGTTGAGTCTGAGATCATTCTCAAACTTTTGCTTGGTCAGATTCGAGCACAGTCAAAAACTTAAGAATGATCTCAGGCTCAACTCAAGTGCTTTATAACATTGAGCACAGGCCTGATTGGTTTTAAACTGGCCCAAGGCATGGAAATATGGATTGTCAGAGGGTAAAAAATCAGGCCAACAGCAGGCCTGGTACTAACACACAATATTAACAGTTTAATCCCAACCATTTCCCTTAAGGCTTGTGTTCAGTGTTTCAACCAATTCAAAACAAATCAAATCAAATTCAACCAATTCTAAAGTAAAGCAAATATTTCCTAAAGCAATCAATGGTGAAAAGGAAAGCAATTACCTGTCTTGAAAGAAATTCATGCTTCCTTAAAGAGTGAAATTGCACATCAAATACCCTGATATCCAATGAATCCTTATTCAATTTTGACTGTTTAGGATGACCGTTTAACAATATAGTGCAAATTTACAAACGGTGCAGGCCCTGAATAGGAGCCCTCTAATCTGGGTCTACACTAATTGCATAGGACAAGTATGGTCTTCATAGGTACACCGTATGTAAAGGGTGCATGTATATGTCACTAGGGATAATTGGGTTTAACACAAGTTAAGTCTGTATAACTAAAGCTTGACCCCTACCACCTTGGTTGCTTAGCCTCAATCCTTTTGGTTCTGAATTATTCATATGGATTTTTTTTACTTTCAAAGAATTCCCACTTTTTGCTATTATTTGACAAAAACAACAACAGTAAAGCAAATAGTTTGTACCCTGGTCGGAGGACTCCCCCTGATCAGGCTGTACACCGTTTGCATAGTAAACATACAGTAAAACCCCTCAATTACGATCACTAAAACAAAGGCTAATTGATTGTATAAAAGACAGGTGACAGCTTACTGCAAGGTGACAGTAAAACAGAAAGCTCCTAAAGGAGCTTTCTGTTTAACTGTCACCTTGCTGTAAGCAGTCACCTGTCGTAAACATCTAATGATGAACACAATTTAGTGATCGTAATAGAGAAGTTTTACTGTATACGTATATTGCCTTGTTTCCAGTAAAGAAAGGTTTAATTTTGTTGCATGATGTTTTTGCAACTTGGTCTTGTTTATTTTTACCCTTATCCTTCCATAATTATTTCTTCAAAACTGTTGTTTGTAAAATAAAGTTGAGTAAATTTTAACCAATTAAGTCTTGTCCAATTTTGACTATTTAGAGTTGGGGTTGTGCCCCTGTGAAGATAAGAAGATACTGTTTTACCCTTGTCCGCACATTTGTCATTTGTTGATTTGTCTATCGATCCATACATGAGTTATATGTCTAACACCTTAGACAGATTGCAAGGTACAACCTTATAATTTTACAGGATGTTTTCATATATACCTAAGGGGCCTCCATGGCTTAGTGGTTACAGTCACTGTGACTTACATCACTAAGATCCTCACCGCTGTGGGTTCGAATCCCAGTCTGGGCGTTCAGATTTTTCATGTGGGGAAGCCTTCCAGCTGGCTTGCGGAAGGTTGGTGGTTCTATCCAGTTGCAGATTTGTGCCTGAAACAGTTCATAAAGGGCTTCTTGGGTCTTCCTCCACCTGTAATTAGCTGGACATCGCGATATGACTGAAATACAATGTACTGTTAAAAGCGACGTAAAATCATAATAAATCCAAATCCAAATCATATATACCTAAGATGTGCTTAATTTTAAGGATTTTGAAATGCTTCTATTTTTCAAGGAATTACGGCCTTTATAAGTTAGTAATGTGTGGCATACATGGCACATTGCAACTTTTCACTGACTTTACCTGCATTGGCAAACATTATGGATGCTGAACAAATGCTGGGTTACTGTGCTTCTAATCAGGATTCCTATCAATGCTTCTTCAGGGGTGTAAAATTCTACTCGCCAACTCGCCATGGCCAGTAACATTTTGTCAGGGCAAACAGATTTTCTGATAATTTACAACAGAAACTAATGAGAAAAATGTCATTATCCCCAAGCAGGGCGAGTAACACTTTTGAAATTTTTACACCCCTGTTCTTCAGTCTAAATACTTGATATCTAAGTTTTAGAAATAAATTGGAATGCATAGACAGACGGTTTAACCCATTAACCTATTGAGGCGTACATGTTTCATTTACAAACTGTACCTGGTAATGCAAGCAGTGTATAGCCAGATATGAGAACTCCCGCAGATGCTCTCTGATCAGGGTCTACTGTTTGTCCTTTAGCAATATATTGCAAAAAAAATAATTATATAGTGAAAAGTGGATTGGACTTAATTGGAAACTGGAATTGTCCATTTGAGGCTTCAGTGGAGAACGAGTTAACTCTTTCAACACTAAGTAACTTTTGTGGATTATTAGGTTCCATTGTGGATCTTTTTGATTACCAAGGCGTGAATAAGTCGACTTGGAATTCTGGGTAGTTTGATAAATACTGCTCTAAATTTGCAAACAGTGTAGACCCTTATCAGAGGGCTCCTATAGGAGCCCTCTGATCTGGGTCTTCACTGTTTGTAAATGTATTGAGAAAAATTTAAGCAGGTCCATGGTGTTGAAAGAATGAAGATATTATGGCAGGGGAGGGATGAAATGCTGGCATCCATTGAGTTTCTTCCCCAGTCAGAATGCCAGAATGTGGTTTTTGTGTGATCAATTTGGAACTGGTAACAAGTTTAACAATGCTTTTGAATTGTATACCGTAGTTGAATCAATATTAACTTATACACAATGTTAGGACTCTCAAACTGTTCAATAAAACAGTATTGCTATGAGGAATATAGTAATGTATGTGAAGGAAATTCTATGAGTGGAAAGGGTTAAAAGACTTGGACTATTTATGATAATGTAATGACTTTTCTCTTGAGAGATAAATAAACATTTAAATTTGTATGAGTAAGATTTGTAATTTAGAAAATGGTAGTATTATCAGAACTCCAAATATGGTGAGTATGTCGAATACATGTACATCCTTCTGCCTCAATCAAACTCTATGCTGTGATCACTCATTAGAATTATCTTTTCGAGATCATTATGTCTTCTAATGAGTAGACACAACATAGGATTTTGTGGAGAAATTATTGGAAACAAATGTTGAACAGATTCTCTTTACTCACTCTTATCTGGACTCCTGGGTCTGTCTTACGAAACGTTGTACATGTACGACAAAAATGGTTGTTAGTCAAAACTTTAAAAAATCTTCTGATTTCTACATCTAATCCTGTCTTCAGAGATGTCACCAGACAGGATTAAATGGAGAAATTGATAATATTTAGAATTTTAGAATCTGATTTAAGCCAATATTTCTTCTAGACGACATTTCGTAAGACGGACCCCTGACAGTTACAGTGGTGAATCTGTTATTATTTCCCGTTTAAACGCAAACAAAATGTAAAGTACTAAAACGTAGAAAATGACAACTTTCCCACAATTCTTACTGTTGATTTTAACCTGGACAGCAAACAGTTTGGAGCCTGATCAGACGCCGGGTTACCCGGCATCTGATCTGGCTCCAAACAGTTTGCATGAGAAATAATAGATTTAGCGTAAAAGCGTTTATTGGGAAAGAATAACGTTTTCTCCACTGTATTAGACCCCTGTGTTATTGGACCACTGTTGAATTGGTAATGTTGTCTAATTTCAGGCAATTTGCAAAGAAAGCTTTGATAAAGACTGCAAGGAAAACAGGGTTAAAGTCAAAACAGGGTACTGGAAAACAGAAATATGTGTTACCAAAGCAACCATTGAGAAGTCGCAGTCTCACACCTCGATCATCGGACAGTGAGTCCGAGGGAGGGCGACCGGGCAGTGAGGTGTTTGATGACTTGTCAAGTAAGTAGGAATTCTGTCGGTCAAACTTGTGGTGAGTGATTGCTTGTTGAAGAAGCATTTGACTCTTTAACCCATTACCCCATAGCTTGTTTCTAGTATTGAAGATAGATGACCACTTAAAGCAGGTTGAAAGTAAAGCTGCATGTAACTTAAGGTTCATTCTGCTTTATTTTCAGCCTGCTTTAAAGCGACTCGCAACCAGATGGTGCATTAAAAATAGTAATTTGTAAATATGTGTCAAACGCTTATATAAATGGTAAAGAATTAGTTTAGGATAAGAAATTCTGTTTAAAAAAATGTATTTCAATAAAAAAAAATATTGGTCTCTGGTGGGATTCGAACCCATGGCCCGGCATTGGTGGACAGAAGTCAAAATAGGGGAAACCGCTTAGACCAATGGACCACGGAACTATCCGTTTATCTCGGATCGATTTAACGTATTTCAATGTGTAGCGATCGAAAGTGCATACAACTTCGTAATTCGGCTCGTGTTTATGTCTGAGCCCGTGTAGAGAAGCAACAACAACAACTATACCGTCTACTAGTCGGTATAGAAAAACGATGGAAAATATCTAAAAATCTAAGATTCGGTGACGATTCTTGAGACTTTTTTTGGACTGATCATATTTTTTTAATGTCAGAAGCCAAAAAATGCAACAAATTTGATTTTATTTGAGTATTTTATTTTATTTTGACAAGTACACCATCCGGTTGCGAGTCCCTTTAAGCTACCATCTACTAGGATATAGAAAAGTTTTCTTTTGGGTTATGTTTATGACTGTAATATAGTGGAACTGTTTTCTTCAGTCGATAATAAATTAAAGGCGTAAAAAGGGTATTTATGGGGTAATGGGTTAAAGCCAGGTTACAGTTAAATGTAGCATACAGGTAAAGTAGCTAGAACAGCTATAAGGCTACAGCTTAATGCAGGGCAAAAGGTAAAGCAGAAAGCTCCAGTTGGAGCTTTCTGCTTTGCCTTTGTCCTGCATTTAGCTTCTACATGTGCTATAGACTGATTGTTCACCTACTTTATAGTGTCTCCTTGGTCATACTTTCAAAGAATTTGTTGAAGAAACTCCTTTCTCATAGCTTTATTTTAGCGTTTTGTTTAAGTTAGGTGGTTGCTTAAAACAGGCTGAAATTAGGCAGAATTCTATCGAAAAAGAAAGATACATAAAAGCAACCACCTTCCATAAACAGTAAAATGAGCTTTGATGGAAAGAAAGGTTAAACTCTTTGAACACTAAATAACTCTTATGGGTTATTAGATTCCCTTGTGGGTCATTTTAGTAACTAAATCATGTACCAGTCTATTTGGAAAAGATTAGAAAACAGCTCAGACCCTCAACAGAGGGCTCCTAGGAGCCCTCTGATCTGAATCTACACTGTTTTCAAATGTAATGCGTATATTTTAAACAGGTCAATGGTCTTGAAAGAGTTAAAAAATAGTTTCAAAAGCTGCTAAAATTGTATTTCAGAAAACAATACAAACGAAAAAAAAACGACAACATTGTTTTGTAATGATAACTAATTTAACAATCTCTGTGCATTCTTTAGTTGTAGATGAAAACGAATTCTCGTCAAGCCTGGCAGCAGACCCGAAGAACTTGGAGAAGTTGCTAGAGCGACCTGGTTACCATGACTATGAGCGTCTGGGTCTTGGAAGTTTATCGGTGGCTGGGCATAGGGAGAGAGCACAAAGTGAACCCTTCCGAATATCCACGGTCAATGCTAACTTCTCAGTGTGTCGAAGGTACATTAATTAAGTTTTGTTATCATTTTTGCATCGTCTCAACAAAGGAGGGCTGCGGCAATTAACTTAAGATTTATGTCAAATGTTAAGATTACAATTTTTAACTATTTCTCACTGAGATACATTGTTTTCCACTTTCTCTTCTACTTTCTGTGTTCACTGTGCGAGAAAAATCATTGCTGAAAGAATTTCTTAGGAATGGTATGACTTTCTGAGTAGCTATGAAGACAAGGAATCATGTATATGCTTAGGAATGGTATGACTTTCTGAGTAGCTATGAAGACAAGGAATCATGTATATGTGTACTATTTCAGCTACCCTGCTCTGTTGGTTGTGCCCCAGGCTGTGTCCGATGACAATATCTGCAGATTTGCCAGGTGTCACAGACAGAACAGGTAAGTAATTTCAATATAATACTTGTCATTTTCAACATAATACTTGACATAATACTTATCAATTTCAACATAATACTTGGTTATTGTAACCTAAGTGTCCTCTTCAACATGATATGTGACCATTTCAATGTCAAAAGTTATCAATTTCAGCATAACACTTAGCCATTTGAGCAAAAAACATGGCCCTTTCAACACAAGAATAAACCATTTCATCATATGATTTCTCCATTTCTCAATAGTTTTAATCCCTATCAGACACTTAGACAAGTTGATATTTGTAAAAGTTTGGTGATATATGTTTTCATATTGCTAATTTATTATGGTGTACCAAATAAACAATAATGTTGATGATGTGTTTTAGATTTCCTGTGATAACGTGGAGACACCCCACTTCCAAGGCCTTATTGTTACGAGCTAGCAGCTTCCACAGTAGGGGCCTTATGGGAATGCTGAAACACAACACATCTGGAGGTAGGTGACATTATAGCATGACAGACAGTCTTGAATGCTTGTTATACTCTGATCTTCATTAACCTTTTACCTGTAACTTGTTTCTAGTTTTAAAGCGAGATGACCACAGAAAGCAAATTGAAATGGTGCACTCTGCTTTACTTTCAGCCAGCTTTAAGCTGCGATCTGCTAGGATATAGAAAATACTTCTTAAGGTGCATATTCATGACTGTATACAGAGGAGCTATTTTCTTCAGTAGAGGTTTAAACTAAAGGTGTAAAAAGTCATATGATGGTTTTAAAACCCAACAACTAGGCCAATGGAAGTGTCACTGTGAAGAGGTGGTACTATACCTGAAGTTATGCCCTTCAGTTTAATCTGAGATTGTTCTCAAGCATCTAACCAATTAAATGCTTGAGAATGATCTGAGACTCAACTCAAAACCTATATAACTTTGGGCACTATTATTTTACAAATGGACTCATAATTCCAAGTTTGTCCTTGTTTTAGGAGCCAGTCACAATGAGCTGTCATCTAGTCTGGAGCAGGAGAAATATTTCTCCGTGCTTGTAGCAGCCACGCCCAACAGTAACCGCTCGGGGTCGTACACTACATCTTACAGTGACTCCCTATCTAGTCTGGACAGTCTAATGATGTCAGGGGCCACAGGGGAGTCCCTAGCCATACCAGAAACACCAGACCCCCTCAGAAGGGGACACTATGGGTAAAAAAAACATTTTTACAGAGCTAGATAAGGGGAGTATTTCAAAAAATTTAAATCTTTTTTTCTGCATTAAACTCTATAGTGTCACTACTCATTAGAATCGTCTCTTTGGGATGATTTTAATGAGTAGTAACCCCATAGGATTTGATGCTGAAATGAGTGAGAGAATGATGGATTTGTTCAATTTACTCGCTCTTATCTGGAGCCCTGTTTCTTTTCTTTCTGTAAAACTTGTATGAGGATAGATGAATGAGTACTGTTTAACACATTCAACTTTAGCAATGTATATATTTATCATGTACAGTGTACTTGTGAGGAGTACACTTGTCTTATGCAAACAGAGAACACTTGATCAGAAGGCAAAAGCTCTCTGATCATGGTATGCACTGTTTGTCATTTTGAAAATTATTGCAAAATTCAGTGCTAAATAGTAAAAATGAACCAGACTTTATTATGCCTCCCTTACTTATTTCATCACCGAATCCTATGGTGTTAGTACACATTAGAATCGTCTCTAATGTATAAATAATTAGTGTTTACTGTTTTGATATCTGAACTTCATTGAAAAATGAAAATGCAAGAGAAAAATGAAATGTTTATATGGGATCATGTAGACTTTCAGTACTTTCAAAGGAAGAAAATGTTACTCTTTGCATGCTGGGTAATTTTTTCGTCTGCAACAATTGTCGTCAGCTTCTCTTCTAAAATTAGACTTTTTCAAAATTTCTTTTTTCAATTTAGGGTCAGAATGGCAAACAGTTTGGATCCTGATGAAACGCCGCATTACGCGGCGTCTCATCTGGATCCAAACTGTTTGCAAAGGTAATCACTGTGGCAGATATATCCGCCGCTAGCATGCAAAGAGTTAATGAACACATGTTGATTTCAATTCACAGAGGGAAGTCAAGTCGTGGCAGTATGAAACTGAAAGGTGCATGTAAGTATCCCCCTACAGTGAGACTGTTGTTGATCAGTTAAATAACCTCAACAGTTCATTTCTCAGTTAAACCCTTTCCCCCTATAGCTGGACTTCAATGTTCATAACAGATGTTTGCTGTAAGTAGGCTGAAAGTAAAGCAGAAAGCTCCTCTAGGAGCTTTCTGCTTTAATTTAAGCCTACCTAAAGCATTCTGTCTAAGGATGCAGGAAAAGTTCTTTATCAGGATATGGTAGAAGTATTCAAATGCTCCAGATATAAGAGGGAATAAACTGAGCAAATTCAACTTTTTCTCACTAATTTCAGCATGAACTCCTATGGTGCAACTACTCATTAGAATCGTCTCTTCGAGGCGATTCTAATGAGTAGTCACACCATAGGATTTAATGCAGATATGAAGATTTTAGTTTTTGAAATACTCTGCTTATTTGAAGCCCTACTAGAAGCATTATAAGTAAATTCTATGAGGAGTTGATAGGGACTTGAAAAATGCTTGTATGGAGGGAAAGGGTTAGAGAATTTCCACAGTTTAAAGTTTATGTCCCTGCTAAAATTAACAGTAATCAACTCATGTAGAAGTTATTTGAGCTCAAGATAAGAATCTCTTTCAATGTAAACAGTGTCAACCCAATTAGTTTAAATGTCAACCCAATTAGTTTAAACCTTTAAATATCAACAATTAAGGTTGTTTTAGAATCAAAGAAGACCAGGGTCCAAGGTTATAAAGCTTTTGAGTTGAGTCTGAGATCAAGCATTATTTTTATTTCAGTATTCTCAAGCATTTGAGCAAAAGCCCAAAATCTGACCAATCAAATACTTGAGAACAATCTTTTTCAGTTGAGTCTTAAATGGTTGTCAAGAATGAGATTGGTTAGATTTGAACAAAAGCTCAAAATCTCACCAATTAAATGCTTAAGGATGATCTCAGACTCAATTAAAAAGCTTTATAACATTGGGGCCTGGTTTACTGTAATGAAGTTCTTTGCAAGCAGCCAGATTTTAAAGTTAGCCTACTTGTTCAAAGAGGAAGATTTGTTTGTAAGTAATACAAAAACCTAACACTGCACCCCTTTTGAGAGTGCTAGTATATAAGGCCTTTAGGCTGTTGCTTCACTGGCTGTACGATTCAATGATTATCTAGGTTTTAGCTGAAGAAATTGATAGCATAAAACAAATCTTAGATATTAGATTGTTTGCCTTTCATCTTCATGTAGTGTTAATTTGATAGGTCTTCATTATTAGTAGTATGCAGCAATACTTGTGATAAAAGGCCATTCATAAAAGAGGCTTGTAGATCTCATATGGCAGATGCTTGCTTAACCCTTTACCCTAAAGCCTGTTGTCTAGTTTTGAAGACAGGTGACTACTTAAAGCAGGTTGAAAGTAAAGCAGATTGTGCCTTGAGGTACATTTTGCTTTACTTTCAGCCTGCTTTAACCATTTCCTCCCTGAAACTTCAAATGGACAATTCTAGTTTTCAATTTAGTCTAGTCCATTTTTGACTTTTTAGGGTTGAGTTTTACAATATATGTCAAAATGACAAACAGTGTATACCCTGATCAGAGGGCTCCTTAAGGAGCCCTCTGATCAGGGTCTACACTGTTTGCATAGGACAAGTCTACTCCTGACAGGTACTCTGTTTACAAATGACGCATATATGCACGACTAGGGTTCAAAGAGTTAAGCTACCATCTGCTAGGATATAGAAAATATTTTTAACGGTACATGTTTATGAGCTGCAACCTGTATTAAAGACTTTCTACAGACCTGGTTTTTGAATGGCCACTTATATACAAGTGCGATTGTGACTGGTAAAACAATGTTGAAAAATATTCACCACCATAAATCAAGCATTTCCATGGTGATATATATATGTGTGTGTTTCATGAATTGTGTCATTAATAATTTCTTCACTTTTCGACATGCATCCAGATCCATATGTTTCTGGTAGATATGATTATTGTTGTCCTGTTTTTTCTTAACAAGCATGTTGTCATAGCAACATTTTCCAAGAGAATTATTTATTTACTGGTAGTCATGTATCTGTTTGCTTGAATTTGTTATGTTATATATGTAATGTTTATGGATTTTTAAATCAACCCATTCACTACCCAATCATATTTCCATGGTTTTATTCTTGCTTGGGTGATTGAAGTGTAAAGTTAGACTCGACCATTAATGATCTGTGCCACAGTGAAATGTTAATATAAAGAGCACTTTTATTACCTCCCTTACCTTGTGTGGGTTATTTCCCTTTGTGCATTGGTTCCCCTCTCACAATGGTTATATGAATTGAGCACACATGTGTCTTGCTTGATCCAATAGTTAGAGTTTGTTGTCTGTTCAAAGTCATGCACAGAAACCTAGCTATATGGTTATGAAGTGACCCCCATGCAGTACTGCAATATCGTAGTGTTTATATAGACAGCGACAGCACAGTTAAAGCTAGGTCTACACAATTCTAGGCGAGTAGTAGGTGATTGCAGTCCGACCACGATAACTCAAACTGAATTTAGTCAAATTACACATATTTCAAAGTTAAAATGTGGCCTTGCCATGTTTTATCTATGAAATATGGGTAAATTTGACTTTTCGCCTCAAGGTATCAAAGAACAGAAGAAATACAGTAAATCCTGCATATTATACTAAAAAGAATGTTAATTGATTATATGAAAGACAGGTGATAGCTTAAAGCAAAGTGAAAGTAAAACAGAAAGCTCCCAAAAGAGCTTTCTGTTTCACTGTCACCTTGCTTTTAGCAGCCACCTGCCTTAAACACGAAATAATTCATGTAATTTATTGGTTGTAATAGAGAGGTTTTACTGTACAGGTTAGTTTGACTAAACTGAGTTTGAGGAATCAAGGTTTGACTGTAGTTTAACAAGTTTCATACATTTTCAACTGTACTTCACACAAACTAACTCCTTATTTTTGCCAAGCTTTATATACAGCAAGATAAAAAACAAAACACACACTAAAGGTAGAATATTCTAAAAGAAAGTTACTGTATTAAGTTCTTTTGCAAAACCTTTAATTTTATAAACAAATTTGCTTTATAACTAAATAGACGCTTTGAGATAATTTGAGGAGCATAGACCTTACAATATGATTAAGTTGTTACAGGGCTCCAGATAAGAGTGAGTAAAATGAACAAGTCCAACATTTTTTCACTTATTTTAGTACCAAATCCTATGGTGGTACTACTCATTAGAATCATCTCTTCGAGACGATTCTAATGAGTAGTGACACCATAGGGTTTCATGCAGAAATGAAGATTTTAGTTTTTGAAATACTCGTCTTATCTGGAGCTCTGTGTTAGTACTTTTTCGTTACCCATATAGATCTTTCTTCAGTTCATGTTAACTTGATTGGGTTGTAGCATTTAATTTACTATTAAACTTTTGTGATAAAGAGGGAAAGAATGACTATGGGATATCATTTTAAGTTTTCATGTCTGGACTATGTCTCTACAACCACTTGTAGGAATTTTATGAAACTTGTTAGGATGCATCACTACCAAGTAAAGATGTGCACAATGCATTTTCATTCAGTTTCATTTATTTACTCTTTCCTCCCTGAAACTTAAAATGAACAATCCCTGTTTCCATTTGAGTCTAGTCCATTTCTGACTTTTAAGGGTTATTTTTGTCAATATTTTACATTATGACAAACAGTGAATACCCAGATCAGAGGGCTCCATAAGGAGCCCTCTGATCTTGGTATTCACTGTTTGCATAGGACCAGTGCACTTTTCACATGTATACTGTTTGAAAAGGACGCCTATATGGGGGACTAGGGTTCAAAGGGTTAAAGAAGAATACAACATACTGTTTGAATGCTCACAAAGAAAATCTATTATTTTATCGGTTATGGCTCCCTCCTTTTTCTTTTTTCTTCAAGTTAATATAGAAGTTTTCCAATATCTTCATTTGCTTTCGATAACATAATATGTATTTATGAAATTTTGCGTATATTAAATTTATATAATTTTACATTAAGTGATGCATGGTGGCTTTACTTGTACGGGATTTTTGTTTTTGAATGATGGAACATTTTTGGTTTTGAGGTGTTTCCTTTTTATAAAACTTCATAAAATAATCTTTTAAAAGAACATTTTTATATCTTCAGCTAAATATCATTTCCATGTTACCTTAATTTAATCCATTACCCCATAGCCTGTCTCTAGTTTATAATACTGGTGATCAGTTAAAGCAGGTTGAAAGTAAAGCAGAATTTGCCTTAAGGCACATTCTGCTTTCCTTCAAGACTGCTTTAAGCCACCATCTGCAAGGATATAGAATATATTTCTTATGGTGCATATCCATGTCTGTATAAAATGGAACTATTTTCTTCAGTGGAGGAATGAAATAAA
The DNA here is from genome assembly GCA_922989275.2 of Gari tellinella. Classification (NCBI taxonomy): domain Eukaryota; kingdom Metazoa; phylum Mollusca; class Bivalvia; order Cardiida; family Psammobiidae; genus Gari; species Gari tellinella. Next base: position 39,986,234 of record OV277867.1, read on the forward strand.
GGTTTTGAAATAAAGGCGTTAAAATGTGTATCTATGGAGTAATGGGTTAAACCAGCTTACTTACTGTTGAATTAAGAAAGTTCTTATAATTCACTGCATCAAAGAATTGGCTACCATTGTTCAAAGTTAATTTGAAAATGCTTTATACATCTTCTTATGAAACAGCTAACAGAAAAATTATTTGAAGAACAAATTATTTGACCTAATGTTTATTTCTATGCCATCTTAGCCGGAGAATTTGTCGCCCTGAATCTGTCAGGGGACGCAACTCCAAATACTCAACGACGGAGTATGTTCTCTCGGGCCGTCAACACTTTACGCTCCAGCGGGGGAAAGAGCAGCAACAGTATGAGTCTTTATGCCAATTTTTGTATGACGCCTGCCTATACCTAAGGCAACAACACGTTCTATAACTTTACACAGAGACTCTATACCCTAACACATACCCAAGCATATAGTCTGTATACAGTGGAACATCAGGGATACAATAATAACATCACCGCTACCATAAGTTGTTAATAAAAATCCTAAGATTTCCCAATTTTCAAGCGTGACTTTAGAAGGTGTATCTTTAACTCTTTCCCTGCAAGGCTTTAGAACACTAACATTATTATGCAAACAGTTTGGAATCAGATCAGACACCGAGTAATACGACATCTGATCTGAATCTAAACTGTTTGACACCCATATCAATGTTTCCTATAAGTCAAAAAGGCATAAAATTCCAAATTTTAAGAGTAATCGAACAAACAGCCAAAGATTTCCGGAAAAAATTGTAGGTCCGGAGAAATAAAGAAAAATCCAAAGATTTTTTAAAAATCCTGAGAGATGGCAGCCTAATTACATGGCTTCGAGTGGAAGTAAATTTTAAAAGAGTTAATTTGTTCCATTGTATATAGATTGTATGTATGGCAAATTTTAAAGAATATCTCTTTTATCACTAGTCTTATAATAGTCAAGATTCTATTTCTCAACATTTCTTTAAATTCTGTTTGGGTTTATATCACAGAAAAACAATATCAATCTTTACTTTATTCTTGTTTCTTCATTTATTTGTTTTCTACCACACCAAACATACGAATCTACACACTTTCAGACATTTTGAAATCTTTTCCTTTTATTTGTGCAGTAAAACCAAAATATGCATGGCCACTCTAGTTTTGATTTTGATGTTAAAAAGACATGGCAGCTATAAACAGGATGAAAGATAAGGCAGAAAGCTCTTGAAGGAGCTTTCTTAATTGCTTTCATACTGCTTTAAGCAGCCACATGGCTCAGAAACCTGTTATAAGCTTTCTCTATGAGTGGTCACTACAAGGAAAAGTTACTGTAATCACTTAAAAAAAAGTTATCAGACTTTCACTCTCGCAGCTTTTAAGTTTTTCGGTTAAACCCTTTCTTTGATAGCATTTTTGTCAGGTATTCAGGACAGGTGGTTGCTTCAAGCAGATTGAAAGTAAAGCAGAAAGTTTGTCAACCTGCTTTAAGCATCAACCTGTATGAATATTAATAAATGTTTTTTTGGCCAGTTAATGGGTATGAGGGAAAAGGTAAAGGTTTACTATTACCCAATTGTCGATTTGTGCCAGGAACAGTGCATAAAAGGGCTTCTGAGGTCTTCCTCCACCTATAATTAGCTGGACATAGCGATATAATTGAAATACTGTTGAAAGCGACATAAAATCATAATAAACAAATAAAGGTTTACTACATTGTATTAAGGAAAGGGTTACTGATAATGGGAAACGCACAGGAAAGTTCAATCTCGCACACTTTTAAACACACTGCAGTATCATATTATTACTTGAGGAGTAAAGGTCAGTCACGGGAGGTAGCCTAAGTAGTCACTGCTTAACTCTCTGACCTATGAAACTTGAAATTGACTATTTCTCTTTTCAATTAAGTATTGTTCATTTTTGATGATTTAGAGTTATTTTTAACAACAAATTGCAAAATGACAAACAGTGCAGATCCTGATCAGAGGGATCCTATAGGATCCCTCTGATCTTGATCTCCACTGTTTGCATAGGACAAGTGTACTCCTCATAGGTGCACTGAGAAGGCTGCATCAGTAGGGTTCAATGGGTTAAAAGTCTTTGAAGATGTCAAGTTATAGAACCTGTGTATGTGTGTGAGTGTGCAAGAGCTCAATACCTTAAAGGCTCTGCTTATTATATAGAGAGCTGCCTGCCTAATAGACCCACCAGCCAAGCCATTGTTGTATGACCCTATATCGCTTGTGTCACCCCTATATGACCATATCTGCTGCATCAGAACCCATTTCATGTTACTACAATTAGAAAGTATAACATGAAACTTGTAGTAGTCTTGGGTTGCACCGTTGACACATGTTACCGTAATGATCCTAAGTATTGGGACAGACATACTTTTGACAAACAGTGTAGACCGTGATCAGACTGCTCCTGACGGAGCAGTCTGATCAGGGACTACACTGTTTGACATTCAGCTTGTACAACTTGTGCAAATTCCTATGTGATGAAATTAATTAGTTTAAATTTTAGGAAAATTATAGCATTTATACAGTGTCCCAATTTTTAGGATTTTTACGGTACTTATAGGCCTAATGTGCATCTGCATTATGCTTTTAAATAAAAAGTAGAAGTAGCTTAGCAAGATTTAGAGATGATAAGCTTTATTATTTTTATTTATTTTTTGGAGGATTGATTTTTGCTTTTTTGCATGAATTGCACCAAATTTTGTTGTTCACCTAAACGATTCTATGGCACTGTCATTTGATTAATTTCCATAAACCTATTTAATTCTCCGGTTATTGATGAATATTGACATTGGAGCTTCCAGATAAGTGGATTGTTTTGAAAAACTCAAATCTTTATGCCTGTTTAAAACCCAATAGTGTGACTATTCATTAGAATCATCTCTAAGAGACAATTCTAATGAGTATTCACAAAATTAGGTTTGGTTTGAATATAATGGAGAAAATCATTACCTAGTATATAGATTACTCCCTCTTATCTGGAGCCTTAAATTGGAGCCCAAAACAGTGAAGAATCAAAACTGACAGCTCTTGAATTATCTTATATATTACATGGCTAGTAAAATTAAGGAAAATTTCCCCATATGAATGAATGCAGACTACAATATCAATTTCAGACAGCTCCTTTTAGAAAACTGCAGACCCTGATCAGACAGCTACTTTATGAAATGTCTATTCTGGTTCCACACAGTTTTCAAAAATCATTTTTATCGCCTATTTACAGGGGAATGGTTAGAGCACACGACAAGCTAAACATCAGCCTCCATTCAACACGCATCAAACCTCCTTTTCGGAGTGGTCGTTTTAGTAGGGATGCCTTGTCATGAGTTGAAGTTTAGTTATGCATTGAGGCATTAAAAAAAAGTTTTGTTTTTCTGTTTTAGTTAAAGGTAGATGTATATCAAGTTATTAACCCTTTACTCTGTAGCCTTAAAGCAGGTTGAAAGTAAAGCAGAATACACCTTAAGGCACATTGTGCTTTACTTTCAGCCTGCTTTAAGTTACTGTCAGCTAAGATTTAGGAAATATTTCCTGTTACATTTTCATTACTTTATAAAATGGAACTTTTTTCCTCAGTGGAGGAATAAATTGAAAGTGTTAAAATGTGTATCTATTGAGTAAAGGGTTTAAGACTTTCCATACCGTATGTCTACTATTGAATGTTCAGCTTTTCACTGTAAACAAGATTAACTGTCCATAAAATTAATTTCTGCCAAAGGTTGCAATCGGAGCTTTTCAAATCCATTAACCCATTACCCCATAGCCTGTTTCTAGTTTTGAAGACAGGTGATCACTTAAAGCAGGTTGAAAGTAAAGCAGAATGTGCCTGAAGGCACATTCGGCTTTACTTTCAGCCTGCTTTAAGATAAAATCTGCTAGGCTATATAAAATATTTGTAATGGTAATTGTTCATGAGGGTATAAACTGGAACTATTTTCTTCAGCGGAGGAATAGATTAAATACGCTAAAAGTCGCCTCTATGGGGTAAAGGTTTAACATAATCACTAGCCACCACATATGGCTGATAACCATGCCCCTCCCCCAGTGTTGATAACTCCCCACACCCACAACCCCACCCTGACTCCATTGACTGTTCATTATCTAACAGTTGACTTGCAACTTGCATTTACAGTGGCAAAGCGGAGACGACTCACAGCCAGCTTAGAGGGTACCCATAATTCATTTATTAACACTTAGAATGCTAATATAACTTGAATAGCATTTGCAAATAGTTTGGATCCAAATCAGATGCCGAGTAACTCGGCATCTGATTAGGATCCAAACTTTTTGTCACTTGGATTAGTTTTTGTTTAAATGTTCTAAGGTTGTAATTTATTGCACAATTTATCCTAGCAGGAAGCAACTTTGAAGTGGGCAAGATTTTGTTGGCATTCGAAGGGTTAACTTCTCACTATCAGCTTCCACAACCTGTTAATGCCCAGAGAAAAGAATAAAGTGACAGCTGAAAGCAGGTTGAAAGTAAAGCAGCTTTACTTTTCACCTTGCTGTAAGTTGTCACCTGCCTTTTATCAGTTGTTCATATCTTTGCAATTTTTACTATGGAGAAAAAGGGTTAAGCCCGAGGACAGTTTGAAAAAGTGAGAAAGTCCTCTCAAGACAGCTTAATGCAGGACAAATATAAAGCAGAAAGCTCCTTTCGGAGCTTTCTGCTTTATATTTGCCCTGCATTAAGCAGCTACCTGTATTTAAAAAACTTGATATTTGGTATTGTTTTACGTTTGACCGGTTGTAATCCATTTGAAACAAAATGGTCAAAAGAGGAAGGCTAGATATATCTAAGACCAATGTAATCTGGGCATGACTAGTTGATCTAACACCTGCACTAACTTAACTGTCACATACGCTAACCCTTACAATACAAACATTATCAATAATCTAGGACCTTGCAAACAGAATAGACTCAGATCTAGTAATGCTATAATAGAAGTTTTCTTTTAGAAAAATGTAGTATAGCAATTTGTGTTTCCCGAAACAACGACACTGAGTAACATCAGTATGTTGTATTTTAACTCTTTCAACACCAATATACTCAATACATTTGAAAACAGTGTTGAATCCAGATCAAAGGGCTCTCTCAGATCAGAGTCTGCACTGTTTTCTAATTTAGACCAGTATTTATTAAACTACCCAGAATTCCAAGTAGACTGGTTCAAGTTTTGGTATCATAAAAGATCCATAAGGAAACCTACTAACCCACAAGAGTTACTCAGTGTTAAGGATTAAGTTAAGGATTTCATGTGATTTCAATCAGATCTAGTATCTCATATTAGTGAGAGGAATCAAGCTAAACCATTCAATGAATGGTGTCTATTAACCCATTACCCCTTAGCCTGTTTCTAGTGTTGAAAACAGATGACCACTGATCAAGGTCGACACTCTTTGCTAATTTAGAGCAGTATCTATTAAACTACCCAGAATTCCAAGTAGACTGGTTCATGTTTTGATAACTAAAATGATCCACAGGGGAACCTAATAACCCACAAGAGTTACTAAGTGTTGAAAGGGTTAAATCAGGTTGAAAGTAAAGCAGAATGCGCCTGCTTTAAACATCATTCTTATAGGCTATTGAAAACATTTTGTATGGGCACATTCATTTATGACTGTATAAAATGAAAATAGTTTTCTTGAATGAAGGAATAAATTAGAGGCGTATTTATGGGGTAATGGGTTAACACCATTCTTGGTAGTATAGTAAGGGTTACACTCGCTCTACAGTCCTCACTGTCTATGTACTATAGTATAGTAAGGGTTACACTCGCTCTACAGTCCTCACTGTCTATGTACTATAGTATAGTAAGGGTTACACTCGCTCTACAGTCCTCACTGTCTATGTACTATAGTATAGTAAGGGTTACACTCGCTCTACAGTCCTCACTGTCTATGTACTATAGTATAGTAAGGGTTACACTCGCTCTACAGTCCTCACTGTCTATGTACTATAGTATAGTAAGGGTTACACTCGCTCTACAGTCCTCACTGTCTATGTACTATAGTATAGTAAGGGTTACACTCGCTCTACAGTCCTCACTGTCTATGTACTATAGTATAGTAAGGGTTACACTCGCTCTACAGTCCTCACTGTCTATGTACTATAGTATAGTAAGGGTTACACTCGCTCTACAGTCCTCACTGTCTATGTACTATAGTATAGTAAGGGTTACACTCGCTCTACAGTCCTCACTGTCTATGTACTATAGTATAGTAAGGGTTACACTCGCTCTACAGTCCTCACTGTCTATGTACTATAGTATAGTAAGGGTTACACTCGCTCTACAGTCCTCACTGTCTATGTACTATAGTATAGTAAGGGTTACACTCGCTCTACAGTCCTCACTGTCTATGTACTATAGTATAGTAAGGGTTACACTCGCTCTACAGTCCTCACTGTCTATGTACTATAGTATAGTAAGGGTTACACTCGCTCTACAGTCCTCACTGTCTATGTACTATAGTATAGTAAGGGTTACACTCGCTCTACAGTCCTCACTGTCTATGTACTATAGTATAGTAAGGGTTACACTCGCTCTACAGTCCTCACTGTCTATGTACTATAGTATAGTAAGGGTTACACTCGCTCTACAGTCCTCACTGTCTATGTACTATAGTATAGTAAGGGTTACACTCGCTCTACAGTCCTCACTGTCTATGTACTATAGTATAGTAAGGGTTACACTCGCTCTACAGTCCTCACTGTCTATGTACTATAGTATAGTAAGGGTTACACTCGCTCTACAGTCCTCACTGTCTATGTACTTTGTTGCAACCACATCTTGAGCACACACCTCTTTCAAACTTTACAAAATATCAAAGAAAATACAGTAAAACCTCTCTATTACCACCACTAAGTTGTATTTATAGACAGGTGACTGCTTCAAGCAAGGTGACAGTAAAACAGAAAGCTCCTGAAGGAGCTTTCTGTTTTACTGTCACCTTGCTTGAAATAGTCACCTGTCTTTTATACGATCTATTAGCCTTCGTTTTAGTGGTCGTAATAGAGAGGCTTACTGTATTTATGAAAACTTAACTAAGACATCCACATTGTAAATTTAAAAAATTGTCTTGTAATTTAAAAAAAATTATGTCTTGCAAACAGTCAAATAGATGAAAAGGAAAACAAGAGAGCAAACTGCTTCTTACAGATATAGTTGTAATCGTCAATAATAAACACGTACAGGTAGAGGGAGTAAACTGAACAAATCCAACATTTTCTCACTCATTTCAGCACCAAATTCTATGGTGTTACTACTCACTAGAATGGCCTGGAAGAGACGATTCTAACGAGTGGTGACACAATAGGGTTTATTGCAGAAATAAAAGATTTAATATTCTGAAATACTCCCCTTATCTGAAGCCCTGTTTGTAAGGGTGTTTGTCAATATTGTTAATACCTTATGTCGTATGGGTACTCAGACTTTTTTGTGTGCACCCGGCATCTACTGATATAGAAAAACTGGTGATTGTATGGTCTGTGTATCTGTACGTGTTTAATTAGATTTTATGGTTTCGTCTAGCATCAACACCTAGATACTGATTCTGTACTTCTAATTGTCTAACAAACTAACAATATAATCAACATGAACTTCCAAAGTTCCCTATCATTCCACTGTGTACTATTCTATACCAGTAACTGAAGGCAAAGCTATGATGACTTCATCTTAACCCTTGTCAAGCTGTAACAAGAATTTGAAAATAGTTTTATCACATTTAACCCTAGCAATGCGTATACTCGTCATTAACAAGCAATGTATATGTAAAGAGTATACCTGCCCTATGCAAACAGTGTAGAGCCTGTTCAGAGGGCTCCGAAAGGAGCCCTCTGATCTGGGTTTACACTGTTTGTCATTTGGCAATAAATTGTTGAAAACAAGTCTAAATAGCTATAAAATGGATTATACTTAAATTGAAATTAGAATTTTCTATTAATCATTTCAGGGGTGAGTGCTGATCCAGCACTTGGTATCTGATCAGGATCTTAACTTGTTGTGATAAAGTTGGATGAGATGCCAAATTACCTGGATACAATTTACAAATATCTTTCAAAACTTGCTACTTTTACTTATCGATAATATATATAATTTTCCAGCTGCGGTACTTTTCTGAAACTATTCTGAAACGGTATAAACACTCTTTGTAATGATAATATAGCAAAATGAATATCAGAACCAAACATTAACTCTTTGCACGCTAGAAGCAGAATCATGATTATTTTTAGGACATTTGTAGACAACAATATTACTTAGCAGAGATAAAGCTGTTGTGTTGTCACTGTTGCGTGTATCTTATGTTTGCTGGTTGTTGCATTTTGGCAGTGTTTGTGCAAACTGGTGCCTGTGTCATATTGTGAAGTGTTTTTGTGTGCTATTGTGTTGTTGAAACAGCAATTCTTATTATAATCCACAGTCAAAATGGGGGTTCAGTGATGATTTGAAAGCTTAACCCCTCTCCTGCCACTAGTGTATATTGACACTTTTTGAAAACAGTGTAGACCTAGATCAGACAGCTCCTGAAGGAGCTATCTGATCCAGGTCCAGGTCTACACTGTTGTCTTATAGGATATGTCCAAAGATGAGTCTTTATTTCATTATCCAATGTTTAACCCATTACCCCATAAATACACCTTTTTACGCCTCTGATTTATTCCTCCTTTGAAGAAAATAGTTTAATTTATACAATCATAAATGTGTATAATAAGAAATATTTTCTATATACTGGTAGATGGTATCTTAAAGAAGGCTGAAAGTAAAGCAGAATGCGCCTTTAGGCGCATTCTGCTTTACTTTCAACCTGCTTTAAGTGATCACCTATATTCAATACTAGAAATATGCTATGGGGTAATGGGTTAAGTAAAGAAGATAAATATTCATAGTGGGCAGAGTTTTTGCTAATGAATATTCAGCAGGAGAAGGGTTTAGTTGTAAAATATGTTTGTGTAAACTATAGTAAGATTGAAAGCATTTTGATAGTAGATTATTAACTTATTAATGTAGTAAAGACCATCTATTATGATCACTTGAAATTAGAGGGGGCTGTGCTGTTAAGTAATTAAGACAGGCATTTTCTTAAAACAAAATCCAAGTACATGTATATAAGAAGACAGGTTACCACTTAAAGCAGATTGAAAGTAAAGTAGAATTTGCCTTAAGGAGCATTCTGCTTTACTTTCAATAGAATCTTTTTCTTATCTATTATGTTCATGAATGTAAAGAGGAGCTAATGAAGTTGAGGAATAAGTTAAAGGTGTAAAAAGGCGTAGTTATGGAGTAATAGGTTAACCCTTTCCCCCATAGAAGTGCCTTTTAGCGCATTCAGTATATTCCTCCACTGAAGAAAAAAGTTCCAATTTATAAAGTCATGAATATGTATCATAGGGAATATTTTCTTTATTCTAGCAGGTGGTAGCTTAAAGCAGGCTAAAAGTAAAGCCGAATGCGCCTTTTGGCGCATTCTGCTTTACTTTCAACCTGCTTTAAGTAGTCACCTGTCTTCAAAACAAAGATAATGGGATAAAGGGTTAAACACAGTTGAATATAGATGATTTGTACTTCCTACTATGAAGAAAAGGGTTCAACCCTTTCTCCCATAGAAGCGCCTTTTAGCACATTTAATTTATTCTTCCACTGAAGAAAATAGCTCTTATCTAATCAGTCATGATTATGTTTTATATCAAATGTTTTCCATATTCTAGCAGATGGAAACTTAAAGCAGGCTGAAAGTTAAGCAGAATGTGCCTTAAGGCATATTCTGCTTTAATTTCAACCTGCTTTAAGTGGTCACATTTCATCAAAACTAAAAATAGGCTATGGGGTAATGGGTTAAGCTGTCAGTGTCCTGATTCTACTATCAATGGGTCGTTCATTCAAGTGATTGTGATAGAGGGACCTTGCTGCATTAAACAATATTAGTTAAACTTTCATGCTGTTAATATCCAGTTGTTCAGTGTTAGCATTACTGCGAACCTAATGTTGTTTTCTTGGGAATGTTTATACACTTTTGGAAGCATTTTAGACAAAGTAGCTGTAATTTTATACATGTATATATAGGGCTCTATGCAAGAGGGGGTTAGATAAACATTTTCCCATAGTCTTCACCAAATTCTATGTTGTGATTCCTCATAAGAATAACATTTTCGAGATGATTCTAATGAGAAGTCACAACATAAGGTTTAGTAGAGGGATTATTGTTTTTGGATACTTCGGTCCCTTATGTGGAGCTATGTATAATGCAGGGATCCAGATAAGAGGGGGGTAAACTGAACAAATCCAATATTTTTCACTTATTTTAGCACCAAATCCTATGGTGTTACTACTCATTAGAATCGTCTCTTCGAGATGATTCTAATAAGTAGTGACACCATAGGGTTTAATGCAGAAATAAAGATGTTAGATTTTAAAATACTCTCCTTATCTGGAGCCCTGATAATGTACATGTATATGTCATTTATAATATTATTTATTTATCATAATATACATGTATAACATACACATTAGTCAGTGCATACTCATCTTCTTATTGTCACCATAGTATAATAGTTAAATTAAGATTTCTACTTTTACAGTTTTAACGTTACCACGGAAACCAAGAAGAGGCTATTTTCCAAGTAAAAACCCATATTAATACTCTGCCCTGCTCGTGAATGCGGAGTTGCTCTTAATGCATGCCATTTTGTACAAGTGGAGTGTCACATGACTGTCACATGATGAATGTTTCTATTTTTAGCTTGAATGCTGTTCAGGTGTATCTATAGTTGTCACCCTTGTCACTTGAACACTTAGTTAGGACCGTTTGTGATGACCTGTAGATCAACACTGTCATGATACATATAGAAATAGCATACAGTCGAACTTCGATATCTCGAACTTGTTTAACTCGAACTATCAGATAGATCTACATATGAACTGCATTATTTCATGCTCGGTTAAGTCGAACATACCCATATTGCAAAGTTAAAACGTGGCTAAGCCACGTTTTAACTTTGAAATACGGGTATGTTCGACAAAACCGACTTCGAGACATCTAAGTTCGACTGTATAACCAATCATTAAATTTGATATAATATAAGTAGTACAAATGTATATAAACACCCTTAATGAAGTTCTTTATCTCAAACATTGCTAAACCTTTTCTCGCTACTAAGTCATATTGACTTCTTTTGAAAACAGTGTAGACCTAGATCAGACAGCTCCTAAAGGAGCTGTCTGATCTGGGTCTGCACTGTTTTCTTATAGGCTGTCTTACTCCAGTCTGCTTTCTTTTCTGCGGATTTGTTTTCCGTACTTTATTTGGCAGTGTAATAGTTAAGATGAGAGCTATGAGAGTTTTACATATGAATATTGAGCAGACCAAGGGTTAGATAAAAAAAATAGAAATATTTGTAATGTCGAAGATGGATATGAATGAAGACATATACATGTATAATACACTGAAAGCATTGCAGTTATGTAAAACTTGTAATAATCAAGTATTAAAAGTAGGAGCAGGTCATGATGTGTTAATTCTCTTGGAGCTTTCTGCATTACTTTCATCATGCATTTACTGGCCAAATGCTTTAACCCGTTACCCCATAAATACGCCTTTAATTAATTTCTCTACTGAAGAAAATAGTTCCAACTAATACTGTCACAGATAAAAAATCATAAGAATTTTTTTCTATATTCTAGCAGATAATAGCTTAAAGCAGGCCTTAAGGCACATTCTGCTTTACTTTCAACCTACTTTAATTATGTGGTCACATATCTTTAAAACTAGAAACAGGCTATGGGGTAATGGGTTAAAGACTTTTTATGATTTTCTGAAAGGTCATTGAAATAAATCATTTAGCAATATGAAGAATATGATATTTGTCTGTGTGTCTGTACAATTAAAATAAGGTAAACTAGTCAAGATATTTAAAGTTAGAATTTACTATTGATAAGCAGTTAACTTTTCTTTGATTGTCAAATTGAAAATGAAATTTAAACTCTTCTTGCAAGTTACTTTGACAGATACTTTTCTTAAACACCTTTGAGATTATAACACGTTTATTTCTTTCATTGGGTTTTTCTATCCTTACAGAAGTCTGTTTGAAATTTTAAAAAACCCATAAAAAGTGTCTATGCATTTCGTTTAAAATAAACAACTCCGTTTTCACCCATTCTGTTTATAATACCCGGAGCTTTTCTTTCAATGAATCTTCATTCTAACTGCAAAAATTGGCATTTATTTTGCTTTTGTGTAAAGAGATAATAATAAGGATCTCTCATACATTTTTGACCCTGAACTAAGTAATAACATCATGAATTATATTTGTATTAAACTGTTAAGCCCTATGAGACTCTTACAAGCATCATTTACAAACAGTGGACTTGTGAAGAGTACACTTATGATATCCTATGCAAACAGTGTAGACTCCTATTAGGCGCCCTCTTTTTACCTATTTGCAGTATACAATGTTTTGTATAGAAGACCCCCTAAATAGTTATAAAATGACTAGACCTGAATTGTTTTGTAAATACATTATAAATGTACAAGAAAGTGACTAACATTGAACTAAAACACTGTATGATGATACCCATAGCTTAACCCTTTACCCAATAGCCTGTTTCTAGTTTTGAAGAAATGTAACCAATTATAGCAGGTTGAAAGTAAAGCAGAATGCGCCTTAGGGCGCATTCTGCTTTACTTTCAGCCTGCTTTAAGCTACCCTCTGCTAGGAATTATATAATGTTTTTTATCGCACATGTTCTTGACTGTACAAATTGGAACTATTTTCTTCAGTGGAGTAATAAATTATAAAAGGCGTATTAATGGGGAAGAGGGTTAACCTACCATACACATACAGTATTGTCCAGTACGACACTCAGTGAACATGTGGCTTTTGAAACAAATCATTTCTGTGTTGATATATTGTTTGTTGGTAAATCTGTAAGAAATTCTCAACGATTAGTTCCAAACTGGTGAATAATTAAAACATACTCTTTCAACATCATGGACCTGTTTAACATATACTCGTAACATTTGAAAATGGTGTAGATCCTGCTATACACTGGATCCTATAGGAGCCCTCTGGTCAGGGTCTACAATGTTTGCTGATTTAGAGCAGTATTACTAAACTACCCAGAATTCCAAGTAGACTGGTTCATGATTTTATAACTAAAAATATCCACAAGGGAACCTAATAACCCACAAGAGTTATTTAGTGTTGAAAGAGTTAACATGTACAGTCGAACCTCTTCCAAACTCACTAAACTAAAAATCCAAGGGTTAAAATTCAAATATGGCTTACCAACATTTTAGCTTGAAAAGAATATTAGTGTGTTCGACTTGAGCCTTTACTACTTTCAAATTTTGAAGATGGGTGACCACTTAAAGCAGGTTGAAAGTAAAGCAGAATCATTGCAGAATGCCCCTATAGCGCATTCAGAAAGAGCTATAGATACATTCTCCTTTACTTTTAGCCTGCTTTAAGCTACTATCTGCTAGAATATAAATATTTCATACCATACATGTTCATGACTGTATAAATTGGACCTATTTTCTTAAGTGTAGGAATGAATTAAAGGTGTGTGAATGCTTAGTTATAGAGTAATAGGTTAAAAAATGAGTTTTAGTTGTGATGGTTCAACGGTATAATTAACAAGCTTAAGCTGGATGTAGTGATACTAACAGAATGCTTCTGAATATGTGTGTGTGTGTGTGTGTGTGTGTGGATAGTGAGGATATTATAGCGATAATAATGCTTGCAAATGATATAGACAGGGATTGATGATAGTGCTTGCAAATGATATAAACAGGGGTTGCAGGAATCCGTAATGGCTTAAAAGTTAACTGCAGTCAGACTTGTGTCAAGCCGACATTCAAAAGGTCAGGCATTTGTTAAGACAGGTGGATACTTAACCCATTACCCCATAGCATGTTTCTACTTTTGAAAACAGCTGACTACTTAAAGCAGGTTGAAAGTAAAGCAGAATGCGCCTTAGGGTGCATTCTGCTTTACTTTCAGCCTGCTTTAAGCTATCATCTGATAGAATATAGAAAAATATTTATTTTGCTACATATTCCTGACTGTTTAAATTGGAAATATTTCCTTCCATGGAGGAATAAATTAAAGTCGTAAAAAGGCATATTATGGGGTAATGGCTTAATGCAGAACTAAATGGAGGCAACTGCCTTAACTCTTTCAACACCTTTGACCTGTTTAAAATATGTTCATTACATTTTCAAACAGTGTAGACCCAGATAGGAACCCTCTTATTATGACGGAACCCTATGATCAGGGTATACACTGTTTGCTACTTTTGAACAGTATTTATTAAACTACCTAGAATTCCCAAGTAGACTGGTTTATGTTTTGGTAACTAAACAGATCCTCAAGGGAACCGAATAAGCCACTGGAGTAACTTAGTGTTGAAAGAATTTAATAGCAACCTGGTTTTTTTTAGAACTTTGTGCCTTGCCATTGAATGAATGCTTTATACAAGTGTTACAAACTGTTTATGATTGTAGAAAGTGAAATGAGTTTTGAAAAATTTGATATCAGTTATCAATGATTTCAGAGAGGTTCATTAATTACAGGGCTGCCATAAATTGACATGAAAAATCCTAAGATTTCAAAATTTGCAGTTTTCAAGTGCGATTTAACGAATCGTACCTTTATCCCATAGCCTTTTTCTTGTTTTGTTGACATGCGAACACTTAAAGCAGGCTGTACGTAAAGCAGAATGCGCCTTATGGCGCATTCTGCTTTACTTTCAGCCTGCTTTAAGCTACCATGAACTGGGAAAAAATCCGGAGATTTAGGAAAAATCCGGAGAAATGGCAGCCCTGAAGTTAGTTAAGATAACATTTAACTCATTATAAAGAACAACCGTATACTTTTACAAAGTTTGCCTTAAGTTGTTCTTATAGTATAAAAGTAAATGTCATTGTTTTTGTCAAACAACAAGCTTAGATGTATTAATCCGTCTCCTGCTTCTAGGATACATTGATGGTTTTTAAAACAGTGAAGACTCAGATCTGACAGCTCCTAATTCTAAAGAAGCTGTATGTTCAGGGTCTGCATGGTTTTCTTGTAGTTTCTGTCTCACATGAGTCCGCTGTCTTTCCTGAAAAAAAAAATAATTCAAGTATTTCATTTGCCGATGTAGTAGTTCATTATAAAAGATGCTCCTTGTAGGTAGAGTTGCATATACAGTGAAACCTCTCTATTACGAACACTAAATTGTGTCAATTATTGGGTGTTAAAGACAGGGGACTGCTAAAAGAAAGGTGGCAGTAAAACAGAAAGCTCCTTTAGGAGCTTTCTGTTTTACTGTCACCTTGCTTTAAGCTGTTATCTGTGTTATATACACTCAATTGGCTTTCTTTTTAGTGGTCGTAATAGAGAGGTTTTACTGTAGGAATATTCAGCAGGAGAAGGGTTTAGGTTTCTTCAGCCAAGCACTACTTTAACCCATTACCCCATAAATACGCCTTTTTACGCCTTTACTTTATTCCTCCACTGAAGAGGAAAGTCCCATTTTATACAGTCAGAGAATGAAGTTTTTATATCCTATCAGATGATAGCTTAAAGCAGGCTGAAAGTAAAGCAGAATGTGCCTTAAGGCACATTCCGCTTTACTTTCAACCTGCTTTAAGTAGTAAACTTTCTTCACAACTAGAAAGGCTATTGGGTAATGGGTTAACAACTATTGCATAGGCTAATAAAAATAAGGAAGATTTTCTAATGATGCTATGGCTAGTTTTCTAAGCAGTTACTTTCTATTGATCAATGCAATACTTTAATATTGTTTTCAATTTTTGTGCAATGCAGAGCTCCAGATAAGGGTAGTATTTCATAAACTAAAATCTTTATTCTCCATTAAACGCTATGTTGTCACTTCTCATTTGAAATTATTCTAATGAGTAGTAAGGTAACACCATAGGATTTGGTACTGAAATAATTTAGAAAATGTTGGGATTTATTCAGTTTACTCCCTTTTATCTGGAGCCCTGGTAATGGCAAGACGTCTTAATTCTGTAGAATTCTTGTTTCAATGTTGTTTTGATCCTTTATTCTGACACCTTGCTTTATCTATTTCAAGCTTTGACCAGGATCGGCAGTGTGAAGGATAAGTCTAAAACCAATACGCTGGACCCTGGTCGCTTCTCACACCCCAATGGAGACCTGGACAGAGCTGGGGACTTGATAGACAGCTCGGTACAGGGGCTGAAGAAAGTATCCCTGTATGTGCTGGGAGAGAAAACACAAATGAAGGTGAGGGTTTGTCTCGCAGTGATAAATTGGTTAAAAATTGAGACTTACACCAGGGTTCCAGATAAACGGAGTATTTCAAAAACTAAAATCTTTATATCTGTATTAAACCCTATGGTGTCACTACTCATTAGAATCTTCTCTTTGAGATGATTCTAATGAATAGTAACACTATAGGATTTGGAGCTGAAATGAGTGAGAAAAGGTTGGATTTGTTCAGTTTACTCCCTCTTATCTGGAGCCCTATTACACTTAGTTTATTTTGAAATTGACATTGTATGATATTAACCTACTGTTGTCCTGCATTTATAAGTATACTTTATCTTGGAAGGTTTCATGAGTAACTAGAATGTTTGGGACCTCAGATTCAGTAAAACCTCTCTATTAGGACCACTAGAAGGCTAATTGATTGTATAAAAGACAGGTGACAGCTAAAGCAAGGTGACAGTAAAACAGAAAGCTCTTAAAGGAGCTTTCAGTTTTACTGTCATTTTGCTTTATATCGTCACCTGTCATAAACACCTAATAATTAACACAATATAGAGATCGTAAAAGAGTGTGTTTTACTTGACTTTCAGTTGAGGGAACTTCGGTTATCAAAGGTTTGACTTTATACAGTAGTATTATTAGAGGTTCAAGTATACCTTTATTTGTTACAGGGCATCAAACTGGAGTCCTTCCCCAAGTGTGATTTCATTCCTGTAGATTTCTACGAGGTTCGGCACGTTAAGGCCAGTTTCAAGAAGCTGATGCGAGCATGTGTGCCAAGTTCGAGCCCCGGACCTGACAGCTCATTCCATGCAGCAGTGGAGGAGACTGGTTGGTTGCCTCAGGTAAAACTACACTTAGGTCTCAAGACTTGAACACGATAGTACTTAACAGGATTCAAGGTTATAAAGCGTTTTGAGTCTTAAGTCATTCTCAAGCCTAGGCTCAAATCTGACCAATCAAGTGCTTGAGAACGGTCTCAGGCTCAACTCAAACTCTTTATAACCTTGTCGCCAGAACCCTTGATAAGTTTGGCATTTCATACACTAAATTCCTTATGTCTTAACAAAACTCCATGTTGGGACCACTCAATAGAATCGTATTTTTTTAAGACAGTTCTATTGAATTGTCACAACAAAGAGTTTGTTAAAGATATAATTGAGAATATAGAAATGTTTGGTGTAGTCACATATATGAATATTCATCAGGAGAAGTGTAAAGTTTAATTTTTACATCATCCCTTTATTCCATAGTCCTGTTATATTTTGAAGACAGGTTACCACTTAAAACAGGTTCAAAGTAAAGCAGAATGTGCCTTATAGAGCACATTCTGCTTTACTTTCAGCCTGCTCTAATCTACCATCCACTAGAATATATAATTTTTTTTACTATGATACCAATTCATGACAGTGTAAATTATACCTATTTTCTTCAGTGGAAGAATAATTTAAATGTGTTAAAATGTGTATCTATGGTGTAAAGGGTTAAAATGATCTATTTACAGATTCAGAGTATCCTACAGTTGGCTGGAGCTACAGTAGACTTACTGGATGTCCAGCGGGCATCCGTCATGATCTGTCTAGAGGACGGCTGGGACGTAACCACTCAGGTAGTGTCTGTAGCCCAGATCCTTCTTGACCCATACTACAGGACCCTAGAGGGATTCAGGGCCCTTATAGAGAAGGAATGGCTATCATTTGGGCACAGATTTACCCACAGAAGTAACCAAACCCAGGCTAACCAGGCCAGTGGGTTTGCCCCAGTCTTCTTACAGTTCTTGGATGTTGTACACCAGGTGAGTTAACCCCTTTAAACCAGAGTGACATGTGAACATGCCTTTTACAATGTACTTGTGATAGGTATTCACTAAAACCTCTCTATTACAACCACTAAATTGTGTTAAATATCAGGGGTCTTAAACAGATGACTGCTTAAAGCAAGGGGAATTAACTTTGACTTGACTTGATCCTGAGTTTATTTTTCAACTGCTGCGGGTGTCCCAGGAACTGGGGTAGGCAGCAGGTGGCTAGAGTGTCTAACACCCTGTCTCCACGCTTATCTATGCTTGCAAGGCTGCAGATGTTCAGGCCAGCCTTTACACAGTCTGACCAAGACTTTCTTGGTCTCCCTCTACCTCTGGAGCCTGGAATGGCCATACTCATGATTGAGTTGGTGCATGAAGAGGCACAAACGACATGTCCATACCACCTCTGTTTTACGTTCACCTTGCTTCAAGCATTACAATTACAAACAGTGTAGACCCAGATTAGAGGGCTCCTATAGGAGTCCTCTGATCTGGGTCTATACTGTTTGCTAAATTAGACCAGTATTTATTAAAATATCCACATTTCCAAGTAGACTGGTCCATGTTTGGTAACTAAAATGATCCACAGGGGAACTTAATAACCCCCAAGAGTTGAAAGAGTTAAAATGAAGAAACGTTAAGAGGAGTCTGCCTTGATGCTCATCTGATCTGGATCAAAACTGTTTGCATATATCAGTCAAATTGTGATTGGCAGAAATAGTATTAAAGAGAATTTTAATCAAAACTATCTATCCATCCATCAACACATGTTCATATTTTCTGCTTCAGGTACACTGTCAGTTTCCTCTGTCTTTCGAGTTCAACCAGTACTTCCTTAAGTTTTTGGCCTACCATTATGTATCAAACCGTTTTCGCACGTTCATGCTAGACACGGAGTTGGAACGTATGGAGCACGGCTGGCTCCTAGAGGAGAAAAAGGCGCTGCATCTGGACACTTTCGAAGAGGACGCTGGGTTTTCTCCGAAGCATTTCCAGCAGTCAACAATGGGTGTTGCAATATGGGACTACATAGACAAACATCACAGGAAGTCACCAATATTCTACAACTTCCTGTTTAGTCCTGCTGACCAAGATGTGGTAAGTACGCTAGGCCAGGGTTCCAGATAAGGGGGAGTAATCTGAACAAATCTAACATATTCTCACTCATACTGCACCAAATCCTATGGTGTTACTACTCATTAGTAGTGACACCATAGGGTTTAATGCAGGAATAAAGATTTTAGTTTTTGAAAAACTCCCCTAATCTGTATCCCTGCTAGGCCAATGTAAAATAGTCATTTACAGACCGTATACCTGTGAAAAGTTTTCTTTTTTATGCAAACAGTGTAAACACTTAGGAGCCCTCTGATTAGGGTCTGCACTGTTTGGTATTTAGCAATGCATTGTTAAAATCAAACTTGAATAGTCTCAGATGGACTAGATTTTATTGAAAATTGGAATACTTAATTAAAGGTTTCAGGGGTGAATGAGTTAAGACAGGTGGTTGTTAGTAGACTAGAATAAAAGCTGAAAGCTCCAGTAGGGGTTTTTCTGCTTTACTTTTAGTCTGCTTTGTGAACCCTCCTATCAGGTTGCGGAAAACCTTTCAGGATAGAAACATGAAAAGGCACTTCTATGAGGAACTGGTAATGGCGGAGTTTTTAGCTCACCTGGCACGAAGTGCCAAGGTGAGCTATTGTGATCGCCCTGTGTCCGTCGTCAGTCCGTCCGCACAACCGAAATGGGTTAGAGGGCCTTTTCTGGCCAGATAACAGTAAACATAACAAAAGAAGACAATAGAGTTCATTCCGTAACAATAGAATAAGGGGCCATGGCCCGTTATTCAAACAAAAGAAAATAACAAAAGAAAAGGCCCTCTAACCCATTTCGGTGGCACGTCCGTCCGTCCGTCGTCAAACTTTTTCTTTAAAGATCTTCTTCTCAAAAAACACTGGGCCAATTTCATCAAAACTTCATAGGATTGTTCATTGTAGGGTACTCTCTCAGATTTCTTCAAATATAGGTGATCCAGTTGAAATTGTATTGCAACCAATTGAAAAAAACTTTAAAAATCTTCTTGTCCAAAACTACTGGTCCAAATTGAAAATAATTTTACCCAAATGCTCCATGGGTGACTGTCTATTAGATTTCTTGAAATAATTTTCCTATCTCAAAAAACCTGGCCGCTAGTGGGTGGGGCAGATTTTCCTTATATGGCTATATAGTGAAAACTTTAAAAATCTTCTCCTCAGAAACCGCTGGTCAGATTTGAAAGTAATTTCACACAAATGATTCATAGGTGACCCTCTACCAGATTTCTTAAAATAATTTTGTTATCTTAAAAAAACATGGCTGCCAGTGGGTGGGGCAAGTTTTCCTTATAATTACTGTATAGTAAAAACTTTAAAAATCTTCTTGTCTGAAACTACATGTCCAAATTGAAAATAACTTTACACAAATGATCCATTGATGACCCTCTACCAGATTTCTTAAAATAATTATGTCATCTTTAAAAAAAAGTCGCCAGAGGGTGGGGTAAATTTTCCTTTTATTACTGTATAGTAAAAACTTTAAAAATCTTCTTCTCTGAAACTACTTGTCCGAATTGAAAATAATTTTACACAAATGATCCATTAATTACCCTCTACCAGATTTCTTAAAATAATTTTGTTATCTTACAAAACATGGCCGCCAGTGGGTTGAGCAAGTTTTCCTTATATTACTGTATAGAATTTTTTTTAAAAAAAACCTTTCCTCTGAAACTACTGGTCCGATTCAAGAATAATTTGACAGAAATGATTCATGGGTTTCCCAAATCACTTGTTCAATTTGACGTCACCATGACCGTAACCATGGGTACCAGGTGAGCGATTTAGGGCCGCATTCGGCTCTTGTTACATCTTGCTTTAAGCAGTCACCTATGACTCTTGGTCAGGACTTTCTCGTCATCATCGATATTTAGATTTACATGCAGGTGCTAATGCATTAGCATCATCCACTTTGTTGGGCCCCCTTTCCAGGTAGCTTGCTAACTGCATGCATAGCAGATCTCACATTGGATCTCCATACTGAATTGGCTTTCTGATTCAGCATGTTCGTCTGTGATTTTCTAGGTGCTGAGACCCTACTCCAATCTGTCGAACATGAAAATCTGGGACTACTACACTGTAGAGGATTTGGCCCATGGCCCAGCCTATGACATCGAGGTCGTCCAGAAGGAAATCAAGCAGAATGAGGACACAGACTCCATGGACGTGATTGGAGAGCAGCTGCGTAAGATAATCAATGGTTGCTATGACAGTGTTAGTCTGCAGGAGCCAGATCACTTCCAGTGGCAATTTCAGGTGAGTTATCTCCCTTGTTTATTTGGTGACACATATCTTGATAAATGTTTTCTGCATGTAAAATTGATACCTGCACATGAATCCAAAATGACTCATTTTGTATTTTGTGACTGACAAAACATTAAGGATAGTTTAACCCTTAGCCCGCCAAATAAATTGTCGTCTGCTATATTTCTCGTCTGCTTCAAGTTTCAATGTGCTTCAAAGGTGCTTAAAATTGCTGAAAATGTTGTCCGAGTGTCAAACAGCTTGGATCCGGATGAGACGCCGAGTTACTCGGCGTCTCATCCGGATCCAAGCTGTTTGCATATGGAGCTATAGTCGTGAGTGGCAGGCTAAGGGTTAATACTGACTGGATCTTGATGAGATGTAAGCATCTACCTGTCAGGGTGCAGGAAAGGTTCAAATTGCTTATTATCAGGGCCTGTTAGAAGCATTAACCCATTACCCTATAGCCTGTTTCTAATTTTGAAGAAAACAACGCAAAGCAAGTTAAAAGTAAAGCAGAATGCGCGTAAAGGCGCATTCAGCTTTACTTTCAGCCTGCTTTAAGCTACCATCTACTAGATTATGGAAAATATTCCTTATGATACATATTCATTTCTGGGAAAAAAATAGAGGCGTAAAAAGGCGTATTTTTGGGGTAATTGGTTAAAATGCATTTGTATGAGGAATAAGTAAAGGCATCAAAAGGCATTTCTAAGGGTTTAAAGTTGCTACTTTACACGAGTTTGACAGAATCATGTTTCTTTACATTGTAGGAAATCCATAAGATTGAACAAGATCTTGGCCACCTGCCAAGGAAATGGAAAAACCTCTGGGACAAGATGGAGGGTCCTTCTCGCGACCCCTTGCCCCGCCAGTCATCCTTCAACATTCAGCTTGCTCGGTCCCATGGAAGGTCCATACACAAGAGGTCGACCCTGGAGATTCTTGTCAAGGGGAAGATGTTGGGTGAGGTAGCGCGGCAGTTTAGCCAGCCACACAGGTTTGAGGAGTGTACCTTCACCACGGCGGTATACTGCGAGTACTGCTCTACTCTGCTCTGGGGACTCCTGAAAACAGGCAAGTACCGTCTAAAGCAGTTAACTCGTTCAACACTATGGACCTGTTTAAAATGTACATGTATTCATTACGTTTGAAAACAGTGTAGATCCAGATCAGAGGGCTCCTATAGGAGCCCTCTGATCAGGATCTGCACTGTTTTCTAAGTTAGACCAGTATTTATAAAAACTACCCAGAATTTTAAGTAGACTGGTTCGTATTTTTTTGGTAATTAAAAAGATTCACAAGGGAACCTTATAACCAACAATTGTTACTTAGTGTTGAAAGAGTTAAACTGTTGTCCTGGTGCAATACTATCTGCTTTAAATTGTCATACTGTAAAAATCCTAATAATGTGGACACCCTGTGTAAGTGCTCTTTAACAAATTGCTTTGATCTCAAAGGTTCAAAATGTGAAAACTTTAAGACCTCAGAATCAGTATGGTTTGTAAAATTTGTTAAATTGATATTGGTGCTTTTATTTAAGAAACTGAAAGATGAGTTTCAAACAGCTTTAAGCTTGCTAGGACATAAGAATTATTGTCTTCTGGTGCATAGTCATGACTGTATAAAGTGTAATTATTTTCTGTAGTGGAGAAATAAATTAAAGGTCTAAAAAAATGTGTATTTATTTGGTAATGTGTTAACCCTTTGAACCCTAGTCCCGCATATAGGCGTCCTTTTCAAACAGTATACATGTGAATAGTACACATGTCATATGCAAACAGTGAAGACCCAGATCAGAGGGCTCCGAAAGGAGCCCTCTGATCAAGGTCTTCACTGTTTGTCATAATGCCAAACATTGACAAAAACAACCCTTAAAAGTCAGAAATGGACTAGACTAAAATGGAAACTGGAATTGTCCATTTAAAGTTTCAGGGAGGAAAGAGTTAACACATAGTTTACTGTACATTCATACCCGCAGGAATGCACTGCACAGACTGTGGCTACAACTGCCATGAAAAGTGTATGCCATCGGTTCCCAAGAACTGTACCAAGCTGAAGGCTGTTAGTGACACGGGAACCAGTACATCTAGTATCTCCAAGCCTAGCGGGTCAGAGGCCAGCTCTGTACATGGAGGAGAGAGAATCTGTGAGTTTGTGGCATAGTATTAATTTTTTTATACGCCAACCTCTAAAGGTGGTCGTATATTGGTGTGGCCCTAATCGTATGTTCGTTCCTCCGTCTGTCTGTCCATTCGTTGTCCATCAACATTTGGTTTTCCGGAGGTTTTTTTCGGAAAACTATTGGGAGGATATTTATGAAACTTCACGCAATTGTTATATGCATAAAGATCTGAATTTGAGTCCATTTTCAGGTTCATTCGATTTGTTGCTATAGAGATATCTGCCCCTGATGTACTCAAATATTCTATAAAAGGCTGCCGGCGGGTGAATTATGTACCGTTTGCATTGCTCTCCTTGTCTTAAACCTTTTGAACTGCTTAAATTCTACAATTGTTTATTTTTTCTCTGCATTTGCAGTCTAAGTTATAAACATTTCTGAACCAGTTCCTACGCCATGTTAATGCTGTGAAACATATAAAACGACAACCTTTTAAAATTCTGACGTTCATTTTAGTCTTGAGTGGCAAACAGTTTGGAGTCTGATTGGACACAGGTTACCCAACATCTCCTGTGACAGCTTAACTCTTTAAACCCTAGTCACACATACATGCGTCATTTGCAAACAGCGTACATGTGAGGAGTTCATTTGTCCTATGCAAACAGGAGCCCTCTGATCAGGGTCTACACTGTTTGTCATATTGACATATATTGTAAAAATCTACCCTAAAAAGTCAAAAATGGACTAGACTAAATTGAAAATTAGAATTGTCCATTTTAGGTTTCAGGGAGGAAAGGGTTAAAGCAAGGTTACAGTAAAAACAGCAAGCTTTCTGTTTCCCTAGCTGTCACCTTGCTTCAAGCAGTCACCTGTCATAAACATCTAATAATTAACACAATTTAGTGGACCTAGTAGAGAAGATTTTCTATATTTAATAACACAATTTAGTAAGTCTTAATAGAGGGGTTTTACTATGTGATTTTTGTCGTGTGATACAGCAGTGAGCACCATGTCCACGACGTCACACACGTACAACCACTACACACTATAATAATTAACACAATTTAGTGGTTGTTATACTATGTTATTTTGTCATATGATACAGCAGTGAGCACCATGTCCACGACGTCACACACGTACAACCACTACACACCATAATAGTTAACACAATTTAGTGGTTGTTGTACTACCGGTATGTTATTTTGTCATATGATACAGCAGTGAGCACCATGTCCACGACGTCCCACACGTACAACCACTACACACCATAATAGTTAACACAATTTAGTGGTTGTTATACTATGTTATTTTGTCATATGATACAGCAGTGAGCACCATGTCCACTACGTCCCACACGTACGACCACTACACACCTAGCTCAGGGGAACACAGAACACACGAGGGCTACCTCTACAAGAGAGGCGCACTGCTGAAAGGTTGGAAACAGAGATGGTTTGTCCTAGACTCTATGAAACATCAGGTAAGACAGCAGTGAAGAATCAATTTTTACCTGGCTCCAAGGTTATAAACAATAGAGTTGAGTCTAAGATTGTTCTCAGGCATTTGATTGATTATAACCTTGGACCCTATAATCTAATAAGAAATTGTAATAAGAAAATAACAAATTATTGTCAATCCAAGGTGGTTTGTGCTCAAGACCCTGAAACATCTGGTAAGAAATAAATGCAGCATGTTTTTACTCTTTCAATGCCATGGACGGCTAGTTTACTTCAACATATATATACTTACAGTGAAGAATCTGTTATTCTTTCCCGTTTAAACGCAAACATACGCAAACGCAAAGCACTAAACCGTAGAAAAGAACAACTTTTGGACAATTCTAATATTTCATGTTTATCTTGGTGGCAAACAGTTTGAAGCCTGATCAGACGCCGGGTTAGCCGGCGTCTGATCTGGCTCCAAACTGTTTGCACTGCAAATAATAGTTTTAGCGTAAACTCCTTTATTGGGAAAGAATAACACATTCTCCACTGTAACCATGGTCTGTATGAATTGGAACTATTTTCTTTGATAGAAAAATAAAATGAAGGTATTAATGGGGTAATGGGTTAAGTGTATACTATCATGCTTGATGTCAGCTGTTACTGATTGGTTGGTTTCAGATGCGATGGTACGACTCCATGGAAGACTCGACTGCGAAGGGATTCATAGATCTTGCTGAAGTGGAGACTATACGATCACTGAGCGGGAAGCACGTGCCAGGAGCACCCAAGGATGAAAACACATTTTTTGAGGTAGAATAACCATTATCATTATATTTGTCAATTTGGAATTATCCGGGTCTACACTGTTAGCATTGGGCAAGTGTACTCTTCACATTGTGTACATTGTTTGTAAATGATGAGTATATTCATTGCTAGCAGAGCCCCAGATAAGGAGAATATTTCAAAAACTAAAAAAATTATTTTTGGATTAAACTCTATAGTGTCTGTACTACCTATTAGTATCGTCCCTTTTAGATGATTCTAATGAGAAGTCACACCATAGGATTGGGGGCTGAAATAAGTGAGAAAATGTTTGATTTGTTCATTTTCCCCCTCTTATCTGTAGCCCTGTTCACTTGTGTTTAATTTATTAATTGTCATCTTATTTCTTTGTAGATTAAAACCACCAGACGAAATTACCACTTCTCTGCCTCGGACAATAAGACAGCGCAGGAGTGGATTGACAAAATACAAAGCTGCATACAATGAGACACTTTACCTGTGACTAACAAATCGTGAACAAAACGAGTGAACTGTGATCCTGGTCAGATGCTACAATGCAGGCATGCTTTGAATCCGTTCTGATCAGCGATATTTTGTCAAGTTTCAAGTTCAGTTGAACTTAGATATTTGGAACTCACTTAACTTAACCCATACCCAATAAATACGCCTTTTTACGCCTGTTTTAACTTATTTTCCACACTGAAGAAAATGAAGTCATGAATCTGTATCATAAGATATATGTGCTATATTCTTGCAGATGTTAGCTTAAAGCAGGCTGAAAGAAAAGCATAATGCGCCTTAACCCTTTACCTTATAGAAGCGCCTTTTAGCACAATTTCATTTATTCCTCCGCCAAAGAAAATAGTTCAAGATTATACCGACATGAACATGTACAATTAGATATTACTTATATACTAGCAAATAGTGACTTAACGTAGGTAAAAAGTAAAGCAGAATGTGCCTTAGGACACATTCTGCTTTACTTTCAATCTGCTTTAAGTGGTCACCTGCCTTCAAATCTAGAAACAGGCTATGAGGTAAAGGGTTAAGGCACATTTTGCTTTACTTTCAGCCTGTTTTATGTGATCATCTTACTTTAAAACTAGAAACAGGCTATTGGGTAATGGGTTCAGTTTAACATTATCCGTATTTTAACTTTGAAAATAAGGATATGTTTGACTTAAACGATTGAAATAGTGAAATTTACCTGTAGAGGTATGGGTCAGTTCAACATAAACAGTTCGAAGTCAGGGCTCCAGATAAGAGGGAGTTAATTGTACAAATCAAACATTTTCTCACTCATATAAGCATCAAATCCTATGGTGTAACTACTCATTAGAATTGTCTCTTCGAGACGATTCTAATGAGTAGTGACACCATAGGGTTTAAAGCAGAAATAAAGATTTTAGATTTTGAAATACTCCCCTTATCTGGAGCTCTGCGAAGTTCTTCTGTACCATGAAAGTATAAGTTGGCCAAGGTCACGAACTAATTGCAAGTGACAGGAAGGAAAGTGTTTGGTTACAAAGGTGCGATAAGAAGACGAATGTGGCAGCTTGCTTTATAAAGAAATGAATGAAAGATGATGCACAGGCGGCTTCCACAGCGTGACAGGACATTTCATGACAAACCGGACATCAGGACATCTTTTTAGATTTTATGTTGCTTTCAGCTTTAAATACTTAAGTTTTAAATAAACCTTTCCCCTGTGTAAGGACCTTTTAGCGCCTTTATTTATTCCAAAACAAAAACCTTTTATAATTTATTTATGAAGAGCAATAGGTACTTGTTCCTATGTTCTGACAGTAAAGTCTACTTTAAGCAACCACCTGTCTTAAACACTGAAATCATGGTATGGGATAGCTGTTAACGACATCACCTACATGTAGGTGACTGCTTAACTCTTTCCTCCCTGAAACTTTAAATGGACAAATCCAGTTTCTATTTTATTCTAGTCCATTTCTGACTTTTAAGGGTTGTTTTTGTCAATGTTTGGCATTATGACAAACAGTGAAGACCCTGATCAGAGGGCTCCTTTTGGAGCCCTCTGATCTGGGTCTTCACTGTTTGCATGGGACAAGTGTACTATTCACATGTACACTGTTTGAAAAGGACGCCTATATGCGGGACTAGGGTTGAAAGGGTTAACCTATTACCTCACAGCCTGTTTCTAGTTTTGAAGATAGGTGATCACTTAAAACAGGTTGAAAGTAAAGCAGAATGCACCTTAAGGTGCATTCTGCTTTACTTTCAGCCTGCTTTAAGCTACTATCTGCTAGGATATAGAAAACATTTCTTGTGATATATATTCATGTCTGTATAAAAGGGAACTATTTTCTTTATTGGAGGAATAAATTAAAGGCATAATAAGGCGTATTAATGGGGGAATGGATTAAAGCAAGATGGAAAAAAGCAGAAAGTGATCAATGCAAATCACTGATGTAGCACATACACTACTTATATGTTTAAATGAGGTGACTGCTTAAAGCGAAACAAAAGTGAAGCAGAAAACTCCTGTATGAGTTTTTTTCATCTTACTTTTAAGCTTCAAGGCACTCATGCAGAGGACTGTGTTTAGGCAGAGGAGAGGGTTAAAGAATAAAATTACCTGGTTCACTTAAATCTTGATCTTGTCACCACTTATCTCTTTGATTGTATTTAACCCTTTCCCTTATAGAAGCGACTTTTAGCACATGCATTTTATTCATCCGCTGAAGAAAATAGTTCCAATATATACCGTAATGAATATGTGTCATATTTAATACTTTCCTTATTCCAGCAGGTAATAGCTTCAAGCAGGCTGAAAGTAAATCAGAATGCGCCATATGGCACATTCTGCTTTATTTTCAACCTGCTTTAAGTAGTCACCTATTTTCAAAACTAGAAACAGGCTATGAGGTAAAGGGTTAAATCAGCTGTAATCTCATGTTACGATCAGATGAGTATTTCCAGTTCAAAAAATTCCACAAAGTGCTATTTTGATTATTGGTCAATCATCTCTCCAAAATGGTTCTTAGAAATAGTGACAGTAAAGGCTTTGGGGATACATTTTAAAGCAGGATAGAAGTAAAGCAGAAAGCTTCAATAGGAGCTTTCTGCTTTACTGTCATCCTTATTTAAGCAGCCACTTGAACATGGAGTGGACATAATATCTGGATTTTACTTTGGACATTTTAAAGCAGGATGGAAGTAAAACAGAAAGCTCCAATAGGAGCTTTCTGCTTTACTGTCATCCTTCTTTAAGCGGCCACTTGCCTTACACATGGAGTGGACATAATATTTGGATTTTACTTTATGACTGAATGTTAACAAGTGACTTTAGAACATTATTTATAGGAACCATGATTGTTAAAGATTACCAGTAAAGATTTTTCACTACCTGTTTTAATTAACAGATCAAATTGTGGGGCTCAACATTGATTTATTTTAGCTTGTCCAAACAATCTGAGAATTCAGTCGGACATTACTGTTGAGCCCTGAATAACTGATTTTTGTACGGTCTTCCTGAAGATGTTAATAAGTGATGTTAACCCATTACCCCATAAATACGTTTGTTTACGCCTTTAATTTATTCCCACATGGATGAAAATAGTATTAATTTATACAGTCATGAATATGTATCATAAGAAATTTTTTCTATATTCTTGCAGATGGTAGCATAAAGCAGGCTGAAAGTAAAGCAGAATGTGCCTTAAGGCGCATTCTGCTTTACTTTCAACCTGCTTTAAGTGGTCACTTGTCTTCAAAACTAGAAAGAGGCTATGGGGTAAAGGTCGATAAGTAATGTTAAACATGAAATCCAATGTTTGTGCAGTCTGAAATGTTTGTCTAGTAAGGTAAAACCTCTCTGTAGCAACACTTACAATAACAATGATTGGTGATGCCTGACTGAAAATGACAGGTGGCAGCTGAAAGAGACAATAACGGTAATTGGGTGATCAATTATGGTACTGCTTACTGCAGAATAAAAGTAATCTAGTAAGCTCTTTAACCCATTACAGGGTACGAGACCTCCTAGGTAAAGCAATGAATGTGGTGAAGTATATACAAGCTTCCTAAGTCACTGCTGTCGAGGAATGTACTGGATCGGTTTTAGTATGAGATTATACATAATACTTGTCACTTAATAAATTCTGAAAAACCTCTATTACAACCACTAAAATGGAGGCTAATTGATTGTGTGAAAGCAAGATGAAGTAAAACAGAAAGCTCCTTCAGGATCTTTCTGTTTTACATTCACCTTGCTTTAAGCAGCCACCTGCCTTCATTACAAAATATTTAAAATAATTTTGTGGTTGTAATTGAGAAGCTTTACAGTACACTGTGTTCGATAGGAGTCCAGTTCTGTATACACCAGGGGCCATCCTTACAAACGTATGACAAAGACAGTTGTAAGTCAAAACTTTAAAACACCACTAATTTCTGATTTCCCCCATCTAATCCTGTCTTGTGACATCTCATTGGAATCACTTTGAAAAGACAATTCAAAAGAGATGTAACAAGACAGGATTAAATGGAGAAATAAATAATAATTGAGAATTTAAGAATCTGACTTACGACATAATATGTCGTACAACGTTTCGTAAGATGGGTCCCAGGACTGCAGTCATGTTTTTAACCAATTCCTTCACAACCATCTTGGCAAATCAGTTGTATCGTACAGATATAGAATATATAGTAATAAACCCTTTGAACCCTAGTCAAAAATATATACATCCTTTGCGAACAGTGTACATTTGAAGAGTACACTTGTCACTATACAAACAGTGAAGACCCAGATCAGATTACTCTAAACCTTTATGCTATAGCCTGTTTCTAATTTTGATCCCTTAAAGCAGGTTGAAAGTAGGAGGTGACTCCTCATTTGAGTACATTTAGAGTAAAAGTGACCTTAGGCAACCCTTTGCCTGCAGGTCACAACTTTGCTTTTTTTTTTGCATAACAGTTTGGATCCATGCGGCGTCTTATCTGGATCCAAACTGTTTGATATTCGTTAAGTTAAGGTTTCTTAACTTAAAAAATGCAAAAATCTAAATTTAACAAATTTGGCAGACGACAATTTAGAAGCAGACGATATTACCGCAGGATAAGGGTTAATATGATTGAACTAGTACATGTGTCCTATTGTTCTAATGTGGAGGAAATGGTTAAAACAAAACTTGTCATCTACCATTTGCAGACTGGTCATAACATTTTTGATAGACTGGTTCTAGTATTTTATTTAGCTTGTTTTCACATCTCAGGGCTCTAGATAAGAGGTAGTTTTTTCAACAAATCTCACATTTTCTCACTATTTTTAGCACCAAATCCTATGGTGTTACTACTCATTAGAATCGTCTCAAAGAGACGATTCTAATGAGTAGTGACACCATAGGGTTTAATTCAGAAATAAAGATTTTAGTTTTTGAAAAACTACCCTTATCTGGTGCTCTGCTTGAAATGATCTGTAATATGTATTTTTGTCCGTGTGTATCATGCTCATGTTCTAGGAACAGATTCAATGTCTGCAATTATGTGTCTTGTTTGTTGAAATCTTAACTAGAGTCTGTTAATACTGGTTGCTGTAAAAGTAGCCGTTAACTTTTCTGATGCTGACAGTATAAGCAGTTTTTGTTGGGGGTTTTGAAAGAAGGCAAGAGGGTATGTAGACGTTTGCCTTACACATGATGACAAAGCCTGCTTTAAGATACCATCTACCGTTTTTCTTGAGTGGAGGAACGATTGAGAGATGTAAATATGTGTATAATATGGAGTAGTGGGTTAGGCAGGAGAGGCAGATAAATAATTCTCACTACCTTTACAGACTTCTAGACTGTCCTGACATTGTCTTGTGAATGGTGAACTGACCTCATATTTGGTGTATGGTAGTGTGTAGCATAGACAGTAAAACCTCCGTATTACGGACAATAAATTGTTTTAATTATCAGGTGTTTAAGACAGGTGGCTGCTTAAAGCAAGGTGGAATGTAAAACAGAAAGCTCCTTCAGGAGCTTTCTGATTTACCCTCCACCTTGCTTTAAGCTGTCACCTGTATTTTATGAAATCAATTAGCCCAGTTTTAGTGGTCGTAATAGTAAAACGTTCACTTTGCTTTAAGCTGTCACCTGTATTTTATGAAATCAATTAGCCCTGTTTAAGCGGTCGTAATAGAGAGGTTTTACTGTACTAGGTGTTATTATTGGTTATCTTATTATCATGATGAGCTGGATCCAAGTCACTGGATTCATGTTCACAATAGTTGACTCAAGATAGAGGGGATTGAAATTATTAAAAATGACTTAGTGCAATATGTTTAATGTTGACGGAAATAGGGTGTAGTCCATTAAATTGTATATGTTTGAATGTGTTTGTCATGTGGGATGAATCCTATATTTTGTATGGTTATTATTGACATAGTTAACATTTTTTAATTCACAAGCAGTAGTTGTAAAGAGGGAATAATAAAATCTGGTCAAAACTTTCCCCACGTACGTGTTAAGCAGATACATATATGCTGAGAATCAGTCAAAACTGAACCGACTGTACCATTTAACCCATTACCCCCATTGAAGACATATTACTACTTAAAGCAGGTTGAAAGTAAAGCAGAATGTGCCTTTAGGCACATTCTGCTTTACTTTCAGCCTACTTTGAAGATACCATCTGCTAGAATATAGAAAATATTTCTTACGGCACATATTCATGACTGTATAAATTGGAACTATTTTCTTCTTGGAAGGAATAAACAGAATGAGCTAAAAGGTGTTCATATAGGGGAAAGGGTTAAATACACATGGCAGCTTAAAGCAAGATAAAGGTAAAGCAGAATTTCCTAAAGGAGCTGTCTGCTTTACTTTTGTCTTGTATTAAGCAGTCATCTGTCATTAGAAGAGGCTGTTTAACAGAAATGTGACTTGTTAACTTATTTTATAAGGGAGAATTGCTTAAACCTCAACCACACTAAGTGAACAACAATTTTATAGAACGTTTTTAGAGGTCTAGAGACTGAAGACTTCTTTATTGCAAGACCAAAGCAATGTAGAAAGCTCATAAAGGAGCTTTCTGCATTACGTTTGTCTTGCATTAACCCTTTACCTCATAGCCTGTTTCTAGATTTGAAGGCAAGTGACCATTTAAAGCAGGTTGAAAGTAAAGCAGAATGCGCCCTAAGGCGCATTCTGCTTTACTTTCAACCTGCTTTAAGTCAGTATTTGCTAAAATATAAGTAATATTTCTAATTGTACATGTTCATGCATGTATAATCTTGAACTATTTTCTTTGGCGGAGGGATAAATTAAAAGGCGCTTCTATCAGGTAAAGGGTTAAGCGATCATCTGCTGTAAAAAGATACCCATGCTTGTACATTGATTCGGCATTTCAGACAATTTTGACTCAATTCATTCATTGTGTAAATAGTTACATTCATTCATGATTTGACATTTATTTATTTGTCCAATGGACCATAGACATGGGTGGAATTCTTTAACTCCATCAAAGATAACTCCACAGAATGATGCCCTATTCTTGTAGCAAGTATTACCCAAATCTTTAACAGTGCCCCAAAGTTTGTAGCAGTACCTTATTCTTATAAGAGTTGCACTTCGTTTTTTGTAGCGTTACTCAATTCTTGTAATAGTATATGGTAAAATAAAAATAATCCAAATCTAGTTACAGTTACCCCAAAAAAAGAATCAGTTACCCAATTTGTGTAACAGTTTGCCCCAAATCTAGTAGCAGTTACCCAATGCTTGTAGCTTTTTCCTTGATTGTTTTGCCATCCAAGGGCTTATAGTTCTACAGTTGTATATATAGCTTAAATGTGCCGGTGAAGGAATCCATTGACATTTGTTATGTGCACTTTCAGTAACTCTTTCAACACTTACTAACTCTTGTCAGTTATAAGGTTCCCTTGTGGATCATTTAGTTACCAAAACATGAACCATTCTACTTGGAATTATGGGTAGTTTAATAAATCATGCTCTAGTTTAGCAAACAGTGTAGACCCTAATCAGAGGATTCCTCTGATCTTGGTCTAAACTGTTTGCAAATGTAATGAGTATATTTTAAACAGGTCCATGGTACTGAAAGATTTAACACACGTCTGCCAAATCTGACCACTCTTCTCTTTTATTTGCAAATCGTTCGGATCCAGATATGTAAAAGCAAATAGTACTCGGTGTCTGATCAGGATCCTAAAGTACTGTTTTATACTTTATCAATTGCTCGGCAGTCAGAATGGTTAAGATTTAACAGTAGGATTTGGTTGAGGATGAAGGAGAAATTACATGAAGCAATAAAATGAAAGAGACCCTTATATCACTTATATCTAGTCCTAAATATTATACAGTAAAACCTCTCTACTGCGTCAACTAAAACGAAGGCTTATTGGTTGTATAAAAGGCAGGTGACAGTTTGAAGCAATGTGACAGCAACACAGTAAGCTTCTTAAGGAGCTTTCTGCTTTAATGTCACCTTGATTTAAGCAGTCACCTGTCATAAACACCTAACAACTAATATAATTTGTGTTTGTAATAGAGAGGGTTTACTGTAGTAAATGAAAACATGTTTTTGATAAACTGCAGTGTTTTAGTGAAGTGTCTGATTTGTTACTTGCTTTGAAGCTTTAAGACTTGCAGTCATTTGGTGCATCACTCTTCTTTTACCATGACAACCAGCTTGTTAACATCCGACTAGCCAGAATCTTGATTTTTACTATGTATAAGTGTTATCAGTTTTACATTTTAATCTGATAATAGAGTTGTAGGGTATCTAATTGAAAGAAGATATGATTAGCCTGAAACATCCGCTGCCCCGTATTTATTATTTGAAAATGTTTGATATAGCTGGCTGTCTTTTTCCCCCCTTATGGTGATTAGCATTTTATGTATATAACTACTTTGTTAAAAAATACAACTGATCTTTTACAATTGTATATTAAAATGTGGCTTTTATATGGCAACCATGATATATAATGCTTAGCTTGAAATAAAACCAAATTGCTAATAAAAGGTCAAACATGGGTTAAATGGTCACTCGCAAACAGATATGTACTCAGCTTTTTAAACAGGAAGAAGCTTTAATGCAGGACTAAAGGTAAAGCAGAAAGCTCCTATAGGAGCTTATAATTTCTGCTTTACCTTTGTCCTACATTAAGCAGTCACCTGTGTCCGGGAGATTTATTCATGCTTCTTTAACAAACGACTGCTTTAAACGAGTTTGATATAACTTAACTTGAATGAAAGATGCGTTTTTGTTGTACCGTTCGTATTTATTTTCACTACTTTATACATTGAAAGTCAATAAATGGAGTGCCATAACTCTTTACCCTTCTCCCGCTGAATATTCATATATAAAACTCAACCCACTTTGAACATAACTCCACCCACTATGAAACATAACTCCTCCCACTTTGAACATAACTCCGCCCACTATGAACACAACTCCACCCACTATGAACATAACTCCGCCCACTTTGAACATAACTCCATCCACAGTAAACCCAACAAGAAACCAGTGTAGACCAAGATCAAATAGCTCCTAAATGAGCTGTCTGATCTGCGTCAACACTGTTTTCAAAAAGCGTTAAAATACGCTTATAGCAGGAGAAGGATTTAGGGTAACCATATTTTCTGTTTGTTTCTATGTTTTCGTGTTGACATAATAACCACTGAAAACTTGACCAAACCAATGGTCTCTATCCTAAACAGTTGATATGCAGTAGAACCACTCTTATCATGACCATTGAAAAGGAGTATTGAAGACAAATTTGGAGGCATGTGACAGCTACAAGCAAGATACAAGTAAAGCAAAAAGCTCCTATAGGATCTTTCTGCTCTACTTTTATCTTGCTTTAACCAACAATCTACCTAAAACACCAAAACGTAATTTAGCAGTCATGATATAGAGGTGTTACTGTTCTTTGTTTTTAACCACTCAAACCATTTTGATTCCTTCTTGCATGTATTGGTGACCATTATTGTAATCAAAACCAGTTTTCTAGCTTTTCAAAACCATGACACTTGTAGTATATATAACTGGCAATTTGTTAAATTTACAGTACAATATAGAATAAATTTCAGATGAAACAAACATGACAACGATAAAGTAGAAAACTTGATATTTGTTAATTCAAGCTTGCCTTAGTTGAATAAACCCGTAACTCAAAGTTCAATGTTGCTCAAACACGTTTTTACTTTGAGATAAGGGTAAGTTTGTCTAAGCGAGTTTGAGTTATTGAGTTATTGATGTTAGGTTGCCTTTTTAGCTCACCTGGCACTTAGTGCCAAGGTGAGCTATTTTGATTGTTCTTCGTCCGTCGTCGTCGGTCGTTCGTCGTCGTCAACAATTTCTTCAAACGACTTCTCCTCCTAGACTACTGGATGGATTTTCACCAAACTTGGCAGGAATGATCCTTGTATGGTCCTCTTTCAAAGTTGTTCAAACATTTCCGGTCCATTGCATATCTAGGTCACAGGAGCTAAAATAGATTTTTTCAATGAAAACTTAAAAAATCTTCTAGTCTGAAACCACAGTACCCTGAGCTAAGATATTTTGCACAAAGCATCATCTTATGGTCCTCTATCAAGATTGTTCAAATTATGTCCCTGGGGTAAAAAATGACCCCGCCCCGGGGGGTCGTAATTTTACATAGAGTTATATAGTGAAATTTTCAAACATCTTTTTCTCTGAAACTAATATGGCCAGAGCTTTAATATTTGACATGGTGACAATTCTAGAAGCCTCAAACCAATATTGATTATATGGTTCCGGTCCGTTGCATATCTAGGTAACAGGAGCTAAAAATAGAATTTTCCAATTAAAACTTAAAAAATCTTCTTGTCCGAAACCACAGTACCCTGAGTTTAGATATTTGGCATAAAGCATCATCTTTAGGTCCTCTATCAAGATTGTTCAAATTATGTCCCTGGGGTAAAAAATGACCCCGCCCCGGTGGTTATAATTTTACATAGAGTTATATAGTGAAATTTTCAAACATCTTTTTCTCTGAAACTAATATGGCCAGAGCTTTGATATTTGGCATGGTGACATTTCTTGAAGCCCAAAACCTATATTGATTATATGATTCCGGTCCGTTGCATATCTAGGTCACAGGAGCTAAAAATAGATATTTTCAATGAAAACTAAAAAAAATCTTCTTGTCTGAAACCACCGTACCCTGAGCTTAGATATTTGGCACAAAGCATCATCTTAAGGTCCTCTTTCAATGTTGTTCAAATTATGTCCCTGGGGTCAAAACTGCCAAGGCCCTAAGGGGTTGCAGTTTTACATAGAGTTATATAGTGAAATCTTCTTCTGAAACTATTATGGCCAGACCTTTGATATTTAGCATAGTGACACTTTTTGATGTTTTTTTTACCAATATTGTTGAAATGGTTCGGGTCTGTTGCATATCGTGGTCACGTTAGCTAAAAATAGATTTTTTTTTTCAATGAAAAGTCTTCCTGTCTGAAACCATCCATGTACAAAATATTTGACAGAACACTTAATTTTCAAGTTCATCAGCAAGATTTTTGAAATTATGTCTCTGGGGTAAAAAAATGTTCTCACCCCAGGGGTCATGTGACCCTTGTGTTGGTTTTTCGAGGTGAGCGATATTTAGGCCCGCATGGGCCTCTTGTAAAAGTTTGTTACAGTGGAGAAAACATTATTCTTTCCAGTTTAAATGCAAACACAAAGCACTAAATGTAGAAAATAACAATTTTTTGACAATTCTGACTTGATATTAAGCTGAGTGGCAAACAGTTTGGAGCCTGATCAGATGCTGTGTTACCCGGCGTCTGATCTTGCTCTAAACTGTTGGCACTGGAAATAGTAGTTTCAGCGTAAAAAAAACACGCTTATTGGGAAAGAATAACATTTTCTCCACTGTATAACAAGACATGAACAGGTTTTTTGGAGTAGTTAAGTTAAAGAAAGGGTATAGGGTACAGTGGAGAATGTGTTATTCTTTCCCAATAAACGCGTTTACGCTAAAACTATTATTTGCAGTGCAAACAGTTTGGAGCCAGATCAGACGCCGGGTAACCCGGCGTCTGATCAGGCTCCAAACTGTTTGCCACCAAGATAAACATGAAATATCAGAATTGTCCAAAAGTTGTTCTTTTCTACGTTTTAGTGCTTTGCGTTTGCGTACGTTTGCGTTTAAACGGGAAAGAATAACAGATTCTCCACTGTAATAGATTTTAAATCAAGCACATGAACAGGAATACAGGGATGTTGTTTCTTAGTGTTTGTAAGAGTTATTTCCCTTGCTTACATATTATGTTTTAAGTAGAGTCAATGCATTCAGCAACCACTAATTGAAGAAGTAGATCTCTAAAGGAAGGTCACACTCACTGTTTAATGCAGATAAAAATAATGCAGAAAGCTCCTTTATCAGTTTTCTGCATTATTTTTATTCCTTCATTAACCATGTACTCCATAGCCTGTTTTTAGTTTTGTAGACAGATAACTGCTTTAAAAGCAGGTTGAAAGTAAAGCAGATGTACCTTACTTTCAGTCTGCTTTAAACAACCATCTGTTAGGATATAGGAAATATTGCTTATGTTTTACATTCACAACTGTATAAAATGGAACTATTTTCTTCAGTGAAAGAATTCATTACGTGCATAAAATGGCATATCTATGGAGTAACTGGGTTAACCCTTTGAGCCCTAGTCCCGCATATAGGCGTCCTTTTCAAACAGTATACATGTGAAAATACACTTGTCCTATGCAAACAGTGAATACCCAGATCAGAGGGCTCCTCACGGAGCCCTCTGATCTGGGTATTCACTGTTTGTCATAATGTAAAACATTGACAAAAATAACCCTTAAAAGTCAGAAATGAACTAGACTAAAATGGAAACTGGGATTGTCCATTTGAAGTTTCAGGGAGGAAAGAGTTAAGGAACCACCTGTATCAAGATTACAGTTAGGTCTTCTATTTAGTGATTGCTTAGTACAAGATTGATTGTATGAGTTTAGCATATTGACATAATGATGGTCTAGGGTATTTAGTGTTTGTGAGAGTTCCCTCCCTTGACTTAACACACTATTCAGTATGTGTCCTTGAAAACAGTGCATATTTATGTATATCACAGCTAAAGTATAATAGAGTTTGTTTATAAATGTTGTACAAGTTATTTTATATGCATAATTTAAGCTACCACGGTTGTTAATTTTTTTTATACAATTATCAATGTATAATTTAATGTAGTCTGGTTTTTAGTGGATTCTGTATTTCTTTTATTAAAACTGCCAACCATGGATAAAAGCCGTAATGTATGGATGGTTAGAGCCTTTGAATGCTATGTAACATTGCCACTTGCATCAATTGCTACTGTTATAAAAGATAATTTATTTAACCCCTTACCAGATTTTTTCTAGTTTTTAAGACATATGACCACTTTAAGCAGGTTGAAAGTAAAGCAGAATGTGCCTTAAGGTGCATTCTGCTTGTCTTTCAGCCTGCTTTAAGCTACCAGCTGCTATAAGGTAGAACATTTTTCTTATCAGGCGTAGTTATTGGGTAATGGGTTAATACCATGGACCTGTTTAAGCTGCACAGTTGTCTAATTTTGATCAGTATTTATTTAACTACCCATAACAATTCCAAGTAGACTGGTTCATATTTTGGTATAATGATCATAAGTCAAAACTTTAAAATACATGTACATCTAATTTCTGATTACTCCACATTTAATCCTATCTTGTGACATCTCTTTTAACTCTTGGGAGTCTTTTCAAGACTATTCAAAGATGTCACAAGGCAGGATAAGATATGAAAACATCTTTTCAAAACGGGGTTTGAGTGTAAAACAGTTGGGATATTTTTAAGACGCGGTATAATGCAGCATCTCATCAGAATCCAATCTGTTTGCAAAGGTTTTCGCCATTTGTATTTCACAGCGATCATGCTAAGAGTTACCGTAAAAATCCTAAAAATATAACTGCTCTAATTACAGTGGAGAATCTGTTATTCTTTCCCGTTTAAACGCAAACGTACGCAAACGAAAAGCACTAAAACGTAGAAAAGAACAACTTTTGGACAATTCTGATAATTCTTGTTTATATTGGTGGCAAACAGTTTGGAGCCTGATCAGACGCCGGGTTACCCGGCGTCTGATCTGGTTCCAAACTGTTTGTAATGGAAAAAATAGTTTTAGCGTAAACGCATTTATCGGGAAAGAATAACAGATTCTCTACTGTACTTTTATCACACAGTAGTTAGTCCAATACATGCAAACTGAATTGCAAACAATGTAGACCTGAATCAGACTGCTCGTGAGTAAAGCAGTCTGATCAGGATCTTCACTGTTTGCTCAGGTATGTCTTTCCCAATACCTAGGATTATTACAGTAAATAGATTAACAACATGATAGATTAGTTTTGATCAGAATGAAATATATATTGTTTTATTTGTGTGTGAAAAGGTCGTTTAAAGTTGATTATTCACATATCAAATACCCAAACAAACAATTGTGAAATTAATTTATGTTGATATTTGATGACAGTCAAGGCATAAAAAGGACTTAATGTAGCATAGCATTGACCTACACAACCTGATA
Source organism: Gari tellinella (assembly GCA_922989275.2). Lineage (NCBI taxonomy): Eukaryota > Metazoa > Mollusca > Bivalvia > Cardiida > Psammobiidae > Gari > Gari tellinella. Next base: position 40,026,522 of record OV277867.1, read on the forward strand.
ATGTTTTTATCTAGAGCAATTGTAACTGTAAAGTACATTACCTAACCTACTGTAATTTTTAATATGTTATAAAATGGCAGAAACCTATTTTAGGAAAAAAGGGCCCATTTCATAAATGACCCTTAAGACAAATAATGTCTTAAATATAGCATAAGCCTGTTATTACACCTACTCTTAAAGAAGACGTATTGATGGAGCTAAGCACAGGTGATAGCTTAAAGCAAGATTAAAGTAAAGCAGAAAGCTCCTACAGGAGCTTTCTGCTTTACTTTAATCTTACTTTAAGTAGTCATATTTTAAAAACCATTAACACGAATTTTAGAGTGGATTTAATACTTGGTTTTGCTATATTATTTTATCTAGAAATTGTCTATGAAATGGGGCCACAGATATTTAAGCATCCTGAGAATGTCATGTCCTCCCAAATCATGTCAGTTCAACTTTCATGTTTATATTCATTGATGTTTAAATTGCATTTTCCTTCAACAGTTCGAACTAGCCAATAGTAAATCTCATTACATTGATCGCTTGTCTTGTTTTAATAGGCGTGGCACGTTCTGTTTATTTGTGCGAGTAGTGCCCCCCTCTTTTTGCAATATATACTTGTATATGGTGAGCAGTACTGAGAGAAAATAAAACAGATTGATACTGAAATACTCAAAACTTTCTTGTGATTTGTAACCATTCACCTGATCATAATGCCTTAACCGTTTGAACCCTAGTCGCACATGTATGCATCCTTTGCAAACAGCGTACATGTGAGGAGTACACTTGTCCTATGCAAACAGTGTAGACCCTGAGCAGAAGGCTGCTTAAGGAGCCCTCTGATCAGGGTCTACACTGTTTGTCATTTTGACATATATTGTAAAAATCAACCCTAAAAAGTCAAAATTGGACTAGACTAAATTTAAAAATAGAAATATCCAATTGAGGTTTCAGGGAGGAAAGGGTTTACCCTTTAACCTATAGCGTGTTTCCTCGTTTTGAAGACGGGTAACCACTTAAAGCAGGTTGAAAGTAAAGCAAGATCCAACCTGTTTGTCACTCCGATTTTGTTTCTATCATGACATATACAGATTACCAGAGTATTGCACTCAAGCAAACTGTGGAACGTTGGCAGCCACATACAATGGACTTGGCAACAGTTTGAATCTTGATCATACGCCGCATTAAGTGGTGCCTGGTCTGGATTCAAACAGTTTGTAAATGTAAGCCAAGACACGCTTAGCATGATAAGGGTTTAAGCTGCAATGTGTCTCGGGGTGAGCTTTTGCAATCCTTGAATGAATGTGACGATTATTGTCCGTCGTTCGTTGTTTGTCGCTCGTCGTCAACAATTTTAGTGTTAACTATTTAGAGGCCACACTTTTTATTCAATCGTTCTCAAACTTTCTCAGATTGTATATGACCATAAGAGTTTGTATGAGTTTGATTATGGTTGAAATCGGACAAATAGGTCTAGAGTTATTCACCTTTGAATTGCTGAAAATGCCATATTGAACAATGTTAACACTCTAGAGGCCACCATTGATTTGTTTTCTATACAAGATGGTTTTAGACTTAAAATTTAAATAGGTGAGCATCAGGTGGCTTTGACGCCCATTTCTGTTTATTAAGTATTTCTTAAACTTGCTGAGATTGTATATGACCATAAGAGTTCAAATGACTATTAGGTCAATAGTTACCTACCTTTGAATTGCTTAAAATGCCATATTTAACGGTGTTGACACGGGTCACATTTTTTTTATCCATTTTTTCTCAAACTTGCTCAGATAGTATAAGAATATAAGGTCATGGGTGAGTTTGAAAATGGTTGAAATCAGACTTGTTGAGTTATCTGCCCTTGATGTGTTGAAAATGTCTTACAATATTTATACTCCAGCGATTAGTTATCAATGGATTTTGATTATACTTGCACACAATGTTTATAGCCATAAGTTCTTGAAGGAGTGCAATTATTGTTGAAATCTGATGAATGGGGCAAGAATTATCTGCCCTTGATATACTTTGAAATGCTAGAAAAGGCTTTTTTCAGTATTGTTTATATGCGCTCTAGTTATCTGCCCTTGATGTACTCTACTATACTAGAACAGTTTGTATTCCATTATTGTTTACACACTATATATACATGTAGTCAGCAAATTTGAATGGATTAAGATTAATATGGGGGAAACTCAAAGGTAAAGCTATCAGCCTTCTTTACAACAGGTGAGCGATATCAGGACTTTCAATGCCCTCTTGTACATTTTTAGAGTTGTATAATGAAATTTGCAAGGTCCTCTATCAAGTTTCTCAAATCATACCCTTCCCTTGGGGTCACAGTTTTACATAGAGTTATAATTATAGTGACTTTTCCAAACGTCTTCTCATCTGAAACTAATATGGACAGAGCTTTGATATTTGGCATGGTGACACTTCCAGACATCCTTTACCAATATTGTTGAAATGGTTCCGGTCTGCTGTAGGCACGTATAGGAAAATATGGGATGGGGGGGGGGGGGGGGGGGGGGGGGGGGGAACACAGTCTTCATCTCTACATTGGCCACTCTTCATTTAGTACATAATAAAAAAAAATGCTTGGTTACTACAATTGGCGAACTTATGACATTTCCATTCATGCATGTGAAAAGCTTGGTCACTGAATGTTTAACCCTTTCCCCTATGGAAGCGCCTTTTAGCGAATATGATTTGTTCCTCCGCTAAAGAAAATAGTTCCAATTCAATCGGTCATGAATATATATTATAGGGAATATTTTCTATATTGTAGCACATGATAGATTAAAGCAGGCTGAAAGTAAAGCGGAATGCGCCTTAGGGCGCATTCTGCTTTACTTTCAACCTGCTTTAAGTAGTCACCTATCTTCCATTCTAGAAATAGGCTATCAGGTAAAGGGTTAACAATGATCCCCGTCTCTGCATTTTAAGTTTTGAAACGGGCGTTGAAATTAGAGAAAGTGTTCACAATTACTATACCGTTTAACCTTCAGCTTTCATACTTGCAGCACATGCCTTAAAGGGACTCGCAACCGGATGGTGTACTTGTCAAAATAAAATAAAATACTCAAATAAAAGCAAATTTGTGGCATTATTTGGCTTCTGACATTAAAAAAATATGATCAGTCCAAAAAAAGTCTCAAGAATCGTCACCGAATCTTAGATTTTTAGATATTTTCCATCGTTTTTCTATACCGACTAGTAGACGGTATAGTTGTTGTTGTTGCTTCTCTACACGGGCTCAGACATAAACACGAGCCGAATTACGAAGTTGTATGCACTTTCGATAGCTACACATTGAAATACGTTAAATCGATCTGAGATAAACGGATAGTTCCGTGGTCCATTGGTCTAAGCGGTTTCCCCTATTTTGCCTTCTGTCCGCCAATGCCGGGCCCCGGGTTCGAATCCCACCAGAGACCAATATTTTTTTTTATTGAAATACAATTTTTTAAACAGAATTTCTTATCCTAAACTAATTCTTTACCATTTATATAAGCGTTTGACACATATTTACAAATTACTATTTTTAATGTACCATCTGGTTGCGAGTCGCTTTAAGGCAAAAAATGTCATACCATGTGAAATATTGGATCCTTATAAGCTTGACCTTGACCTCAACCTCTACGTTAGTTTTGAAAAGTGCTCATAGCTACTCATATGATACCCTTTGACCTACAACTTTCATTCTTGCAGCACAAATGTCCATAGAAAGGCCTTTCAATCCATGCCGTCGGGAATATTTTGACCCCGTTAAATTTTACCTTGACCCCAGTCTTTGTGTTTAAGTAATTACGAAATGTTAGTTAAGGTTTTGAAATTTGCCACCGCTGAACCTTGTTATCTTCTGACAAATCTTGTTATTATGTTTTACTATGTTTTTTTAATAAAATTCACCAGTCGCACAGTGTATCAGGGCTGCCATAAGTTGACATGAAAAATCCTAAGATTTCCAAACTTGCATTTTTCAAGTGCGATTTAACGAATCGTACCTTTACCAATTAGCCTTTTTCTTGTTTTGTTGACATTCGACTACTTAAAGCAGGCTGTAAGTAAAGCAGAATGCGCATTAGTGCGCATTCTGCTTTACTTTCAGTCTGCTTTAAGCTACCATGTACTGGGAAAAAATCCGGAGATTTAGGAAAAATCCTGAGAAATGGCAGCCTTGGTGTATATTGACGACAGTTTGGATCTAAATCAGTGTTTGTTTGATCTCGATCCAAACTGATTGCAAATACCAGTTAAGTCACGATTGAGTGGGTAAAGGTTGGTTTATGACAACAAACCGCTTGTTACTTAATTTTTTAGCTCACCTGAGCTAGCTCAGGGTGAGCTTTTGCAATCCTTGAATGTCCGGCGTCCGGCGTTAGTCGTGCGTCGTTAGTCGTCAACAATTTTAGTGTTTACACTCTAGAGGCCACAATTTTAATCCAATCTTTCTGTAACTTGCTCAGATTATATAGTACCATAAGAGTTCGGATGAGTTTGATTATGGTTGAAATCTGACTAATAGGTCAAGAGTTATCTACCTTTGAATTGCTGAAAATGCCATATTTAACAGTGTTTACACTCTAGAGGCCACAATATTTATCCAATCTTTCTCAAACTTGCTCAGATTGTATGTTACCATAAGAGTTCGGATGAGTTCAATAATAGTTGAAATCGGATCAATAGATCAAGAGTTACCTACCTTTGAATTGCTGAAAATGCAATATTTAAGGGTGTTTACACTCTAGAGGCCACAATTTTTGGCTCGGAGAGCCTATATCGAATCCTTAAGAAAAATATTGGTGCGAGTCTAGCTCCCCCTACAAACAAATCCTGTCATACGGGGTCTATTAGAGCTTCAGTTGCTGGATACGTCACTATCAGATAATCCGTGTAGTACATGTAGCAGCACTGAGTTAAACTCAGGATCCTGAGTATGTACCTGTGGTGATTTAAACACCGTATTTACTCCCTTGTAATAAACATTCACCTAGTAGGCATAGCAGACGATGCATTATAAGACATGCACATTACAACATTATTTAGGGTCTTTAAGCGCTGCAGGTTCTGCTTAATGCATGGCAATGGTAATGCAGAAACTCCATAATTGGCTTTCTGCATTACTTTATTCTACATTAAACTGAAAGTCCGAGCCTGCAGTACCACAGTACTTTGATTATCCAATCTATTTCAAACTTGCTCAGATTGTATATGTCTGTAAGAGTTTTAATGAGTTTAATTATGGTTGAAATCAGACTAATAGATAGAGAGTTATCTACCTTTGAATTGCTGAAAATGCCATATTTAAGGGTGTTTACACTCTAGAAGTCACAATTGTTATCCAATCTTTCTCAAACTTGCTCAGATCATATAAGTTCCATTATGGTTGAAATTGAATGAAATAGGTAAAGAGTTATCTACCTTTGAATTGCTGAAAATGCCATATTTAACATTGTTTACACTCTAGCGGCCACAATTTTTATCAAGTCTTTTCCAAACTTGCTCAGATTGTATATTACCATAAGAGTTCTAATAAGTGTGATTATGGTTGAAATCGGACCAATAGGTCAAGTGTTATCTACCCTTGAATTGCTGAAAATGCAATATCCAACAGCGTTTACACTTGTGCAACTTCAGTTTTCAATTGATTTGGATTGTACTTGCACACACATTATATAGCTATAAGTTCTCGAATGAGTGCAATTATTGTTGAAATCTAATCATTGTGGCAATAGTTATCTGCTCTTGATATACTTTGAAATGCTAGAAAAGGCTTCATTTCAGTATTGTTTAGGCTTTAGTTATCTGCCCATTGAAGTACTCTACTATACTAGAATTCTGAGGTTTGTATTCCAAAATTGTTTACATGCTATACTACATGTTTCAATGGATTTAGACTAAAACATGTGAAACAGAAAGGTAAAGCTATCAGGCTTCAGTGCAACAGGTGAGCGATATCAGGGCCTTCAGGCCCTCTTGTTTCTGTAGTGAGTGTGAAATATCAGACAACAAGTTGCTGCTTCCAATCCAAATTCAACATATAGACCGATTTTATTGACCTGTCAGGGCGGAGTTTCGATGCGGACCATTGCATTTCAACTTTGGGGGCGACAACACACATTTTTTATTATCGGAATTTACCGTTGACGCCTGCCTTTTTCTCTCAACATTACATATTATACGCAGATACCCCCCGCAAAGCTATTCAAAAAGTGTCCTCTTACGTCTGATACCGGACAGTTTTTTCTGTTACCGGACAGTTTTACTTTCTGTTACCGGATACTTTTTACGGGCGTGGTGCACGTGGTGAGCATGCGGTCACCGGTTTAGCTCTTGCACTGCCCGGGAATTGACGAGGTAACCCTTGTTATGCTACAGTGGAGAAAACGTAATTCTTTCCCGTTTAAACGCAATCGAAACGCAAACGCAAAACACAAAATGTAGATTTCTAGAAAATAATAACTTTTTTTTTACATTTTTCATCATCTTTTTTCATCTGAGTGGCACACAATTTGGATCCTGAACAGACGCCGGGTTACCCGGCGTCTGATCTGGTTCCAAAATGTTTGCAATGGAAAATGTAGTTTAAGCGTCAAACGCGTTTATTGGGGAAGAATAACGTTTTTCCACCGTGAGTACCGCTTGTCTAACATTTGGAAACAGTTTAGATCCATAGAAGACGCCATGTAACGCGGCATATGATCTGGATCCAAATGTTTGGCACTGATTTTCATTTTTGATTCAATTTGGAAAGCATAAGAAAGATTTTGAGATTCTCCGCAGACGATAAGTTTGATGCAGACGGCAATTCAGCACGATAAGGGATAACGAACTTTTGCAAATAGTTTGGATCAATATCAAACACACAGTAACTCAGCGTTTGAACAGGATCCAAACTGATAGACACTTGATTCGTGCAATCAAATCCCGAAACTTTGCGTTGGAAAATAAGTGCATTCAGCAATTTCAAAGCAGACGACAATATGACAGTGCAAGAGTAAACGACGCTATTTAATAGTGTGCCTGTTTAGGAGAAAAATATCTGGTCCTTGGTTGGGTTATAAGGAGCGGAAAAGGAATTATATCGGGCTAAAATGATAAAATATTTATTGACCTTAAAGCTAAATGCTTAAAAAAAGATGTCATCTAAATTGATAAATACAGCGCTTACCTTATACTAGCTGAATACTCATTCTGAGCGCAGATAAATAAATACATGTACGTAGTTATTTTACGGCATGACCCAGCACACAGGCTGCACGGAATGCTCGTGCAAAGTATAAAAAGGACCAATGAAAATAATAGTTGGTTTACGTGAATTTCAATATTTTATAAATAGATATATTAATTTGCAATATTACATTGACCGCAATCATTATTGACTCGGTGTAAGATATTTATTAAAATCTACGTATAAGTCAGATACAGCGACTTGTTCGCCTTAAAAATGTACGGTATGAATCGTAATCAGACTGTTTCGCTCGGACGAACAACAAATATGTCCTCGGCTTCGCCTCGGACAATTTGTTGTCGCCCTCGCAAAACAGTCCGATTACGATTCATACCGTACACTTTTAAGGCGAAACCCGTCGTGTATCTATTACTTAGTGGACATTTTGACAAAAGGAATATACTGAAGAAAAGCAAACAGCTTGACTCCAGATCAGACGCCGCGTTACGCGGCGTCTGATCTGGATTCAAGCTGTTTGCAAAATGTATGCCAAGTCTTAACTTTACCCCCCCCCCCCCCCCCCCCTCAAGCAACTCTTTCCGAACAATGCACGCAATCTTTGTCGGTGTTGTTTTAGAGAGGGAGCACTGTATATACCATTTTCACGTGGATATGGATGTACGCATAGATTGTGTTTCTCTATGTTGAAAGTATCGGACAATAACGATATAATAAACAACTATACATATCACCCCTAAAATCAAAAGTAAATTAGTTTATCTTTGCCAAAGGTTAGCTCCGCACCTGTCAGTTGAATAAAACCGGCCTATACATTATACTATGTAGGTGCAATAAAACTTTTGTTATATGGAGGCGCATTTCCGTGTGGCAAATCGCTGTCATATTTTACCAGTTTCATTTACCAAGCTCTTCCCTCGTGCCTTTAATCAGTGCTTTAAAAAATGATAATTTAATTTTGTCCATGTCTTGCAGCAAGACAAACAGTGCAGACCCTTTAGGAGCCCTCTGATCTGGGTATTCACTGTGTTCGTGACCTTATAGTGCCGATAAGGTCTGGTTCAACTCTTCAATGTCTGATGGATTTTGTCTAATTACCGTCACGTTAAAGAAAGTAACAACGACATCCAACGGGAGACAACAATTATGTGCGTTGTTCGGAGGGGGTCGTTATAGAGAGGGAAATTGGTTTACATTTGCAAACAGCTTGAATCCAGATCAGACGCCGCGTAACGCGGCGTCTGATCTGGATTCAAACTGTGTGTCACTCGTTATTAGGAGTTTTAGGACAAAAAGTCCATTATGTTACTTTGAAAAAAAAAAAGCAGACGAAAATGTTAAGCAAACGACAGCAGCCGTGAAAAGTTTTGGACATAAATGTCGTGTTTGGGGAACAGCGGCAATGGTCGTTGTAAGGAGGGAGTCGTTGTTGGGAGGGCCGTTGTAGAGAAGGAGCGCTGTAGTTCTTTGCTTGCCATGGAGCATCTCTACGGTAACCAAATTACACGCACTTCATACGCCTTTAAAATACTCTTCATTTGAAGAAAATAGTTCCAAATTATACAATTATAGATATGTACCATAACAAATACTTTCTATATTCTAGCAGGCGGTAGCTTTAAGCAGGTTGAAAGTAAAGCAGAATGCGCCTTAAGGCGCATTCTGTTTTACTTTTACCCTGCTTTAAGTGGTCACATGTCTTCAAAACTAGGAAACAGGCTTTGGGGTTATATGTTAAAGCAGGGTTGCACTACTTAAATCTGAACAATCCTTGGCGTCAAAGTGTTTGCAACGCAACGCTTCAGACTGACACATGCCAGTATGAAGGATCGGAGTTTATCCTGTTTGCCATGAATTCTTTTCAATGACATGATTCAAGCTTTAACCCATTTCCCCATAAATACGCCTTTTACATGTAACGCCTATAATGTATTCCTCCACTGAAGAAAAGAATTCAATTTTATACTCATGAATATGTATTATAAGAAATATTTTCTATATTCTAGCAGATGGAAGCTTAAAACAGACTGAAAGTAAACCAAAATGCGCCTTAAGGCGCATTCTACTTTACTTTTAGCCTGCTTTAAGTGGTCACCTATTTTCAAAACTAGAAACAGGCTATGGGGGAATGGGTTAAGCTGCCACTTAATTTCAACACTGTTATACTGAATAATTATATATATTCAAATTTTGCTCTAATGTGGAGAAGAATGTAAAGGGCGCTCTAAGATGCTTAAGTGGAGGAATGAGTTAAAACACACTGCAGCAAAACTTCTGAAAAGAGGCCATTAGTATCTAGAAGTCAAGCAACTGCTGTGAAATAATCATCTGTAAAGTTGTCAAATAAAAAAATGGACACACTTAACCCTTAGCCCGCCAAATAAATTGTCGTCTGCTATATTTCTCGTCTGCTTCAAGTTTCAAAGTGCTTCAAAGTTGCTCAAAATTGCTGAAAATGTTGTCTGAGTGTCAAACAGCTTGGATCCGGATGAGACGCCGAGTTACTCGGCGTCTCATCCGGATCCAAGCTGTTTGCATATGGAGCTATAGTCGTGACTGGCAGGCTAAGGGTTAATTTTAAAGCAGATGACTCTACGGCAGCATACGGTTCCGTCACATCATCGATATTCGACTAAATAGTCAAAATGTTAAACAGGTGTGATCCAGTTGAGATGTCGAAATACTGTTAAACCTCTCTATTATGACCGCTAAATTCTGTTAAAATATTAAGAATTTAATACAAATGACTGCTTAAAGTCAGACTATTCCTCTCAAACTACCAAAATCGCGCATTCTTCTTACATGAAATTTATGGCACCTTCGTAACCGTAACACATAAAAAGAAGCAATGCTTTCTGTTTTACTGTCACCTTACTTTAAGCTGTCACCTATGATTCATACAATCTTTTAGCCTTTGTTTTAGTGGTCATAATAGAGGACATTTACTGTACTTCCTCTAGATCGGAGCTATTTGCACCAGTTGCATAAGTACTAGACTAACATTTACTAAATGATTAACCCATAATACCTTAATACCGCCTGCTTTTAAAATTGTTGTCTGCAATATTCGTGAGATTTATTTTATATCGAAATCTATTTTGAAATAGAAGAAACTTTAAGACGGTTGTAAAACAATTTGGATCCAGATCAGACGCCGGGTTACGCGGCGTCTGATCTGGATCCAAACTGTTTGCAAAAACCAGACAAGTTGCGATCGGTGGGATAAGTGTTTTAATTAATAAAGGGTCAAGTGTGTTTTTTCTTATTAGTCATACAGTCTGCAATACTGCAGCTACTTAAGTGTACAGACGGTGACTGACCCCTCCATGTTTCCCCTTGACACAGCAGGCGTCCCGGTCCAAAAACAGGGCCTTGTTTTTGCAGACATTGGCACTTTTTTAAGTAGGCGAGGTCATACTATGCAACCCTTATCAATCAAAGCGCAATTTGGCGTGCTCATATGCGAACAGATTAGACACAGATCAGATGCCGAATATTTCCGTTTCAACGTCTGATGATGACCCAGTTCTGCTGGACGCTCGTATAGATATTTTATTCATAACACCCACACCAACACCCCCATCCCATAAATATAAAAAAAAATATATATAAAAATACGCAAAGTGTTTTTACAGTCAATCATTATTTAAAAGCAGACCATAATTGGGTGGGGTACAGTGGAGAATCTGTTATTCTTTCCCGTTTAAACGCAAACGTACGCAAACGCAAAGCGCTAAAACGTAGAAAAGAACAACTTTTGGACAATTCTGATATTTCATGTTTATCTTGGTGGCAAACAGTTTGGAGCCTGATCAGACGCCGGGTTACCCGGCGTCTGATCTGGCTCCAAACTGTTTGTATTGGAAATAATAGTTTTAGCGTAAACGCGTTTATTGGGAAAGAATAACAGATTCTCCACTGTAAGAGGTTTGTTTTTGCTTTCAAAATTACGCTTTCCCTGGGAGGTTTAGGGTTTTCGTGAACTCCCTGATTTTTTATGTCACGTATTCCCTGATTGCACGTTATCCCTGTAACATATACAGCTCCGTTTAGTAACTCACCCTTGCTGACTCAAACGCGCTTTTAAAAGTCGAGCATACTCGGTTTTTTGTTGTTGTTGTTTTCTTCGAATGAATAAGCTTTGACATTTCCAAGTCGCGTATGTCGAACATACCAATACATGTATAGGTAAGATCGACTAAAGTGAGTTTGAGATATAGGGACTTGACTGTATTTAACCCTTTCCCCCATAGAAGCGCCTTTTAGCGCATTCAGTTTATTCTTGCTCTGAAGAAAATAGTTCCAATTTATACATTCATAAATATGTATAATACAAAATATTTTCTATATTCTAGCAGATGATAGCTTAAAGCAGGCTGAAAGTAAAGCAGAATGCGCTTAAAGCGCATTCTGCTTTACTTTCAACCTGTTTTAAGTGGACACCTACATTCAATACTAGAGATATGCTATGGGGGAAAGGGTTAACACATTCACGCCTGAAACTTTTAATGGACAGTTCCAATTAACAAAAAATCTAGTCCATTTTTTACTATTTAGGGTTGATTTTAATAATATATTTCAAACTGAAAAAACAGTGTAGACCCTGATAAGAGGGCTCCTTAATTTGTGTAACTTCATGTGAAGCGCTTTTGAACGTACTATCCCTGTGTGAAATGAGCGCTATATAAATCTGGTATAATAATAATAAATAATAATAATAATCAGGGTCTACACTGTTTGTATATAGGGCAAGTGTAATCATCACAGGTAGACGGTTTGTAAATGACGAGTATATTCGTCGCTAGGGTTGAATGTGTTAAAAGAAATGGCATGCAGGATGATTGTTTCATATTGGGAACCCCGTCTCCGAATTATTTCGGACTACGATTGGAAGTTCTGAGAATAAAACACGGATTATATCTCGTATATAATATGTATTTAGGCTTTGCCTATGGACGGAAAAAAAGCAAAATTGTACTAATAAGTAAAACTCAATGCTTCCTGATTTTGACAATATAGTGGTACTTTTACCTAGAGTCTTTATAAGTATTATCTAAGATATGACATTGTGACCTGCTTTTTGACCCCATATGACCCATATTCAAAGTGAAGCTACAACTCTTCAAGATGAAAATCCTGAGCAAATATGAACTTGATAGGGGTAGATCTATGGTCGCTAGCGTGTACCAAACCAAATATTGACGGACAACAGACATCTACTGATCACTATAGATCTAGTTCACTTTAAAAGTCTCGGATGAACTAACAAGAGCCCCATGGGGCATATTTCGCTCACCTGAGAAAAGCTGACAAAACAGAGATAATGATTTATGTCCAGGACGGGGTCATATTTAACCAGGGCATAATTTGAACAATATTGATAGAGGACTTGAAGATGATGCTATGTGCCAAATATCTAAGATAAGAGTACTAGGCTTTTAGATAAGAAGTTTTTTTTTTAAGTTTCCATTGAAAAATCTATGTATAGCTCATGTGACCTAATTATGCAACAGACTGGAACAATTTGTACAAAATAGGTAAAGGACATCTAGAACTGTCACCATGCCGAATATCAAAGCTCTGGCCATATTAGTGTCAGAGAAGAAGACGTTTGAACTTTTCACTATATAACACTATGCAAAACTGTGACCCCCGGGGCGGGGCCAATTTTGACCACAGGGGCATAATTTGAACAAACTTGATAAAGGATATGTAGATCATGCTATGTGCCAAATATCTAAGCTCTGGCCCTTGCAGATTTTGACAAGAAGATTTTTAAAGAGTTCCTTATTTTTTCACTTTGTTTGCCATCTGCATTGTTTTTAATTCTTTGAACAAATTTGAAAGAGCTTGACCCAAGGAACATTTCTGTAAAGTTTGGTTGAAATCTGAGGAGGAGATGTCATTTGAAGCAATTGTTAACGACAACGGACGACGACGGACACAGGGCCATCCCAATAGCTCACCTTGAGCCTTTGGCTCAGGTGAGCTAATAAAACAATTGATGACAACAAGAATGGTGTCACAGAAAGTGAGAAATGCCCCTGAGGTTTTCTGCAATGTATTCATTTGGTTTCCAAGTAAAATCATACAGCAGGTTATAATTGTACTCCTTGTTGTTGTTGTGTTAAAATGTACAAAGAAACAAGCTTTTTCTAGCTTATTCAAATGCATCATCACCGTAAGATCATTACATTATATTGATGTCATGACGTCATCGTCATAACAAGGTTTGTCAAATGTCCTATTGAGGACTTATTTCTAAATCAAGAAATGATCACATGATCAAAGAGTTATGGCCAGCTAGGATGAGTTATCTCCCTTCCTATTCACATGAAGTAATACAGGATGAGTTATCTCCCTTTTCACCCGATTTTACCTCTAAATGACGTTGACCTTTGCCAGACATGACCCGAGTTGTACTGACCTCAAAATCTTCTTGAGGTGAGTACACACAACAGATATAAAGTCTCTATTCCATGTTGTTCAAAAGTTACGGCCAAGGTTAAAGTTGTGCACAGACAAACAGACAGACAGACCAAAAACGATATGCCCCCCGACTAAGTTGTGCGGGGGCATAAAAATGAAACCGAAATACAGTAATACTGTGTGGGCAAAACTTGCATTCTGTTGCAGTACAATTAATTTAATTAATTGTAATGAGATGTCAGTGATGCAAATATAGCCTATCATAGTCTATCAAATTGTCAGATTATCAGAGACTAGAACACTAGTCCAATCCGGTGACATAAATCGGCCTCGTTATTTAATTACTACGCATCTCAAATCCTGCACGTGTTTTAATGCCAAGATAAAACACAGGTATAAATTCATCATTTCTCAGTTTTGATGCAAATATCACCTGCCCAAATCAAAAACCACTTGTCCCTGTATTAAACTGTGTAATGCAGTGTATTGCTAAAGGCAAAATCAAAAGTAAATCAGAATGCTCAGGTAAGACATTTCTGTTTTACTTTCATTTTGCTTTAACGATGCAACTTGTATTGAATACCATAAAAGACTGTTCATTTGGATAAATCAATAACACCAAAACAGCTCTTATTTCAATCACTTATGATCTAACTATTTGCTGTGTTTTAAAGACAGGCAAAAGTTTTACCCTTTCCTCCACAGAAGTGCCTCCAGCACCTCTACCTACACCTCAGTATAAGGATTTCAAATGAGTACCTGCTACCCAGTGACTATTTTAAACACATTTTCAAAGCAAGATAAAAGTAAAGCAAAAAGCTCTGGCAGGAGCTCCCTGCAAAAAGTTACTTTCATCTTACTTGAAGCAGTCAGTGTTTTTGACATAGTTGGATATAGGAGATTTGCACTTTTTGCTATAGAGGAAAGGAGTAAAGCAAGGTGAAAGTATTCAGAAAGCACCTAAGGGGCTTTCTGCTTTACTTTTATCTAAATAATCTTGCATAATGCAGCCACTTGACAAGTTGTCTTGCAAACCAACAATTGGACCTCATGTAGTGGTTTTAATAGATATGCTTTACTGTAACTGAAACAACTGTTGGCATCAATATTCAAAATAAGTGTCAGAGAGTGAAATATCACATACAAAAAGAAAAACATGATCTTTTTAAAATTAAGGTTCTCTTGGGCTTTCAATTCTGTTTTTTTTTACTGGCACTTATACTGCACCAAGATTTTAGGAATTATTTAAAAACACAACAGGAAAAATATTTAATTTATATTTAATTTGCTTTTTTTTTCTATTTCATCAGTTCTGATAATACACAGCAGTAAAAAACAAGAGCCCCATGGGGCATATTTCGCTCACCTGAGAATAGCTGACAAAATGGAGATAATGGTTTATGTCCAGGAGGAGTCATTTTTTACCCGAGGGGCATTATTAAATTTGAACAATCTTGATAGAGGACCTGTATATGATGCTATGTGCCAAATATCTAAGATCAGGGTACTAGGGTTTAATTAAGACAAGAAGATTTTTCCATTGAAAAAATCTATTTTAGCTCCTGTGACCTAGTTATGCAACCGACCAGGGCCATTTGAACAATTTTGGTATAGGTCATCTAGAAGTGCAACCATGCCAAATATCAAAGCTCTGGCCATATTAGTTTCAGAGAAGAAGACGTTTGAAAATTTCACTATATAACTCTATGTATAACTGTGACCCCCGGGGCAGGGCCAATTTTGACCCCAGGGGCATAATTTGAACAAACTTGATAGAGGACCTGTAGATGATGCTATGTGCCAAATATCTAAGCTCTGACCATTGCAGTTTTTGACAAGAAGATTTTTTAAGATTTCCTTATTTTTTCACTTTGGTTGCCATGGCAACCAGAGTTCTGCATTGTTTTTTATTCTTTGAACAAATTTGAAAGAGCTTGACCCAAGGAACATTTCTGTAAAGTTTGGTTGAATTCTGTCAAGCGGTATAAGAGAAGATGTCATTTAAAGCACAACGCACAACGGACACAGGGCCATCCCAATAGCTCACCTTGAGCCTTTGGCTCATGTGAGCTAAAAATCACACAACATAATTTTTCTTTAAAATAATTAACATGGACACAGGGCTCCAAATAAGGGGAGTACTTCAAGAACTTAAATCTTTATGTCTGCATTAAACCATATGGTGTGACTACTCATTTAGTGATTAGAATTGGTGAGGCAATGCCTGTTGTCCAATCCATTTCATTATTTGAATAAAGTATTGTTTAAACCAGAATTGGTTAAAAGAGACAATTCTAATAATAAGTTAAATTACACCATAGGATTTGGTGCTGACATGGAATTTCCATCCATTTCAACTTATCCACCGCTCTAATCAGTTCATATATTTATTACTCAAATTCAGCACATAATTATGTTGTTCTCCCTTGAAAAAAGTCAGTTTTAATTTGCATCATAGTCACTGACTCTCTGTTTGAAAGTCTATCTTGGATAGGATACTCATGGTTAATGCTTGGCCTTCATTGTTTACCACTTCAGGTAGGGAAAAATTCCAAACATTGCACTGGTTGTGATGATTCTGCAATAGATAGTACATGTACATAAATAATTGATTGTTATGTATAAGGCACTCTACAGGTCTGAAACATTGCAGGACTTTTTGTGTTGTTGTTTTCTTTTATTATTGTTGTACAACTTAACATATTGACCAAAAAGCAGATTTTATTCCACACAGTGACACTAGTGGTCCCTCACAATTTCCTGCTTTAGCAAAGTTACTTGTGCGAAAGCAGGAGGTTATGTTGAAGATTCTTTAACTATTCTTTATAAAGCATAAGCTGAATTTTGGAGGCAATGTTAAGTATTATTTGGCTTTATGGAAACATGTGAATAAGGCATGGTTTTGGCTAATTTGTACTGTCCCATGAATTTTTCAGCATGTCTGGTATGAATTCAATCAATGGAGTTAAAGTTCCAAATCAACATGATGATAAATTAATGTTGAATAGTTCTACTAACACAGGGTTTCAGATAACTGAAAAGTAAATTCTTTATGTCTACATTAAACCCAGTGGTGTGACTACTTATTAGAATCCTGTTTTCAAGACAATTCTAATAAAGGGGAACACCATAGGCATTGGTGCTGACATAAAGAAAAGCTACATTTGGTCTGATTACTTCAACTTATGTGGAGCCCTGACTCGTAATAATAAATCCGATTTCATGGACTGAAATGAAAATAATTTTACTGTCAGGACTGTACACATTACTATCTTATTTTTTCAATCTAATGACCCACACACATTGCCTTTAACTTGTCTTTCAAATGTTTTCTTTCAATTATTTACTATTTGTAGGCGCTTTAAGTTATAACATAATGTAAGAAAATATTTTGCATTTTAAGGAGACTCAGCTTTTAAAGGCCAAATAGGCAGAACTTAACATTGGTCACATGACTACATGTGATAGACTTCATTTTGGCATGTGCACCAAAGAATCTCTTGAGAAAAGTACAACTTGGGTTAAGTCAGACAAATGTCAAGGCCATGTAGATGTCATCTAAAGGTCAGTCTACGCTGTTTGCCAAGGTAGTTTTTATCTGGTTCAAGTACTTGATTCTTAAATCAGACCAATAGTTTCAGAGAAAAAGATTTTTAAAGATTTTCTATACAGAAATATAAGGAAAACTTGCCCCACCCACTGGCGGCCATGATTTTAAAGATAACAAAATGATTTTAAGAAATCAGGTAGAGAGTCATGAATGGATCATTTGTGTAAAATTATTTTTAATTTGGACCAGTAGTTTCACAGAAGAAGATTTTTAAAGTTTTTACTAAATAGTAACATAAGGAAAATGTGCCCCACCCACTGGCGGCCATGTTTTTTAGATATCAAAATTATTTTAAGAAATCTGGTAGAGGGTCGACACCCATGGATCGTTTGTGTGAAATTACTTTCAAATCGTACCAGCGGTTTCAGACAAGAAGATTTTTAAAGTTTTTTCAATTGGTTGCCATGGCAACCACAATTTCAATTGGATGACCTACATTTGAAAAATCTGAGAGAGTACCCTACAAGGAACAATCCTATGAAGTTTTGAAGAAATTGGCCCAGTGGTTTCTAAGAAGAAGATCTTTAAAGAAAAAGTTTGACGACGGACAGACGGACGGACGGACGACGACGGACACAGGGCGATCACAATAGCTCACCTTGGCACTTCGTGCCAGGTGAGCTAAAAAAAAAAAAAAATTTACCTAACAGAATAAGAATCTGAGTGTCAAACAGAGTATATCCAGATCAGGCCCGGCATCAGTGGTGCCTTATCTGTATCAAACCGTTTGCAAGTCCCAGATGAGTAGCATGTTTTTTCACCATGTTGCAATTTCAATAAAGGCTAACCTCAGCTGACTGGTGTAGAAGTTTTAACTTTTTCTAAATTTATGTATTTTTTTAATGAAAGAAGCAATAATTTACCTATTGTATGGCTGTTGAATTCCCCTTGAAAGGTCTGGTACCATGTTAGTGTGATGTTACCATGCCCTTCATCACAATCAACGAGATTAGATGAAATCAGCTGTCCTGAAAGCATCTTCATCTCTTCATCCCTCATCATCTATCGGTGCTATATGATCCATTTTGTGTTGTGGTGCCATACAATCTGACGCATCCATGGGATCAATCCATACCATTTTACCATTGCCCCTGTTGAAATAATTTAAAAATATGTGTAAGTTTTCACAATAAACAACCAACATAAATCAAAGAGTGAAGGTCTTGAGAGTTGCCAAGGATGAGGTTTTGCAATTCAGTAAACAACTCTGTAGCCACAACTGAGGCTACAGTAATCATTTATTGTATAAGGCAGGTGGTCACTTAAAGAAAGATGAAAGTAAAGCAGATAGCATTTAAAGATGTTTTCTGCTTTTAATTGTTTCACTGTGCTGTAAGTTGTCAGCTATTTTTATTCCATC
Source organism: Gari tellinella (assembly GCA_922989275.2). Taxonomy (NCBI): domain Eukaryota; kingdom Metazoa; phylum Mollusca; class Bivalvia; order Cardiida; family Psammobiidae; genus Gari; species Gari tellinella. Next base: position 40,045,092 of record OV277867.1, read on the forward strand.
AATAAGTATTGTTTAGTCCTGGTTACAGATGGGTATATCCTTGCTTCTTGTCAAATCACCACTTTCTTGTCAATTCGCCACCTAAGCAAAACTTAGAATTCCGTCACGAGCAGGCTACCGAGGATGTCCGAAAACTACAGATGATCCCTGAATACTAGGATAGTTTCACTCAGGTAGATTTCAAGCGCCAAAAATGCGAAAGAAACAGATAAAATAACAATAATTCACAAAAAGTTTCCAATCAAAATACATGTTCTAGTTGTCCGTTGTTACTTTTATATTGTTAAGTTGTAAAAGTTAAATTAAATATTTCAAAATCATTAAAAAATGTTCAAGTTTCATGAAACAACCTATAACATACTGCCAGAGCCTACATTGACCTAATTATCGAACGACCAATCAGAGGTGACGATTTGACAAGAAAGCATCCCGGTGATCCAGAGCAATGACCTCGTTTCGAAAACGGTAGTTATTTACACTTTGTATTTATTTCACAAGTTTTATTTGTATATATGCGTGTTATTGAAGGTTCAGTTCAGAATTAGATCCGTGAACAAGTAAGAAATGTTACATCAGATAGGCGCATACGCGATAAATATAGCTAAGGGTGGCGAAAACACAGGTAACCAGGCTACATCAAATGATTAAGCAGAAGGTACATTTTGCACGAGATGGATCTACTGCTTGATTCACACGGGTAAAGAATTTTAAATGTAGCCAGTGTCAAATTCCATCTTAAAAGGCAGTTGAATTGCATTAACTTCTTTCATGAGAATGATGATAATATTTTAAGATAGATCTTTTTTTTTTATTTTGTAATTTGTTGAACTTGCTTACATGTACCTGCATGTGTACTCAACTGAAAAAGCTTTTGAGCTTGAGTACAAGTTGGGTAATGTCAGACAAAGGCCATGGTTATTTAGAGACCTGTCACATAAGGGGGCATAGAATTTTGCAAACAAATCCTGTTTTCATTTAATTTACTATACTTAACAAAAATAGAGCAAGCTACTGCGGGGAGGGTGTCGACGGCCGTCTTCCGCAGATAGCGCTGGCCCAGGGGAACCAAGCGATGCACGCCGTACCAGCCTGGCGAGCTACTGCAGGAGTCGAAGGCCGTCGACGGCAGATAGCGCTGGCCCAGGGGAACGGAGCGCGGATGCTCGCCGTACCATCTCTGCGGGCTGGGATCGACGGCCGTCTTCCGCAGATAGAACATGTATAGGGTAAAGTTAGCGACGGGTGAGGAAAATTAATACCAGATTGACACGACCAACGACCTCAGATATGCTCGATTACGAAAATGGCATGGCATTCCACGTTATTCTTCCGTTCAAACGCAATGCAATATAGAAAATGACAACTTTTTGACAACTACCAGTTTTAATTTGAGTGGCAAACAGTTTGGAGGCTGATCAGACGACGGGTTACCCGGCGTCTGATCTGACTCCAAACTGTTTGCAATGAAAATAAAAGTGCAACCGGGGTTATTTGGAAAGAAAATGCTTTCTCTACTGTAATGCACTCTGCACAAACTGCTAACCTAAACAGCTGTTACAGCAACAGTCGGTGGGTAATTGATCAATTGAACACGCTACAATTACTCTCCGCAAATTTGGATCAAACAATTCCATTTCTTTCACAGAAGCCTTGGCGCTTATACACACCTTTAACGACTGGTGGTCTCTAGCTCCTCATTCTTTCAGACATTTCTTATTTATGTCGAGTTTACATATCAAAACATAGGTTTGTGTACAATCCAAAGTTCAGTTTCAGTTTTTATTTACAACTAGGCCCAATAGTACCGCGTCTTGTCAACCATCTTGGTGCAGTATAATTCGACAGCCCACAAAGTGTTAAATCGGGGCTTTATTCGGTTCCAATGTAACGTGACTTGTTCAAGAGTACAGTAACTAAGTAAATTGACTCACCCACTCTATGGCAATGAACTCACCCAAAATGGTGCGAAGGGCCAGGTTATTACCTCCCTGACCCGCGCATGTACATAAAGTAGTACCGGTACTTCGGCGAAGTAGTTCCTAGATGGTCAATCACAACAACGTAAATAACGTCTTTCTTCATCAATTATTGCTTCATTACATCATAAGTTGATTTAACAAAACGAAAATTTGAATCGAGAGCTTAAAACCAGGGGCTATCTGCATTTGTTGGATTCCCTAGGCCTAACTATTTCCAACATGTCAGCCCCCATGTCGCATCGTTGCTTAGTTTTAGGGAAGTTGTGCACGCGCAAATCAAACACTTTTCAATGTCTGTCAGTGAATGTGAATTGAATAGGAATACCTTTGTTTTATTCATGCATTACTTAAGAACGGAAAAAAAGCAAAGCTTTTTTTCCGTATTATACTTGTATGTGTATAATTCTGTCAATTGCTTGAGAACAATCTCAGACTCAACTCAAAAGCTTTAAGACCTTGGAGTCTGGTTTGATCATCTGTAAAAAAAAAAAAAAAAAGCAGCAAAACAAACACACACACAAAAACACCTAAAACTCGCAAAAAGCAAGAAAACGAATAAAACAAACCAACAAACAAAACAACAAAAATAATCACAACAAAACACTCGGAACTTATAATTTGCAAGTGTTTCAACAAACTTTGGCGCATAACTGACGACATTTAAAACAGTCCATGACTAGTGTTAGTATTGTCGGCAATTTCAATAAAATGATGTCTGATCTGGATCCAGGCTATTTGAAATTGCTTATAATAACTACATTACGGTAGATAAGATACTTTTATTTCCTTCTTTTTCAGGAGAGTTAAAAAACAAACACACACCTATATATAAACACAGACACATATTCATATACAGTGAAACCCCTCTAATCCGGACATGTGTGGGGACAACATTGAAATCCCATACGATGTACAGCGCCCCCTCTCTTCAACGACACTCATTGGGAGACAGAACGTGTGTGCGTTGTTCGGAGGGAGTCGTTGTAGAGAGGGAAAATGGCTTACATTTGCAAACAGTTTGAATCCTGATCAAACACCACGCAATGCGGCGTCTGATCTGGATTCAAGCTGTTTGTCACTCGTCTTTAAGGGTTTTATGTCAAAATGTCAATTATGTAACTTTGAGAAAAACAGCAGATGAAAACTTCAAGCAGTCGAGAACAGGTTGGACATATTTGTTTTGTTTAGGGAACTGCGACAAGGGTCATTGTAAGGAGGGAGTCCTTGTTGGGAGGGCCGTTGTAGGGAGGGAGCACTGTATGTCCTTAAGATGTGTGTCTTTTGCATTCTCTTATCAAATTATCGTATCATAATTTCATGACTTCCTTTTTGGATAGATTGGAAGCATTAACTACCCTCTGGATGAACATATTCTACTCTGAAAACTGACAAAACAACAGCATTGGAGATTGACAATAGAGTAATTTTGACGGCTGGAGTTTCTGGTCGCCCAGATCTGGCAAAGTTTAATATGATTATGTTTTAATACGTTTATGGCAGTTCTATTAAAATGCTCATTTGCAACACAGCATGTGGATTTTCTTCTATGATGGTTTCCCCTTTACAGTTTATGTGTTACTCTCTGTACATGTACAGGTAAAGTATGTAAACAAATACAGTAAAACCCCTCTAAACCGGAACCTCTAAAAACCGGAATTCTCTCTTAACCGGACAAAAACGCTGGTCCCGTTCCAACCCTTCTTTATACATTCATAAATATGTATCACCATACAGAAATAGTTTCTATATTCTAGCAGATGATAGCTTAAAGCAGGTTGAAAGTAAAGCAGAATGCGCCCTTAGGCGCATTCTGCTTTACGTTCAACCTGCTTTAAGTGAATAGCTATCTTCCATACTAGAAACAAGCTATGGGTTAAAACCCCTCTAAACCGGAAACCCCTCTAAATCGGAAATCTATGTTGTCCCTACACACGTCCGGTTTAGAGGGGTTTCACTGTAAACAACACATAATTACATGTACCAGGCTGTGAGGGAATGAAATAAGGGTTATCCATTAATATCAAGCTTACTAATCAAACATTATCGCAGAAACTACTAGCAAAGTGTTTGAACAGTTTTGATTCTGATGTGACGTCGAGTTACTCGACATCTTATTTGGATCAAAACTGTTTACAAAGGTTATCACAAAGTCAATCATAGCATGCCAAAGGTAAAAAAGACGCATCAAAAAGTAACATATCAGAAACAACGAATTGAAAAAGACAATCAATATGTTCGTATATTCGTTATTGCAATAAATTCAACCATGTGTTTTCTACGTCAGGCGGGCACCGGCAGTGCATGTTTAAGAACTATTGATATGAATTTAGATAAACTTAACAGTTTTGTTTCATCATTTTCTGACATAATTTTGCCAAAAGTTAAAGTATTCTTATTTCTGGAATTAGATATGATCAGTACTTTTAGTGCCTCATGTATTATAATACTAAAATTGCCCCCCCCCCCCCCCCCCCCAACAAAAAATAAGAAAAAAAATCATTTGAAAATATAAAGAATGCAGCATTGCAGTTTGATGAGCTGGACCTAGGTTAGCGTGTTACTCCATAAATACTACTTACAGTTTTAATTTAATCAAATGGATAAAATTATTTCAATAATAGTCATGAATATGCACCAAAGAAATAGTTTTAGCATCCTAGCCGATGGTACAGTGGAGAATCTGTTATTCTTTCCCAATAAACGCGTTTACGCTAAAACTTTTATTTGCAGTGCAAACAGTTTGGAGCCAGATCAGACGCCGGGTAACCCGGCGTCTGATCAGGCTCCAAACTGTTTGCCACCTAGATAAACAAGAATTATCAGAATTGTCCAAACGTTGTTTTTTCTACGTTTTAGTGCTTTGCGGTTGCGTACGTTTGCGTTTAAACGGGAAAGAATAACAGATTCTCCACTGTAGGTTAAAAATAAAGTATAGTGTGCCTTAAGGCATATCTGTTTTACTTTTAACTTGCTTTAGATGGTCACCTGTTTTCTGTACTAAAACAGGCTGGTGGTAAGGGTTAAGTTTTTGTGTTTAGGTCAGTTTTGAACTTAGTGATGATGCTAGGGTCACAAAACTTTGCATATTTATGTTTTACGGGTGTACACTTTTGAAATAAATAACAAATACAATGAAATATAGATAAATGTACAAAAAAACTACATCAGAACACGTTTATCTCCCAGAACAAAGCAAAATAAAACAAAATAATGTACACATGTACATAAATCAGTTATACAATTTTACTAAAAAGACTTGTAAAGTACAACCTCTCCATTTCGACCATAAAAGAGCCTTAATTTATTATTTAAGAGACATGCGACAGCTTAACGCAGTATGGAAGTAAATAAAAAAGCTCCTAAAGGAGCTTTCTATTTTTCTTGCATATGCCTTTTAGAAGCCACATGTCTTAACCCCTTCAATGCCTCACCCGAGTCCAGTAGTCATTTTCAAACAGCGTGACGCGGCGTCTGATCAGGATCCAAACTGTTTGACACTCGTTTCAATATTTCTTAACTTAAAATACCTAAAAATTGAATTTTAGAAACAAAAACAGACGACAATTGTTTAAAATCGATGACGTCATGGCAGTGAAGGGGTTAACTATAACTTCAAATAATGGTAGTAATAGAAGGGTTCACTGTACAGTGAAGAAAACGTTATTCTTTCCCGTTTAAACGCAAACGAAACGCAAACGCACAACACTAAAATGTAGAAAATGTCAATTTTATATATTTCTTACAATTCATTTTCATCTGAGTGTCAAACAGTTCGGAGCCTGATTAGACGCCGGGTTACCCGGCGTCTGATCTGGCTCCAAACTGTTTGTAGAGGAAATAAACAATTTTACGTAAACGCGTTTATTGGGAAAGAATAGCACATTCTCCACTGTACGGATATCTTATATTTGCACCAGCTATCGGACAAATTGATCGTACATTTTTGATACAGCGCTCCCTCTTTACAACGACACCTAATGGGAGACACATATTGTGTTTGTTGTTCGGAGGGAGTCATTACGGTAAGGGAAAATTAAGACTTGGCATACATTTGCAAACAGCTTGAATCTAGATCAGACGCCGCGTTATACGGCGTCTGATCTAGATTCAAGCTGTTTGTCACTCGTTATTATATCTATTCTATCAAAATATCCACTTTTATATAACTTTGAGAATAACAGCAGACAGCTATTTTAAGCAGGCGATGTTGCAGCAGTAAAAGCGTTAGACATATTTGTCTTGTGTAGGGAACTGCGGCAAGGGTCGATCGTAAGGAGGGAGTCGTTGTTGGGAGGGTCGTTGTAGGGAAAGAACAATGTATAGCCTAAATGCCGAACTTATGTAAACTGGCCACTGAATAAGAAAACGTGTCGATGTCTAAAGACAAAACGATTGATAAAAGCCAAATATAACGTTTTTGTGAATGAAAATGCTACGCGTCTTTAATGATTCAAGACAAAGATTATGCAGAAAGCTTATATGGGAGCTTAATTTCTGCTTTGCCTTTTTGTTCGAAACTTAACAGCCACTAAGTTATAAATATACCAGATTTCGGTGCACCATGGTTATATAATACATAATATACAATTATAAACATTTTATTGAACATTCAGCAATTTTTTTCCTTCTATAACTGGTACAATTAAAGGACTCATCAAATTCAGAAGGGGTCCAAATTGATTCACAATGCGAAAATGCTTTTGTTTTTAAAAAAAAAAAAAAAAAAAAAAACATGGTTTAAGCTCTTCCTAGTCTGCTGGCTTACTTAGAAGAAAACATTCTTCTACAAAAGATCAGTTCCCATCATTTTGCAGGGAATTACAAGTTTTTCCCTGTTAGTCAACATTTTCTTTTCACAATATCAGCAGAAGCCTGCTACCTTTGTTTACAGTTTGAGTAAAGCAACGCAAAACTTTCGCAATATAACTCTTTGTGCCCTAGTCCCGCATATAGGCGTCCTTTTCAAACAGTGTACATGTGAATAGTACACTTGTCCTATGCAAACAGTGAAGACCCAGATCAGAGGGCTCCTAGGAGCCCTCTGATCAGGGTCTTCACTGTTTGTCACAATGCCAAACATTGACAAAACCAACCCTTAAAAATCAGAAATGGACTAGACTTAAAAGGAAACTAGAATTGTCCATTAAAAGTTTCAGGGAGGAAAGAGATAAGGGGCACCGGACCCATTCACAAATTAAGGGAAAAAATCACTGACACTAAAGTTGTCAATATTCTACTGTTAACCATTTGCCAGCTGATTGCTACTTTACTGATGTTTGCAAATAGTTTCGATACAGACCAGACGCCGCGTAATGCGGCGTCTGATCTGGATCCAAACTGTTTGACACCCGTTTTAAGGTTTAAATGAATTAATCAAAGTTCTTAAGAAATTGCAGACGACAATTTCGAAACAGATGATATCACCACAGGATAAGGGTTAAACAAATGAGTACAATTCACCAAATATATGTATTTTTAAAAAAAACCAAAACGGCCTATCATCAAGTTTGACTGTATGGTTTTTTTGTCGATCCAGGTCATTATAAAAACGTGCTGCAATTGACCTGCACACCCTTGACCTGTCTGGTACAACCGGAGTGCAATAGGAAAAAGCTCTTCAAATTAATAACCTGGTTCAAATTCACAGAGTCTGCAAGTAGTGACAAGAGACCTAGTTCGTTGACATCCTTCAGCAAGCCATCAGCGACCTTGTGGAACAAAATGCTCCACCCTAAAAGTTGTGTACTACAGTGCCCCCTCTCAACAACGACATCCAATGGGGGACATCGGTTGTGTGCGCTGTTCGAAGGGAGTCGTTATAGGGAGGGGAACATTTAGACTTGGCTTACATTTGCATACAGCTTGCATCGAGATTATCCCATTTTATGCGGGATATACTTTTAGGTGTTCCTCTAGGCTTGCAAATAGTTTTGATCTCAGATCAGGCCCCCACATTGTGGGGGCCTGATCTGAGAATAAAACTGTTTGCTGCAAAGTCAGAAACTGCTAAAATCTTTTGCAAATATTTTAGTTATACCCGCTACAGGCGACATTTTAAAATGTCCGCCAAATATTAACCAGCATACAATGGGTTATACTGAATGTGTGTTTAATTCCGTGGTTAAACGTGAATCTACTGAAACTGTTGCAAACAGACTGTACCAAATTGAGGCACGAAGTAGTGTAAATCTCTCTATTTCGACCACTAAATTGTGTTAATTATTTGGTGTTTAAGACAGGTGCCTGCTTAAAGCAATATGGCAGTAAAACAGAAAGCTTATTTAGGATCTTTCTGTTTTACTGCCATCCTGCTTTAAACTGCCATCTGTCTTTTACACAATCAAAAAGCCTACTTTACTGTAATTCGGCATCTCATCTGGCCTCTAGGTACAAACTGCTGCATACATTCGTCAATAATACTAATGAAAATATATATATTATAAATAGAGGATCTAACATGAGTGCTCATTAATTATCATTTTTAATAAACGAGTTGACTAAAACAATATGACGCGAGCCTTGGCGAGCGTTATATTTCTTTTAGTCAACGAGTTTATTAAGAATGATAAATAATGAGCACGAATGTTAGATCCTATTTATCACATAAACATTTTAAAACCCTTTTAAGTGAACTGAATCCGTAGTTTTTTGTCTCTCCGCCATATGTATTTTCCGCCAAAACTTGACGTTGTTTACAGTAACGCCATGGCAAATGACGTCATTTGGCGCCCAGCGCCATGCAGCGCTCGTAGACGAACAGGTAGGGCCGGAGCCCAAATATTGATATTTCACTATAGTTTATTGAATGGCTTTATAACACTCCCAGAGTCGGTTAAATATGTGATAAAAAAAATAAAAAAATAATAATAATAATAATGAAAACTTTATATAAAGAGAGAGCTCATTTGGTAAAGACCAATTTTCCATGAGGCCCTCAACATATACTCGTATACAAGTACATAAAACAAAAGGCATTTCATACAAAACAAATAATTTACCCTTAGCCTGCCAGTCACGACTATAGCTCCATATGCAAACAGCTTGGATCCGGATGAGACGCCGAGTTACTCGGCGTCTCATCCGGATCCAAGCTGTTTGACACTCGGACAACATTTTCAGCAATTTTGAGCAACTTTGAAGCACTTTGAAACTTGAAGCAGACGAGAAATATAGCAGACGACAATTTATTTGGCGGGCTAAGGGTTAACAACAATTTAACAATACTAACTGGATGTAGCAATTTGCAAGAATATGAGTATCTTAAGCATTCAACCCTAGCGACGAGTATAGCCATCGTTTACCTTTTAACCCTTTCCCTTATAGAAGCGACTTTTAGCGCATTCATTTTATTCATCCGCCAAAGAAAATAGTTCCATTTTATACTGCCATGAATATGAACTATAAGAAATATTTTCTATATACTAGCAGATAGTAACATAAAGTAAGCTGAAAGTAAAGCAGAATGTGCCCTAGGGCACATTCTGCTTTACTTTCAGCTTACTTTAATAAGTCACATATGTTAAATACTAGAAACAGACTATTGGTTAAAGGGTTAAGAGTATGCTTGTCCTGTGCAAACAGTGAAGAACCTGATCAGAGGGCCCCTGAAGGAGCACTCTGATCTGGGTCTACATTATTTGCCATATTATGATTACATTGTTCAAATATCCCTTAATAGTCAAAATGGACGAGACTAAATTGGAAAATGGATTAGTTTATTAAAGGTCCCAGAAGCGAATGTGTTAAAAGCTGATACATATAGTTTGTTTTTATATATGTTTATATATATAATTATTTAATCCTTTACTGCATAACATTATATTGAAAATAGAGGATAACTTAAACCAGGTTTAAAGTATTGTAGAATGCGCATTTAGGCGCATTAAAGTGCATTCTACTTTACTTTAAGTCTGCTTTATGCTACCATCTGCAAGTATATAGAAAACATTTATTTTTTAAACATGTTAATCATTTTTTTTAGATTGTAACTGTTTTCTTCAGTGAAGGGATTCGATGAGGGAATGAATCGGTATAGATGGAGCAATGGGTTAAAAACAAACCCACAAAATCCCCAAAATTTTCCGAAAAGCTAAGATCTAGAATCTACATCCGACGTAGCGTATGGTCCAAAATGAGTGCCACTTACAGTGGAGAAAACGTTATTCTTTCCCGTTTAAACGCAAACGTACGCAAACGCAAAACATTTAAACGTAGAAAAGTACAACTTTTTGACAATTCTGATTATTTATCTTTTTCTTGGTGGCAAACAGTTTGGAGCCTGATCAGACGCCGGGTTACCCGGCGTCTGATCTGGCTCGAAACTGTTTACACTGCAAATAATAGTTTTAGCGTAAACGCGTTTATTGGGAAAGAATAACGTTTTCTACACTGTATACAGCCGAAACTCGATACTTCGCACACTCGTTAGATCGAACATATCCCTATTTCAAATTTAAAAACGTGGCTTAGCCAGGTTTTAACTTTAAAAAACTGATATGCTCGACTTAAGCGAGATCGAGTTATCGAAATTAAACTGATTACATACAGGTAAGTTCGAATTAAGCGAGTTCGAAATATCGAGTTTCGACTGTACATGTATATGAAAACTTACTGAAAAAGGGGATCGATTTCAGATTTGCAACAGGCGATAGTTTCACCGTCAAAGGTGTAAAAGCGCATATTTTCTTCATTTTCATTATTGTAACACCAGATTTATATAGCGCTCTTTTCACACAGGAGCTGTGCGTTCAAAAGCGCTTCACATGAAATTGTATATATAAATGTACATACAAAGCCAGAAAAGCCAAATACATGTAACTAGATTCAAAAGTGTAAAGACAAATTCAGGTAAACCCCCACCTCTGACCATGCATCAAGCTGGTTGTTACTCAGATACAAATAAATTGTCAACATCGTCTTTCCTAAAAACATTTCTTCAAGTACAGTGGCGAATCTGTTATTCTTTCCCGTTTAAACGCAAACGTACGCAAATGCAAAGCACTAAAACGTAGAAAAGAACAACTTTTGGACAATTCTGATAATTTTTGTTTATCTTGGTGGCAAACAGTTTGGTGCCTGATCAGACGCCGGGTTACCCGGCGTCTGATCTGGCTCCAAACTGTTTATACTGCAAATAATAGTTTTAGCGTAAACGCGTTTATTGGGAAAGAATAACAGATTCTCCACTGTAGAAAATGCTTATGAAATCTAGATAATTCTACAATTTATTACATTGCGTTTGCGTTGAATGTAGGTTAAAATTAATGCAGAAAGCTTCAGCAGAAGCTTTCTGCATTATGTTTCCAGCATTAAGCAACTACATTGTACCTATTTATTATTCAAAACATTAATTCCTAGCGACGAGTACACTTGTCGTTTATAAACGGGAACACACTTGTCCTAAAGGGGCCTTCTGATACAGTGGAGAATCTGTTATTCTTTCCCGTTTAAACGCAAACGTACGCAAACGCAAAGCACTAAAACGTAGAAAAGAACAACTTTTGGACAATTCTGATAATTCTTGTTTATCTTGGTGGCAAACAGCTTGGAGCCTGATCAGACTCCGGGATACCCGGCGTCTGATCTGGCTCCAAACCGTTTGCACTGCAAATAATAGTTTTAGCGTAAACACGTTTATTGGGAAAGAATAACAGATTCTCCACTGTAAGGGTCTACACTGTTTGTCATCATGCAACATATTGTTGAAATCAACCATAAATAGCTATTTAAAATGGAATTGACTTAATTGGAAATTCGGTTTTAGATGTGTATGCGTTCTATAGGTTTAACTGTATACGACATCGTGGCATAACAAATGTCAATTCGAAACCCCTACATGTACAGTAAAACCTCTCTATTACGACAACTAACTTTTGTTATTTATTGTGTGTTTAGGCAGGTGACTGCTTAAAGCAATGTGACAGTGAAACAGAAAGCTCCTATAGGAGCTTTCTGTTTCACTGTCACCTTGCTTTAAATTGTCATCTGTCTTTTATAAAATCAGTTAGCCTTCGTTTTAGTGGTCGTAATAAAGAGGTTTTAGTGCATTTTTAATTTGCAGATTTCGCATAGTCAGCATGCTGATTTGCAAAACAAGGTCATTGCAAAAGGCCTCGGATAGACTAGTCGCTCTACTGCCACTTATACGGTACAACCATGAATAATTAATACATGTATCGTGTCGACCATCCCTCGCAAATGTAAGCGAATTTCCCTCCCTAGAACGACTCCCTGCGAACAACACACTTATTGTTTGTCTCCCAGTGTGTGTCGTTAAAGAGAGGGAGCGCTGTATAAATGTTACGCACACGGTTAACCTCTCTCTTCACAGCCTTACCCAGAGTACACTTTGGATCCTGATCAGACGCAACGAAAGGTAGCGTCTGATCAGGATCCGAACTGTTTGCCACTCGTAATAAAGCTTACTTCAGTTAATTTTGGCTGAGCGGGTATCATTGTTGATCATACGAAAAAGTCGAAGAAATAGCTTATATGATAGATGAAATTAACGAAGTTTTGAAATGTTCTGTCTGCATGTCGATTGTGCCAATGCTTAACTAACTAGCAGATCATACCTGCAAGGAAGCTACTATATGACACATTTTTAGAAAATTTCACTTTTATGTTTCCTGAATCTTTCAAGTTTAACAATCCATTTTTAAAGCACTTAAACGTCTATCAATTAGCTTTCTGAACAATAAGGTGGAAATAACTACTACAGCACTCCCTCTCCACAATGCCACTCAATGGGAGACAAAGAATGTGTACTTTGTTCGGAGGGAGGGAAATTGGCTTACATTTGCAAACAGCTTGAATCCAGATCAGACGCCACGTAACGCGGCGTCTGATCTGGATTCAAGCTGTTTTTCACTTGTCATTAATTTATTTTCTGTCAAAATGTCGATTATGTCACTTTGAGAAAAACAGTAGACGACAATTTAAGCAGACGATATTGCAGCAGTTACATCTATAGACATAACGGAACTGTTAAGGGAAAAGCGACAAGGGTCGGTGTAAGGAGGGAGTCGTTGTTGGGAGGGCCGTTGTAAGGAGGGAGCACTGTATTACACGCTCCGTAAAAACGACTGTCACAGGCGCAGTAAAATGACCGACATTTGTCAATACATTTTTTGAAAGAAAAAAAGTCGGGGGAAAATGTAAGATAGATCAGGTTAACGGAAACACAGGTGTTTTTTTTTATTTGGCCTTAACTAAAATTTGAGAAAAAAAACATTGTTTAGACGTCATGACAGTTAAGTTTGGTACCATTCAATTGAAGGCCCATTTGCAGTATTTATTTAATACATGTGTTTGCTTAAGTCAGATTATTGTGGGGGGAAAGTACATAAAGCCTTTGTTTGAGCTGTATGCAATATATATTATACTATCTATCTACATATATCAACCTATCTATATTTCAACACAAGGTCAAACAAATTTGCAGGCCCAAATCCCGATGGCTCAGGTTTTACATTTACTTCTACTAGGAGTTTTGCTACACCTATAGTTACAAGTTTTGGTAAAAAGTCATTTTATAATCAGGGAAAAGAAGCCTGGAATAGTCTCCCCCAGTCTCTAAGAGACATCCATGCTGGTCATGATTTCAAACATGTTGTAAGGGAGCACCTGTTGTCCTTTAATTTATACTCATTTTTAAAAAAACCAAATCTGTGATATAGAATGAATTACCTATTTGAAGCCTGTGCATTTTGGGTACATGAATAATATATTTTAGTAACCAGAATGCACTCTCTTAAAATACACATATACTAGGAATTAATATGATTTTAAAAAGTTTAAAACCTACATATATAGACTTTGGGGAATATATTTTGTAACTCTGCAATTTTAAGCATTTATATTTATACATGTATATATACCTGTGCAAAAGTTAAATGTGATATCTGCTAAGTACATATGATCTCATGTAATATTCTATTGTTATTTATACATACTTAGATGATCTCAATTGATGTCCACTTGATACATTTAATATACAACATACAGGACCTTCTATCATGGTTCACCCACCAATATCAGGGACCACAATGAAAAGACCCCAAACCTCCCCAAACCACTCCAAACCTCTCCAAACCTGCATAAAGCACTTGAAAACAATCCAAACCACTTAAATTCCTTAATATCTAATCAAAAAGAGCTTATAAATGTAAAATTTAAGCTAAAACAATGAAAAAATGTTAATTTAAAATTAAATAGTCGATGTTTTTCTTTTCAAGGGGAACAACTCGAACAAAACTTAAGATCACTTTACACAGTTACTTCTAAATATTAACTCACTATCCTAAACGCCTGTTCCTGGTTTTGAAAACAAGTATTCTCTTAAAGCAGGTTGAAAGTAAAGCAGAATGCGCCTTAATGCGCATTCTGCTTTACTTTCAGTCTGCTTTAAGCTACAATCTGCTAGAATTATAAAAACTTGCTTTTAAAAGTGGTTTTGGGAGGTTTGGATAAGTTTGGGGAGGTTTGGGGTCTTTAGACGGACCACAATGAAAATAAGGGAAATTATTTTCTCTTCTTTAGTGTTATCTTTGGTATTGGTGTGCCTGTCATGCATCTCTAGTTTTGTATACATGATTTGTTACTTTTTGTATGACCTGTGTATACTTATTGTTGCTTGCCATGATATGCATATTGTTACTGCCTGAATAAACTCTTTCTATGTATCGGCTGAGCCGGCGAACATGACACTTGAATCTCTAAGATACGGGTATTTCTGGACACATTGTTGGTGCGTGCAGCGCGATGATATTGCAGGGGGTATAAGTTCATCGCGTCAGGTTTAAATGTAATTATAGGGTTTGCGTCCCTTGGACCATAAATCAATTCTACTGACAGTTGTGACGTTATATGCGAAGATCTCTCATTATGATAATAGAATAAATGGCTACTGTATATAATGCTTTTCATGCATTGTCATGCATTTGTTATGCCATGCATTTGTTCAGATGTTACTAGTTCTATATATTACTGAATTTGTTGTTGATACGTTGTCAGAACTATAGGTTTTATGTGGGTAGAAAAGTATGCCATAGAACTATACGTTGTGCGTTCTGTTTGGTCGTTTTATAAGTTATAAAGTTACACAAGGCTAAGTTTATATAAATAAATAGCCTACATATACACCTTCTCCGCTACAAAAACAAAACTTGTTTCCAGAGGATTCATAGTAGAGGTTCTAGATTGATGGACACAGTTTCAAGAGATAATGGAAATTTGCTCTTGGAAAAAGTTGATAAATCAAGAACGAAGTTTAGAGCTTTTCATCGATTACTTTAAGAGCATTGAAACAATAACAGTCTACGACTATACAAAAAGCATTTATGATAAATAACAATTAATTTGTACTTATACTTGCATTGTAAATGAGAACAGTTTCAGTATAAGATCTAGATCTAGTCACCATACAGCTTCTCTTTCAAAATATTTACAATAACAATTTCAAAAAGTACTGCAGCTTTGTAACTTAAGGTAGATTTTAGTGTTTGGTAAACAGAGTAACCAAAGATCAGACAGAGTCTCCATAGAAGGAACTGTCTGACCCTAGTCTGAACTGTTTGCAGATGACTTGTATCAGTCTGCAGTCTAATTATTTTTAGAACAAACTTTTTCAGGGTGGCTAGATCGCTGAAAATTTATATGTACGCATTGAAAACTAGCTTGAATGATATAGATTATTTCTGTTGATCAATGTCATCTTGATGAATGTATTGAATGTGTTACCTCATGGACTTGTTAGTCTAAAGGTGGAAATAAAATCTGATCTTATCTTATCTTATCTATATCCTGTAGTTACTCTTAAGCATCTAGTTGCCAAGCTTCCATCTAGTACGAAACGAAATAAATTCTTATGGTACCTACATGTATGCATGACTGAATAAAATGGAATTATAATCTTCAGTAGAGAAATAAATAAAAGTCTTAAAAAGGCGCATTTATGGTGTGAAGTGTGAAGAAAACTCTACATACATAATATAGTATATGTACAAGAGCAGTCGTGGTACAGTGGAACCCCTCCAAACCGGAACCTCTAACTAAATACCGGAACCTCTAAACACCGGAATACTTTCTAAACCGCACAGAAACTTTTGTCCCGTTTCCAACCCTTCTTTCTTTTTGCCCGTTACACAATCAATACGCATTTTTACGTCTTTGGTTAATTCCTAGACTGAAGAAAATAGTTTATATATTCTAGCAGATGATAGCTTAAAGCAGGTTGAAAGTAAAGCAAAGCAGAATGCGCCTTAACCCTTTACCTCATAGTCTATACAGGTGACCACTTAAAGCAGGTTGAAGGTGAAGCAGAATGTGCCTTAAGGCACATTTTGCTTTACTTTCAGCCTGCTTTAAGCTAAAATCTGCTAGGCTATATACAATATTTGTAATGGTAATTGTTCATGAGGGTATGAACTGGAACTATTTTCTTCAGCGGGGAAATAAATTAAATACGCTAAAAGTCGCTTCTATGGGGGAAAGAGTTAAGGCGCATTCTGTTTTACTTTCAACCTGCTTTAAGTTGTCAGCTATCTTCCTTACTAGAAACAAGCTATTTGGTACAGTGGAGAAAACGTTATTCTTTCCCAATAAACGCGTTTACGTCAGTAAATCTATTATTTCCAATGCAAACAGTTTGGAGCCAGATCAGACGCCGGGTAATCCGGCGTCTAACCAGGCTCCAAACTGTTTGCCGTCCAGGTCAAAATCAGCATTAAGAATTGTCTAAAAGTTGTAATTTTTTTCTTCATTTTTTTACAATGCGTTTGCGTTTCGTTTGCGTTTAAACGGGAAAGACTAACGTTATTGTCCCCACACATGTCCGGTTTAGAAGGGTTTCACCGAACTTCATTTTAACACATTGGCAAAGGAGGTGAAAATGTTAAGAAATGATGCTGTGGCAATAGATCTAGAAGGTTTGTTTTGGCACAAATTGACCACATAATGGCATGTACGTCTACACAAAGGATGAAAAGCTTGCAATATTTGCAAAATCTTAACAATAAAAAAAGCGTATGTGCCTGTATTTTTAACAAATTACTCAGCAGATATACCTTTTCACGGATTTAATTTATCCCCCCATTTAAAAATAATGTCCAACTTTATATATATGTAATATATATAAATATGTAATTTATATATTTATATGAGTATCTACCAAACGAAATAATTTTTACATCTTAGCAGACGGTAGCCTAAAGCATGCTAAAAGTAAAGCAAAACGTGCATTAAGGCGCATTCTGTCTTACGTTTAAATTACTCCATATGCACGTTCTTTTATGCTTGTGAATATTCATTGCTTGAGTCGAACATACCCGTATTTCAACTTTGAAACATAGGTACAGTGGAGAATCTGTTATTCTTTCCCGTTTAAACGCAAACGTACGCAAACGCAAAGCACTAAAACGTAGAAAAGAACAACTTTTGGACAATTCTGATATTTCATGTTTATCTTGGTGGCAAACAGTTTGGAGCCTGATCAGACGCCGGGTTACCCGGCGTCTGATCTGGCTCCAAACTGTTTGCACTGCAAATAATAGTTTTAGCGTAAACGCGTTTATTGGGAAAGAATAACAGAGTCTCCACTGTATGTTCGAACTAACGCGTGTTCGAAGTTTCGAGTTTTACTGTATGTTAAGTTTGGCAATTGCTGCAGACGTCAGTTATTGCAAACAAAAAAGTGCAACATGGGCTAAAAAATATCGTATGACTTTAACCCTTGTAGCGCAGACACCGGATATAACTATCCTTTGCAAACAGTGTAAACCCAGACCCTGGGGGCTCCTGAGGGAGCCATCGGATAATAGCCTGCACTTATTTTCACACATTTAAATATTTTTTAAATAGTGTTACAGGATTTTAATCGGAACATGGATGTGTCCATTTGAATTTAGTCAGTACTTTAAGGGTAACAGAAGTTCTTTGTCAGCATTATTTTTCAGTAGAGCGAGTTTGGCATGGATCACGCGATTTTTCTCGTGTCAAGGACGGGGTGTGGAGAAAGTAGGACATGGTACTTGACAGGTGTATAAAAGGCCCGTCCTCAGATGGTCTCAGCAGTTGATTTTGGTTCACCTACCACTCAGCATCAAGATGTACGTTCTTCTTCTCCTCCTGGTGGCCGGCGTTGTCTGCATTAGCGAAGGTAAGTTTTTTTGTTACTAGTATTTTGCTCCGTGCTTTATTGTAATGTATTTGTGTTAATTCATGTAAGTTTTAATGTACAATTTTAGTTTGCAATTAAATCTAGTCCATTGTTTGTGACTATTGTATTTATTGCTGGTTTTAATAATAATACATTGTAAAATGGCAAACAGTGCAGACCCTTGGCAAAAGGCTCTTTCAGGACCCTCTGATTAGAGTCTTCACTGTTGGCATATGACACGCTTGCTCCTTACATCTAGATTATTTGTTAATGACTACAGTGGAGAATCTGTTATTCTTTCCCGTTTAAACGCAAACGTACGCAAACGCAAAGCACTAAAACGTAGAAAAGAACAACTTTTGGACAATTCTGATATTTCATGTTTATCTTGGTGGCAAACAATTTGGCGTCTGATCTGGCTCCAAACTGTTTGCACTGCAAATAATAGTTTTAGCGTAAACGCGCTTATTGGGAAAGAATAACAGATTCTCCACTGTAGTTGCTAGGGTTGAATATATGAAAGAGACTGAAAACAGATGGCAATTTTGAAATTGTTTTAGAAATGAAAATCACGAGTAAAAAAGCAATTGTTGTTCTACAGTCGAAACTCGATACTTCGAACTCGCGCTGGTTCGAACAAACCAATATTTCAAAGTTAAAACGTGGCTTAGCCACGTTTAAACTTTGAATTACGGGTACATGTATGTTTGACATAAGCGGTTATCGACTTATTTAAATTCGACTTATGAAATATAGGTACGATCGATTTAAGTGAGTTCGAAGTATCGAGTTTCGACTGTGCATTGTGCAAATGTAACTAAAAATTTGACTGTTGGCATAAAACCCCGGTAAGAAGAGCATCACGTTTGCAAATTATTTTGTCATCACTGCTCAGTTTCGAATTTCGAAGTCCGATCGTGGTATTTTCTTCTTTAAAATGTGTGTATGTGGGTTTTTTTTTTAAAAAAAGATAAACCATTTTATTTAATAATACAGTATTAATTTAACGTGTTTATATAGGTGGATAAAAAATTTTTTTTTTTGGGGGGGGGGGGGGGGGGGGGTGTTAATAGATCTATATGTATGTGTCAAGTACCCGTGAACACACCCAATACAAAGGTTAACTGTTGTTTTGACCATTTCGATAGAATACTTACTTTTATTACTTATTAAATGTTTTGGCCGTTTCCCTCATAAACTTACTTTCAGTACGTATAGTAGAAACACGTTACGCGGCGTCTGATCTTGATCCAAACTGTTTGGATACATGCCTGTTACTGTTGTAGAGCTTGGTAGCGAGAGGATTAAACTTAATTTCCTTGAGCAATCATACAGAAACGGGGGACTGCTAAACATAGGATAGGAATAAGTAAAACCTCTCTATTTCGACCACAAAATCAAAGCTAATTGATAGCATAAAATACAGGTGACAGCTTAAAGCAAGGTGAAAGCAAAACAGAAAGCTGTTTTGCTGTCACCTTACTTTAAGCAGTCACCTGCCTTAAAGGGGCTCACAACCAGATTTAGCATTAAAAATAGTAATTTGTAAATATATGTCAAATGCTTATATAAATGGGTAAGATTTAGTTTAGGATAATCAATTCTGTTAAAAAATGCATTTAAAAAAAAAGAAGAAGCTCTGGTAGTATTCGAACCCGAGACCCTCCATGCGGAGACAAACATGACAGAATAGGAAGCACCTTTATCCACGCGGCTACTGGCGCTCTCTATCTATATGGTAGCGAATTAACGTACTTCACTGGTAGCGATTGATAGTTACATATTCGGCTCGGGTTTATGTCTGAGCCCGTGTAGAGAAGCAACAACAACAACTACATGTATACCGTTAGCTAACGCTATAGAAAAACTATGGAAAATATCTAAAAAAAAATAAGCTTCAGTGACGATTGAGACGTTTTTTGGACTGATCATATTTTTTTAATGTCAGAAGCCAAATAATGCCACAAATTTGCTTTTATATGAGTATTTTATTTTATTTTGACAAGTACACCATCCGGTTGCGAGTCCCTTTAAATAACTGATACGTTACACAGTTTAGTAGATTAACCATATTTTATTGCCCAATAGTTATACAAAAATTCGTATATACAATTCAAATGATCAAATGGAAATATCATACATACAAATATATTTGCAAAGGGTCGGGTTACATTTTTATACCGAATCTCCGCAATTTAGTGCTCGTAATAGGGATGTTTTACTGTAAATAGCAGAAAGACCTTTTTAGTTTAAACATTTTTTATTTCAATTATATACATGAAATGGGATTGGGCCACAAGTTCTACCAACTTAGAGACGGCTCTTCCCCTACACTCTAAGTTGGTAGAACTTGTGAAAGACCTTGCAGGAACTTTGAAATACATGTAGTTTTTAATCTGTCGTGATTGAGCAGCCATCTACGATAGAGGCTGCAAATGGGCACTGTATTTCATGACATCTGGGTCCCGTTTCATAAAACTTCGTACGACAAATGTTGTCGTAAGTCTGATTATAAAACTCTCAATTATTATTTATTTCTCCATCTAATCCTGTCGTGTGACATCTTTTTGGAATCGTCTTGAAAAGACGATTCCAAAAAGATGTCACAAGACAGGATAAGAAAGAGAAATAAGAGATTAAATTTATTTTAAATTTTGACTTACGACAACATTTGTCGTAAGAAGTTTTATGAAACGGGCCCTAGAATACAGGTTTTATACTTAACCTTTTCACTGCCGATTTTTTCGTGAGAATTTTACCGCTTCGTCGTTTCATTGTCTTCTACTTTAATTATGTTGTCTGCAATTGCGTTTCAAAGTTGATTTTAAGGCAATAAAACTGACACAATTTCGATACGCGTATCAAACAGTTTGGATCCTGATCAGACGCCGCGTGACGCGGCGTCTGATCAGGATCCAAACTGTTTGCAAACGAGTTTTCAGTAGGCGTCATTGAGAGTGAAATATGCTCATCCACTGTAGGTTGGCGTTTCCAGAATTAAATTTTAATTTATAACTGTTTTGGCTTTTTTTTCAATGGATGTCATCAGACAGTGACTAAAATGTATTCAAAATTGTCTGCAATGGTTTTGACGACCTAAAAAGTATACACATTGTTCATTGTGTATTTAGTTTTGGTGTCACTTAATTTTCAATAAAATCAATATCCTCACAAATATGTCTCCTTCTGCATTTTATTGAATTATGTTGGATTTAATTTCGTTCAGACAGAAAATATTTTTCGCGCAGTAATAAGGGTTTGATATTGTATTACTTTAATACAATGTTGGCACACTGCAAAACCAGCTCCATCATCAGGTGGAGACTCCTTCACTGGACGTTTCGGCGCTTTCCACAACATCCTCCAGAGGCGCGCTGACCAAGGTGATCAATCTTGGCCAGGAGCTGGTTAGCTCGTCAATTGCTGCTCTCTCTTCTGCCACATCCACTGTGAGGCTGATTCTCCTTGCCTGCCTATGTCACCTATTGCCTTCCTTCTGGTGGCTCCTGTGATGCCAAGAATGCTGAAGGCTCTCCAAAGTGACTCTCCCGCAAAGCCTCGGCATCCGACTTCAACAGGCTAGGACCAGGTCTTCCAACCTCTCTGCTGGCACTCTTCCATCAGCGGCTGGTACTAAGCCTTCTTCCTTTCATGGGCTTCTTCCATCCTTTCCTCCCATGGTACACTCAGTACATTATATGAAATAACATAAAAATGAAATACAGGACGCACCACTAGAGTTTTACCCTCACCTTGCTTTATGCTGTCACATGACTTTTATATAACCAATAAGCCTTTGTTTTAGTGGTCATTATAAAGAGGGTTTACTGTAAATCAACATGCTCTCTACAGTCCGCACCATACTGGACAGACACACAGGGTGCACGGCCCCAAAACAAAATACTGCAAAATCTCCCTATTACGACCACTCAATTTTATTAATTATTAGGGTGTTTACAGTGGAGAATCTGTTATTCTCTCCCGTTTAAACGCAAACGTAAGCAAACGCAAAGCACTAAAACGTAGAAAAGAACAACTTTTTGAAAATTACGATAATTCTTGTTTATCTTGGTGGCAATCAGTTTGGAGCCTGATCAGACGCCGGGTTACCCGGCGTCTGATCTGGCTCCAAACTATTTGCACTGCAAATAATAGATTTAGCGTAAACGCGTTTATTGGGAAAGAATAACACATTCTCCACTGTACGATAGGTGACCGCTGAAAACAAAGTGACAGTGAAACAGAAAGCTCCTCTTGCTTTAAACTGCCATCTCTCTATTATACAATCAATTAGCGTTCGTTGTAGTGGTCGTAATAGCGAGGTTTTAATATATTAAAAAATACATATCATTTTTAGTCTAGGGCTGATATATAATATATAATAATATATATATATATGCTAAATCTAGCCCTAGGTAAAAAAAATATTGTTTGAGCCGTGCACCTATGGGACAGACTGGTAATCTAAAATTATATCTCAACTCAAGTTTTATCTTCTTAAATCTAGTATTGACTTTATTTTTCATATATATGTTTATACCTGGCTCCAAACTGCCTGCAATAGATATGACACATTCCGCCATAATATGTGAGGATCGGTTTCACTTTCATTCAATTCTACGATTATACTCGTCATTAACACATTCAACCCTAGCGACGAGTATACTCGTCATTAACAAATCATATACAGGTCAAGAGTACACGTGTCCTATGCAAACAGTGAAGACCCGGATCAGAGGGCTCCTTAAGGAGCCCTCTAATCAGGGTATTCACTGTTTGTCATTTGTAAAATATAGTTAAAATCCACCCCAATTTTTCAAAAATGGACTAGATTAAATTGTAAACTGGAATGTTCCATTTAAAGTTTCAGGTGAATGAGTTAACAAACGATGTACCTTGGAAGAGTACACTTGACCTATGCAAACAATGTATAACCTGATCAGATGACCATCTGTCCTTGGTCTACGCTGTTTGCCATTTTGAAATGTATTTTAGTAAACACTCCTAAATCGTCAAAAATGGATTGGACTAATGTAGAAATTTGGAATTTTCAATTAAAGGAGTTACCGAAGAGCAGGAAAAGAAACTTTGGAATGATGTATTTAACGGTACAAATGAGCACTTCCCTCCACATCCACATGCCGACCCTCACTTCGGCTCTCACTGTAACGTCAGTGTGATCATGGCCATCGATAGAGTAATAAGTGTGGTAAGTAGACATTTGACTTACAACTCTCTAGCCCAGCGTTTATAAAGCGTTTGAGTTGTAGAGTCTGTGTTCGTTCTCCAGCATTGCTTGAAAACGATTTCAAACTCAACTCAAACTCTTTAAAAGCATAGACCCTAATGTCACCGTATGGTATCTATTTAAACTTAGCATTTGCAAATTCTCAATCAATGATAAATGGTCAGAAATCTAATTTAACTGATTTACCGTTGGCCTGGAATATGACACGTTGGCAGGGCTGCCATTTCTCCGGATTTTTCCTAAGTCTTCGGATTTTTATCCTAGCAGATGGTAGCTTAAAACAGGCTGAAAGTAAAGCAGAATGCGCCTTAAGGCGCATTCTGCATTACTTTCAAACTGTTTTAAGCAGGCATGTGTCTTCAAAACAAGAAACAGACTATGGGATAAAGGTACGATTAGTAAAATCGAGTCGTTTAACCCACTAATTGAGCCAAGCAATACTTGTTTTAATTTCCTTAAAATTAGGAAAACACAAATTACAGGGCGAAAATACACTAAATCAAGTGCATTCGTGGTTTTTAAATGACATTGATCCGAACTGTGTTGTTTAGTGCATTATACAGTGGAGAATCTGTTATTATTTCCCAATAAACGCGTTTACGCTAAAACTATTATTTGCAGTGCAAACAGTTTGGAGCCAGATCAGACGCCGGGTAACTCGGTGTCTGATCAGGCTCCAAAATGTTTGCCACCAAGATAAACATGAATTATCAGAATTGTCCAAAAGTTGTACTTTTCTACGTTTTAGTGTTTTGCGTTTGCGTACGTTTGCGTTTAAACGGGAAAGAATAACAGATTCTCCACTGTACTATTAATGACAAAAATGCCGATGGTACCAAAAGTGTTGAAGACGGGTGGCTGTTTAACAGAACAGAACAGACTTTTATTTCAACTTGTACATAAACGTACCTCGTTGATACATAAATTCTATATAATAGAATAACGGTCACCTAACATGCAAAATTTCACATTCATCCTAACTATGCAAATATCACACAATGACAATATAATTAAGTAGCTTAAACATGTAATGCAATGACTATATATTTTAAGATAATCTTGATCATTATTTTATTAACAAATACGTGTACAAGATACAAACTTTTGAATTTTTATTACCAATCAAGTAGAATGTTTGGAATTTGTTTCATCTGTATTTCCGACTAACGAAGTGCGTCTATTAAGAGCAAACTTAATAAATTTGGTAAGGTTGTTAAGTATAATTTTGTTAGTAGACTGCATCAACTGACAAAACTTTACGAAACTTGGTCTCATGTAGAAATATTTCTTTATATATTGTTTCCTTAAATCAGTGAAACTTGAACAAACCATTATGAAGTGAGGTTCATCTTCAATATCTCGCTTCCCACACTTCGCTTTAACACAAGAAGAAAACGCCTATAGGAGCCTCTGTATTGCTTTCCTAATGCATTGATAAAAATCAACCGGTTTTAGTACAATAATGAAAATAAACTCATTCCTTTCGAGACGTTTTACAGTCAAATCTTTGTAAAGCGATTACAAAGAAGACTAGACCCACAGGTCGGCTGCTTAACCCTTTCAACTCAACAATGAACAATTCGAGTCTAGTCCATTTTGAAATAGGAGATCAACGATGTAGTTCTACAATGATTGCTCTGACAAGTGTATCCTTAACGGGTACCTTTTAAAAGACGAGTGTACTTGTCACCTAGGGTTCAATGAGTTTAATGCAGAGCATGAGTAATGCAGAATGGTCAATTCAGAGCGTTTAATTTTTTAATTTCCTGCACTAGCTGTATAATCTACAATTTGTTTTATTTATTCATCAGGGCTGCCATTTCTCCGGATTTTTCCGAAATCTCCCAGTTCATGGTAGCTTAAAGCAGGCTAAAAGCAAAGCAGAATGCGCCCTAATGCGCATTCTGCTTTACGTATAGCCTGCTTTAAGTAGTCGCATGTCAACAAAACAAGAAAAAGGCTATGGGGATTCGTAAAATCGCACTTGAAAAATGCAAATTTGGAAATCTTAGGATTTTTCATGTCAACTTATGGCAGCCCTGATTCATGCCTCTTCATTGAATGGCCGCTGTGCATAGAACCTGAATCAATAAGAAGTTCCGCTAAGTCTTGTAATGATATATTGCGAAGGAGACGGTTATTTTTAAGCTAATAACTAGGAATAAGAACGTTAGAGCTAAGCTGCACATTTGAGTGTTTTCCGTAAACTTTTCCGTATGTCATTGTTGCCAAAACCTGCTTTAGCCAGAAATAGTTAGCCCTGGATTAGCTAGCCCAGGACTGGCCGTTTCTGGACTAGTCCTATTTTGACAATGGAAATCTTTTATCTGTATATAATTATAGAAATGATTTAGTATTCAGCATATTGTGTCTTATTCAGATGTATACAGTGTGTCAATCAGTTCGCAACAAATCTGATTCGATGCGATATTCGATTTCTTAAACAATTTTTTAGTATTGGTTTGGAGGTACGGCTTGTTTGGCGTGTTTACATTTGTCAAATTTTAAGAATTTTCAAGTTTAATGAGGTTTTAGACAGGCATACATTCTATCTAACCAAGAATGGCATGAGTGTGTGATGGACAGAGTCTGTTTGCATTTTATGGTGTAAATACATGACATAAATTGTTGTGAAAATCATACATAAATGAGTGTTGTGACAGTATATGATATGATCTTAGGGAAATTACTCACTTAGCCAAAGCAGAGGACTAATGGACTGGTGATATGAGCCAGTCATTTCTGCTTTCCCTAAATGAATAGTGCAATAATATATATGTGATATTTGGATTTAAGTTAATGCGTCATGAGCTGTATTGAGAAGACACATATACTTTGATCAGTCTCTGGTCATATTGTGTATGTGTCTTTTCAGTATAACTCCTTGTTAAATTGTTATTCAAAATCAACCCTAAGCAACATCAGTTAGTCCCATGCTTAGGCCAAATGCGTTATTTCCCTTGGATTAAGCAAATTCTCCATCATTAAAACAAACAAGTATCATAAATGAGTGGTGCAAAAAAAAAAAATATATAAAAGACACATATGATCTGGTTTAGTATCGGGTCATATTCTACACGTGTCTTTTCAGTATAGTTCTTTCAGACTGCAATTCATTTTGAACTCTATCTTATGTGTATGATAGTTGATATGGTGTTTAAATGATGGAGAATTGCTTGATCCAAGGGAAATAACTCATTTGACCTAAGCATGGGACTAACTGATGTTCAGATGGACCAGTTGCTTAAGCTTTCCCTTAATGAGTGGTGCAATAATATATATGTGATATTTGGATTCAGTTTAGTTAATGTGTCATGAATTGTATTGAGAAGACACATATGATCTGTTTTAGTCTCAGGTCATATTCTACATGTGTCTTTTCAGTATAGTTCTTTCAGATTGCTATTCAACTCTATCTAATCTTATGTGTATGATAGTTGATATGTTGTTTTACAGTTGCTTGATTATAGTTTCTTATAACTCTGAATAGAGTGGTAGTGTACTAAGTGATTATTGGTAGGTTGTGTTATTACTGATGTATTGTACACTGATGAGAAATAAATAAATAGGTTATACTGTAATTCCCAGCTGAGCCGTTGCTGTATGACGTATTGATGCGTTTAGCTCCACCACAGCACGCGGTGTCCATTGTCGGTTCATCACCAACGTATTGTTTGCCATAAGTTATAGTTAGAACATATTAAGTTAAATCTTAATGGTTAAAAAGTGTCGACACGAGCGTTAGCGAGTGACCCCCTTCTTAGCCATTAAGATTTTACTAGTATGTTCTAACTAACTTAGAATATAACCTATATGTTGATTGGCTGAGGATATAATATTCCAACGTTTATCGTAAACAAACCGCGCTTATTCTGGTTGTGAGATAATCGCTAAATTTGACAGGCTTTACAACTAGTGGTGACGAGGCGGGGTTATCTATACCGTGTGCAGACACCACGCTTCGTCGAAAAACAACAAACTTCTTAATGATGATTAAGTGCCGTACTTAATAGGGTGCAAAAGGCAATTTGATTGGTTAAAACGGTAGGTTACATTCTAGTTTTACTGGAGATAAATCGTAAGTGCAAAATTAATAGACACAGTCAGCAATAGATTTGACAGCATGTTTCTATGTTTTAGATATGACATTTGTTCGAGTATAGTTTGTTGGTGTTACAATTCTATGAAACCATCAATTTCATACATTTACACCCACCTACAGCATAACTTGTTCTTGTTAAGTTAATACTGCGCTCCCTCTCTACAACGACACCCAATGGGAAAAAACATGTGTGCGTTGTTCGGAGGGAAACGTTATGGTGAGGGAAATTGGCTTATATTTCCTTCCTAGTCACGCACATATGCGTCATTTGCAAACAACGTACATGTGAAAAGTACACTTGTCCTATGCAAACAGTGTAGACCCTGATCAGAGAGCTCTTTAAGGGGCCCTCTGATCAGGGTCTAAATTGTTTGTCATTTTGATATTTATTGTAAAAATCAACCCTAAAAAGTCAAAAATGTACTAGACTAAATTGAAAATTAGAATTGTCCATTTTAGGTTTCAGGGAGGAAAGAGTTAACCTTGAAGCTTTTAATGGAAAAGTCTAGTTCCATTTGAATCTAGCCTAATGAGTATTTAGTATGTTTTCTACAACAATTTGAACAAGGAAAATAGTGCACCCCTGATCAGAGGGCTCCTGCAGAAACCCTCCGACCTAGGTCTACACTATTTGAAAGGGACAAATGTACTCTTTACATGTACTCATTTGTGACTGACGAGTTTACTCGTCTCTAGGGTTAAATGTGTTAATGCAGTACACCTTTAATGTCGGTCAATATCGTTACTCTATACGCAGTGCGATCGGTCATTCTCGTCAACTGACGGGTCGTACCGAACAATGCTAGATCATAGTTCGATATGATAAGTAAGTTTGAAAAAATGGTAGGAGAGACGGTCAAAACCTTAATACGCTGTTTTCTGAGAGAGAAAAAATCATTGTTATCAAGGCTCCATAGAAGAGGGATTAAGTGAACAAATCCAACATTTTCTTACTCATATCAGCACCACAGGGTTTAATGCAGAAAAAACAATTTTAGCTTTCAAAATTCTTGCCTTATCTGTAGCTCTGGTTATATTCCTGTGTCAAGAGCAAGTAAAATTTAAACTGGTTCATAATTTTTTATGTCGTGTGTGATTTTATTAATTTTAACCCTTTACCTGATAGCCTATTTATAGTATTGAAGATAGGTGACTACTTAACTCTTTACCTGATAGCATTGTTTTAGTATTGAAGATATGTGGCTACTTAAAGCAGGTTGAAAGTAAAGCAGAATGCGCCCAAGGCGCATTCTGCTTTACTTTCAGCCTGCTTTAAGCTATTATCTGCTAGAATAAGGAAAGTATTAAATATGACACATATTCATTACGATATAATTTGGAACTATTTTTTCAGCGGATGAATAAAATTAATGTGCTAAAAGTCGCTTCTATAAGGGAAAGGGTTAAAGCAGGTTGAACGTAAAGCAGAATGCGCCTTAAGGCGCATTTTGCTTTACTTTCAGCCTGCTTTAAGCTATTGTGTTCTAGAATATAGAAACTATTCCCTGTAATATATATTCATGACTAATTAAATTGGAACTATTTTCTTCAGCGGAGGAATAAATCATATTTGTTAAAAGGCGCTTCTATGGGGGAAAGGGTTAAATAGAAGAAAGAGGCACACTTTCTTTTACGTTTGAACCTACAATAGGGTAATTATTTTGTTGCAGGACTCTGAACATCAAACTATGGAAGTATCTGCATATTTTGGTATGCAATGGGTAGACTCCCATCATTGGGATCCAGATATGTACGGTGGAAAAAAGTCTTTAAACGTACACCCTGGTGAGATGTGGCATCCGGATATTGTGCTGCTTGACTGGTATTTATTTATTTTTAAACCGATTTTATTGACCTGGCATGGCGGAGTTTCGATGCGGACCTTTGCATTTTAACTTTAGGGGCGAGAGCTCGCTCTTTATTGGAATTTACCCTTGTCGTCTGTCGTTTCTTCCCAGGATTACATATAACTGGACATTTTGACAAACGGAATACATGAATGATAAGAATGACAAACAGCTTAAATC
Source organism: Gari tellinella (assembly GCA_922989275.2). NCBI lineage: Eukaryota > Metazoa > Mollusca > Bivalvia > Cardiida > Psammobiidae > Gari > Gari tellinella. The sequence goes on from OV277867.1 coordinate 40,074,604, forward strand.
CAGATCAGACGCCGCGTTAGACGGCGTCTGATCTGGATTCAAGCTGTTTGCAAATGTAAGCCAAGTCTTAATTTCCCCTCCTATAACAACTTCCTCCGAACAACACACGCAATCTGTGTCTCCAATTGGGTGTTGTGTAGAGAGGGAACACTGTATATACCATTTTCACGTGGATATTGATGCACGCATAAATCTTGTTTCCCCATGTTGAAAGTATCGGACAATAACGATATAGTTCGGAATTATACATATCACCCCTAAAATCAAAAGTAAATTAGTTTATCTTTGCCAAAGGTTAGCTCCGCCCCGCCAGGTGAAAACAATCGGTTTATACGAGCGTATAATTATGTTCCGTTTAGTTAACCACTATTGATCTCCTTAAAAAAGATGCCAACATGTTTTGAATTTATTTCACACTGGGCTAATACATGACTAGTTAATTTCAATCGGCCTGTTGCAGAAGCTTTTTTTTCTTCTAGAAATTATAAACAGCTACGGACGCTGACAATACACGTATTGATTTTACAGATAGTCTTGAACCTTGTGTCTCAAACCAACAATCTTGTACCCATAGATAGTATATTGATTAAAATCCCTTTTTTTAGTTATATAGACATAATGCATAGTTTGAAAAGTTTAAATGCATGGACACGCTGTAAACCAAATGTATGTCATAGGTAATGTCGATTTTGTAGTACAGTGGAGAAAACGTTATTCTTTCCCAATAAACGCGTTTACGCTAAAACTATTATTTGCAGTGCAAACAGTTTGGAGCCAGATCAGACGCCGGGTAACACGGTGTCTGATCAGGCTCCACACTGTTTGCCATCAAGATAAACATGAATTATCAGAATTGTCCAAAAGTTGCACTTTTCTTCGTTTTAGTTAGTTGCCTTTGCGTACGTTTGCGTTTAAACGGGAAAGAATAACGTTTTCTCCACTGTACTCTTCCGAGGTTTGAGATTGCTCTACAATTCAGCATTCACATAATTTCTTTAAAAAACACACTCCAAAACGAAGCCGCATGCATGGTAAGGTCAACAGTTAAGGATTTAGATGGGTAATGCTCTCCGAAACGAATCCGCAAAAGCTATACACCATCTTATTCAGTATTCAATTCTACATCATTTTCCAGAGTTAAAAGATGTTTCACCATCTATAGTTGAAATTATGATTATGAGTATTTTTTGTCTTGGTACCCTGCTTTTCAAAAAACGTCCTAAAATGACTACCCCTCTCTTTTCTTTCCGAAGATAAAAATTACAAATATTAATAAAAAGATCAAAAGTTATTTATGCATTTATACCTAAGACATTGCTTTATACTAATACAGGTAGAAAAAATAAATATTTTGCATAGTACATTAAAATGAAATCTTACATTTCGGAAAAAAATAATTTATAAGTCCATTTTTTTTCTCAAAAATCATTTTTTACATTTTAGTAAAACTGAGATTTTTACAAAAATTAGGCAGGGGCATTCATAGTGACCACACTTAAAATTATAAACCATGTCTCTAGAACAAAACAGAAAACAAATTAAGAGGGTTGACCTCGTGTAACTTGAGAAAAATGAAATTGTGTTTGAGAGGGGTCAAACTTTGTGGGAAAGTAAAATCAAGGAAAGTTGAAGTTTGTTGGTGTAACATGCACTGTCATTTGCAAATATTTGTTGAATTCACAAAGACTTGTCAATTTAATAGTTATTGTCTGTTTTACAAATTCTGTTCTGCAAGAAAAACAATATTCTCCAGCAAGAAATGTGAAAAATACAGTTAATCTTGTATAAAGCAACCACCTTGCGAATAAGTGTGCATACGTCTTCCTTATGACACTAGACTAATTAACTCAGGGTAGAAATAGTGAAGAAAACTCACACTGAAGCTTTCTGAATTAGTTTTATCTTGCATTAAACAGACAGCTCCATACAAGACAAAATGTTGGTCTTCACTAGAGTGATCGCTTAATACAAGATTGACTGTAAAAGTTGACAATGATTACAAAGTTTCATAATGAATAGCTGGTATGCTGCAACCCAATAATTGCAATAGATATTTAACCCTTTACTCCATAGCTTATTTTAAGTATTGAAGAGAGATGGTTGCATAAAGCAGGCTGAAATTAAAGCAGGATTCATTATGCTTTACTTCCAGTCTGCTTAAACTATGTACAGTCTGCTTAGATAAAGGATTTTTATTGTGCACATTCATGACAGTATAAAATTAAACTTTTTACTTGAGTGAAGGAATAAATTAAATGTTTATATGAGTATCAATAGAGTAAAGGGTTGATTTAGGAAAACATGTTTGGCATGTACCACAGGTTTGATTTACAGTCAGACCTGTATTTAATAGGCGGTCTGTTTCTCTACCTTTGTTGTGGGTCTGGGGCTTATTTGTCACAGGGAATATTTTCTGTTTATTAGACCGAGATGATCCCCTCTGCTACAGTGGTGAAAACGTTATTCTTTCCCGTTTACACGCAAACGTAAATTACTTAAATGCTGAAAAGGACAATTTTTTGACAATTCTGACTTTTCATTGTTATCTGAGTGGCAAACAGTTTGGAGCCTAATCAGACGCCGCGTTTACCCGGCGTCTGATCAGGCTCCAAACTGTTTGCAATGGAAATAGTACTTTTAGCGTAAACGCGTTTACTGGGGACGAATAGAGTTTTCTCCACTGTTAGAGCTAAAAGAAAAGCGGATCGGTAGTTTTAATCCAAACAGGCTGCTTTCGAACAAATGAGATGAGCCGAAATCATCTTCCTGTAATTATCAGCATTTATTTATGCTTTTCGGTGGATTACCACGATATAGCAGTGGATGATCACTTGGTAATCCACTGCAGTGGATTATCACCAATCGCTTTTATTATGAATTTTCCCCGTAGGGCTCCCCAAGAATCGTAGTCAATCGTGTCTTATCGTTAAATTCCGGCAGTCCGATTTGTCGCGAACTACTCACCGGAAGAGCACGAATCCAAACTCGGGAGCAACGAAGTCATTCGGATGACGTCATTATACCGCCAACTGTCACGCGCATGTGTTCGACATAAAACGTGGGGCTCAACACGGGATAAATAATGTACGTTCGCTTTCAATTTTTAAACAATTTCGTTTAAAAAGTGGCTTAAAAGCATAAATAAATAGAATAACTGTGTTTTTTCAGTGTAAGATCGAATTTAATCCATTTCGTGAACATCAGACTGTTATATTTTCACTCGTGGCTTCGCCACTCGTGAAAATATAACGTCTGATGTTCACTCAATGGATTAAATTTCGATCTTACACTGAAAAAAACAGTTATCCTCTATGTCATCTCATCATGCATCCCTCGTCATTTATGGGCGCTTGTCTCGCAGATCCTGGCAAATCTAGCTTTTCATTGGCTCAACAATTTTATCGTCCGCACAATAGTTATGATCCACTAAAACAGTGTTGTTCTTTTATTTCCGCACTCGTCGATTTACAAAATGTTCTACTCAGGACTGGATTTCTCACAGGGCCCCGACACGATTGCTTTTTGAGAAAAAAAATCATCAGAAGTATATATACCTTCTGACGTTTTTTCCCCCATAAAAAGCAATCGTGACGGGCCCCTGTGCGGAAACGCAGTCAAGCATTACACATGTAAGACCTTAACACTCTCAGTTTGCTTCTTGCACAGAGCGGTTGTAGAGAGAATGTGGTTGGCAATCCCCAGTAAAGCGTCGCCAATTAAAAAGTAGTGTTTTATGTATAGCAATTAATAACACATGCTGCCTATTTATTTAAAAGACCATTTTCCCCAAGTTCCTCCAGAATGTGACTAAAACTTGACTCTTTACCCAGTGGCCTGGTTTTAGTTTTGAAGACAAATGATCACTTAAAGCAGGTTGATGTTAAAGCAGAATGCGCCTTAAGGTGCATTCTGCTTTACTTTCAGCCAGCTTTGAACTAAAATCTACTAGGGTTTAGAAATCATTTATTCTGGTACATTTCATGACTGTGTGAAGTAGAACTATTTTCTTCAGTGCAGGGATATGCGTAAAGCGTGTACCGCGTCATAAATTTCGAAATGTAATAATACAGAAAGTAGTCTCAAGAACTTTCATCGTCAAGTTTTAGATCAATTATTACCAAATATGATCCTCATTCTATTTTCATGGAACCCGATATTGATGAGTCCTGCTAGCACGGGATCTGCGAAACAACTGTATTGTAACTTGAACCGCGATCTGCATAAAAATCACTTATCAGACAATCTGAACAACCATATAGAAAATACAGAACATTATATATCTATCTGCGTTAAATAGAATGCCTAAAGAATAAGATTGGATCAGGCCATCCTCTTAATCCGAAAGTAAGCCACTGTTTGGGTGTAACAACTTACCTGTTTCACTGACAATGGCGCCACCGCCGACTTTGCAATCAGTTTTGATCCTGATCAATCCCACGTTTCCAAACTGTTTGACACTCGTGGTCGATATTTCTTCGGGCAATGTAGACGATATTATGGTGGTTAGAGGGTTAGATCAGGCGATAAAACTTGGCAGGGAAAGAGTAAATTTACGATGAAAATATTGTTATTTACTGATGCTGTACAATATATACATACATGTATTTCAGTCTAAACGTGGCTCAGCCTAACTTTCACTGCCAATGGCAAGTACAGTTGACTTTGCAAACAGTTTTGATCCTGAGCAGATGCTGCTTCATTCGATGTTTATCAACGTCTCTACCATCGCATTATTTTTACTCGTTCATAGGAACACCTTATTTAACCAATAACCTCTTTATTATGCCTTTTTACGCCTCTAATTTATACCTCCATTCAAGAAAATAGTTCAAATTTATACAGTCTTGAATATTTTTCATCATATTTTTTTCTTTTTTCTAATAGATGGCAGCTTAAAGCAGGCTGAAAATAAAGCAGAATGCGCTCTCGTGCGCATTCTGCTTTACTTTCAACCTGCTTTAAGTTGTCACCTATATCCAACACTAGAAACAGGTTATAGGGTAATGAGTTTTAAATATTGAGAGTAATTTTGATAAAACAAAAACAACATCTACGGCTCTCTTTTACTGTCGCAAATTACATGAATGGAGACACTGTTTGTTTGTTTTCAGTTACTTGAAAAAGTTTACAACTTTCAAACTTACTGTAGGATGAAACTTATATTAGACAACAAAATATAAGAAATGGCGTCTTCTTTTATTTGGAAAAAGTCTATGATTGAAATTTCGTAAAAAATGCTGAAATTTGCAATTGTATTAACCCTTTCATTATCAAATTTATCGTGAGGTTTTTACCTCTTCACTGCAATATTGTCGTCTGCTTCAATATTGTTACAAAGTGTATTTTTATTGAACTTCATTTTTTTCCCTTATAGTCCGGAGGATCCCGATTTTCTCTCTTACCTCAATCATGATATTCATGTCAAGTATACCGGTGAAGCGATGGCGGTGGAACACGGTAACATCCTTATCTACTGTAAAATGCCCGACGCTATACAAATAGGCTACACTATTCAGTGCAAGCTTGAAGCGATGTCGTGGAACTATCCGGTAGAACATGTGAACCTGACATTTGTTGAGGGTGAAGAAGCCAACAAGTTCATCAACTTCCTAAGGCCTCATTTTGATCCTTATTTCCAGCATCATGATTTCAACAGGAAATACAATGTCTCCAAAATTGAGCACCACTACTACCACCCCACCCACGCCTGTTGTACAGACGAGGAATACACTACTCTCGTTTGGGATTTAGGCGTTCAACGAATCCATTAATCGATCAACGCAGGCCTCGTTAACCTTCTATACCTGCTACAGTGGAGAATCTGTTATTCTTTCCCGTTTAAACGCAAACGTACGCAAACGCAAAGCACTAAAACGTAGAAAAGAACAACTTTTGGACAATTCTGATAATTCTTGTTTATCTTGGTGGCAAACAGTTTGGAGCCTGATCAGACGCCGGGTTACCCGGCGTCTGATCTGGCTCCAAACTGTTTGCACTGCAAATAATAGTTTTAGCGTAAACGCGTTTATTGGGAAAGAATAACAGATTCTCCACTCTATACCATTGTCGTCTGCAAATGACTTGTGATCTGCAATAATATTTAGTTCTATCTCCAAATGACTTGTGATCTGCAATAATATTTAGTCCTATCTCCAAATGACTTGTGGTCTGCAATAATATTTAGTTCTATCTGCAAATGACTTGTGGTCTGCAATAATATTAAGTTCTATCTGCAAATGACTTGTGATCTGCAATAATATTTAGTCCTATCTCCAAATGACTTGTGGTCTGCAATAATATTTAGTTCTATCTGCAAATGACTTGTGGTCTGCAATAATATTAAGTTCTATCTGCAAATGACTTGTGGTCTGCAATAGTATTTAGTTCTATCTGCAAATGACTTGTGGTCTGCAAAAATATTTAGTCCTATCTCCAAATGACTTGTGGTCTGCAATAAAATATTAAGTTCTATCTCCATATTTCTACAGTAAAATCGTAGCAGAGTGTCAAACAGGTTTGGTTAAGACGAGAGGCTGAATTACTTGTCGTCTAATCAGGATCCAAACTGTTTGCTACAGTTTTCACTAATTGACCAGCAGGGCTGCCATTTCTCCGGATTTTTCCTAAACCTTCGGATTTTTTCTGATACATTGCAGCTTAAAGCAGGCTGAAAGTAAAGCAGAATGCGCCTTAAGGCGCATTCTGCTTTACTTCCAGTCTGCTTTAGTAGTCACAATGTCAACAAAACTAGAAACAGGCTATGAAGTAAAGGTATGATTCGTAAAATCGCACTTGAAAAATACAAATTTTGAAATCTTAGGATTTTTCATGCCAACTTATGGCAGCCCTGGACCAGTAGCTTGCAGAAGGTTAGCGAGTGCACGGTGTTCACGTTGCCGGAACTTTTCTTACATCTCCATCTAGAACTTCTTCCTTCAAGGCGCCTTTCCCCTTTCTTTCTATGTAGAAATTCAAAAATAAAAGCTTTTCAGCATATCTCGTCTTAGTTCAGTGTGTTCCCGGTTTGGTACTTTACTCTTTGCACGTTACATATAGCGGCGGATATAGCTGCAATAGGCATAACATTTGCAAACAGTTTGTATCCAGATGAGACGCCGCGTAACGCGGCGTCTCATCAGGATCCAAACTGTTTGCCATTCTTACACTGAAATTTTGAAAAGTTCTAATTTTAGAACAGAGGCAGACGACTATTGTTGCAGACGAAAAAAATAACCCAGCATGCAAAGAGTTAAACAGTAAAACCACAAAATAAGCCACTCATCCGTATTCAATACAAGTGGTTGTTTGATCTCTTTATTGCCGTATCCCAAGCACAAATGACTTGCAAACTCTGTGCATCGCTCAGGATCGAAACTGTTCAATTTAAAGCGGCATCTGATCAGAGTCTACACTGTTTGACTATGTCCCATATATGCGATCGTGGGCACAAATGGGGTAAATGAAATGAAGCAAAATCTATTAAAACGAGGAAAGGACCATTGTACAAATATTGATATTTATCCCAGGAACAAACAGTTTGGACCCTAATCAAACACAGGTTTACTCGGCGTCTGATTTCTTCCCAAACTGATTGCGATGCAAATCACTGCTTTTACACAAACGTGAATGTTGGGAAAGAATAATGTATCTCAACTGTGTGACAAATACTCTTGTAATATCGTTCCCAAGCATTTGATTGGTCAGATTTGAGCCTAGGCTCAAATTTGACCAATCAAAAGCTTGGGAACACACTCAGACTCAACTAAAACGCTTTATAACCTCGGAGCCTGATCAATGCAGTCTACACTATTAATTCGCTTCTATTTATAGTTTTATATATTTGCTAAAATACTAAGATTATTAAAGTAATGGTTATTTTTCAAAAGTGGAATTGTACACATGAAACAGTTCAGCACGAAATTGTTAAACGCTGTATCAACTCATATACTCGTACATGTACAGTGGAGAAAACGTTATTCTTTCCCAATAAATGCGTTAAACGCTTAATCTGTTATTTCCAATGCAATCATTTTGGAGCCAGATCAGACGCCGGCAAACCCGGCGTCTGATCAGGCACCAAACTGTTTGTCACTCAGTTTAAAATATTTTTTCAGAATTGTCAACAAGTTGTCATTTTCTAAGTTTCATTGATTTGCGTTTGCGTTTCGATAACGTATTCTCCACTGTATCTCTGAAACTCTAGGTTTGAGCTCTTTCGCTGCTTAATTAACCGTGAGATTTTTACCCTTTCACCGTTTCAGAGTCGTCTGCTTAATTTTTGTTTTTTCAAGATCGTTTCAAAGTAAGTTTCAATGTAGTAAGCCTTAAAACATATCGAAACGATTGTACACACTTTGGATCCTGATCAGACCCGCATCACGCGTCACCTGATCAGGATCCAAATTGTTTACAAAGTCGCCTTTTGGCACTGTTGGCAGTGAATGAGTTAATTAACCCTTAGCCCGCCAAATAAATTGTCGTCTGCTATATTTCTCGTCTGCTTCAAGTTTCAAAGTGCTTCAAAGTTGCTCAAAATTGCTGAAAATGTTGTCCGAGTGTCAAACAACTTGGATCCGGATGAGACGCCGAGTTACTCGGCGTCTCATCCGGATCCAAGCTGTTTGCATATGGAGCTATAGTCGTGAGTGGCAGGCTAAGGGTTAATTAAGCCTAGTCTAGTTTACTATTTAGGGTACATGGTATGTTAAAATACTTTGCAAAATGACAAATACTGCAGACCCGGGGTTCGTGTAGAAGCTCTCTGACTTGGGTCTGCACTGTGTACATACATGTACGACAAGTATACATTTCACAGGTTTACTGCTCGTAAAGGGAGGGAATACTCACCACAGTCGTCAGTAGAGAACATTGGATAAATATTTGTCTATGAAATGACAGGGCTGCCATAAGTTGACATGAAATATCCTAAGATTTCAACATTTGCATTTTTCAAGTGCGAATTTACGAATCGTACCTTTACCCCATAGCCTGTTTCTAGTTTTGTTGACACGTGACTACTTAAAGCAGGCTGGAAGTAAAGCAGAATGGCGCATTCTGCTTTACTTTCAGCCTGCTTTAAGCTACCATGATCTAGCAAAAAATCCGAAGTTTTAGGAAATATCCGGAGAAATTACGGCCCTAGGTCGTAAGTCAAAACATAAAAATACATTTGATTTCTGATTCTTCTATCTTATACTGTCTTGTGATATCTCTTTGGAATCGTCTTTTTAAGACGAGTCCAAAGAGATGTCACAAGACAGGGTTAGATGGAAAAATAATTAATAAGTGAAATTTTTATAATCTGACTTACGATAACATTTGTCGTACGAAGTTTGATGAAACGGGTCCCTGGTCTCAATATACACTGGTTACAATGTGTATGGGTCTTTTATAACATTTGGCGTTTAAAACCCTTTGAACCATAGTCGCCCATATACGCGCATTTTTCAAACAGTGCACATGTGCAGAGTACACTTGTCCTATGAAAAAAGTTAACCCATATTATATCAGTGTCTGTACTTTGTGTCCTATTACAATAAATTGACGAACAAATATTTTAAGTTAGTCATAAATGGACTAGACTTACTGATTGGAAGCTGTAATTGTCCATTTGAATTTCGAGGAGGAAAGGGTTAGCTTTTACTACATATATAAAACAGGTTGACACATTAGTTCGGCATCATTCTACTCACTCTAAACTTGAACCCCGGACCCGACCAACACTGAAATACCAGAGACAAACCTATAAGGTGAAATCGTGATTGTAACCCGTTACTCCAAAGTAGAATATACGCTTTTTACGCCTTCAATTTACTAGTATTCCTAATTTGAAGAAAACTGACGACAATTGTTCAAGGCAGATGTTGTGACGGCAGTGAATGGGTTAAGGAGCTTTCTGCTTTACTGCCAACCTGCTTCAATTGGTCACCTTTCTTCAAAACTATAAAACGGCTATAGGATAGAGGTTTACCCCTTTCACTGTCATGGCCGCCAAGACTGACATTTGCAAACAGATTTGATCCTGGTCAGACGCCGCGTAACGCGGCGTCTGATCAGGATCAAAACTGCTTGCCACTCATAGCAATGTTTCCAAAGTCTAAAACACATACAATTCCAATTTTTAAAATGTAGAAGCAGGGGAAGAATATTAGCAGACGATAATATAGCAACAACTGTTTAACGTGTATTTCCTCCATAATAACAGCGACAGGGTTAACCATTTACCTCATAGCCTATTTCTAGTTGTGAAGACAGGTGACCACTTAAAACAGGTTGAAGGTAAAGCAGAATGTGCCTGCTTTTTAAAAGCTAAAATCTGCTAGGCTATATAAAATATTTGTAATGGTAATTGTTTATGAGGGTATCAACTGTAACTATTTTCTTCAGCGGAGGAATAAATTAAATACGCTAAAAGTCGCTTCTTTATATGGGGGAAATGGTTAAACGACAGTGACTGGCGGGGTACAGACATGTCTGTGTAGTTGCTAGTAGTCCTGTTTTTTTCTTCTAAAACTCCATTCACTGTCATGATAGCATCTGCTTTCAACCGCCCCCCCCCCCCTTCCCATTAGATAAAAATGGACTAATCCAATATTGAAGCCTGAAAGAATCTAATGGGCACACATGGATTGAACGGGAACAACTAACGCATTCTCCACTCACGGTCTGTAAGAGTGTACTCGTCAAGTACAGACAGTGTACAGTTAAGCGGAGAGTATGTCAGGGCTGCCATCAGTTGACATGAAATTCCTAAGATTTCCAAATATGAATTTTTCAAGTGCAATTTGACGAATCGTACCTTTACCCCCATAGCCTTTTTCTTAATTTGTTGACATACGACTACTTAAAGCATGCTGTAAGTAATGCAGAATGCGCCTTAGGGCGCATTCTGCTTTACTTTAAGCCTGCTTTAAGCTACCATGTACTGGGGAAAAATCCGGAGATTTAGGAAAAAACGGAGAAATGGCAGCCCTGTTATGTTATTCTTTCCCGTTTAAACGCAAATAAAATAGTCCTTTCCTCATTTTAAAAGAGTGTGCTTAATTCCAATAACCCTATTTGTGCACTCGATCGCGTATGTGGGAATCAGAGTCTACACTATTTGCTCTTGTATACAATTGAGAAACATTATTCTTTCCAAACATAAGCGTTTGTACAAAACCAGTTCACAGTTCACCAGTTCAGTTCAGTTCAATATTTACTGTACTAAGGCCACCGGCCCATACACAAGATGATATATACAAATGTACATGTAATAAACATGTGTAGTAGTGAAAGCATCCTGGTAATCTGCCTTAAGATCTATAAAATATATTATTGAAACTTTGGAAAAAGATCAAACCACTATACATAAATTAAAATACAGAACAGAATTAAACAGACGAATTTAGTCATTCAGGTGAAAAGCAATACAGAAAGCTCCTGAACAAGTCTGCATAACTTTTATCCTGGATTGATCAGTTATCTAGGCAGACCATGCAGGTCAAAAACAACATAGAAAGCTGATAAAAAAAAGAGCTTTATATATAAAGTTTGTCAATGCAGGTCAAAAGCCACACAGAAAGCTCCTGAAAAGCCTTCCGCATAACTTTTATCCTGGATTGAGCAGTTATCCAAGCAGACCATTCAGATCAAAAGCAACACAGAAAGCTGATGAAAAAGCTTTCTGCATGACTTTTATTCTGGTAATCTGTTTATTAAAGCCATACTTTTAATTTGGAAAGTAGATCTTACCAATATACATAAGTTAACATAGAGAACGTAATTATGTAGATAAATTTTGTCAATCACATAAACATGCGATATCAATCGAATATACCCATATACGACTGTCGTTCTTTTAGCGCATAATATATAAACATTGCAAGCGTTTGAACCTCTTTCTTATCACTAGACATAAGAGAGCAAACTTTCTCCATCGAGGGATTTACTGTATAGGAACTATGTATGTAAAGCGTCCTTAGATGACTGTATAGCGGACATATCATAACGAAATGATACTCATCCTCTATACAGCAATCACAATAAGGACACAATCTATAATCACGATCAACAGAATAATAACGCCCAGTTTCAACTGATAAAGAATGAGATACCCCTGAAAGATGCAAACAGTGACCTGAACTTAGCAATATTTATTAACCTTTATTTATTAGTCCAGGCCCAGTACTCATCAATAGAGTGACCGTGGCCGAGAGGTATATAGAAGCAGAGAAGTTAATGTATGAAAAGTGCCGAGTTCAAATCTCACTGACAGCCATATTTCTTTTTACGCCTACTCCAATAAATAAAAGACCCCCCCCCCCCCCCCACCCCCCAAAAAAGGGGAAAACAATGAAGCAAAAAAAACCAAAACAAAACAAAACAACAACAACAACAACAACTGTAAAACCCCACTCCAACTATAAAAAACTTAAGAAAATGTGTTTGCCTACTGCAAGATTCGAACCAACAACCACAATAAATTATACAATATTCTGCGTCATTATATCTGCAGATAGATGGTACCCCTCGACTACGAGGCTACTGCACCTAGGGATTGGTTAAAATATATTTGATAATGTCCGTGCATCTATATAGCGTTTACCTGAAGTGTTTGTAATATCATCCGATTTTTCCAAATTGTCCGATTTATTTTAGAACAGAATAGTTAATACAGAGACATACAAATGGTTGTATGTCTCTGGTTAATAGTGGTAAGTAATAGATACTGTTCGAGTTTCACTTTAAAGGTATCCGCTAACAACGGTAAGGGTACTGTTTGGCTCGGACGAACAACAAAGATGTCCTCGGCTTCGCCTCGGACATTTTGTTGTTTTTCCTCGCGAAACAGTACCCTTACCGTTGTTAGCGGACACTTGTAAAGCGAACGAGAAACTGTATCTGACTTATACGAAGATTTTAATAAATAATTTACACATAGTCAATAATGAGTGTGTTATTGGGGCCCTACCGATATACAGAGTTACCCCGCATGGAAAGTGTGATAAGAGTAGCGCCCCCTGAATGAGCGGTTGTTTCCGGTTCAATAGTGAAGTACACATAGTATCGAAAATCCTTTATCCTCAAACACGAATTTGAGGAGATCGTCTGCTTGTTAGTGTAGAGCTTATATTATATACAGTAGAACCTGGCTATACATTATTGAAAGCGCAATCTCTCATATTGTTAAAAAATAGAATTAAGACATGCATTTACTTTACCTACAATAAAACTTACAAAAACTTCCATAGATATACCGTTCTATGCATATCATTTATTCATATGTTTATTAAAATAAGTCATCAATCTGCACCTCAATAAATGTGTTATACCAGAGACCTACAGATCCTGTAGGTCTCTGGTTATACCTTCCAGCAGATGATAGCTTAAAGCAGAATGTACCTTAACCGGCCTTAAGGGGTCACCTATCTTCAAAACTAATACCATCTATTGGGTAAAGGGTTAAACCCCGTTACATGGATGTGTCAAAGCAACATTCGGGTTGCTGTTAATCAACCATAAACCCTACCCGCTATGAATACCTATCATTTAATTTATTACTTTAGCTGATTAAATAAGGAAAAATACCGTAGGAATTATCAATTATGCTAATAGCATGATAAGGGTTAATATTTTTTTTTTAAAAAATACTGCCTACTTTCTTGATAAAAGTTTAGAACATGATATCAATTTTGACTTAAAACGTATATGAGTGTGAAACAGTTCTACCCCTGATCAGCTTGTTAGTATATATGCTGCATCTTATCTGGTTCCAAACTTTTTATAAATGATAGTGTTTTAAGCCTATTATAATTAGTGAACTGGTAAAAGATCAACAGAAATAAAGTTTTAATCTACTAAAACGATGGAATACATGCTTTACTTTCAACATTGAGTTTTCAATAGAGTACACATTTAATGATAGGAGAGGGGTTCTAAAGTATTTATGTTGTTAAAACGGTATGTATTTCCTATTAACCCTTTAAATACGCCTTTGGTTTATGCCTCCATTGAAGGAAAGAGTTCTAATTCAAAGTTTTTATTAGCATGAATGTGCAACATTAAAATCATTGAATATCCTAGCAGATGGTAGCTTAAAGCAAGCTGAAAGTAAAGTGGCATGTACTTTTCAATCTACCTTTAATGGACACCTGTCTTTCCAGGTAGGAACAGGCGATCGGGTAATGGGTAAACCCATTACCTAAACCAATTACCCCACAGCCCGTGTTAAGTATTTAATATAGGTCACCTCTTAAGGTTGAAAGTAAAACATAATGCGCCTTAAGGTGCACCCTGCTTTACTTTAATCCTGCTTTAAGGCACCACCCACTACGACATAAAATATCACCTATGTTTCACAATTATGACTGCTTAGTGCATGAAGAGGATTTAGTTGCTTATGAAGGTGGAATTCATTAAAGGAGTAAAAGGCATAATGATGGGGGTAATGGGTTAAGCTTTTGCACATGAAGGAGTGCATGGTATAGGAGATTAAAATTTATTTCCCACATGAATAACAATGTGGATCCTATCATGGAGAAAGGACCTTTCTCCATGATCCTATATATAAAAAAAAATAGTTTGGTGTGTTTTGATTCCAGCCTGTGTACCCAAGACTTAAGCTTCCGTTTTATGGCTTGTCATAGCAGAGATGACTATGGGACAGCAGCTGCACCCCATTGGGGGGTCAGTATACAATTCGATTTCTAGCTAATTGGTTACTTCCTGTTGTTAGTTGTGATGATGCTTTGCGCTTTATGGCCCCTGGGCAGAAGCCTTGAGAGGTGAAATCCATGTGCGCTATGAGCATGACAGCCTTAACTATATCTATGAAATTTCTGTCAACTAAAATCTGCTGGTATATAATGAACAAACAAAATATACATTTTTGAAGAAACTGTTTACCATTCAACATATTTTAAAAGATCAGTTTAACCCTTTGCCTAATGAATATTCATGTCATTATTAATAACTGAATAATACAAAGTTTATGTTTAATACCGGTAATGTCTTAATAAATATCCCCTTTTTCACCTGTAATAGGCAGCATTTATAGCACTATAATGTCATTTAAGAACCAGAGAGGACAGTCATTGATTGTAGAGGCTGTTCCTATATAGTAACCATCTGATCAGGATCTACTTTTAATCCATGTTAACGTTCTTTTACCGAGGTGAAAACCCGTGTCTGTTAAGTATGTTAAAAGTCAGCTTCTTTGTTATATAGAAAAAGTATGGTCAGTGCTACTTTCGGTTTGCTAAAAACGATGAAATAAATAACCGTCGCATTTGACATTAAACAAAATTAATACATTAAAATACATAGGGATAAACGGGAGCTTGACTGCATATAGATATAGGTATCAAACTAATAAACCGCATTCGATCTATTCTTTTCCGAATCGTTTATGACCGTTATCGACACCGTCTCAATGAGATGCGTTAACTAAACCGGAAACAACCTTTTCCTTATCAGGGGAGTTAACTCGTGATGAAAATTGGGATAACTCTGTAATGCGGTAGGGCATAGAGTAAATTAAAATATCCACTTCTAAAATATTGAAATACATGTACACATAAACCAACTATATATTTTATTGGTCCTTTTTCTAACATGTATGGGTATACCGTGCAACCTGTGTGCTGGGTCATGCCGTAAAATAACTACTTATTTGTTTGTCTACGCTCCAAGTTAGTATTACTCAGCTAGAAAGGTAAGTGATGTATTTCCTGCATTTATCAATTTAGGTGACGTTTTCCTTTTAAGCATTTAGCATTAAGGTCAATACATATTTTAACCTTATAATCTTAGCCCGGTACAATTCCTTTTCCATCCCTTTATATTCAAACCAAGGGCCAGAGATTTTTCTCCCGAACAGGCACAATATTAAATTGCGTTGTTAAAGGGAGTCGCAATCGGATGGTGTAAAATAAAATACTCAAATAAAAGCAAACTTGTGGCATTATTTGGCTTCTGACAGTAACAAAATATGATCAGTCCAAAAAAAGTCTCAAGAATCGTCACCGAATCTTAGGTTTTTTTTTTAGATATTTTCCATCGTTTTTCTATAGCGACTAGTAGACGGTATAGTTGTTGTTGTTGCTTCTCTACACGGGCTCAGACATAAACCCGAGCCGAAAAATGTACCATCAATCGCTACCAGTGAAGTACGTTTATTCGCTACCATATATATATAGAGCGCCCGTAGCCGAGGGGGTAAAGGCGTTTCCTTATTTTTCATGTTTGTCTCCGCATGGAGGGTCACGGGTTCGAATCCCACCAGAGCTTCTTCTTTTCTTTTTTTTGTTGAAATGCATTTTTTAACAGAATTTATTATCCTAAACTAAATCTTACCCATTTATATAAGCATTTGACATATATTTACAAATTACTATTTTTCATGCTAAATCCGGTTACGAGCCTCTTTAAGGTAATTAAAAAAGATTGCCCTCTTTATTTTCATGTTTTGATAAATATCAAACATAACTTATTTTCTTTTAGGTATCAAAACAGCAGTGAAATCCTGCTGGTAAGAACTACCAGTAACAAGTTGCCATCGTTTAGGTATGCAAGTGGTAGACTGTTAAAGGATTTGCCTTATAAGTCTAAAGAGGAGACAGGAACTGTCCCAAAACCAGTTAAAGTCTTTTGTGACAGTTGTGTCAGGATGGAATAGATCTGAAGGTAAGTGTAGCTCATGCAGTCCAATATAGGAATTAATTAGTCATTCCTGCTTGCTGGTTTGCTTTTTAACTTAATATTTATTGATGGATCACCCCCATTATTCTCACTATGTGTGAAAATACAGGTAACGCAGTAGGTAAGTATACGCAAAGCCAATGTCACTAATCTCTAGTTGTCTAGAGAGGCCCTCACATACTCACAGTCAGTTTTTTTTTCAGTGTGTTTTACTAACCTCCTAACTAACAAATTTAAGGTACAGGCCTCAAATGAAACGCTTGAATGAGTATATCCCGAGACAAGATAGCAGTCAGGACACAACTTGCACATGAATGAATGATTTTACACCCGGGTTAGTGTTTGCCATCGAAAAAGATCAGGAAATGTCTTTAAAGCGACTCGCAACCGGATGGTGTACTTGTCAAAATAAAATAAAATACTCAAATAAAAGCAAATTTGTGGCATTATTTGGCTTCTGACATTAAAAAAATATGATCAGTCCAAAAAAACGCCTCAAGAATCGTCACCGAATCTTAGTTTTTTTTAGATATATTCCATCGTTTTTCAATAGCGTCAGCTGACGGTTTTGCTGTTGTTGTTGCTTCTCTACACGGGCTCTGACATAAACCGGAGCCGAATAATGTACTATTAAGCGCTACCAGTGAAGTACGTTAATTCGCTACCATATATATAGAGAGCGTCCGTGGTCGAGGCGGTAAAGGCGTGTCCTCATTTTTCTTGTTTGTCTCCGCGATGGAGGGTCACGGGTTCGAATTCCACCAGAGCTTCTTTTTTTTTTTTTTTTGAAATGCATTTTGTAACAGAATTTATTATCCTAAACTAGATTCTAAATCTTACCCATTGATATAATCATTTGACATATATTTACAAATTACCATTTTTAATGCTAAATCCGGTTGCGAGCCTCTTTAAGTAGATCTATAAAATATGCATTTAGGCATCATCGTATTTATTTGATATATATTTTGTTACAATCTTCATTTTTGCTTTCTGAAGATGACATAGCAGTGCTCGCTTATAGGCTATGCCTATTCCATATTAGATCTAATTAAAATCCTGTTTATTAAAAATGGAACATTTCTCGAAAAAAGGTCCTGTCAGAAAAAAAACGTGCTGTCTAATCTATTTTTTATTTTAACAAATTTTTTCTTCCCTATGTGGTCTATTTCAATTTAATCAAGGTTCTAATGAGGTTTGACAGGAAATAAGCAGACCAGCGAACCACCTTAAATGACAATCAGACCGTTTTTGAACCCGCATTTATAAGAGGCTTAAGTTTTATGGCTCTCTTTTTGTGGGCCGGAAGAAACGTAACACAGCTAGGTAAAATCCAAGGTACATTTCTCTTAATTTATAAACGAAATTTTATGAGTAAGAGAAAACTGTGTTTAACAAAACCGGTTTTTTTATGTATTTATACGTTTTTCAATATTTGTATCCTCAATTTTCCTACGATTACATTTATTTTTGACAAAATTCCCTTAAATTTTGAATGGGAAATGAATTTCGGATGGCACAAATCGGATAGTGATAACAAATACACAGCGTGAATTTAGGGTCAAATAGCCATTATAGGTCTCATAGATATGAATGAATACATTGAATAATTCATGAATGCTCTTTACATTGAATTGGTTTTCTAAAAAGTTGACGTTTATTTTCCTATGTTCTTACATGAATTAAAATCTGACACATCACATGCATCAGTCATCACTTGGCAACCATTTTGCCAAATTATCCTGGTTCACCCAATTACCGGTGATCTAAGGATTCGTCTGACTATTTCTCATCAATTAATAAGGTTTTTAACTAAAAAATATATTAAACATATAAAGTAAACATTTCTTTATGATTTTCAGCTTTAATATATAAATACACCCATAATTTGACATAAATAATCATAGTCAACTGTAGCGAGTGCGCCGCCATGTTTGTTTTGGTTACTCGTCCTATTATCGGTGATGAGGAAAAATGACACCCGGAACAATTTTCAGGTATCGGCTTGAACTTCTATCAAACATTATTAAGAAAGGCTATCTGTTAACATAATTTTTAACTGAAAAGTTGTAATATTTTCCGTCACATTTTTTCACAGTGGGGGCAATGGAATATGTCACATTATACAAATGGGTTAAATGGTTTTATATGGGGAGAAAATGATTTATCTTGCGTAATTAATAAAAAAATGCACACTTTCCCTTTAGGAAAGTTTTTTTTGCTTTATACACATTAGTCTTGAGCAGCAGCCGAAAGATAAACGGAAGTTACGATTTTACACATGCGCGTAGCGGCGCTATGCGGAATACTCGGAAGTCACCGGTAATAGGATGTCCACGGTAAACGGGTCAATGGCGGTACTGTATACCTATTATGAGCTGCTTCCCTTTTTCTTGACCATTTGAAAATATGGAGAGCTATAACAGTCACTGGTTTGTTCGTCGCAATCGGCGTTGCATATAAAGGTTTTTTATCAACTTAATCCTTGATCCTTGATCTGTGGACTCCTCGTCACGTATACTGTTGTCTCCTATTCTCGTGTGGCTAAGCCTTAAAATATATATAAAGCACATACATTGCTTTTAAGAATTCTTCTTTGTGGCTTAAATAACAGTTGGAACTCCCAATAAAGTATCACAGCCATAATAATAATAATAATAAAATAATATCTAGGTCATTTCTACGTTTGAATACACCTCCCTGCATGATCTGAATCAGTCAAATGTTTCTCGTATTCTCGTGCCTTCTGATTGGTTGTCAACGTTTGTTGCTATGGAAGGGGTTAACTTTTCAGTTCAGCTATGTGTTTTTAAAGTCACTTTAAATCTATCATATGGACAATTTCTGCGTCTGTGGCATCAACTTTTGTTTGTTTATTTATTTTTAACTATGCACTAGTATTAAATGAATAACAATATCCAACACGTTTTACATGTGAAATTTCGAAGAAAAAAAAATTCAAACCCAATTGATGTTTTATTGGTCCTTACAACATTTTCAAACTTAAATTTATCCGAGGAAAAGAGTTGATATATTTCTGGATGTCAGGAGTGTCCATTTAATCTGTTTTTGTAAGACACGAGATTATGAGAAACCACGAGAATACGAGAATTGACGATATATCACAAATGTATGTTGGCACTCCGGTGGTTTAGAAAATGCCATCCTCTTAAAGCATATATTACTGCAAGTCTGCAACTGATGTTTTTATTCAAAAATCACTTTGCCTCAAACATCTTACTTGCCCCAGACTAGAGGCCGATAATTCTAGATGGTACAGTAGAACTTCCATGTGTCGAACTTCAAAGAGTCGAGTTTCTCGCTGTGTCAATCTTTTTTTACAAAGTCCCAACTTTTTTCCCCTATATAACCTTATGTAAATACTTCTACTTCTTTACGAAACACTGTCAACGATTGACCATTAAGTTTCGGCGCTAGTGGTGAATAAGAAAAGTGAAAGTTATACAGGAAAGGTAGAAACAGACAGATCAAAGTCAGAATTAAGTAAGAAAAATAGATATCGACTGCTTTCCATCCCTCAGGGAAGACCAATCTGGCTACCGTAGCGACCGCTGAGAATTCACTTAACCGGCACAGCTCTCCCCATCCTCGGTACCTGTACTAACAGTCGAAGTAAGGCTGTATATCTAGAACATTACAGAATATAGCCCCTCTCTGAAGGATACCAGATCAGGGGCTTCTGCAATAGTGGCTGGAAGTGAATTCCATACCGGGATGATTTTAGGGGAAAACTGTATTTGTAAGAGTCAGTGGAGGTAGAGATGGTTCTGAAGGTTTTCTCATGTTTCTGCCTGGTCCTAGTAGTTGTCGGAGTTAAGACGTCAGCCTTTATATCAACTAGGTTGTTAGTTATCTTGTACATCATGTTGAGCTGCTGTTTTGTAAGTCTTAATTTTAAAGTTTCCCAACCTAGAGGGTCAATCATGTCTGTGACACTACTGGTGTTTCTGTAGCGATTTGTTGTGTACCGAGTTGCCCGGCGTTGGACCATTTCTATTTTGTTGACCGCTGCTGCTGTATGAGGATTCCAGACACTGGCACAGTATTCAAGGTTTGATCGGACAAGGGCGCTGTAAGCTAAGTATTTTGTCTCCTGGTTATTTATTCTCAGGTTTCTCTGCAGGAATCCTAGCATACTGTTACTCTTTTTAGCTCACCTGAGCACAAAGTGCTCAAGGTGAGCTTTTGTGGTCGGTCTTTGTCCGGCGTCCGTCATTGTGCGTTGTGCGTCAACAATTTCTTCAAACATCTTCTTCTCCAAAACCACTGGCTGGATTGCAACCAAACTTCACAGGAATGTTCCTTGGGTCAAGCTCTTTCAAAACTGTTCAAAGAATTTGAAACAATGCAGAACTCTGGTTGCCATGGCAACCAAAGTGCAAAAATGAGGAAATCTTAAAAAATCTTCTTGTCAAAAACCAAAAGGGCCAGAGCTTAGATATTTGGCACAAAGCATCATCTACAGGTCTTCTATCAAAGTTGTTAAAATTTTGCCCCTGGGGGTCACCGTTTTACATAGAGTTATATAGTGAAAAGTTCAAACATCTTTTTCTCTGAAACTAATATGACCAGAGCTTTGATATTTGGCATGGTATAACTTCAAGAGGTATTTGACATATATTGTTGAATTGGTTCCGGTCTGTTGCATATCTGGGTCACCGGAGCTAAAATTAGATTTTTTCAATGAGAACTTAAAAAATCTTCTTGTCTGAAACCATAGTACACTAAGCTTAGATATTTTGAACATAGCATCGTATGCAAGTCCTCTATCAAAGTTGTTCAAATTTTGTCCCTGGGGTCAAAATTGGCCCCGCCCCGGGGGTCAGTTTTACATAGGGTTATATATAGTGAAATGTTCAAACAGCTTTTTCTCTGAAACCAATATGACCAGAGCTTTGATATTTGGCATGGTATAACTTCTAGAAGTCCTTCACATATATTGTTGAATTGGTTTCAGTCTGTTGCATAACTGGGTCACCGGAGCTAAAAATAGATTTTTATCAAAGAAAACTTCAAAAATCTTCTTGTCTGAAACCATAGTACACTGAGTTTAGATATTTTGCACATAGCATCGTCTACAGGTCCTCTATCAAAATTGTTCAAGTTTTACCCCTGGGGTCAAAATTGGCCCCACCCGGGGGTCACCGTTTTACATAGAGTTACATAGTGAAATGTTCAAACATCTTTTACTCAGAAACCAATATGGCCAGAGCTTTGATACTTGGCATGGTGTAACTTCTAGAGGTCCTTCACATATATTGATGAATTGGTTCTGGTCTGTTGCATATCTGGGTCACCGGAGCTAGAAATAGATTTTTTCAATGAAAACTTCAAAAATCTTCTTGTCTGAACCATAGTACACTGAGTTTAGATATTTTGCACATAACATCATCTACAGGTCCTCTATCAAAGTTGTTCAAATTTTGCCCCGCCCTTGGGGTCACCTTTTACAAATCTTCTTTTCTGAATTCAAGTGACCCATCCTAGTGTCACCATGGACAGGTGAGCGATCAAGGGCCATTCTGGCCCTCTTGTTAACTACCCTGTCGATGTGTGTGGTCCAAGATAGGTCTGGTCTGATATCTAAGCCTAGGTACCTTGCTGTATTGACTTCTTCAAGTACTTGGCCTTTCAGGGTGTAGTTGTACTTGGCTGGTGAGTGGTGACTTTGCCCTGGTGATGTGCATCGTGTTACACTTGTCTGGGTACTAAGTATGACTTGAATTTTTATAAGTCAAGTTTTTCGGTATACAGTGTTACTGCAGGACTGGAATTTTAGGGGGTCATTCTTGACCCCCTTGATGAAAATGTGGGGGTCATTTGGAAATTGTGGGGGGCACAGGATAGTTCGAACTTTTTTTACATGTATAGACAGATATTGAATAAAATTCTTATTGTGTTGTCTTTATTTCACACTTAATTAATATAATTGAGAGACAAACGATCTAACTATAGTGAAGAACTTCTGTTTCTATAATAGATCTACATGTACATCATCAGCGAAGTATGCTACAGTCAGTGCATTTCACTATTACTTCAGACAAGCAAACAGTTTTCATTTTTCAGGATAAGATCTTTATGCAGGCAACCTCATGCAGTTCTTCATTCCTGTTAATATTTATCGTAAAATGAAACTGACAGACTGTGAGACATGTAGATCTGGCCAGACAGACGAAGGTAAATTGATCCCATAAAGTAGATGACCAAATTAATGTGCATTTAATCTCTTTGTTTGGGTGCTGAAGAGATAAAGAATGAAGTAAAATAATCTGTGTTAAGCAGCCGATGATTGAGCCTTTACGTTCATTACCCCAATCAAAACACGTTTAGCAAAGTGAGTTCAATTAACCAACAATAATGGCGACCAGTTCTTGGGATTAGTGGTACTACGGAAGTATATATCATTTTCAAAGGAAACAATTTAAAAGCTTCTTCAAACACAATAAGTCAAGATATGAGGATCTAATTAAATACTAAACACGGAATCTGTGTAGTTTTCAATATATTTCGCCCTTTTCTACTGTCAATTTTTAAATACTCGAGTGACTTTATATGCCAATCCAATGAACTCTAATACCCACAAAACAAAACCCGTCAAAACAACCAAAATGGCCGTTATCGCACCCTGTCTGTGTCAATTTGGTAACTGACATGCATACAGTACGGAAAACATAATTATGTGTTTACGCCGGCGTCGGCGGCGTGCTTTTAATGAATATGCCGATTTCAACATTTTTAGTTTCAGTTAGTCGGCAGAATTGACTTGCGTCACATAAAACGCACTTGCTGAATTTAGTTGCGCCAAAAGTGATTTTGTTGCGTCAAAAACGCAAGAAACGCGCTCTCGCGGTAACACTGCTATATCGACTTTTTTTCTTGGTCCGTACATACCTTTTCACTAAAAATTCACTACACGTGTCGATGCTCGACTGTACCAGAGTTTTTGCGTGTAAAGTTTTTTACACCTGTGACCTCCGCGACTATCTTTACTGGATTGATTGTCATGAATCAGAATTACCTGTATGTCCAATTATCCAGGACAAACAGGCCAACACCATCTGAACGTGTCGAAAACAAAGCCCTGTGTAAATCCGTGTTTCATAGCATGTCACAGAGAACTTTAAAGTCAGTCAAAGACATATCAATTCTTTTCCATTTTTATCGACACAGTCTCATCAATAACGCCCTTATAGAGTTTTGTGTAAAGTCATAAACCAAAGCATATGTGTAGTCAGCTTGAAGAGAAATTTATGTGTAAGAGACAAAAAAACATCTCGAAGTGAACTCGTCCCGAAATGTGTAGCATCAATAGGCATGCAATTACCCTTATCCCTCTAAGGAGATATTGCTATTTTAAGAAAAGGGTTTCCCCTGAAGCTGGTTCCAGCGTTGCGAAAGGGTATATCATGGAATGGGTAAAATTACCGGTGTGCAGATAAAACAGATGTGTTGTTATTTTCTGAAAATCCAGATACGACAAACGTATTTTCATCCAAAGCATGCCTTTAAGATTTGTTTCGGTAAAAATGAATAAATATGCACACAGTTTAGATGCGATACTAGCGTGAAATCATTGTGTTTGAATGTTTTTAATTTGAAATAATCGATATCAACAAGTAACGTACGGACATGTCTGCTTGAATGGAGATCGAGAAAAAAATCAAGGGAGCATCAGATAAAACATGAGTCGAGGCTTCGATGTGTCGTGTTTTTTCTGATGGTCCCTTAAACATCGACACATCAAAGTTCTACTGTATTTTCAACTATTTAGGGTGAATTATCTCCCCTTTTGGACTTAGACATCCACGTTAAGATTTTTGATCAACGTAGAAAATGCCTTTCACTTAAGATATATATCACTGCAACTTATGTTTTATTCAGTAATCGCTTTACCTCAAACATCTTACTAGCCCCAGACTAGAGGAGGATAATTCTAGAAAACTAAGATGGTATTTTGGATGAATTATCTCCCCTTTTCAACTTAGACATCCACATTAAAAATTTTGATCAATAACCGCTTCACCTCAAACATATTACTTGTCCTACACTAGATGCGCATAATTCTAGATGGTATTTTGTGTGAATTATCTCCCCTTTTCAACTTAGACATCCATGTTAAGATTTTTGATCAACCTAGAAAATGCCCTTCATTTCAGGCATACATCACTACAACTAATATTTTTATTCCATAACTGCTTTTAGTACAAAGGAGCAGATAGTCAAGCTTGCTGTCTTATGGACAGCTCTTGTTTAACAAGAAGTGAAACAGCTAATTTTCTGTGAATAATTTCCAGTTAATGTGTGCAACTTTTGGGAGTGTTAAACTTATGAAATATGAAGGAGAAGAGCTGGGGAGGGGCATTCAAAGCTGGCCCGGTTGTAAACAAACTTCTCAGCTGTCATCAACAGAGCCAAAAAATTGAGGAAAAGAATTTTAGAAATTAAAAACACCGATTGACAGTTTCACCTGTTCTATTTTAAGCTACTGAAACACACACCTGTTAGCAAGTACAATATATATAGTGCAATACAAAAGGCTAGCGAGTGTATGCTTCCAGTTTTAAATTAAGAAATAATTTTAATTTAATTTAAAAAATGGTTTTGAAAGTAAAAAGCATGGATGAATCTAACTACATATATGACAGTTTTACAATTCTATTATTCTTAAAACTGAAGAAAATCAACGTTTTACAAATGTTTCCGACCATGATTTTTCGGCATTTTTCAGATGGTTGAAAAATCATTTTATCTACTGTTTGTCATATGTTCAGTGGCTTAATTCTATCGAAATCAATTAATTAATGTTTGGGGAATAAAATGAGATACTTCTCATGCAGTTTGGTTGACTTTAAGCGTAGAAATATCAATTTAAACAATACCGGTAATGCTCGCTAATCGGCGATTCATTGTTTGTACTTGCAAAGTGAAGGAATAAATTGAAGGCGTATTTATGGAGTAGAGGCCTAACCCTTTCAACCCTACAGCCCTCTCTAGAGATTACTGATTACATATGCAAACAGTGTAGACCCTGGTCAGAGGGCTCCTATAGGAGCCCTCTGAACAGGGTCTGCACTGTTTGATATTTCCATTCGTTTTTGTTGTCATATCAAAAATGCAACAGTAGACTGGTTCAAAATACCTGTACTAGAAGAGTCCAAAAGGATAATAAATACCCACTAGATATATCAAGGGTTGAAAGGGTTAATTGGGTTTCAACACCGTTGAATTCCAATCAGTCAATCACCAGGGCTGCCATAAGTTGGCATGAAAAATCCTAAGATTTCCAAATTTGCATTTTTCAAGTGCGATTTTACGAATCCTTCCTTTACTCCATAGCCTGTTTATTGTTTTGTTGACATGCGATTACTTAAAGGGACTCGCAACCGGATGGTGTACTTGTCAAAATAAAATAAAATACTCAAATAAAAGCAAATTTGTGGCATTATTTGGCTTCTGACATTAAAAAAATATGAACAGTCCAAAAAAAGTCTCAAGAGTCGTCACCGAATCTTAGATTTTTAGATATTTTCCATCGTTTTTCTATACCGACTAGTAGACGGTATAGTTGTTGTTGTTGCTTCTCTACACGGGCTCAGACATAAACACGAGCCGAATTACGAAGTTGTATGCACTTTCGATCGCTACACATTGAAATACGTTAAATCGAACCGAGATAAACGGATAGTTCCGTGGTCCATTGGTCTAAGCGGTTTCCCCTATTTTGCCTTCTGTCCGACAATGCCGGGCCCCGGGTTCGAATCCCACCAGAGACCAATATTTTTTTTTATTGAAATACATTTTCTTATTTCTTATCCTAAACTAATTCTTTACCATTTATATAAGTGTTTGACACATATTTACAAATTACTATTTTTAATGCACCATCTGGTTGCGAGTCGCTTTAAAGCAGGCTCTAAGTATAGCAGAATGCGCCTTATGGCGCATTCTACTTTACTTTCAGCCTGCTTTAAGCTACTGTGTACAGGGAAAAAATCCGAAGATTTAGGAAAAATCCGGAGAAATGGCATCCCTGAATCACTGATGGTCTCTCATTACATGTTTTCTTTTTCTGCATGGTATCAAGATGTCGGGCATTCCAACAGTACCAGAATACTATGCGGGAAAGTGCCTGTTTATCACTGGAGCCACAGGGTTTATGGGAAAAGTTCTGGTAGAGAAACTCCTACGATCATGTCCAGACATAAAGCTCATTTATCTGCTAATAAGACCAAAAAAGGGGAAAGGAGTGCATGAAAGGCTGGACGAGATAGTTGATTGCAAGGTATAGTAAAACTTGTTTATCACATAACTTGCGGTCTGGGAGTGATATAAAGCCATTATGTAAATATCGTAATCCACTAGTGGAATATCGTTTTTTGGGCTCCGGCCCAGCCTGTTCTTCTATACGTAACAAGCGCTGCATGTAGCGGGACGTCAAATGACGTCATTTGTGACGGCATTAACCTAAACAACGTAACGTTTTGGCGGAAAATCTATATAGCGGAGAGTCTACAAACTACGGCTTCATTTAGTTTTGCAGGTGGTTAAACTTGTTATATGATAAATAGAATATCATATTCGTGCTCATTATTTATCATTTTTAATAAACTCGTTGACTAAAATGAATATGACGCTCGCCAAGGCTCGCATCATATTATTTTAGTCAACTCGTTTATTAAAAATGATAAATAATGAGCACTCATACAATATCCTCTATACATTATATACTGTATATTGGCCTATAGTAGGGTTGTAACAATACGGTGAAACCCAAATTGCAATATATTGTGGCAACTTGTAGGTACACAGAGCAACAGATAAGGGTAGTTTTTATGCCCCCGGCATCGACAGATGCGGGAGCATATACAGTCCAAACTCGTTAATCCAAACTCGCTTAAACCGAAATTCTCGTTAAACCAAATTTTTCTCCCGGTCCCGATCTTCCCCCTTCTTATTCTATATAAATCAACTCCGCTTTATCCAAATTTCGTTTATCCGAATTTTCCGTTAATCCGAAGTATTAATCTGGTCCCTTTGAAAAGAGTTGCCCTCAAATTGACACGCTTAATCCGAAGTGCAATTTTCACACCTCGATCTGTGTCAGACTGGTCATAATTACCTGAGACAATACCGTCGCCAAACACTCGCGAAAACTAATTACACCGCCTAAAGACTGTACACAATGTTTGCAGTATTGGCCAATTAAACACATTTATATCCAATAGTAACTGTAGCGATCTTTAAAAACAAGCGGAAGGTGTTGACATACGTTGCTCAAATGTTGTAACCATATTCTTCTTTGCAATATTGAGATCGCTTCTTCACTTTGAACGCTGTGTGTACATGCATGTACGTAAATCGTTTACAAATGTGGAAAAAGTATTATCGCCGTTTTTCGAAGTTTCAAGCTTTTGTTACGATTTAATATTTATGACATAAATGTATTAGATAAATTATAATGTATTTCATGATTTGTGTTATCAAAACCGTTGTCGTAAAACATGCCGTTTTGTTCATGTATCTAGTGTGTAATGTCTTTATGAATACACATATGGGTACCGACGCGTATGTCCGTAAGTAGCAGTTTGTGTTTAGTTGGTTTCATTAACTGGATTATGGGATTAAACAAAGTTATCAAATTTAAAGCACATCATTATTATTGCATAAGTATTAAGCCAAAACAAAAAAAATAACTTTTTTTACGTATATGCATTAACTGAAAAGAAATATTACGGGAAGGACACCCTATCAAAAACAATGACCGGAGATGACAAAGTTGATACAAGGTGACTGTAATCCATCCAATCGCTTAATTCGTACTCCCGTTAATCCGAATTATTTTTCTTGGTCCCATGAAATTCGGATTAACGAGTGTGGACTGTAGTAATCGTCCTGTCCGTCCGTCCGCGCCACTAAAGTGGGTTAGAGGGCCAGATAACGGTAAACATAACAAAAGAAGACAATAGAGTTCATTCCGTAACAATACACTAAGGGGCCGTGGCCCGTTATTCGAACAAAAGAAAATAACAAAAGAAAAGGCCCTCTAACCCAATTCGGTGGCACGGCCGTCCGTCCGTAACCAGGTTAAGTAGATTTTACCGTTTCGTCTAGCATCAACACCGCTTATTCAAATGCTTAGATACTTATACAGTTGTTGCCTAGGACCATTCCCTATCCACCAATATCACCCAACCTTGATTTTGACCTTGACCTTGACCTAATTTGGACTTAGAATATTTTGAATGGGCTATTTCTTGGTTAACTAGATTTTACCGTTTCGTCTAGCATCAACACTACTTACTACAATGCTTCTATACTTATACAGTTATTGCCTTGGACCATTACCAACCCACCAGTTATACCCAAGCTCAGTTTGACCTTGACCTTGACCTAATTTGGACTTAGAAATGATTCAGAATATATTGTCAAGGATGCCACCGGGGGCATAAGCGTTTATTGAACGCGCAGTCTTGTTCTTTATTTCTGATTTAAACCCTATGGTGTCACTACTCATTAGAATCGTCTCTTCAAGACGATTCTAAGGAGTAGTAACACCATAGGATTTGGTGCTGAAATGAGTGAGAAAATGTTGGATTTGTTGAAATAACTACAGTATAACCTCTGTCGATCGACACCTCTCTTGATCGGAAACCTCTGTTATCCGACCCTGCTGTTTGGTCCTGGCAGTTTCCCTATATATTTAATGTAACCTAACTCTCTCTTGATCGGATCCTCTGTTAACCGTTATCCGACATACCTTGACGGACCAAAAAAGGCAAATTAGAGGTTTTTCACACCCCGTTATCCGACGGTATGCTGACCTTTGATCATTGACCGACTATACACGCGCAGGTGATAATGACACATATTGCTCGGATGGCCGTGTTAGACAAAATGTATTGTTTAAACAATGAGTGAATAATGTGAGGGTTAAAAAGATAACTTCAGCCAACGCGTGTAAGCAACCCATTCGGGGTTGCAGTGCCGAAAAGACCAACTCATCCATCCTTTCCAACAATAGCTAACAATTATTTCATGTTCAAATTGGACAGGTAACTGCCAATCGTCCTCATTGTCAAGTTGTCAACAATAGAAGTACGAAATATATATCTAACGCGCCCTCAGCATAGGTCGAGTCCATAGTAATAATGGCAGGCGTAAAATGTATGCTCAAGTTATATTGAGAGAAAATAAAAAACATTCTCGCGTTTTGAAGTTTATGTTAATTTCCCGCTAGTTCAACATAACGAGAGAAGACTGTACTTGTATATAAAATGAAAATACGAATGTGCCGGTGTTTTAGTCGATCCCTTAATATCTACATGCATTATTGTTTATTTCCGATTGTACACTGACTATACACGTTTATGCCTACTGTAGAAAGAACAATGGAAAAACCGTGTAGATCCGGAACAGGGGACTCCTATTTTAAACTGGAAGAACCTGACATGGATATGATGCAGTCATGCAAGCATATTTAATAAGTCAATCGGCATCGAGAAATTCGCCTCGCAACGACAATCTTTGGGTGTGTAAACTTGTGAATTTAGGCCTAATTCCGTTAACCGACAACCTCTCTTAACCGACTTACAAACATGGAACCATGGGGTGTCGGATAACGGAGGTTATACTGTACCTCTTATCTGGAGCCCTGGGTACAAAAATTGGATAGAAATTAGCACTGAAAGCTTATTTATAGCATTGAAAGTATAAAAGGAGTTCTTTGAATACTAGTGAGTAGGGAGGGTGCAAATTAACACAAGCATTTGCTGTGAATGTTTATAATTTTCACAGCATTTCATTCAAATTAACTGGGCATCCCCTCTCGTATGTAAGAGGCGTATTGCAATATAAACGGAATATTACTATACTTTGCATATCTTATGCACCGGATCACTCGAGTTGTGTGTGTAAAGGCTATATCCAACGAGACCGAAGGTGAGCTATTGTGACCGTCCGTAGTCCGTCTGTCCGTTCACATTTACTTAAAACGACATCTCCTCTGAACCCGCCGATTGTAGGGAGAGTTCAAACTGCTCATGATGTTCCTTGGATGCTTCTCTACAGAAGTTGTTCAAATGAAAGAGAAAAAGCAAAAACTCAGCTTGAAAAAGCAAAAAAGCAAAAAACTTTAAAAAATCTTCTTCCCCAAAACTACTAGGCCCTAAGCTTTGATATTTGTACAGTAGAATCTCCTGGTGGATCCCGCTATAGTTTGTTAAAATGAAATCCCTAGGGTCACACTTGACGCCACCCTGCGCAGTTGAAGTGCTGCTCTAGGCAGGTTTCACAGTATTTTTGATGAAGCAGAACGGTATTTTACCTGAGTTACCCTTAATATACTAAGGGCAAATAGCCAATATTTGCAAACATTTTGGATCCAGATCAGATGCAACATAATCATAATGCTACATCTAATCTGGATCCAACCTATTTGCCACTCATTTACCAACTTAACATTTTCCAAATTGTTTTTTTGTACACTTTTCACATACAGTAGGTTTTAAGCAGACATCATTTCAGTCTGTTAAGGGTAAGCCCCACAGCTCTACCCACTGAGGTCAAATATTATGCAACAGTTGGGGGGGATCACAGAACTGGTCATGATCAGCTGAACATGTTGTCTGCTAAAGTTTAGATATGGTTCAGTCTGCTATATACTTAGAGAGACAGGATCTGGAAGTGATCCACTGACAGTTATGTAATTATGTCCAGGGTTTCCCATAAGATTTGGCATAGCTGGCAAACTTTTAGGAATAGCCGGCAGAGCGAGCGCAGCGAGCAAAACAACTTAGGCGAGGGGTTCGGGGACAGCCTAGGCCCCCAAAAATTTTGCAAAAATGGTGCAATTTCCTGCATTCTGAGTCGTTTTGGACAGGTTTAAGATAGGCAAAATATTGCTCAAGAAAAATGCAAGATGGCTAGAATTCATTGCCGAAAGGTACATTTTTTCTTGGGAAAAAACCCACCTTTGCATATCATGAGTACCGTATTTCTTCCAAGTCTTGGGCCACGGAATTATATCAGTGTATAATTCTGTGCTTGGGCCAGAAAATTTTTTTTTTTTTTTTTCAGTGGCCCAAGAATTAGATTTCAAAAAAACAATTTTTTTCTTAATGTTTGGTCCAACCAACATATAGATCAATGTTGAAACGTACCACTACAAGTAAAACTTATGCCAATATGGCGGAACGTCTAAAAGAAACCTCAGCATTTCTAAACTACTGATGCTTTCCCATACCGCTGAAAATTTACAGTAAAAAGTTTAAAATAAATAATATCAGATACCTTGAATGTTCGCCTCTAATAGCATCCAAAAAAATTATCCTCTCTATTCATACTGAGTTACTCAGACACGATTTATACACAAATCAATGTGTTAAAACACCACAGCATAATAAATTGAGGAGCCCCGCCCATTTTGATTCAATGGCCTAGCCCTGGGTTCACGTAATAATATTTATCTAGATATATATCTTACACTGGAAAAAATCTGCAGCTGCAGTTTGAGACTATGTAATCGACACTAACAGGGTTGAAAACGGTCACCCTATTTTAAACCCTTTGAACTATACTCGTCACTAGTGTTGAAGACGGTCACCAAATTTTTCATCTCTTTAAAGTTCGCCGACCTGTTCAGAATAAATCATCAGAACACACAGTGACACTTGTGTAACCAGACGGATTTTATGAGTTTGATGCAATTATGACATGTGTGTATTCAATTTGGCTTCTAATGGGAAAATAGAGTTTGACATGGACAATGTTTGATTACGTAATTGCTTATCTCTCAGCACTGGATATATCTAGCCATTTTTTTAAAGGCAATTTAGTTGATATGCCGATGCGCTTATAAAGCTGAACTGTAAATATACAGTCTTGCTAATAACATGCAAGGCTGAGCACATTGTTTGGACAAGCTTGATTGGAGGAAATCCGCGAAAGACAAATTCATGAGATCGCTAGAATATGGACTGTTTGCTATGTACATGGGTCTGCTCCGAGCTATGTATTTCGGCACAAAAATGAGCTTTGTCAACTGGGAAAAGTGTAACACTGTGTCTTTGGAGTGGGAATGTGTCCAGTATTTAAATTATTTGGATTTGGAAGTTCAAGCGTCTGGCCTTCGAATTCATTCGAATCATTGACACGTTTCCAAATTCTCCCAACACGTCTGCAATTGTTTACAAGCCTCGAAATGATAACCGGAAATTTAACATCCTGTGTGATTTAAGTATTTTTAGTGCTTATTCAATAGTTTCAATGCTATTTTTTTAGGCGGGAAATGCACCTCTTTGGTCAACGCGGGTGCCCTGTAGTTGGTGTGTACACACATCTGTGTGTCGAAATAATGCCTACTTAAATTCTTTGTTAATTTAGCGCTAATGCACTTGCATCAGGATAAATGGAATACACTTACGTCAAGACGGTACACGCACATTTTAACCGATATTGGTGCAATTTGAAATATGAAAAGTATGGATCCTACATTCGCCAGAATCCCGCGTAAAGGTTTATTCTGTACCGAGAAGCGTATTAGTTTTATCCGAAATATCATTCGGAATACTGCAGTCATTTCCCTTCAAACTTGAACACACCTTGTCAAACGGTGCCGATTTCGCATGCGATCGAGGTATAACAGGACCGAATATATCAAATACATAGCAACCAATGTCGCTTCGTTTCTACTACGAGCGGTGCTTTTAGGAAACAAATATTGCGTAGAATCTTCTTTTAAAATCTAAATAAATAGATCTTTTTTTGAAATTTTGAAAAATGGAAAATAGTAGCCGGCAGAAATATTGAAATAGCCGGCGATTTCTGCCGGCTTCCGGCTTCCGGCTTTTATGGGAAACCCTGATGTCTTATGCCATATTTATACATATGTTTAATATTGGTTTTGTCAGAGTTTTCTGTATGTCTTGTCATTTTTTCTTGTCCAGGATTCAACCCTTTCCTCCCATATACTGACGTTTGTTATCCCCTGCCGAAAGGCAGAGGGATACTGTTTTAGGTCTGTCCGTCCGGCTGTCCGTGCGTGCGTGCGTGCGTGCGTTTTCCGTCCGCAACTGTATCTCCGAAACCTATGAACAGATTTGGATTAAACTTGGTATACTTATTTGTCATCATAGGAGCACCGTGGAAAATCAAAATTTTTTCAGAAAATTTAGGAATTTATGAGTTATCTGCCCTTTTTGTGTTAAAAATGCCATATTTAACAGTTTTTACACTCTAGCAACTACAGTATTCAACATATTTTGTTTATACTTGCACACATTGTCTATAAGTACAAGTTCTTGCATGTGTGCAGTTATTGTAAAAAAAGGATACTTCTGACAAGAGTTATCTGCCCTTGATGTACTTAGAAATGCTAGAAAATGCTTTATTTTGGTATTGTTTACATACTAGAGCCTATAAATATGCATGGATTTTTGAAAAAACTTTCTTGAATTATGTATGGCTATTAGTTTTCAAATGAATTTGATTATTGTTGAAAACGGAGAAATTAGTCATGAGTTATCTGCCCTTGATAAGTAAAAAAAGCCATATTTAACTGTTTTTACTCTCTGGCAACTACAATTATGAATGGATTTTAATGATACTTGCACACGATGTCTATCAGTAAAAGTTCTTGAAGGTGTGCAATTATTGTCAAAAAAGGATACTTGCAATAGTTATCTGCCCTTGATGTACTTTGAAATGATAGAAAATGCTTTATTTCCGCAACTGTATCTCCGAAACCTATAAACAGATTTGGATTAAACTTGGTATACTTATTTGTCATCATAGGAGCACCGTGGAAAATCAAAAAAATTTCAGAAAATTTAGGAATTTATGAGTTATCTGCCCTTTTTGTGTTAAAAATGCCATATTTAACAGTTTTTACACTCTAGCAACTACAGTATTCAACATATTTTGTTTATACTTGCACACATTGTCTATAAGTACAAGTTCTTGCATGTGTGCAGTTATTGTAAAAAAAGGATACTTCTGACAAGAGTTATCTGCCCTTGATGTACTTAGAAATGCTAGAAAATGCTTTATTTTGGTATTGTTTACATACTAGAGCCTATAAATATGCATGGATTTTTGAAAAAACTTTCTTGAATTATGTATGGCTATTAGTTTTCAAATGAATTTGATTATTGTTGAAAACGGAGAAATTAGTCATGAGTTATCTGCCCTTGATAAGTAAAAAAAGCCATATTTAACTGTTTTTACTCTCTGGCAACTACAATTATGAATGGATTTAAATGATACTTGCACACGATGTCTATCAGTAAGAGTTCTTGAAGGTGTGCAATTATTGTCAAAAAAGGATACTTGCAATAGTTATCTGCCCTTGATGTACTTTGAAATGATAGAAAATGCTTTATTTTAGAATTGTTTACATCCTAGTATCTATAAATATGCATGAATTTTGATAAAACAAATTCTTAAACTATGTATGGCTATTAGTTTTCAAATAATTGTTATCATTTTTGAAAAACGGGGAAACTAGTCAACAGTTATCTGCCCTTGATGAGTAAAAAAACCCATATTTAACAGTTTTTACCATCTAGAAACTACAGTCTTTAATGGATTTTGATTTAACTTACACATGATGTATATAAATATAAGGGTAGCAATTATTGTCAAAATAGGATACTTTGTGGCAAGAGTTATCTGCCCTTTATGTACTTAGTAATGCTCAACATGGCTTTATTGTTTACATGCTATTGTGTACAAATGTGAATGGATTTTGAAAAAAAAAAAAAATCATATATGGCTATTATTTATAGAATGAGTTCAATTATTATCGAAAATGTGCAAATTAGTCAAGAATACTCTGCCCTTGATGAGTTGAAAATGTGTTTACACTCTAGTAAATTCTACAGTTCTGATTTTTTTTAATAATACTTGCACACAATTATAAGTTCTTGAAAGTGTTTAATTACTGTTGAATTTGAATCAAGAGTTACCTGCCCCTGTCATACTTAGATTTATAATGCTACAAACGGCTTTATTTTTTGTCTTGTTTAGGCTTTAAAATGTACAAAATTGATTGGATTTTATAAAACTTTGTAAAAAGCTTTTGAATGTTGATCTTTAAAGACAGGTGATCACCATTTGCCCCTTCCTCCCACAATAAAGTTTGCCACTTTCTTCTGGACAATCGCTGCGGCAGGGGATATCAGCTCTAAGGTGCTTGTTAACCCATTACCCCATAAATGTGCATTTTAGGCCTTTGATTTATTCCTCTACTTAAGAAAATAATTCCACTTTAAACAGTCATGAAAATGTAAGATGCGAAAGTAAAGCAAAGTGTGCATTAAGACACATTCTGCTTTACTTTCAACCTGCTTTAGGTGGCCACCTATTTTCAAAACTAGAAACATGCTATGGGGTAATGGGTAAAATGAAATTGCCTATTTGGAAAGAGCCTGATGAGAGGAAGTGCCATTTGCAAAGGCCATAACTCTGACATCATTGTTTTTAGCTCACCTGAGCCATAGGCTCAAGGTGAGCTATTGGGATGGCCCTGTGTCCGGCGTCCGTCGTCGTGCGTCGTCCGTCGTCGTTAACAATTGCTTCAAATGACATCTCCTCATATACCGCTTGACAGATTTCAACCAAACTTTACCGAAATGTTCCTTGGGTCGAGCTCTTTCAAATTTGTTCAAAGAATTAAAAACAATGCAGAACTCTAGTTGCCATGGCAACCAAAGTGAAAAAATAAGGAAATCTTTAAAAATCTTCTTGTCAGAAACTGCAAGAGCCAGAGCTTAGATATTTGGCACACAGCATCATCTATAGGTCCTCTATCAAGTTTGTTCAAATTATGTTCCTATGGTCAAAATTGGCCCCGCCCCGGGGTCACAGTTTTACAAAGGGTTATATAGTGAAATTTTCAAACGTCTTCTTCTCTGAAACTAATATGGCTAGAGCATTGATACTCAGCATGGTGACACTTCTAGATGTCCTTTACATATTTTGTTCAAATGGTTCCGGTCGGTTGCATAAGTAGGTCACAGGAGCTAAAAATAGATTTTTTCAATGAAAACTTTAAAAATCTTCTTGTCTGAAACTACAAGGGCCAGAGCTTAGATATTTGGCACATAGCATCATCTACTGGTCCTCTATCAAGTTTGTTCAAATTATGTCCCTGGGGTCAAAATTGGCCCCGCCCCGGGGGTCACAGTTTTACATAGTTATATAGTGAAATTTTCAAACGTCTTCTTCTCTGAAACTAATATGGCCAGAGCTTTGATATTCATCATGGTGACACTTCTAGATGTCCTTTACATATTTTCTTCAAATGGTTCCGGTCGGTTGCATAAGTAGGTCACAGGAGCTAAAATAGTTTTTTTTTTCAATGAAAACTTAAAAAAATCTTCTTGTCTGAAACTACAAGGGCCAGAGCTTAGATATTTGGCACATAGCATCATCTACAGGTCTTCTATCAAGTTTATTCAAATTATGTCCCTAGGGTAAAAATTGGCCCCGCCCCAGGGGTCACAGTTTTACATAGAGTTATATAGTGAAATTTTCAAACGTTTTCTTCTCTGAAACTAATATGGCCAGAGCTTTGATATTCATCATGGTGACACTTCTAGATGTCCTTTACGTATTTTGTTCAAATGGTTCCAGTCTGTTGCATAAATAGGTCACAGGAGCTAAAAAAAAAAAAATCAATGGAAACTTAAAAAAATCTTTTTGTCTACAACCCTTGTACCCTGATCTTAGATATTTGGCACATAGCATCATCTACAGGTCCTCTTTCAAGATTCTTCAAATTATGCCAATCGAGTAAAAAATGACTCTGTCCTGGACATTAATCTTTTTCTCCATTTTGTCAGTTATTCTCAGGTGAGCGAAATATGCCCCATGGGGCTGTTGTTTGAGTTATTACCCTTTGTGATATTTTCTTGTCAAGAAGACAACTTCAGTTCTACTGATGCTATTGTAATGAAATTTTATGTATGGAAAGAAACTGATGAGAGAAAATGCCATGCACAAGGGCAGCACTATTTAGTTTTTCCCCGTTGTCATATTTTATTGTCAGGAAAATAGTTCCAGTTCTGCTGACGCTAGTGAAATAATTATCATTTATTGGAAATGGAAATAGCTTGATAAGAGGATGTGTCATGGATAAGGGTCATAAGCTTGGCAACAAAATTCACTTTTGTCATGTTTTCTTGTCTGGAAGATAACTCCATTTATAGTTATATTAAAATGTTGTCTTGCCCAGTCAACTTAGGTACAAACTTCAATGTCCTCAGGTGAGCGAATTTAGGGCCATGGCCCTCTTGTTATATACCTCTTATAAGATAATAAAACAAAAAACGAAATACGTCACACTTCGGGGGATGACGCGTGAAAGTTGTTCAGAACTTCCGACTACACAGTAAACGTTCTTTTCCTATTACACAAGGTACATGGGTAATACGGAATTATCAATCCGTCAAGGTGTATTTTGTTTGATAAAATACGGAAATATTTCGGGCAGAACATTGGTAGGTATATAATAAAACAATATATTGCCGTATTGTTACACCCCTAGCCTATATTAAAATAATAAAGTAGTACAATGGTCACTAAAGACATATTATTACTTCTACAGTAAAACCTCTATACATGTATTACATTCACTAAAACAAAAGATAATCAATAGTATGAAAGACAAGTGACAGCTTAAAGCCAGATGACAATAAAACAGAAAGCCCCTAAAGGAGCTTTCTGTTTTACTGTCACCTTGCTTTAAGCAGTCACCTGTCATAAGCACCTACTAATAAACACAAATCAGTGGTCATATTAGAGAGGTTTTACTGTACATGAAGGACAAAAGAAATGCAGAAAGCTGTTACTCATTCTTGTTTTAACTCTTGTGTCAACTACAAGCACTAGTTGTGCTTATACCGCCATTGCAATTGTCACTTCTTAAGGTGGTTCGCGGGTCAGCTTATTCTGTGTCAGAATTCTTTGAAACCTTGATTAAATTGAAATACAGTAAAACCTTGGAAAACCGAACACCCTCCGGACCAGGTAAAAAGTTCGGTTTTCTGAGGTGTTCGGTTTTCTGAGTTTTTCATGAATCAGTGCTAACATTCAGGCTGAGGCATCTGCACAGACCAGACCTATAACTCAATAACATGAACGTAACAGTGAATTCTGATCTAGATCAAAACTGTTTGATAGAATGATCAAGAATGAGAATAAACTTTCAATACGACAGAGCACTGAGAGCATTTTTAACAATAGCTCAATAATTATTTACTGTCTTTTGCCGCGTATAATGTGCACTCGTGTATATATACTCTGTATTTTTAGGGTTAAATCACAGGATATAAACGTATTCCCATAGGTTAGAAGCATCTGTGTTTTGAATAAACACTTCAATTTTTAGATTGTCGCAACGATTATAAAACGAAACAACCGCTGTAGTTTTAACTTTTGATGGGCTTACTTTCTTCGCATTTCGAGCAGCATATTATTCTATGGAAGTTCGTAAGGTTCAGTATAATCAAGAACGTTTTCCGAATTTGCGAATATGTCGCTAAAGGAAATTTTGCTGTGCAAATCGAGTGTCGGTGTTTTCATTTTGCGTAGTTTATTAGATGACCTAATTGAGCGATTGTTTATACAGTAAGACTTTGCTTCTACAACACACTCATTCAGTACGCAATTGCAAACAATAATTATGAAATATAACCGAGTTATTTCCTTTCTTTCTGTCTTCAGAATGCCTTACTGAACTTTTATAAATTAGAATTCTAAACAGTAGCTTAAGTGTGCGGACGTACTTTGAAACAAACTACGAACAATGAAACGCATTTTTAGCTCACCTGAGCCAAAGGCTCAAGGTGAGCTATTGGGATGGCCCTGTGTCCGTCGTCGTGCGTCATCCGTCGTGCGTATGTGCGTTGTCGTTAACAATTGCTTCAAATGACATCTCCTCCTATACCCCTTGACAGAATTCAACTAAACTTTACAGAAATGTTCCTTGGGTCAAGCTCTTTCAAATTTGTTCAAAGAATTAAAAACAATGCAGAACTCTGGTTGCCATGGCAACTAAATTGAAAAAATAAGGAAATCTTAAAAAATCTTCTTGTCATAAACTGCAAGGGCCAGAGCTTAGATATTTGGCACATTGCATCA
Organism: Gari tellinella; assembly: GCA_922989275.2. NCBI lineage: Eukaryota > Metazoa > Mollusca > Bivalvia > Cardiida > Psammobiidae > Gari > Gari tellinella. Next base: position 40,114,444 of record OV277867.1, read on the forward strand.
TCTACAGGTCCTCTATCAAATTTGTTCAAATTATGCCCCAGGGGTCAAAATTGGCCCCGCCCCGGGGTCACAGTTTTACATAGAGTTATATAGTGAAATTTTCAAACGTCTTCTTCTCTGAAACCAATGTGGCCAGAACTTTGATATTTGGCATGGAGACACTTCTAGATGTCCTTTACCAAAATTGTTCAAATGGTTGTGGTCGAATGCATAACTAGGTCACAGGAGCTAAAAATAGATTTTTTCAATGAAAACTTAAAAAAAATTCTTGTCAAAAACTGCGAGGACCAGAGCTTAGATATTTGGCACATAGCATCATCTATAGATCCTTTATCAAGTTTGTTCAAATTATGCCCCAGGGGTCAAAATTGGCCTGGCCCCGGGGGTCACAGTTTTACATAGAGTTATATAGTGAAATTTTCATACATCTTCTTCTCTGAAACTAATATGGCCAGAGCTTTGATATTTGGCATAGTGACACTTCTATGTCCTATACCGAAATTGTACAAATGGTTCTGGTCCGTTGCATAACTAGGTCACAGGAGCTAAAAATAGATTTTTTCAGGGAAAACTTAAAAAATCTTCTTGTCTACTTTTTTTTTTATAACTACAAGTGTTAGAGCTTAGATATATGGCTAATATCATCGCCTACAGGTCCTCTATTAAGTCTGTTCAAATTATGCCCCTAGGGTCAAAATTGGCCCCGCCCCGGGGGTCACTGTTTTACGTAGAGTTATATAGTGAAATTTTCAAACATCTTCTTCTCTGAAACTAATATGACCAGAGCTTTTATATTCTGTATGGTGACACTTTTAAATATACTTTACATATTTTGTTCAAATTGTTACGGTCTGTTGCATATCTAGGTCAGTCCTGGACATAAATCAATATCTCCATTTTTTCCAATTATTCTCAGGTGAGCGAATATGCCCCATGGGGCTCTTGTATTCAAGTATATTTTGGTAAATTTTCATCAAATTATTTTATTTATCTTTATTTATGATTTAAATTGATTCTCCGAGTTTTAATTACTACAGATTCATTAATTTTCCAGCGTGTGCGTTAAATAAGCATACACAATAGTTATTAACTCTGAAATTTAACTCTTTTTCTCCTTTTATTCAAGTTTATTTTGGTAAAGTATCATCAAATTATATTATTTTTTCTTTATTTATGGTTTAAATTGATTCTCCAAGTTTTAATTACTACAGATTCATTAAGTTTCCCCTATTTTAAATATTGGGTAGCGAAACGTCCGGGGTAGCGAAACGACTTCAGGTTGGGTAGCGAAACGACTAGCGAAACGTCCGGGGTAGCGAAACGTCTGGTAACCTCTCCCAGCACTGGATGGATCTAGCCAAAGGCAATTTAAGTTGATATTCCGATACGCTAATAAAGCTGAACTGTAAATTGACAGTCTTGCAAATAACACGCAAGGCTGAGCACATTGTTTGGATAAGCTTAATTGGAGGTAAGAGATCACTTGGATGAAAAGGCACTCCTTAACACTTACCAGATTAATGTCGCATGGTGTCCGAACGCAAATACGATTTGGGAAAACAAACAAACAACTTGTTGGTTTATTCATTCCAAACAGTTTTAATGACACTATAGGCAGTATTCTTATCCAATTAACCGTTCTGGTTATGGAAATACGCGCTCAAAATGAGTCATTGAATAAGATTAATAGAAGCATATGCTACAGTCGCCGATTCTGCCATATCTGTAGAAAAGGTAAAAAAAAAAAAAAATCAAATGCCGTTTTTAGGTGGCCAAAGTTATAGGCATGAAAAAAATTATTTTCAGAAATAATTAAGGGTGGCCCAAGATTTGGAGTGGCCCAAGACTTGGAAGAAATACGGTATTCTTGTTTAAGATAGGAAAACTATTTTAAGACATCTGATAAATGGTCACCAATGGCACATTTGGATAAAATTATTTCCATTCGGACCTGTAGTTTTTGACAAGAAGATTTTTAGCTCACCTGAGCCAAAGGCTCAAGGTAAGCTGTTGGGATGGCCGTGTGTCCGTCGTCGTTAACAATTGCTTCAAATGACATCTCCTCCTATACCGCTTGACAGAATTCAACCAAAGTTTACAGAAATGTTCCTTGGGCCAAGCTCTCTCTTTCAAATTTGTTCCAAGAATTAAAAAAGTGAAAAAATAAGGAAATCTTAAAAAAAATTCTTGTCAAAAACTGCGAGGACCAGAGCTTAGATATTTGGCACATAGCATCATCTATAGATCCTTTATCAAGTTTGTACAAATTATGCCCCTGGGGTTAAAATTGGCCCCGCCCCAGGGGTCACAGTTTTACATAGAGTTATATAGTGAAATTTTCATACATCTTCTTCTCTGAAACTAATATGGCAAGAGCTTTGATATTTGGCATGTTGACACTTCTAGATGTCCTATACCAGAATTGTTCAAATGGTTCTGGTCGGTTGCATAACTAGGTCACAGGAGCTAAAAATAGATTTTTTTCAATGAAAACTTAAAAAATCTTCTTGTCTGAACTACAAAGGCCTGAGCTTAGATATTTGGCACATAGCATCGCCTACAGGTCCTCTATCAAGTTTGTTCAAATTATGCCCCTGGGGTCAAAATTGGGCCCGCCCCGGGGGTCACAGTTTTACATAGAGTTATATAGTGAAATTTTCAAATGTCTTCTTCTCTGAAATTAATATGGCCAGAGCTTTGATATTTGGCATGGTGACACTTCTAGATGTCCCATACCAAAATTGTCCAAATGGTTCTGGTCGGTTGCATAACTGGGTCACAGGAGCTTAAAAATAGATTTTTTCAATGAAAACTTAAAAAATCTTCTTGTCTGAAACTACAAGGACCAGAGCTTAGATATTTGGCACATAGCATCGCCTACAGGTCCTGTATCAAGTTTGTTCAAATAATGTCCCTTGGGTCAAAATTGGCCCCGCCCGTGGGTCACAGTTTTACATAAGAGTTATATCGATAAAATTTCAAACTTCTTCTTCTCTTACACTTATATGGTCAGAGCTTTTATACTCGGTATGGTGACACTTTTAAATATCCTTTACATATTTTGTACAAATGGTTCCGGTCTGTTGCATATCTAGGTCAGTCCTGGACAAAAATCATTATCTCCATTTTTTCAGCTATTCTCAGGTGAGCGAAATATGCCCGATGGGGCTCTTGTTGTTGCTGTAGCATTGTCAGATCGGAGCCTTATTTTAATAAGCAATCAAGTGTCACAACCGTGAAATACCCGTGTCATCTCCAATAAACACCCCACCCTTTACGTAATCTTAACACATACGCTAAGTGTCCCAGATGTGTTTGACGGTCGACTCGGTTGAATAAATTTTCATGATCGCAGACGCGAGGTGATAAATACAGTGGATGTTCGGTTTTCCGAGGTAATTTTATGTGTATCTGAACATTTTGGGCCGAGAAAATTGTTCGGTTTTCTGAATTCTGAGGTTCCGGTTTTTAGCTCACCTGAGCACAAAGTGCTCAAGGTGAGCTTTTGTGGTCGGTCTTTGTCCGGCGTCCATCGTGCGTCATGCGTCAACAATTTCTTCAAACATCTTCTGCTTCAAAACCTCTTGCCTGATTGCAACCAAACTTCACAGGAATGTTCCTTGGGTCAAGTTCTTTCAAAGTTGTTCAAAGAATTTGAAACAATGCTGAACTCTGGTTGCCATGGCAACCAAAGTGAAAAAATAAGGAAATCTTAAAAAATCTTCTTGTAAAAAACCATTAGGGCTAGAGCTTAGATATTTGGCACATAGTATCATCTATAGGTCCTCTATCAAGATTGTTCAAAATTTGACCCTGGGGTCAAAATTGGCCCCGCCCCGGGGGTCACCGTTTTACAAAGAGTTATATAGTGAAATGTTCAAACATCTTCTTCTTCAAAATCACATGACTGATTGCAACCAAACTTCACAGGAATGTTCCTTGGGTCAAGGTCTTTCAAATTTGTTCAAAGAATTTGAAACAATGCAGAACTCTGGTTGCCATGGCAACCAAAGTGAAAAAATAAGGAAATCTTAAAAATCTTCTTGTCAAAAACCACAATGTCTAGAGCTTAGATATTTGGCACATAGTATCATCTATAGGTCCTCTATCAAGATTGTTCAAAGTTCGACCCTGGGGTCAAAATTGGCCCCGCCCCGGGAGTCACCGTTTTACATAGAGTTATATAGTGAAATGTTCAAACATCTTCTTCTTCAAAACCACATGCCTGATTGCAGCCAAACTTCACAGGAATGTTCCTTGGGTCAAGCTCTTTCAAATTTGTTCAAAGAATTTGAAACGATGCAGAACTCTGGTTGCTATGGCAACCAAAGTGAAAAAATAAGGGAATCTTAAAAAATCTTCTTGTCAAAAACCACAAGGGCCAGAGCTTAAATATTTGGCACATGGCATCATCTATAGGTCCTCTATCAAGATTGTTCAAAGTTTGACCCTGGGGTCAAAATTGGCCCCGCCCCCGGGGTCACCGTTTTACATAGAGTTATATAGTGAAATGTTCAAACATTTTTCTCTGAAACCATTATGGCCAGAGCTTTTATATTTGGCAATGTGTAATGTCTAGTGGTCCTACTATTTTTTAATTGTCTGTAGTGCATGACTTATCTCCGCTTATCAAACCTGGTGACGATTATATTATGCGGTTATAAAATATTGACCTTATAATAGTACATTTGACACATGCAAACGGTGTAGATCCGGATCAGAGAACTCTTAAAAGAGCAATCAAACCCGAGTATACACTGTTTGACTTTTATTAGAGTTACCTATCCAATGTGCATCGGTCATATATAGACAGGGTGGATCAGGATCAGGGGTTTCAAAAGGAACAATCTGATCAGGGGTTGCACTGTATGCCATTATGCAGATATGGCGGAAAACATTAAATATTTGTTCATGGACTAGGTGCAATTTGGAACAGGAATGTCCTACAAAAAATAAATTTACTGATGTCTTTCGTTAATGTAGATTAAGATGTATATATATATTTGCCACTGCCTAGTAGGGCGAGATCTGGCCTACACCGGTAGACAGTCGGATTCCAGAGGTTTTTCGTTATAAAATGCAATTGACCCATTACCCAATTAATACGCCTTTTTACGTCCTTAATTTATTCCTCTACTGATGAACATAAGTCCCATTAATACTGTTTAAAATCAAAATCATGAGAAGTATTTTCTATATTCTAGAAAGTAAAGCAGAATACGCCTTAAAGCAAAATCTGATTTACTTTCAATCTGCTTTAAGTGGGCAGCTGTCTTCAATACTAGAAACAGGCTATGGGGTAATGAATTAATTGCTGATACATTTACATTGTACAGTGTAGCTCCATTATATCGCGGAAGTTGGGGTCCACGGAATGAAATCCGCGATGTGGTCGGATCGCGATATAGCCCAATTCTGAGCTGAACTAAATTCTATTGTATTTTCCATTGTCAAACTCTATTATATCAATGTCATGCAATAAACACGATTTCTTGGTTGTTTACCTTGTTACTTCTTGTGAAAACAAGTTTTTATATGCACTGTCATATTTAGCATCAGCATTTTCATGTGTATTAAGCAAATGCGTACTTTCGTTTTTGACAACGGCCGCCATTTTGCTTGAAATGTGCGTGTGTCAGTAAGATTCAGTTACTCGTGAAAATCACACTTAATGCCTATATCGCGATAATAATGCAGATAAAATGGGATTTTCTAGGTTGTATTGTCAAGAAACAAGTAAATGTAAATGAGAGTGAAAGAACAATGAAGTTAATTTACAGTTTACAAGTTTAAATTCATTAATTGTTTGGCCGACATTGTTCGCGTACGTTATTATCTGGTACGAATCGCAATTATAATTGTAAGCGTCTGGTGATGTATCAAAATGTGAATGACTGTGATTTTAACGTCTGTGGTTATCTCTCCATTGCTTTTAATATGGATTAGTCGACTTTGATGGTTAAAAGTCCAAGTCAATCGGGTTAGTTTGCTAAATTATTGCTAAATATTGAGCGAAACTGCACATGCGCGAGTTCACTCATTGTTTGTTGTTAGTGCATCACCTGTCAATCAACGCAGCGGGATGACACGCTGCGCGATGACAAGTCCACAGATGGTGATAATTGACACTGATTACGCAATTATAGCGACCTGTTAAAGGAAGATATAATTATTATAGAAACAGAAATCATTGAAACTCAGCTTTTATTGGCTTTAGTATACAAATAGGGAAAAAATTGGGTCCAAGCCGGGACCGCGATATATTGGCTTCCGCGAAATAGCGGACCGCGAAGTAACGGAGCTACACTGTACATACTTTTATGCAGTCTGCTTATATTAAGCGATCACTTAGTGAAATACTGGTGCTGATAAGAATCTAGGCAGTTTGCTCGGTATGGTGAAGAGGTAATGCAGAGGGACCCTAAATGATTTTTCTGCAGTGTTTACTTTCTTTATCGAGAAGTACTCTGTATCTAGATTTTCTAATTCTTTTTTGGTTGATGGTCGCTGTATCGAGAAGTACCATGTATCGAGATTTCCCTATTCTCTTTTGGTTGATGGTCGCTTGATACAATGTTAGGTATAGTTTTTAAGGTAAGTTGATTCGATATGGTCACGCTAACTCTAGTTCATGTTTCAATAATCATGAAAACGCAAACAGTGAACATGTAGGCTTTACTATTAGTTAAGACATGAATATTAATTATAGCAGTGGTACGTTACCCCTCTTATCATGAACAGGTCACTGCATTGCACCATAGCGTATATCGGAATGTATATGTGGATGTGAATGGGTTTATAGGTGTGCATGCGTATGTATAAACGGGTGTATGTCCAATTAACTCTTTGAACCCTAGTCCCGCATATAGGCGTGCTTTTCAAACAGTGTACATGTGAAAAGTACACTTGTCCTATGCAAACAGTAAAGACCCTGATCAGAGGGCTCCGAAAGGAGCCCTCTGATCAGGGTCTTCACTGTTTGTCACAATGCCAAACATTCACAAAAACAACCCTTAAAAGTCAGAAATGGACTAGAATAAAATGGAAACTGGAATTGTCCATTTAAAGTTTCAGGGAGGAAAGGGTTAAGGGTGTATTTATGTAGTTGTATATAAAATGTTAGCAGATGTATACATGCAGGGTGTAGTCAAGTGTATACAGGTGTACATGAACACTCGCAGATGTGCGTTCATGTGCGGGTGTATGCATGAATAGTTATGCATGTATGCGGGTGCATGGGTGTATGTTGATAGTATTACATGTAGGTGTACTATGTATATATTTAGAATTCAGTACAGTGTGATTAAAAATAATTTCTGATAGGATTTGGCCCCTTCAATATTTTAACCATTGTGCAATAGCATTGGAAGCAGTTTGGATACCGACCAGACGCGGAGTTACCCGGTGTTAGATCAGGATCCAAATGGCTGACACTCACATCGACGTTTCTGCCCCTGTTGCAGCTACATAACCCTTAACGACAGATATCAAACAAGATGAAACTCTTTTAAATAACTAAGTGATATCAGTGAAGGGAAAAATATCCTGTACTTTGTGTAACAATAGATCTAGGTCAACTCTGTACGATCCTTCGATTTCTTGTTTACCTTAGTCTGTTATGGAGGAATTCTCTTTATTCTTCAACATTCATACCTCTTACAATATCCCTATTCTTTATCTTCTATGTTCTCTTTTCACTCTTGGTTTGCAACAGAACATGTATAGTGGTCGTATTAAATCTCCCCAATACCGTACACATGAGCATTAAAATCTGCACATTTAATGTAAAAGGTTTACATGACCCATCCAAAAGACAACAGCTATTTCAATGGTTAAAACTAAACAAATACTCTATATGCCTACTACAAGAATTACATTGTGAGGAATTATCTTATGATAAATGGAAAAAAGACTGGGGGGATGAATTATTTTAAGCGGTAATAGTACAAATAGTACGGGGTGGGCATCCTTATCAATTCTAATTTACATATACAGTACAAGAATATAACAACATTATCTTCACAGACCGGATCTTTAACTCAATAACATGAACGTAACAGTGAATTCTCATCTAGATCAAAACTGTTAGATAGAATGATCAAGAATGAGAATAAACTTTCAATACGATCACGAATGAAGAACGTTCTTCATTCGTGATACGATAGAGCATTTTTATGTTAAAATTTAACAATAACTCAATAATTATTTACCGTCTTTTGTCGTGTATAATGTGCACTCTTGTATAATCTGCATTTTAAGGGTTTAAATCACAGGATATAAAGTATTCCCATAGGTTAGAAGCATCTGTGTTTTGAATAAACACTTCAATTTTTATATTGTCGCAGCCATTATAAAACGAAACAACTGCCATAGTTTTAACTTTTGATGGGCTTACTTTATTCGCATTTTGAGCAGCACATTATTCTAAGGAAGTTTGTATACATGTATTCAGTATAATCAAGAACGTTTCCGAATTGTGAATATGTCACTAAAGGAAATTTTGCTGTGCAAATCGAGTGTCGGTGTTTTCGTTTTGCATAGTTTATTAGATGACTTACAGTAGTGCAACGATCTGATGGCGTTGTTTACAAAACATTGTGTATGTAAACAAAGAAAAATAACGATAAATATAACTGCGACATGTTGTATTGGTAAATCAAAGCAAGTGGATTGTGTGACTGTATGGTGTAGTGGATAAGCGTGCTGCCTAGTAGTACTTATCACTATTTACTTTTGAGGGTCGTGAGTTCGAACCTAGAGAGCACCACTTTTCTTTTTGTGTATAATACACTGATATGCGCTGATATACATGGTTTAAAATAAAAATGGATAGAATGAGTGAGTCAAGTGATAACACAGACAATAAAGAGCTACATCATGTTGTCTTTTTACTGATTACAAAGATGTGTTTTGACCCTATTACTGCCCGATGTAAAAAATGCATTGATAATGAAAAACAGACTCAATAATATAACTAACGAATCTGTGAGAATGAAACTCTGTCGGAAGTGAAACAGAACGTGGTTAATTTGAAATTAAAAAAAAATCACCGAATGTGGGATTCGAACTCGAGACGTCTGCCTGAAAGTCTAACAGCATAACCACTACGCCAATACAGCATATGCTAGTACGGTTGTCAAACTTGTACTTATCGGTAATTTAACTAATTTTCTTTGTTTACATTTGCACTGTTTTGTAAACAACGCCATCCGATCGTTGTTCTCCTGTAATTGAGCGGTTGTTTATACAGTAAGACTTTGATTTTACAACACATTCATTCAATACGCAATTGCAAACAATGATTATGAAATATAACTGGGTTATTTCCTTTCTTTCTGTCTTCAGACTGCCTTACTGAACTTTTATAAATTTGAATTCTAAACAGTACAGTGTACCGACGTACTCCGAAACAAACTACGAACAATGGAACGCATTTTTTGTTGCTGTAGCATTGTCAGATCGGAGCCTTATTTTAATAAGCAATCAAGTGTCACAACCGTGAAATACCCGTGTCATCTCCAATAAACACCCCACCCATAATGCAATCTTAACACATACACTAAGTGTCCCAGATGTGTTTGACCGTCAACTCGGTTGAATAAATTTTCCATGATCGCAGTGGATGTTCGGTTTTCCGAGTTAATTTTATGTGTATCTGAACATTTTGGGGCCGAGAAATTCGTTCGGTTTTCGGAATTCTGAGGTTCCGGTTTTCTGAAACTTACTTATGGTTAAAATAAGAAGGAAAAAAATCAGGATCGGACAGAAAGTTAGGTATTCCGAGGATTCCGGATTTCTGGGACTCCGGTTTTCCGAGTTTATACTGATACTAGAAATAGGCTATCAGGTAAAGGGCTAACAATGTAACGTCAAGGAGGATAATCATAATGCATGCATGACAACCTTGCACTCACTATGTCATATGATGACATCATGATAATGACATCGTGACATTGGAAATAGCAAACAATGTTGCCGAGACGTTAAATGAACATTATTATCTTTTGATTTTATGGCTGAATTCATGAAACAAAAATGTGACGTGTGTTTTGACATGATTTTCTTTGAAAAAGGCCCTTAGAGGTCGAACTACAGTAAAACCTCTCTATTACGACCACTAAATTATGTAACTTATTCGATATTTAAGACAGGTGACTGCTTAAAGCAAGGTGACATTTAAACAGAAAGCTCCTTTAGGAGCTTTCTGTTTTACTGTCACCTTGCTTTAAGCTGTCACCTGACTTTTATACAATTAATAAGCCTCTGTTTTGTTGGTCGTAACAGAGAGGTTTTACTGTATTAGAGAAGAGAAAATAAATTGTGAAGGAATAAGCTAAATTTTAAAAGGATGGTCGCAAATAAGCATAGATGAGCTGTTGCATAAAAGCAAAAACAAAGTTGATACAATAACTTATTTTGCAATCTAATTATTTTCTGTTTTTAGTTATTTGACAAGCTGAAAGCTCAGAACCCAGACTTTAAGTCAAAACTCGAAGCTGTTGAAGGGGACATAATTATGAAAGGCTTGGGCCTTGATCAATCACAAGTAAACATGCTGGCCCAAAATGTGTCTGTTGTGTTCCACTCGGCGGCCACTATTAAGTTTGATGAGGAGATGAAGTGAGTATTACCACTGTTAGTGATCATGCAGGGCTCCAGAAAAGGGGAGTATTTCAAAAAGTAAAATGTTCATTTCTGCATTAAACCCTATGGTGTTACCACTCATTAGAATCGTCTCTTCGAGACAATTCTAATGAGTGGTAACACCATGGGAGTTGGTATTGAAATGAGTGAGAAAATGTTGAGTATGTTCAGTTTACTTTTTATGCCCCCGGTATCGACAGATGCGGGAGCATATAGTAATCGTCCTGTCCGTCCGTGCATCCGTCCGTCCTTCCGTCCGTAACAGGTTAAGTAGATTTTACCGTTTCGTCTAGCATCAACACCGCTTACTCAAATGCTTTGATACTTATACAGTTGTTGCCTTGGACCATTCCCTATCCACCAATATCACCCAACCTTGATTTTGACCTTGACCTTGACCTAATTTGGACTTAGAATATTTTGAATGGGCTATTTCTTGGTTAACTAGATTTTACCGTTTCGTTTAGCATCAACACTACTTACTACAATGCTTCTAAACTTATACAGTTATTGCCTTGGACCATTACCAACCCACCAGTAATACCCAAGCTCAATTTGACCTTGACCTTGACCTAATTTGGACTTAGAAAAGATTCAGAATATATTGAAGGATGCCACCGGGGGCATAAGCGTTTATTGAACGCAGTCTTGTTCTTATCTGGAGCCCTGAGTGTTGTTATGAATACAGTGAAATCTACTTAAACAGAAAACATATAAAAAGGCATTTTCGGTCTCTGAATATGTTGGTAACCGATTGCAGATTAATGCAGAATAAAAGTAAGGCAGAATTTATCATGTATTAAATAGTCACCTGTCTTTTATGGTCTACCTTATTGTACAGAGAGTGTCCAGTTCAGAGAGACTTTACTAATTCTCAATCATTACTTTTATGATTCTCAATTATTATTTTTATGATTCTCAATTGTTACTTTTATGATTCTCAATTATTACTTTTATGATTCTGAATCATTACTTTTATGATTCTCAACCATTACTTTACTGATTCTCAATCATAACTTTACTGATTCTCAGTCATTACTTTACTGATTCTCAGTCATTATTTCACCGATTCTCAGTCATTACTTAACTGATTCTCAGTAACTACTTTATTGATTCTCAATCATTACTTTACTGATTCTCAGTCATAACTTTACTGATTCTCAGTCATTACTTGACTGATTCTCAGTCATTACTTGACTGATTCTCAGTCATTACTTGACTGATTCTCAGTCATTACTTGACTGATTCTCAGTCATTACTTGACTGATTCTCAGTCATTACTTTACTGATTCTAAGTCATTACTTTACTGATTCTCAGTCATTACTTTACTGATTCTCAATAATTACTTTACTGATTCTCAGTCATTATTTTACTGATTCTCAGTCATTACTTGACTGATTCTCAATAATTACTTTACTGATTCTCAGTCATTATTTTACTGATTCTCAGTCATTACTTGACTGATTCTCAATCATTACTTGACTGATTCTCAGTCATTATTTTACTGATTCTCAGTCATTTCTTTACTGATTCTCAGTCATTATTTTACTGATTCTCAATCATTACTTTACTGATTCTCAGTGATTATTTTACTGATTCTCAGTCATTATTTTACTGATTCTCAATCATTACTTTACTGATTCTCAGTCATTATTTTACTGATTCTCAGTCATTACTTGACTGATTCTCAATCATAACTTGACTGTCAGTCATTACTTTACATATTCTCAATCATTACTTTACTGATTTTCAGTCATTACTCTACTGATTCTCAGTCATTACTTAACTGATTCTCAGTCATTACTTAACTGATTCTCAGTCATTACTTAACCGATTCTCAGTAATTACTTAACTGATTCTCAGTAATTACTTTACTGATTCGCAATCATTACTTCACTGATTCTCAGTCATTACTTTACAGATTCCCAGTCATTACTTACTGATTCTTAGTCATAACTTAACTGATTATCAGTAACTACTTTATTGATTCTCAGTCATTACTTTACCGATTCTCAGTCATTACTCGACTGATTCTCAATCATTACTTGACTGATTCTCAGTCATTACTTTACAGATTCTCAGTCATCACTTTACTGATTCTCAGCCATCACTTAATGATTCTCAGTCATTACTTTACAGATTCTCAGTCATTACTTTACAGATTCTCAATCATTACTTGGCTGATTATCAGTCATTACTTTACTGATTCTCAATCATTACTTTACTGATTATCAGTCATTACTTAACTGATTCTCAGTTACTACTTTATTGATTCTCAGTAACTAATTTATTGATTCTCTGTCATTACTTTACTGATTCTCAATCGTTACTTTACTGATTATTAGTCATTACTTTTATGCTTCTCAGTCATTGCTTTACTGATTCACAACCATTCCTTTTACTGATTCTTATTCATTACTTTACTGATTCTCAGTCATTTCATCTGATTCTCAATCATTACTTTACTGATTCTCAGTCATTTCTTTACTGATTCTCAGTCATTACTTTACTCATTCTCAGATAAGGTTATCTCACACACCCTAGATTTCGGGATACCTGTCTGAGAGGTGAGAAATAGTTATTACTGTATGAATTGGAACTATTTTCTTCAGTGGAGGAAGGCGTATATATGAAGTAATGGTTTATAGATAAATGTATCAAGTCTGAACAAAGGGTCTGATGGGCAGGGACAAGACATTTATCATAAACCCATTACTCTATAGCTGTTTTCTAGTTTTGAAGACAGGTTACCACTTAAACCAGGTTGAAAATCAAAGCATAATTATCGTTATTTTTCGATGGCTCTGCACTGTTTGATGGCTATGAATATGCTTATGCTATTTTATGCCAAATAAAGATCTGTAATTTAGACCAGTATTTATTTAACTATCCATAATTCCAAGCAGACTGGTTCATGCTTTGGTAACTAAAAAGATCCCCAAGGTAACCTAAAGACCCAGATGAGTTACTAAGTGTGGAAAGAAAGAGTTATTTTCTTGTTTGATTGATTGTAATTTGTAAATTTATTTGCAGGTTGTCAGTTGAAATGAACATCACGGGTGTGAGGAGTATGCTGGAACTGTGTCACAAACTGTACAACCTCGAGTCATTTGTTCATATCTCCACAGCGTATGCCAACTGTAACAAAGAGGTGGTGAAGGAGGAGATATATACCCCACCCATACAACCAACACAACTTCTTAGTGCTGTTGAGTATGTCACTGTTTTGTTTTTGTAGCTTGTTAACCCATTACCCCATAGCCTGTTTCTGTTTTGAAGATATGTGACCACTTAAAGCAGGTTGAAAGTAAAGCAGAATGTGCCTGAAGGCACATTCTGCTTTACTTTCAGCCTGCTTTAAGCTACCATCTACCTGAATATAGAAAACATTTCTTAAGATGTATATTCATAACTGTAAAAAGTAGAACAATTTTCTTCAGTGCAGGAATAAATTAAAGGCATATTTATGGGGTAATGGGTTAATTGGAAGATAATGTGTGCTTACTTAGTTCCCTGATGTCTTAACTTATTTTCAGTGCTGTTGAGTATGTCAAAGATTTGTTTTTGTAGCTTGTTTATTGGAAGATACTGTGTGCTTATGATTTATACCCCACCCTTACAACCGACACAACTTCTTAGTGCTGTTGAGTATGTCACTGTTTTGTTTTTGTAGCTTGTTTATTGGCAGATACTGTGTGCTTATGATTTATACCCCACCCATACAACCAACATAACTTCTTAGTGCTGTTGAATATGTCAAAGATTTGTTTTTGTAGCTTGTTTATTGGAAGATAATGTGTGCTTATGATTTATACCCCACCTATACAACCAACACAACTTTTTAGTGCTGTTGAGTTTGTAACTGTTTCGTTTTTGTAGCTTGTTTATTGGAAGATTATGATTGTGTGCTTATTTAGTTCCCTGATATCCTTGCTTATTTTCGGTGAAATAACACATTCAACCCTAGCGATGAGTATACTCATCATTTATAAACAGTGTACCTGTTAATAGTACAAATGCTTTAAACTGTGCAAACAGCATAGGCAAATGTAAAAGATAAAACTTATTTTGCGAAATTTTAATGTTAAAAAAAAATTGCCTATGACTCCTTTTAGCATGACAAAAACAATCATATTGTAGTATGAAACATACACATTACCAGTTGACAGTGCGATACAGAGTGATGTGTTCAGCTCCAGACGTTTTTGGCGGAAATAGCCGATCTGAGGAGCGCCTTGGCCCAAGTCTGATCGGTTGTTTCCGACAAAAACTTCCAGAGCTAAATGCAACACACTGTAGCGCACTGTCAACTGGTGATGTGTTTATTATATGCCTTGAATACAAATCAAAAACAACTAAATAGTTGTTTAAATAATTTTATATCCAAAATTTATTAGTTATTTGAAGCAGAACAAGAATTTTTGTATGTCACAAAGAATAACCAGGCACTTGTACATGTACGTAAATGACATCAGAGTCAGAGTAAAATACAAAGTGGCTGATACAAGGTGGCTGATACAGACTTTTGTATTTTACTGTGCAGATACACATGGAAACACTCAATATCATACAAGGCAAACATTGTATAGTAAAAACAAAAACATAAGTAATGTTTTGAAAATTATCTCTTCAGATGGATGGATGCAGAAACATTGAACATTCTCACACCAAAGATGGTGGCAGACCGACCCAACACGTATACCTATACCAAGTCAGTGGCTGAGAGTCTGATAGAAGAAGTAGGCAGAGACCTTCCTGTAGCCATCTTCAGGCCCTCCATTGTAGGAGCCACATATCAGGAGCCAGTAAAGGTACACATGTTACAGTGTTCCCTCCCTACAACAACTCCCTCCTTTCAACAATGTTTGATGCTGTTCCCCAAACGAGACATTTATGTGTAACACTTTAACTTTTGCAATATCCTCTCCTTAGACTTATCATCTGTAGATTTATTCTGAAAGCTACATATTAGTGGACATTTTGACAGATGAAATATTATGACGATTGACAAACAGTTTGAACCCAGATCAGACGCCACATAATGTGGCGTCTGATCTGGATTCAAGCTGTTTGCAAATGTAAGCCAAGTCTTAATTTCCCCTCCCTATAACAACTCCCACCAAACAACACACACGATTGTTGTCTCCCATTGGGCACTTATGCAGAGAGGGAGCACTGTATATGTATCAGTATTTTAGCCCTTCTATCACTGAATACCCATGCGTAAAATCTGTGAGTGAGAGTCTGATTGAAGAAATAGGCAGAGACCTCCCTGTGGCCATCTTCAGGCCCTCTATTGTAGGAGCCACATATCAGGAGCCAGTTAAGGTACACATGTTCCCTCCCTCCAACAACTCCCTCCTTTCAACAATGTTTGATGCTGTTCCCCAAACGAGACATTTATGTGTAACGCTTTAACTTTTGCAATATCCTCTCCTTAGACTTATCATCTGTAGATTTATTCAGAAAGCTACATATTAGTAGACATTTTGACAGATGAAATGTTATGACGATTGACAAACAGTTTGAACCCAGATCAGACGCCACGTAATGCAAAAGCTTTAAAATAAATCTTAACAGTTTTATCCAGTTTTATCCAAGTTATAGATATATGACTGAAAGAAGTCTGTTTTTCTTCTGCTAGAAGCTTGGAGCAAAACCAAAGGTGTACAGAGGTAATTAAGGCACATTCTGCTTTACTTTCAGCCTGCTTTAAACTATTATCTGCTAGAATATAGAAAATATTTCTTATGACTATATTCTTCAGTAGAGGAATAAATTAAATGAGTAAAAAGGCGTATGTATGGGGTAATGGGTTAGCTTTGTTACATTTACTGTGAATGTATGCAAGTAGCATCAATTTATTATTGTTTACTTCGGGATTCTCGTTGGTGTTACCATTTCTTAAAGATTTCTCCAGACTTGAAGCATTTTGTATTGCTTTCTCCAAAGTTTAACCATTTTGTAGTTTAACCATTTTGTAGTTTAACCATTATGTATTGCCGTCTCCAGAGTTTTATCATTTTATAGTTTAACCATTATGTATTGCTTTCTCCAGAGTTTAATAATTTTATATTGTTTTCACCAGAGTTTAACCGTGCTGTATTGCTTTCTCCATAGTTTAATAATTTTATATTGTTTTCACCAGAGTTTAACCATGCTGTATTGCTTTCTCCAGAGTGTAACCATTTTATATTATTTTCACCAGAGTTTAATCATTTTATATTGCTCTCTCCAGAGTTTAACCATTTTATATTGTTTTCACCAAAGTTTTAACCATTTTGTATTTTCTTTCTCCTGAGTTTAACCATTTTGTATTGCTTTCTCCAGAGTTTTACCAGAGTTTAACCATTTTGTATTCTCCAGGGTTGGGTGGACAATGTCAATGGACCAACAGGACTGTTAGCTGCAGTAAGTAGGCTTTTAGCTCACTTGGCACGAAGTGCCAAGGTTCGTGCCAAGGTGAGCTATTGTGATCGCCCTGTGTTCGTCATCGTCTGTCCGTCGTCAAACTTTTTCTTCAAAGATCTTCTTCAAACCACTGGGCCAATTTCATCAAAACTTCATAGGATTGTTCCTTGTAGGGTACTCTCTCAGATTTCTTCAAATATAGGTCATCCAATTGAAATTGTGGTTACCATGGCAACCAATTGAAAAATCTTTAAAAATATTCTTGTCAAAAACTACTGGTCTGAATCGAAAATAATTTTACCCAAATGTGCTATTGGTGAACCTCTATCAGATTTCTTAAAATAATTTTCCTATCTTAAAAAACATGGCTGCTAGTGGGTGGGGCAGATTTTCCTTATATGGCTATATAGTGAAAACTTTAATAATCTTCTTGTCAAAAACTACAGGTCCGATTTGACAGTAATTTTATGCAAATGATCCATTGGTGACCCTCTACCAGAAATTGTAAAAACTATTTTGATATCTAAAAAAACATGGCCGCCAGTGGGTGGGGCACGTTTTCCTTATGTTACTGTATAGTGAAAACTTTAAAAATCTTCTTCTCCGAAACTACTGGTCCAAATTAAAAATGATTTTAAACAAATGGTCAATTGATGACCCTCTACCAGATTTCTTAAAATCATTTTGTTATCTTAAAAAACATGGCTTCCAGTGGGTGGGGCAAGTTTTCCTTATATTTCTGTATAGAAAAACTTTAAAAAAAATTGTCTCTGAAAATATTGGTCTGATTTAAGAATGATTTTACACAAATAATGATTCATTGGTGACCCTTTGCCAGTTTTCTTCAAATAATCTTCCTAACTCAAACAACATTGCCACCAGTGGGTGGGGTGAATAAGTGAAAACTTTATCATTACAAGTCCGTTTACATGACCGTAATTGTGGGTACCAGGGGCCCGTTTTACTAAACTACTTACGCAAGTCAAAATTTTAAATTTTAATTTGTATTTTTTATTATCACTTGCTACAAACAGCAAATAGCTTTTAGCGCGTCCTCTGATCTGGCTATTTGCTGTTTGCAAACATTTATGATCGAAAAATAAAGAGTTAAACGATTTTGACTTACGCAAAAATTTTGCTTTAGTTGTTTAGTAAAACGGGCCCCAGGTGAGCAATTTAGGGCTGCATGAGGCTCTTGTTTTTACCCTTTTAGCATGGGAATTGAGTTGTCTGGATTGTTGCAAACAGTTTAGACTTGCCCTGACTTGAATACAAATAAGATAATATACACACCTATTTAGTATTAGCCCTTCCTGTTCTAGAGACACAGTTTTCATGATGTGAATTTTGCCGTCGTTGCAAGTGTTCAAATCCTGACGATGATAGATGACAATGTATATTCCATGAAATGTCAAACTAATGCTTAAGTGGCACCCATCTACTACAAAAATACCCCAAAAAATACATATAGGCCAAATCTGGTTTTCAGTCTCTTAAGCCCTTTCTCCTATAGCTTGTTTTCAGTAGTAAAGACAGATGGTATTTGTAGTCTGACTTAACCCATTACCCCATAAATACACCTTTTTAAGCCTTTAATTAATTCCTCTACTGAAGGTAATAGTTCCAATTTATACTGTCACAAATAAAAATCCTAAGAACTATTTTCTATATTCTAGCAGATAATAGCTTAAAGCAGGCTGAAAGTGAAGCAGAATGTGCCTTAAAGAGGCTCGCAACCGGATCAAGCATTAAAAATAGTAATTTGTAAATATATGTCAAATGCTTATATAAATGGGTAAAATTTAGTTTAGGATAATAAATTCTGTTAAAAAATGCATTTCCAAAAAAAAAATTCGAACCCGTGACCATCCATGTGGAGACAAAAATGAGAAATGAGGCTTCGCCTTTACGCCCTCGGCTACGGACGCTCTCTATATATATGGTAACGAATTAACGTACTTCAATGATAGCTATTAATAGAACATTATTTGGCTCGGGTTTATGTCTGACCCCGTGTAGAGAAGCAACAACAACAACTATACCGTTAGCTAACGCTATGGAAAAACGATGGAAAATATCTAAAAAACTAAGATTCGGTGATGATTCTTGAGGCGTTTTTTGGACTGATCATATTTTTTTAATGTCAAAAGCCAAATAATGCCACAAATTTGCTTTTATTTGAGTATTTGATTTTATTTTGACAAGAACACCATCCGTTTGCGAGTCCCTTTAAGGCACATTTTGCTTTACTTTCAACCTGCTTTAAGTGGTCACATATCTTCAAAACTAAAAAGAGGCTATGGGGTACTGTCTGCTAAGATATTATATTTATTTTTATTATAGGAAATATTTATTTTTGCACATATTCATGACTATGTTAAAATCAAATTGGAGGAGTAAATTTTAATTAAAGGTAGAAAAGGTGTATCTACTGGGTTATGGCTTAATTAAAAGTGTGACCATATTCCATAACCGCTTACAGATTGGAAAAGGTGTTCTTCGCATGATGAAGGGTGATACTGAAGCCACGGCAGACATTATTCCTGTTGACTTAGCTACCAATATGCTCATCACAGTCGGCTGGTACACAGCAGTACATAAGTAAGTATACCAACCTTTCCCAACAGTGTAGACCTAGATCATCACAGTCGGCTGGTACACAGCAGTACATAAGTAAAGTATACCAACCCTTCCCAACAGTGTAGACCTAGATCATCACAGTTGGCTGGTACACAGCAGTACATAAGTAAAGTATACCAACCTTTCCAAACAGTGTAGACCTAGATCATCACAGTCGGCTGGTACACAGCAGTACATAAGTAAAGTATACAATCCTTTCCCAACAGTGTAGACCTAGATCATCACAGTCGGCTGGTACACAGCAGTACATAAGTAAAGTATACCAACCTTTCCAAACAGTGTAGACCTAGATCATCACAGTCGGCTGGTACACAGCAGTACATAAGTAAGTATACCAACCTTTCCCAACAGTGTAGACCTAGATCATCACAGTCGGCTGGTACACAGCAGTACATAAGTAAAGTATACAATCCTTTCCCAACAGTGTAGACCTAGATCATCACAGTCGGCTGGTACACATCAGTACATAAGTAAGTATACCAACCTTTCCCAACAGTGTAGACCTAGATCATCACAGTCGGCTGGTACACATCAGTACATAAGTAAGTATACCAACCTTTCCCAACAGTGTAGACCTAGATCATCACAGTCGGCTGGTACACAGCAGTACATAAGTAAAGTATACAATCCTTTCCCAACAGTGTAGACCTAGATCATCACAGTCGGCTGGTACACAGCAGTACATAAGTAAAGTATACCAACCTTTCCCAACAGTGTAGACCTAGATCATCACAGTCGGCTGGTACACAGCAGTACATAAGTAAGTATACAATCCTTTCCCAACAGTGTAGACCTAGATCATCACAGTCTGCTGGTACACAGCAGTACATAAGTAAAGTATACCAACCTTTCCCAACAGTGTAGACCTAGATCATCACAGTCGGCTGGTACACAGCAGTACATAAGTAAGTATACCAACCTTTCCCAACAGTGTAGACCCAGATTAGACTTAACACCCTTTACAAACAGTGAGCCTGTGAAAGTTGGACTTGTCTTATGCAAACAGTGTAGACCCAGATTAGATGGTTTCTTGATCAGAGTCCTCACTGATTTCCATTTTGCTCTTTATAGCAAAAACTCTAAATAGTCAAAAATGGTTGAAAATTGAAATTAGATTTGTTCATTTATAGTTTCAGAATTGAATTAGTTAACCCCTTTCTCAACAAAAGCCTGGGGCGCGTTTCATAAAACTTCGTACGACAAATGTTGTCGTAAGTCGAAATTTTAAAATACATTTAACTTCAGATTTCTCTATCTAATCCTGTCTTGTGACATCTCTTTGGAATCGTCTTTTCAAGACGATTCCAAAGAGATGTCACAAGACAGGATTAGATGGAGAAATAAATAATAATTGAGACTTTTATAATCTGACTTACGACAACATTTGTCGTACGAAGTTTTATGAAACGGGCCCCTGGCTCCAAGGTTCTAAATAGTTTGAGTTTAGTCTGAGGTCATTCTCAAGCATTTGATTGGTCAGATTTGAGCTTCTGCTCAAATCTGACCAATAAAATGCTTGAGAATGAACTCAGACTCAACTCAAACTCTTTATAACCTTTGATTCTGACGTTGACTCGAGTGTCACCAAGATTAGGAAGGTTTGCAGTATCAAATTTTGTATTCGGTATATCTTCAGAGTCCAGGCAAATGCGAAAAAAAAGTGTAAATCCTGGTAGATATAAAGATTTTAATTTTTTGAACTTCTCCCCTCATGACGGCTTATCTAGGTCACTGGACTGTGCTGAGCAATGCTTTAATTGTGTTTGTTGCTTGTTTTTCAGGCCACATGAAATGAAAGTGTACAACTGCACGACGGGAAATATCAACAGACTTACCTGGGGTGATGTAGGTAAGTATTGGTGGTGTTGAAATAATCAGTCAACCTTCTCTTTGCTGAATATTCATATTTAAGCCATACTGACTCATATTGAGTCTTTATTGACGCATTGCGCAATTTTCTCGTACTGACTCATTTTGACACTCTTTAATCCACAAGTTTGTATTGAGATAAGCATTGATAATTGTTCATCGCTTACGAGTTAATGAGTTAAATCTGCACACACTATCAATATTTATCATCTGCAGAGTACCAGATAAGGGGAGCACAGTATTTCAAAATTTAAATCTTTATTGTTGCAGGGTTCACGCTGGACATTTTTTTTTAGCTCACCTGCTCACGAAGTGCCAAGGTGAGGTTTTTAGGATCGCTGAATGTCCGTCATCTGTCTGTTGGTCCGTCCACAATTGTTCGTTAACACTCTAGCGCCTTCAAATTTCATCCGATCTTCATGAAACTTCATGACAATGTTTGTCTTGATGAAATCTAGGTCAAATGAAGACAATTACAAATTCATAATAAATGCAAATTCCTTTGGACCTAAACCCCTTCATTTATCTTAAAATGTTCCCAAGACACACTTTAAATGAGAGAACTGAAGCTTAGATAAAGTATTCTTACGTTTGTGGGGATCTAATGATTCACAACAATTTTTTTTAATTTTTTCAGTAGAAATGATCTCACAATTATTGATGCTATCTTTTACCATATACAAATTTAAAAACATCTTCACTGCCTTTGACAACATCTTCACTGCCTACGTATGATTCCCTTGTATAACAGGACTACACTGTGACATAACACAGGCAGAGTCACCAGATTTCACACTCGAGTGATCATAATTAGTCTGTTTATCCACTACGGAGTTGATGTCCGTCAATCTAAACAAAAGAACATTCTTTTCTCTGGCTCTATTTGCAAAAAATCTCGGCGCCAGTTTTCGCCACATGAAAATTTCTTGAGTCAAATTAAAATTTCTTG
Organism: Gari tellinella; assembly: GCA_922989275.2. Lineage (NCBI taxonomy): Eukaryota > Metazoa > Mollusca > Bivalvia > Cardiida > Psammobiidae > Gari > Gari tellinella. The sequence continues at coordinate 40,136,958 of OV277867.1, forward strand.
TGCAAATGGGACCATTTGCGATAGGCAGCGCAAACCCTGTGTTGTTTAAATCCTATGGTGTCACTACTCATTAGAATTGTCTCTGCAAGGCGATTCTAATGAGTAGTAGCACCATAGGATTTGGTGCTGAAATGAGTGAGAAAATGTTGGATTTGTTCAGATTACTCCATCTTATCTGGAGCCCTGATCTGAACTATCATTATCAAGAAAGCCATGCAGAACCTGATCAGACAGCTCCTTCAGGAGTCTACAGAAAATACCAAAAGCATCAATATACGGGTAACACTATAAGCATGAGGAGGGTTAACCCTTAGCCCGCCAAATAAATTGTCGTCTGCTATATTTCTCGTCTGCTTCAAGTTTCAAAGTGCTTCAAAGTTGCTCAAAATTGCTGAAAATGTTATCCGAGTGTCAAACAGCTTGGATCCGGATCCAAGCTGTTTGCATATGGAGCTATAGTCGTGAGTGGCAGGCTAGGGGTTAACCCTTTCCCCCATAAATACACATTTTTAGGCCTTTAAATTTATTCCTCCACAGAAGATCATAGTTCCAATTTATACAGTCATAAATATGTACCATAAGAAATAGTTTCTATATCTCAGCTTAACCCTTTCCCCAATAGAAGCGACATTTAGCGTTTTTAATTTATTCCTCCGCTGAAGGAAATAGTTCAGTTTATACCCTCATGAACAATTACAATAACAAATATCTTTATATAGCCTAGCAGATGATAGTTAAAGCAGGCTGAAAGTAAAGCAGAATGTGCCTTAAGGCACATTCTGCTTTACTTTCAACCTGCTTTAAGTGATTACCTGTATCTAATGTTATAAACGGGTTATTAGGTAAAGGGTTAAAGCATGCTGAAAGTAAAGCAGAATGCACCTTAAGGTGCATTCTGCTTTACTTTCAACCTGCTTTAAGTCGTCATCTGTCTTCTAAACTAGAAACTTGCCATGGGGTAATGGGTTAATATTAGATTTCACATATTGATAGACACTTGATGCTTATGTTGCACAAATTGATTACAGTGTAACTTCCAGAAAACGGAGACCTTGTAAATGGAATTCTAAGAAAAATTATCAAATATTGGATCATAAACATAAGTTCTTGCCTGTAACCAAATTTTTAAGCAAAAAGATATTCTGTACAATCTGATTTATACTAATTTTAGTTTTGTCCAACATCCTAACATGTCCGTCAGAACTAATCCTGGCAACTTTTTATGCCCCTGGCATCTATAGATGTGGACTGCGGAGGCATACAGTGATTGTCTTGTCTGTTCATCCTTCTATCCCTGCATCAGTCTGTCCGTAACAGGTTAACTAGTATTTGCCTCTTAGTCTAGCATCAACAAGGATTACCGAAATACTTAAATGCTTTTACAGTTGTTGTCTTTTACCATTCCCATTCTACAAATATTACCCAGTCTTGATTATAACCTTGACCTAATTTGGACTTGGAATATTTTAAATGGGCTATTTCATGATTATCTAGATTTTACCGTTTTGTCTAGTGTCAACACTACTGTCTACACTGCTTTGATACTGAAATTTTGTTTGTTTTTGTCTTGGACCATTATCAATTCACTCATACTACCCAACCTCAATTTGACCTTGACTTTGACCTAATTTGGACTTAAAAATGGTTCAGAATATATTGGCAAGGATGCCACAGGGGTCATATGCGTTTGTATTAATTAGATTGAATCACCATGTATTGTCAAACAGATTGATCAAATGAAACACCAAGTGACTCAGCGTCTCATTGTTTGCAACGGTTTGCACAAATTTGCCTGTTGCAGGGGTCCGTCTTATGAAATGTCGTCTGACAAATATTGTCGTAAGTCAGATTCTAAATTTCTCAATTACAAGTTATTCCTCCATCTAATAATCCTGTCTCGTGACATCTCTTTGGAATTGTCTTGAAAAGACGATTCCAAAGATATGTCACAAGACAGAATTCAATGAAGAAATTAGAAAATAGATGTATTTTAAAGTTTTGACTTACGACTGTTTTCGTCTTATGACCGTCACTTTTGACGTTTCGTAAGACGGACCCCAGAAAGTTAAATGTTTCTGTATGTTCTGCCTTTTATATGACGGGACAGAAATATCAGACAGACTGCTGATTTTAACCCATTACCCACTAAATACTCCTTTTTACGGCTTTAATCAATTCCTCTATTGAAGAAAATAGTTCCAATTTATACTGTTACAAATAAAAATCATAAGAAATATTTTCTATATTCTAGCAGATAATAGCTTAAAGCAGGCTGAAAGTACAGCAGAATGCGCCTTAAGGCGCATTCTGCTTTACTTTCAACCTGCTTTAAGGGGGTAGGTGCACCTTTGGAAAGTAAATACCAAATTCTTCAAACTTTGCATACAACTATATAAATATGGTATATAATAATACAGACAGTAAAATTAGTTTCTATGACAAAACTGGTTAAAAAAGTGGGGGTACCGAACCTTTCTTTTTCACAATTTGAGATTTTTCAAGGCTACCCCCCTAAAATTGAAGCTTCACAAAAACTCCTACTTTTTAGCTCGCCTGTACGAAGTACATGACGAGCTATTGCAATACCCCCGGTGTAGTCGTCGTCGTGAACGGCGTAAACAATTTTAAGAAAACTTCTATGTCCCTTGAGGTATTGCTTTCATAGTTGGTATGTGTGTGTGTATGGACAAGACCTTTCCATGCACAGACAAATTTGGACCCCTGTGACCTTGACCTTGAACTTAGGGCCTAGGTTTAGGTTTCGAAATTTGCGTTTAGGTTTCGAAAAATGCCTTTAACTTCTATGTCCCTTGAGGTATTGCTTTCATAGTTAGTATGTGTGTGTATATGGACAAGACCTTCCCATGCACAGAAAAATTTGGACCCCTGTGACCATGACCTTGAACTTAGGGCCTGCGTTTAGGTTTCGAAATTCGCGTTTAGGTTTCGAAAAATGCCTTTAACTTCTATGTCCCTTGAGGTATTGCTTTCATAGTTGATTTGTGTGTGTATATGGACAAGACCTTCCCATGCACAGAAAAATTTGGACCCCTGTGACCTTGACCTTGAACTTAGGACCTGTGTTTAGGTTTCGAAATTTGCGTTTAGGTTTCGAAACATGCCTTTAACTTCTATGTCCCTTGAGGTATTGCTTTCATAGTTGGTATGTGTGTGTATATGGACAAGATCTTCCCATGCACAGAAAAATTTGGACCCCTGTGACATTGACCTTGAACTTAGGGCCTGCGTTTAGGTTTCGAAATTTGCGTTTAGGTTTCGAAAAATGCCTTTCACTTCTATGTCCCTTGAGGTATTGATTTCATAGTTGGTATGTGTGTGTATATTGACAAGACCTTTCCTTGCACAGAAAAATTTGGACCCCTGTGACCATGACCTTGAACTTAGGGCCTGCGTTTAGGTTTCGAAATCTGTGTTTTGGTTTCTCAAAATTTTTAACTCCTATGTCCATTGAAATATTCCTTTCATATTCAGCTTGCATGTGTATATGAACAAGATCTTTCCTTGCATGTAAATTGTTTTAGCCCTCTGACCTTGACCTTGAACTTAGGACCCGCGTTTAGGTATCAAAGTCTGCGTTTAGGTTTCTCAAAATTTCTTTAACTCATATATCCATTGAGATATTTCTTTCATATTTGGCATGCATGTGTATATGGACAAGACCTTTCCATGCATGCAAAAAATTAGCCCAGTGTCCTTGACCTTGAACTAAGGTCGCGAAAGGTTTTAGGTTTCGAAATCTGCGTTTAGGTTTCAAAAATGCTTATAATTCCTATGTCCCTTGAGGTGTTTTATTCATATTTGATTTGCATGTATATATGGACAAGACCTTTCCAAGCAGGCAATAAGGTTGACCTCTGTGACCTTGAGTGTGCTTTTAAGTTTCTAAAGGTGCCGGTGGCGAGCTTTGTTGTCTCATTGACAACTCTTGTTTGTACTACGGTTTTTCAATCTTTATTTAAACAATATATTTGTACAAAAAGTATCCTAATTAATATTACCATAGTAAGAATAAATCCTGAAAATAATGGTTTTTTTAAGATCCAAAATAAAAATGTTTGATTTCACCGGAAAGAAGTAAAATTTACCCCACCCACTTTTTAGCTCACCTGAGCCAAAGGCTCAAGGTGAGCTATTGTGACCGCTCACCGTCCGTGGTATGTCTGTCCGTCTGTCCGTTCACATTTACTTAAAACGACATCTCCTCTGAACCCGACGATTGTAGGGAGAGTTCAAACTGCTCATGATGTTCCTTGGATGCTTCTCTACAGAAGTTGTTCAAATGAAAGAGAACAAGAGCCCCATGGGGCATATGTCGCTCACCTGAGAATAGCTGTACATCAAAATGGAGATAATGATTTATGTCCAGGACGGGGTCATTTTTTACCCGAGGGGCATAATTTGAACAATCTTGATAGAGGACCTGTAGATGATGCTATGTTCCAAATATCTAAGATCATGGTACTAGGGTTCTAGACAAGAAGACTTTTTTTAAGTTTCCATTGAAAAAATCTATTTTTAGCTCCTGTGACCTACATATGCAACAGACTGATCGAACCATTTGAACAAAATAGATAAAGGACATCTAGAAGTAACACCATGCCGAATATCAAAGCTCTGGCTATATTAGCTTCAGAAAAGAAGACGTTTGAAAACTGTGACACCCGGGATGGGGCTAATTTTGACCCCAGGGGCATAATTTGTACAAACTTGATAGAGGACCTGTAGATGATATGCAATCGACCAGAACCATTTGAACCTTATTGGTATAGGACATCTAAAAGTGTCACCATGCCAGATATCAAAGCTCTGGCCATATTAGTTTCAGAGGAGAAGACGTTTGAAAATTTCACTATATAACTCTATGTAAAACTGTGAAACCCCCCCCCCCCCCCCCCCCCCCCCCCCTTCGTGTAAAGTTTGGTTGAAATCTTTTCAGCTGTATATGAGGAGATGTCATTTGAAGCAATTGTTAAAGACAACAATGACTGTATAAAGTGAAATTATTTTCTTCTGTGGAAGAATAAATTTAAGACATAAAAAGGAATATGTATGGGTTAATAGGTTAATAAATATCATTATTTACATTTTCTAAATATAAGAAACTATATGTAAATGAGTGGCAAATAGTTTGGATCCAGATTAGATGCAGCATTATGTGGCATCTGACCTGGATCCATACTGTTTATGGCCAAGAATTAATCGTGGACTGATAGACAGAAAGATAATAAACAAACAAAATACAAACAAACAAACAGACAGACCAAAAGCAATATGCTTCGAACCAAAATGTACTTGAGCATAAAATAGCAGACATCATTTCTGTTATGTATCTCAGTGACCTGAGTTCAGAGCTAGCTATGGGTCAATTATGCAATACCAGACGGTCCCTCAGAGAAATTGCTATTATCATGCTGAACTGTTGTCTGCTCCAAATGTTTGTATGTGAAATATGTAAAAAATAATAACTTATATTTTCTAAATATAAGAAAATATGTAAATGAGTGGCAAATAGTTTAGATCCAGATTAGATGCAGCATTATGTGGCATCTGACCTGGATCCAAACTGTTTGCAAAAATGTTGCATTTAGTATAAGGGTAGCTTCTTAGCCTGGAAGATACAATGGGTCTGTGTAAAAACGGATCATTAGAGAGTTTTTACTGTCAGACCTGCATCAAATTGCACTGATATGACAAGAATTGAGTCAAATTTGACCCTAGGGTTTTGATTTTTTACAATTTTGAAAGTGATTTAGTAGAAGATACTATTCATGCAATATCTAAGGTGTGGGAACAGTGGTTTTTTACAAAAAACTTGTTTAAAGTTTTTCACTTTTTTTAATAAATTTCAATTAGTAGTCCACATTTGAGTTTTATTTTAACAATTTCTGTAGATAAGCATCCAAGGAACACCGTGAGCATGTTAGTTTTTCCCTCAAACTGGCGGTTTCAGAGGAGATGTCGCTTGAAGTAAATTTGAACAGACGGACGGCGGGCGATCACAACAGCTCACCTTGAGCCTTCGGCTCAGGTGAGCTAAAAAGCACAAACTCTGCTTGAAAAAGCAAAAAAGCAAAAAACTTTAAAAAATCTTCTTGCCATAAACTACTAGGCCCTAAGCTTTGATATTTGTACAGTAGTATCTCCTGGTGGATCCCTCTATAGTTTGTTAAAATGAAATCCCTAGGGTCACACTTGACACCACCCTGCACAGTTTAATTCTGCTCTAGGCAGGTTTCACAGTATTTTTGATTTAAGCAGAACTGTATTTACCTGAGTTACCCTTAATAAATAGCCAATATTTGCAAACAGTTTGGATCCAGATCAGATTAAACATAATACTGCATCTAATTTGGATCCAAACTATTTGCCACTCATTTACCTACTTTACATTTTCTAAATTGGTTTTTTGTACATTTTTCACATACAGTAGGTTTTAAGCAGACATCATTTCAGTCTGAAAAGGGTTAAGCCAGCTGCCTAGATGCTCTCCCCAACTGTTGCATAATATTTGACCTCAGTGTTGAGAACTGCCGGTGGTGTCTGCTGAAACTGTTGTCTGCTAAAGTTTAGAAATGGTTCAGTCTGCTTCATACTTAGAGAAACAGGATCTGGAAGTGATCCACTGACAGTTATGTAATTATGTCTTATGCCATATTTATACATATGTTTAATATTGGTTTTGTCAGAGTTATCTGTATGTCTTGTCATTTTTTCTTGTCCATTATTCAACCCTTCCCCCCCCCCCCCCCCCCCCCCCCCCCCCCCCCATCAATACTGACGTTTGTTAACCCATTACCCCATAAATGTGCATTTTTAGGCCTTTGATTTATTCCTCTACTTAAGAAAATAAATCCACTTTAAACAGTCATGAAAATGTAAGATGCGAAATAAGTTTCTATATCCTAGTAGATGGTAGCTTAAAGCAGTTTGAAAGTAAAGCAAAGTGTGCATTAAGACACATTCTGCTTTACTTTCAACCTGCTTTAGGTGGCCACCTATTTTCAAAACTAGAAACAGGCTATGGGGTAATGGGTAAAATGAAATTGCCTATTTGGAAAGAGCCTAATGAGAGGAAGTGCCATTTGCAAAGGCCATAACTCTGACATCATTGTTTTTTGCGTTATTTCCCTTTGTGATATTTTCTTGTCAAGAAGACAACTCCAGTTCTACTGATGCTATTGTAATGAAATTTTATGTATGGAAAGAAACTGATGAGAGAAAATGCCATGCACAAGGGCAGCAATATTTTGTTTTTCCCCTTTGTCATATTTTATTGTCAGGAAAATAACTCCAGTTCTGCTGACGCTAGTGAAATAATTATCATTTACCGGAAATGGAAATACAGTCAAACCTGTCTTAAAGGCACACTGTTTTTAAAGACACCCTGTCAGATGTGGCAGTGTTTCTCTCCTCCCGATACATTTCTCTATATATTTAACCTGTATTTAAAGGCACACTGTGAGATGTGAAATGCAACACTAAATTTCAACTCCCAACGCAGTATTTAACCTGTTTTCAGAGACACATGTTTTTATCTCATTTTCTTTTTTGTTTAAATTATGCATATTTTACAGTTTATCAAATTAAAAAGTCTCAAATTCTGATAAAGTTACATGATGCAAGTTATACATTTTTATAAGACAATGTGAAGCTTAGTACATTATGATTATTGAAACTTAGGGATTTATGAAAACTTAAATACATTAAGAGTTAAAACATTATAGAGTTCATACCCTAAACCCATGTCTTTCCTTTGAGACAAGAGGCAAGGTTAAAGTAATGTTTAGACTGAGTGCTTTATTTATAACACCTCAAACAAACAAGTGTGAATTAGAACTAGGGATTCTTTGCTCAATTAAGAGATTAATTGAGTGATAACAAACCAGTTGGGAAATTAACAAAGGCATTACATAATTTTTATCTTTGTTTACACTTTCCTTTAGTAAATTATTTAATGTTCTCAATATTGTTTAGAAAACCAAACATATTACTGCAGAAATGTTAAGTAAAACACACATTTTAATACATAATGATAACTTAGAAGTATACTTTGATCTACCCTGTTCTTATAAATGCCCCCAAAATGTTAACCTGAATTTAAAGGCACCCTGTGAGATGTGGCGCTTTTTGCTTTCTCCGAAACTATGTCTCTAAAAACAGGTTTGACTGTAGCTTGATAAGAGGATGTGTCATGGATAAGGGTCATAAGCTTGGCAACAAAATTCACTTTTGTCATGTTTTCTTGTCCGGAAGATAACTCCATTTATAGTTATATTAAAATGTTGTCTTTCCCAGTCAACTTAGGTACAAACTTCAATGTCCTCAGGTGAGCGAATTTAGGGCCATGGCCCTCTTGTTTATAATGGGAGAATAAGGCACAGTGAAAATTGCCCTACAAATTGTAGCAAACAAAATACCAATTTTTTTTTTTTATTTAGCCTTGCAAACATAAAGTTTTAGTGAAATAGCAAATAAAAACATAGGGTCCCGGATCTCTTAAAAAAGATATAGATCATTTATTTAAAAAATCATTTGATCTATTGAATTATCTATAATTTATACTAAAACTGTACTACCATGAAAATTTCACGCTTATATTCTGAGAAATTAATATGAAATCGGATGTAACAAAATGCAACCTACCTATGAAAACAGTGTATGCTGTAAACTACTAATAGGACATAAAACTTAAAAAGTCCCTTCCGGAACGAAAATCCAACTTTTCCCCGGGAAAATAGTATTTTATGACTGTATGCATTCACCAAAAATGAGTTCTTAACATTTTTTGGAAAATGAGTTGGTAAAATTTTTTGGAAATTTCATAATGCTCAAATAGACAGGCCGACATCCTTAAGTGGTCACATATCTTCAAAACTACAAACAGACTATGGGGTAATGGGTTAAATGGTTGGTCACTTGATAATTTTGTTTATCAATTTTTCAGAGAGATTGGCCTTTGAGTTCATGATGAAGAATCCCCTGGAAAATGTAGCCCGAGTGCCTAACCCTAGGTTTACCAAGAGTGTGTAAGTTCTATTACTGGAGTAACCCTTAGGTTAAAGCATTATTACGTCTTTTATTGCATCTAGTTATTCCATGGCTAAGGAATGTAGCCCTTAGCTAGGACCATGTTCTGAAAATGAATCATTAATGGAAGTGTTTTTATGTCCCTACATGACATAGGGGAATATTGTTTTATGTCTGTCTGTCTATCTGTCTGTCTCAGGTGAGTTTTTGTGATCCTCGAATGTCCATTGTGCAACATTAACAATTTTAGTGTTGACTCTCTCTAGACTCTAGTCTCTCTAGACTCCAACTTATGTCCAATCTCTCTACTGGCACACAGTGTATATAAGTATAAGACCTTGAAGGAGTTTGATTATTATTGTGTTAACACTGTAGTATAAATGGAACAAAATTAATGCCAAAAATGAACACTATTGTTTGATTTGAAAATAATTTGCCTTTTTCTTGTATTCCAGCATATGGCATGAATTGAATGTGGTGTTTGACCATATGTTGCCTGCCTATCTGATGGACTTTTACATGTGGATAGCCGGCAAACGGAGAATGTAAGTCTTGAATAAGCAATATGTTTAGTCTGGTGTAACCCTATTGGCCTATTCTCCCTGAAACTTTAACCCATTACCCCATAGCCTGTTTCTAGTATTAAAGATAGTTAACCTATTGAAACAGGTGAAAGTAAAACAGAATTTTTGCTGTTAACTCAGTTATGGAATAAGTACGATAGCTAAAGTCACACAACTTGAGATGGTTATATGCCTTAACCCATTACCCTATAAATATGCCCATTTACGCCTCTAACTTATTCATTTACTGAAGATAATAGTTCCTTTATACAGAGATGAATATTTATTATATACCTACCAATGTTCTGCCCGAAATATTTCTGTATTTTATCGAACAAATACACCTTGACGGATTGAAAATTCCGTATTACCCATGTACCTTGTGTAATGGGAAAAGAACGTTTACTGTGTAGTCGGAAGTTCGGAACTACAGTAAAACCTCTCTATTATGACCACTAAATTATGTTAAGTATTAGGGTCGTAATAGCGAGTATTTACTTTCATGCGCCATTCCCGGAAGTGTGACGTATGGGAAATCCCGTTTATTTATAGTAACGCTCGAAACATTTCTATCGTTTTTCATTTTATTTTTATTATAAGAGGTATATAATAAAAGGAACATTACTATACTTTGCATATCTTATGTACCGGATCACTCTCGTTGTGTGTGTAAAGGCTATATCCAGCTCGACCTTCGGTCTCGTTGGATATAGCCTTTACACACACAACTCGAGTGATCCGGTGCATAAGATATGCAAAGTATAGTAATATTCCGTTTGTATCATGAGAAATATTTTCTATATCGTAGTAGATAGTAGCTTAAAGAATGCTGAAAGTAAAGCAGAATGCACATTCAGGCGCATTCTGCTTTACTTTCAACCTGCTTTTAGTGGTCACCTATCATTAAAACTAGAAGCATGCTAATGGGGAATGGGTTAATAAGTACAACATGTTGCATTGAAGTTTGGTGACCTCAACTTTTGTCCATGACCCCTGTGATCGTGGTTAAAGTTTTTTTTTTCCGTTTAGCTCAGTTATGAAATAAAAAGTGAAGCTAGACTCATACATCTTCACATGCTTTCGCACTTAATCCATTATTCCATAGCCTGTTTCTAGTTTTGAAGATAGGTGACCACTTAAAGCAGGTTGAAAGTAAAGCAGAATGTGCCTTAAGGCACATTCTGCTTAACTTTCAACCTACTTTAAGCTACCATTTGGACAGGTACGGACTGGAAAATTTGTTTGTGTTTTATGTTCACGACTGCCCAGTGGGGACTACATTCCTTAGTGTAGAAATAATTTGAACAGAACAGGGCTCCAGATAAGTGGGGTGTAAAACTGAACAAATCTACTAATTTCTCCCTCATTTAGCACAAAATCCTATGGTGTTACTCTTCAAGACGATTCTCATGAGTAGTGACACCATTGGTTTTAAAGCAGAAATAAAGATTTTTATTTTTGAAATACTCCCCTTTAATAGCTTGAGTCTTGTATTTATGGATTAATGGGTTAAGGACATCTTCCTTATTTTTTTTGTGTATTTCCAGGTTTGTGCGAATCCAGGACAGACTTAGTAGGGCTGTTAGCAGCTTGGATTTCTTCACCTCCAATACTTGGACGTTTACAGCAGAGAATCTGTACATGCTGGAAAATGCCATGACAACCAAGGACCGTAAGGTACAGTGGAAAAGAGATTATTCCTTCCCATTGAAAAGCAAACGAAATACATTGCAATACAATGTAGAAATTAACAACTTTCTCACAAACCAGCTTTTTTAGCTCACCTGAGCTAGCTCAGGGTGAGCTTTTGCAATCCTTGAATGTCCGGCGTCAACAATTTTAGTGTTTACACTCTAGAGGACACAATATTTATCCAATCTTTCTCAAACTTGCTCAGATGGTATATTGCCATAAGAGTTCGGATGAGTTCGATTATGGTTGAAATCTGACAAATAGGTCATGAGTTATCTACCTTTGAACTGCTGAAAATGCCATATTTAACAGTGTTTACACTCTAGAGGCCACAGTATTTATCCAATCTTTCAAAAACTTGCCCAGATTGTGTATGACCATAAGAGTTCGGATGAGTTACGATTTTTTGTTGAAATCTGACAAATAGATCATGAGTTATCTACCTTTGAACTGCTGAAAATGCCATATTTAACAGTGTTTACACTCTAGAGGCCACAGTATTTATCCAATCTTTCAAAAACTTGCCCAGATTGTATATGACCATAAGACTTCGGATGAGTTTGATTATGGTCGAAATCAGACTTATAGGTCGAGAGTTATCTACCTTTGAATTGCTGAAAATGCCATATTTAACGATGTTTACACTCTAGAGGCCACAATATTTATCCAAGCTCTCTCAAACTTGCCCAGATTGTATATGACCATAAGAGTTTGAAAAAGGGTGATTATGGTTGGAATCGGACAAATAGGTCAAGAGATATCTACCTTTGAATTGCTGAAAATGCCATATTTTACAGCGTTTACGCTCTTGCAATTACAGTTTTCAATGGATTTTGATTATACTTGTACATAAAGGATGTAGCTATACGTTCTGGAAGGAGTGCAATTATTGTTGAAATGTAATCATTGTGGCAATAGTTACCTGCCCTTGATATACTTTTAAATGCTAGAAAAAGGCTTCATTTCAGTATTGTTTAGGCTCTAGTTATCTGCCTTTGATGTACTCTACTATACTAGAGTAGGTCGACAAACTTGAATGGATTTAGAATAAAACAGGTGAAATTTAAAGGTAAAGCTATCAGGCTTCATTACAAATGGTGAGCGATATCAGGGCCTTCAGGCCCTCTTGTCATTTTAATCTGAATGGCAAACAATTTGGAGCCTGATCAGATGCCGGATTACCCGGCATCTCATCTGGCACCAAACAGTTTGTAATTGAAAATATAGTTTTAATGTAAACTGGTTTACATCATAATGACGTCATGTTACAATTATGATGTAATTATGAAAACCAAACTAGGAATACAGGTATACCAATACAAGTCTAAATGTTTAGACTTATAGGCAAAGCTGTGTTAGATGAGAATTTCAGTTCTGCGGAGTTCTTGTTTATATAAATATATTCAGATGGAAATCATAGATGCTCATAGAATGGGAGGGGGGGGGTGGAATTATATACAGTAAAACCTCTGTATTCCGACCATTAATTTTCTGTTTATTATTACATGTTTAAGACAAGAGACTGCTTAACTCTTTGAACCCTAGCCACGCATATATGCATAATTTGCAAACAGCGTACCTGTGAGGAGTACACTTGTCCTATGCAAACAGTATAGACCCTGATCATAGGGCTCCTTAAGGAGCCCTCTGATCAGGGTCTACACTGTTTGTCATTTTGACATACATGTATATTGTAAAAATCAACCTTAAGAAGTCAAATATGGACTAGACTTAATTGAAAACTAGAATTGTCCATTTGAGGTTTCAGGGAGGAAAGGATGAAAGCAAGGTAACAGCAAAACAGAATGTTCCTTTCTGTGTCACTGTCACCTTGCTTTAAGCTGTCATATGTCTTTTATACAGTCAATTAATCTTCATTTTGTGGTCGTAACAGAGAGGAATTTTTGTTTTATTTGAACATTAAGCAAGAGGAGGGGTTATTCCATGGCCTTGGATAAGAGGGAGTAAACTGAACAAATCAAATATTTTCTCACTTAATTTAACACCAAATCCTATGGTGTGACTACCATACTCATTAGAATTGGCTCGAAGAGACGATTCTAATGAGTAGTGACACCATAGGGTTTAATGTAGAAATAAGATTTTAGTTTTTGAAATACCCCCCTTATCTGGAGCTCTGTTTATCCCATTACCCCATAGCCAGTTTCTAGTATTGAAAATAAGTGATCACTTAAAGCAGGTTGAAAGTAAAGCAGAATGTGCCTTAAGGCACATTCTGCTTTACTTTCAGTCTGCTTTAAGCTATAATCTGCTAGAATATAGACAAATTATCTCATAATACTTATTCATGACTTTATAAATTGATACAATTTTCTTCAGTTGATGAATAAAGTAAAGGCTAAAAAAACGTATTTATGGGGTAATGGGTCATTCTGAACCTTTCAACCCTTCTTGCCATGGCTCCTATCATTAAACTTACAGGTATTTCCCTTTAACCCCAAGTGCATTAACTGGGCCAATTACATTGAAGACTACTGCCTAGGAGTGAAACATTTTATCCTGAAAGAAGAGCTAGAGGAGTTACCTAACGCACGGAAGGCTATGAGGAGGTAGGTAGACTTACAACGTGCTCGAAAATATGATCAAGGTTGACCACCTTTAACCCATTACTTCATAGCCTGTTTTTAGCTCACCTGAGCCGAAGGCTCAGGATGAGCTATTGTTATCCCATTCCGTCCGTCGTCCGGTGTCTGTCGTCCGTCGTCCGTTCACATTTTCAAACAACATCTCCTCAGAAACCACTGAACCGATTTCAACCAAACTTTGTCAGAAGCATCAGTGACAAGGGGGAACGAAATCTTGTTCAAAGATTTTGGCTAGAGTTATTCCCCTTGCTGTGGGACCAGATTTTCTAACATGACCCTATAGACAACTTTTAATGCATAAGAAAATCTTAAAAAATCTTCTTCGCAGAAACCCAAAGGCCCAGACCTTTGATATTTGGTATGTATCATTACCTAATGATCTTCTGCCAAGATTGTTCAAAGTTTGACCCTGGGGCAAAAAATGGCCCCGCCCTCGGGCTTATCAGTTTTTTAGCTCACCTGAGCCAAAGGCTCAAGGTGAGCTATTGTGACTGAAACCCGCCGATTGTAGGGAGAGTTCAAACTGCTCATGATGTTCCTTGGATGCTTCTCTACAGAAGTTGTTCAAAAAAAAGGAAAAAAAGCACAAACTCTGCTTGAAAAAGCAAAAAAGCAAAAATCTTTAAAAAATCTTCTTGCCCAAAACTACTAGGCCCTAAGCTTTGATATTTGTACAGTAGAATCTCCTGGTGGATCCCTCTATAGTTTGTTAAAATGAAATCCCTAGGGTCACATTTGACACCACCCTGCACAGTTTAAGTGCTGCTCTAGGCAGGTTTTACAGTATTTTTGATTTAGGCAGAACTGTATTTACCTGAGTTACCCTTAATATACTATGGGCAAATAACCAATATTTGCAAACAGTTTGGATCCAGATCAGATGCAACATAATGCTGCATCTAATCTAGATCCAAACTATTTGCCACTCATTTACCAACTTAACATTTTCTAAAAAAAAAAAATGTACATTTTTTACACACAGAAGGTATTTAGCAGACATCATTTCAGTCTGGTAAGGGTAAGCTCCCAGACTGCTGCTGCTACAGTACTCTTACATAATATTTGACCTCAGTGATCAGGCCAACAGAACTGAACATGTTGTCTGCTAAAGTTTAGAAATGGTTCAGTCGTTTGTTCAGACGTTTGTTAACCCATTACCCCATAAATGTGCATTTTTAGGCCTTTGATTTATTCCTCCACTTAAGAAAATAATTCCCCTTTAACCCTTTCCCCCATAGCATATCTCTAGTATTGAATGTAGGTGTCCACTTAAAACAGGTTGAAAGTAAAGCAGAATGCGCTTTAAGCGCATTCTGCTTTACTTTCAGCCTGCTTTAAGCTATCATCTGCTAGAATATAGAAAATATTTTGTATTATACATATTTATGAATGTATAAATTGGAACTATTTTCTTCAGAGCAAGAATAAACTGAATGTGCTAAAAGGCGCTTCTATGGGGGAAAGGGTTAAACAGTCATGAAAATGTAAGATGTGAAATAAGTTTCTATATCCTAGCAGATGGTAGCTTAAAGCAGTTTGAAAGTAAAGCAAAGTGTGCATTAAGACGCATTCTGCTTTACTTTCAACCCGCTTTAGGTGGCCACCTATTTTCAAAACTAGAAACAGGCTATGGGGTAATGGGTAAAATGAAATTGCCTATTTGGAAAGAGCCTAATGAGAGGAAGTGCCATTTGCAAAGGCCATAACTCTGACATCATTGTTTTTTTAGTTATTTCCCTTTGTCATATTTTCTTGTCAAGAAGACAACTCCAGTTCTACTGATGCTATTGTAATGAAATTTTATGTATGGAAAGAAACTGATGAGAGAAAATGCCTAGTGCATAAGGGCAGCAATATTTTGTTTTCCCCTTTGTCATATTTTATTGTCAGGAAAATAACTCCAGTTCTGCTGACGCTAGTGAAATAATTATCATTTACCGGAAATGGAAATAGCTTGATAAGAGGATGTGTCATGGATAAGGGTCATAAGCTTGGCAACAAAATTCACTTTTGTCATGTTTTCTTGTCCGGAAGATAACTCCATTTATAGCTATATTAAAATGTTGTCTTGCCCAGTCAACTTAGGTACAAACTTCAATGTCCTCAGGTGAGCGAATTTAGGGCCATGGCCCTCTTGTCTTAGGAAAACCTTTAAAAATCTTCTCCTCAGAAACTGTATGGCCTAGATCATTAATATTTGGCATGTAGCTTTGCCATATGGTCCTCTACCAAGATTGTTCAAATTATGACCCCCGGGTCAAAATTGGCCCCGCCCCGGGGCTTATCAGTTTTACATAAACTTATATAGGAAAACCTTTAAAAATCTTCTTCTCTGAAACTGTAAGGCCCAGATCTTTAATATTCGACATATAGCTTTGCCTTGTGGTCCTCTACCAAGATTATATAAACTATGCCCCCCTGACCAAAAATGGCCCAGCCCTCGGGCTTATCAGTTTTTCATAGGAAAACCTTTAAAAATCTTCTCCTCAGAAACTGTATGGCCTAGATCATTAATATTTGGCATGTAGCTTTGCCATATGGTCCTCTACCAAGATTGTTCAAATTATGACCCCCGGGTAAAAATTGGCCCCGCCCCGGGGCTTATCAGTTTTACATAGACTTATATAGGAAAACTTTAAAAATCTTCTTCTCTGAAACTGTAAGGCCCAGATCTTTAATATTTGACATGTAGCTTTGCCTTAAAGTCCTCTACCAAAGTTGTTCAAATTATAACCCCTGGGTCAAAATTGGCCCCGCCCCGGGGCTTATCAGTTTTACATAGACTTATATAGGTAAACCTTTAAAAATCTTCTTCTCTGAAATCGTAAGGCCAAGATCATTTATATTTGACATGTAGCTTTGCCCTATGGTACTCTACCAAGATTGTTCAAATTATGACCCCTTGATCAAATTTGGCCCCGCCCCGGGGCTTATCAGTTTTACATAGACTTATATAGGAAAACCTTTAAAAATCTTCTACTCTGAAACTGTAAGGCCCAGATTCTTAATATTTGACATATAGCTTTGCCTTGTGGTTCTCTACCAAGTGTGTTCAAATCATGACCCCTGGGCCAAAATTGGCCCCACCCAGGGGCTTATCAGTTTTTATAGGAAAACCTTTAAAAATCTTCTTCTCTTAAACCGTAAGGCCCAGATCATGAATATCTGACATGTAGCTTCGCATTGTGGTCCTCTACCAAGATCAAATTATGGCACCTGGGTAATAGCTATATCAACATGTTGTCTTGCCCAGTCAGATTCTATGGTACAGTGTCCTCAGGTGAGCGAAATGTGACCCTCTGGGTCTCTTGTCTAGTTTTGAAGATATGTGACCACTTAAAGCAGGTTGAAAGAAAAGCAGAATGCGCCTTGAGGCGCATTCTGTTTTACTTTCAGCCTGCTTTAAGCTATTATCTGCTAGAAAATAGACGATACTTTCTATGATTTTTATTTCTGACAGTAAAAATTGAAATTATTTTCTTCAGTGGATAAAATATTTTACAAAGTGACAAACAGTGTAGACCCTGATCAGAGGGCTCCTTTAGGAGCCCTCTTATCAGGGTCAACACTGTTTTACATAGGACAAGTGTACTCTTGATAGGTATATGATTTTTTCATGACAAATATACTCATCACTAGGGTTCAATGTGTTAATGAGGTTGGACCAAAATATGTTCTCTACGTACAGAGACTTGCCATTTTCATTCTTAAAGGCCAGTTTTGAACCATGTTTTTACCATGGTTTAGAACTGGCCGACAGTTCATGAGAATGGCCTATAATGGCTATTGCTCTCCATAGTGTAGCGATATTGACCAACATTGGCTCTATCTCATTAGAGGTCAGCTACCTTAAACTTTGAAAGCCCATCACATAAAAACATGGCGGCCAGTGAGTGGCGCAGGTTTTCCTTATATTACTGGATAGTAAAAACTTAAAAGATCTTCTCTGAAACTACTGGTCTGAATTGAAAATAATTTTACCCAAATGATTCATAGGTGAATCTCTGCCATACATGTATTTCTAAAAATGATTTTCTTAGCTCAAAAACATGGTAACCAGTTTACCTTTGAAAGGCTAAAAAATCTTCTCTGAAACTACTGGTCCAAATTGGATTTTTATGCCCCCGGCATCGACAGATGCGGGAGCATATAGTAATCGTCCTGTCCGTCAGTCCGTCCGTCCGTAACAAGGTTAAGTAGAATTTACCGTTTCGTCTAGCATCAACACTGCTTACCCAAATGCTTGGATACTTATACAGTTGTTTCCTTGGACCATTCCCTATCCACCAATATCACCAAACTTTGATATTGACCTTGACCTTGACCTAATTTGGACTTAGAATATTTTAATTAGGCTATTTCCTGGTTAACTAGAATTTACCGTTTCGTCTAGCATCAACACATCTGACTACAATGCTTTGATACTTATACAAATGTTGCCTTTGACCATTCTCTATCCACCAATATCACAAAACTATGATTTTGACCTTGACCTTGACCTTACTTGGACTTAGAATATTTTAAATAGGCTATTTCCTGGTTAACTAGATTTTACCGTTTCGTCTAGCATCAACACTGTTTACTACAATGCTTCAATACTTATACAGTTATTGCCTTGGACCATTACCATCTCACCAATAATACCCAAGCTCAGTTTGACCTTGACCTTGACCTAATTTGGACTTAAAAAAAATTCAGAATATATTGTCAAGGATGCCACCGGGGGCATAAGCGTTTATTGAACGCGCAGTCTTGTTTTTTACACAAATGATCCATTGGTAACCCTCTATCAGATTTCTAAAACAGTTTTTATTTTATTTTAAAAACATGACTACCCGCGGGTGGGGCAAGTGTACCAATGGTGGCTTATAGTGAAAACTTACAACTTCTTGTCTCAAATCACAGGCTCTATTTAAAAAAATTATTGTACAAAAAAGATCCTTGGATGACTGACTCTCTACAGGATTTGCCACACTACTTTCCTAGCTTGAAAAACAATGTTGCCAGTGGATGGTTAAGCTTTTCATTATATGGCAAAAGTGAAAGCTAAATACAAATCTTCAAAAATTGTGTGTGTTGTTCGGAGTGAGTTGCTATAGGAAGGGAAAACAAATACCCTTAGATTGCTGAGCATGACTTGGCTTACATTTGCAAACAGTTTGAACCAAGATCAGATGCCATGTGACACGGCGTCTGATCTGGGCTCAAACTGTTTGTCACTTGTCTTTCAAAATGTTCAATACCTAACTTTGAGAACAAACAGCAAACAACAATATTCAGCAGAAAATACTGCTGCAGTGAAAGCGTTAAGACATAAGTCTTGTTTGGGTAACAGCTTACAACGGCAAGCAATTCTTCGTAAGGAGGGAACCTTGTTTGGAGGGCCGTTGTATGGAGGGAGCGCTATATTGCAAAATGACAAACAATGCAGATCCAGATCAGAGGGCTCCTGCAGGAGCCCTCTGATCTGGTTATGCATTGTTTCCATAGGACATGTGTACTCTTCACAGGTACACAATTTTGTGAATTACTTGTTGTTAGGGTTTCGTGGGTTGTGGTACATGTATTTTACGTCAATCCTGGTTTTGTAATTTCAGACTTCAGAAGATTCAATTCGTATTCAATGTCGTCGTGTTCATGGTAGTATGGCGGCTACTTGTGAAGAGAGTCACTGTGGCTCGCGTTCTCTGGAACATGATCCTTGGCTGGGCGGCGAAGTTGTTGCAGAAAATACCCGGCTTTGCGAAATCCACTTAACTGATCGCCAAATGTATGGAAACATGACTCCAGAAAAGGGGGTGTACAGTAAAACCTCTCTATAACGGTCACTAAAGTGTGCTAACTTATTAGTTGTTTTTGACAGGTGACTGCTTAAAGCATGGTGACAGTAAAACAGAAAGCTCCTGTAGGAGCTTTCTGTTTTACTGTCACCTTGCTTTAAGCTGTCACCTGTCATTTAAACAACCAAATAGTGCTCGTTTTAGTGGCTGTTATAGAGAGGTTTTACTGTATTTCAAATTTTGAAATCTTTATTTCTACATTAAACCCTATGGTGTCACTTCTCATTAGAATCATGTCTTGAAGACAATTCTAATTAGTGGTAACACCATTGGATATGTTGCTGAAATGAGTGAGAAAATGTTGAACTTGACAAGTTTACCCCCTCTTATCTGGAGCCCTGGTTTGGACAGATATATATATGCAAGCAACACCAGATGGCCAAAAAGACTGTAGGCACTGTGTCTGTCGGTGACACCTGGCTCAAACTGCATTTATTTATCTTAAATGCTATCTGTGATGTAACAATAAAACCATCTTTTATCTACCTAAGGATTATATCTTGGGTCCGGATGAAATTGAAGCTGTGTTACAATAGCTTTTTTAGCTCACCTGAGCTAGCTCAGGGTGAGCTTTTGCAATCCTTGAATGTCCGGCGTGCGTCGTGCGGCGTCAACAATTTTAGTGTTTACACTCTAGAGGCCACAATATTTATCCAGTCTTTCTCAAACTTGCTCAGATGGTATATTGCCATAAGAGTTCGGATGAGTTCGATTATGGCTGAAATCGGACAATTAGGTCATGAGTTATCAACCTTTGAATTGCTGAAAATGCCATATTTATCAGTGTTTACACTCTAGAGGCCACAATATTTACCCAATCTTTCTAAAACTTTTTCAGATTATATATCACCATAAGAGTTCGGATGAGTTCGATTTTGGCTGAAATCGGACAAATAGATCAAGAGTTATCTACCTTTGAACTGCTGAAAATGCCATTTTTAACGGTGTTTACATTCTAGAGTTCGCAATTTTTATCCAATCTATCTCAAACTTACTCAGATTGTATATGACTATAAGAGTTCACATGAGTTTGATTATGGTTGACATCAGACTAATAGGTCGAGAGTTATCTACCTTTGAATTGCTGAAAATGCTATATTTTAAGGGTTTTTACACTCTAGAGGCTACAAATTTTAACCAATCTTTCTCAAACTTACTCAGATTGTATATTACCATAAGACTTCGGATGAGTTTATTTATGGTTGTAATTGGACCAATAGGTCAAGAGTTATCTACCTTTGAATTGCTGAAAATGACATATTTAACAGTGTTTACGCTCTAGAGGCCACAATATTTGTCCAAGCTCTCTCAAACTTGCCCAGTTTGTATATGACCATAAGTGTTCGAAATAGGGTAATTATGGTTGAAATCGGACAAATAGATCAAGAGTTATCTACCTTTGAATTGCTGAAAATGCCATATTTTACAGTGTTTACACTCTTGCAACTACAGTTTTCATTGGATTTTCAATATACTTGTACACAAAGTATATAGCTATACGTTCTCGAAGGAGTGCAATTATTGTTGAAATCTAATCATTGTGGCATTAGTTACCTGCCCTTGATATACTTTGAAATGCTAGAAAAAAGGCTTCATTTCAGTATTGTTTAGGCTCTAGTTATCTGCCTTTGATGTACTCTACTATACTAGAGTAGGTCGACAAACTTGAATGGATTTAGAATAAAACGGGTGAAATTCAAAGATAAAGCTATCAGGCTTCATTACAAATGGTGAGCGATATCAGGGCCTTCAGGCCCTCTTGTTATTTCCATATAATCTGTAATCTACCTGGGGAATATTTCAAAGCTGTGTTACAGTAGTATAATCTGTAATCTACCTGGGGAATATTTCAAAGCTGTGTTACACTTGTTTAATCTGTAATCTACCTGGGGAATATTTCAAAGCTGTGTTACAGTCGTATAATCTGTAATCTACCTGGGGAATATTTCAAAGCTGTGTTACAGTCGTATAATCTGTAATTTACCTGGGGAATATTTCAAAGCTGTGTTATAATAGTATAATGTTCTTGAATATTATTTCATACATCAGGGTATATCAAAACTGTGGAACAATAGTATAATCTATAGTATAATCTGTAATCTACCTGGGGATTATTTCATAGGTCAGAATGAAGTTAAAACTGTGTAACAATAGTATTATATAATTGGTGAATATTTCATAGGTCATGCAGTGGAATTTTGTATTTCGATAGTACAGTGTATATAGGTTAATTAATTCCTTTGGATTGATATAAAAAATATATCACTCAAATAAGTTATCTAGTTAAAAAGGAGTCCACAGGATGAGATTTTTTATGCCCCCGGCATCGACAGATGCGGGAGCATATAGTAATCGTCCTGTCCGTCCGTCCGTCCGTCCGTAACCAGGTTAAGTAGATTTTACCGTTTCGTCTAGCATCAACACCGCTTATTCAAATGCTTAGATACTTATACAGTTGTTGCCTTGGACCATTCCCTAGCCACCAATAATACCCAACCTTGATTTTGACCTTTACCTTGACCTAATTTGGACTTAGAATATTTTTAATGGGCTATTTCTTGGTTAACTAGATTTTACCGTTTCGTCTGGCATCAACACCGCTTACTCCAATGCTTGGATACTTATACAGTTGTTGCCTTGGACCATTCCCTATCCACCAATATCACCCAACCTTGAATTTGACCTTGACCGTGACCTAATTTGGACTTAGAATATTTTGAATGGGCTATTTCTTGGTTAACTAGATTTTACCGTTTCGTCTAGCATCAACACTACTTACTACAATGCTTCTATACTTATACAGTTATTGCCTTGGACCATTACCAACCCACCAGTAATACCCAAGCTCAGTTTGACCTTGACCTAATTTGGACTTAGAAATGATTCAGAATATATTGTCAAGGATGCCACCGAGGGCATAAGCGTTTATTGAACGCGCAGTCTTGTTTACCCAGATATCAACCCATTCGAGTGATATATTTTTCATGTCAATCCAAAGGAATTAATTATGCTATTTATTATATACATTTTAATGACATTTTTACAGAGAAAACACACAAAATTAATTGCTTACGTGTGACGTCACAAAATATATTGTGATATGACGTCCCAAAAATGATATTGTCGCTGCAAAAGTGATATCATCACTAGTGATGATATCAACTGTGATGCATATGAGGTTTATCTACCTGAGAAATCTCTATTAACCCATTACCCCATAGCCTGTTTCCAGTTTTAAAGATAGGTGACTACTTAAAGCAAGTTGAAAGTAAAGCATATGCGCTTTAGGCGCATTCTGCTTTACTTTCAGCCTGCTTTAAGCTATTTTCTGCATGAATATAGGAAATATTTCTAATGATACATATTCATGACTGTATAAATTGGAACTATTTTCCTCAGTAGAGGAATAAATTAAAGGTGTATTTATGGGTTAATGGGTTAATAATTTATAGGTATATAATAAAATATATTATTTACCTATGGTCAGGATGAAGTTTGTATCCTCTGTTACAGGGTGTAGGAAGTTTCCTATTATCAGAACAGGGTAAACGTAGAAAAGTCATTTCTATGAGGGATAGATGACGACTTAAAAAAAGACCCAATCTTTACCAATAAATGCACATTAACTCTTTCCTCCCTGAAACTTTAAATGGAAAATTCCAGTTTCCAATTTAGTCTAGTCCTTTTCTGACTTTTAAGGGTTGTTTTTGTCAATATTTGGCATTATGACAAACAGTGAAGACCCTGATCAGAGGGCTCCTTTCGGAGCCCTCTGATCTGGGTCTTCACTGTTTGCACAGGGCAAGTGTACTGTTCACGTGTACACAGTTTGTAAAGGACGCCTATAAGCGGGACTAGGGTTCAAAGGGTTAAGAGCTTGTCTGTTTTTCAAAGAAAAATACTAGCTATTCTCGTCACTCGGGCATATTTTTCAGACAAAAAATGTTGCCCATACTTTCTAAAATTTTACATCTACAACTTGCATTTTTGGTACGCATGTTCATTTTGACAAGTCCTATCCCGACATACCAAAATATTTTACCAATTGACCTTGACCTTCACTTTTGACCTAGTTTTACTGAATTTTTCACTAATTTTCAAAAACAGACAAGCCTTGGCCGTGCTCTTCTTGAACTTTTCCAGATAGAATCTTCAAGCGGGCTGAAAGTAAAGCAGAATGCTCCTTAAGGAGCATTCTGCTTTACTTACAACCTGCTTTAAGTGGTAACCTATTTTATACACTAGAATTAGACTGTGGTAAAGGGATAAGCACTAAAGGGTTATTCACTGAACATACCTTGTTAGCTCACCTGCGCTAGCTCAGGGTGAGCTTTTGTTTTTGAATTGCTGTGATAGTAGAAACGTTTTAACCAATAACCCCATAGCCTGTTTCTAGTTTTGAAGATATGAACACTTTAAGCAGATTGAAAGTAAAGTAGAATGTGCCTTAAGGCTTTACTACTTTACTTTCTGCCTGCTTTAGGCTATTATCTGCTAGAATATAGAAAGTATTTCTAATGATTTTTATTTGTGAAAGTATAAAATGGAACTATTTTCTTCAGTAGAGGAAGTGATTAAAGGCGTAAAAAGGTGTATTTATAGGGTAATGGATTAATGCACATTCTGCATATTATTCTGCGTTGGTTTTATTATTCATTTTTAAGTTGCATTCTAAAATGAGCCTTCTTTTGATTTGATGAAATATGATGGCTTTACTTTAGGAAACTACAAAGAGCACCAAGCCTAACAGACTTATTTCAGACCTTTAGTGGAGAATATGTTAGTTTCCAAAAACCAGGGCTCAAGATAAGAGGAAATAAACTGCACAAATCTAACATTTTTTTCACTTTTCTTAGCATCAAATCCTATGGTGTTACTACTCATTAGAATCGTCTCTTTGAGGCGAATCTAATGAGTAGTGACACCATATGTAGGGTTTAAAGCAGAAATAAAGATTTGAAATTTTGAAACGCCCTCCTTTTCTGGAGCCCTGAATAACACGTTTATTCTAAATCAATAATGTCAATCAAAATTTTCTAAAACTAGATCTAGTCATTTTCTAAATTTTTAGCATTATGATAAATTAATCTAAAAAAAGTGTCTACCTCACCAATAAACGTCAGTGTGAATGTTTGTGCTTTATGCCTTCACTTGCTTTTCATACAGAAAGCAAGTTTCTTTGTATTGTGTTAACCCATTGGGTTTCAATATACAGTAAAACCTCTCTATTACGACCTGAAACAAGGCTATTTGATTTCATGAAATACAGGTGATACAAGATGAATGTTGCCTTAACTCATTGAGCCCTAGTGACGCATATATGCGTTCTATACCAAAATTGTACATGTGAAGAGTACACTTGTCCTATGCAAACAGTGAAGTCCCTGATCAGAGGGCTCCTGCAGGAGCCCCATGATCAGGGTCTTCACTGTTTGTCCTTTTGAAATATATTATAAAAAAAACCACCTAAATATTCAAAAATGGACCAGCCTTTATTGCAAACTGGAATTGTCCATTGGAAGATTCAGGGGATAATGAGTTAACCCAATACCCCATAGCCTTTTTTCAAGTTTTGAAGATAGGTGACCACATAAAGCAGGTTGAAAGTAAAGCAGAATGCGCCATAAGGCGCATTCTGCTTTACTTTCAGCCTGCTTTAAGCTTCCATCTGCTAGAATATAGAAAATACTTCTTATAATACATATTCATAGCTGTATAAACTGAAACTGTTTTCTTTTGTGGGAGAAATAAATTAAAGGCATAAAAAGGCGTATATATGGGGTAATGGGTTAAACCCCTGCTAATTAACATAACATTATTTAGTGGCAGTAATAGAGAGACTTTGCTGTGTTACATGTTTTGCTTAGACCACTGAAATGCTTTCCATCGGATTTTACCTTGAAAGTTTTGTTTTGCTATTTATCATGGAACATGTTAACACTTTAGAAGTATTTATCTACTTTGTTATTAGTCTTTTTTTTTAAGTATTTCCTGATTTAATCATAGTTTCAATAGATATTTGTTATACAGTATTTACTTGTATTTATTACATAAACATGTATAAGAATTATAGTTATGGGGCCTGTTTTACGAAACGTCGTAGACAAATATCGTCATAAGTCATATTCTAAAAATCGCCATTTTTATTTAATCCTCCATCTAATCCTGTCTTGTGACACCTCTATGGAATCGTCTTTTCAAGACGCTTCCATAGAGGTGTCACAAGACAGGATTCGATGGAAATATCAGAAATTAAATGTAACTGAAAGTTTTGACTTACGACCGTTTTTGTCGTACAACGTTTAGTAAGACGGGCCCCTGATCTTTTGCTACAGCGGAGAAAATATTATTCTTTCCCGGTCAAATGAAACGAGATTCATTGAAATATGGTTAATACAATTACATTATTTTGTGGTATTAATGATTTAAGATATTTAACCCCTTCACTGCCATGACGTCATCAATTCTAAACAACTGTCGTCTGCTTTTGTTTCTAAAATTGAATATTTTAGTCATTTTGACTAATGAAATATTGAAATGAGTGTAAAACAGTTTGTATCCTGATCAGACGCCGCATTACGCGGCGTCTGATCAGGATCAAAACTGTTTTCAAATTACAAGTGTACTCGGGGTAAGGCAGTGAAGGGGTTAAGTGGCAAATATTTTGGAGCCAGATGCGGCACTGATTTACAGGACTTCTGATCTGGCTCGGAACGGTTTGCATAATAAATTATTGTACATGTATTAGCAAAAACAAAAGTTTTTTAGGCAAGAATAATGTCTTCTCGTATAGCAAGAGTTTTAGAAAGCACATATCTGGATTGCTCAATTGTTGTGAATGTTGTTGATAATTGTCTATATAATGATAATTTTTATGTTTTAAGTGTACAGACGTCTGTTACTTTCATAGCTTAACTTCAACTGTCAAAGCTTAACCAATTACCCCATAAATACCCCTTTTAACGCCTTAAATCTATTCCTCGACTGTAGAAAATAGTTCCAATTTTCACTGTCACAAATGAAAATAATAAAAAATATTTTCTATATTATAGCAAATTATAGCTTAAAGCTGGGTAAAATTAAAGCAGAATGTGCCAGGCACATTCTGCTTTACTTTCACCCTGCATTAAATGGTCAACTATCTTTCAAAACTAGAAACAGGCTATGGGGTAATGGGTTAATTGTTTAATCGTGAAACATTAATTTTCAAGTGCCAAATGTCAACTTTACAACTGATTATCAAATGATACTTTTTGACAATCAAACAATTGGGAACCTTTTCTCTGTAATAACTCATTCACCCCTGAAACTTTTAAATGGACATTCCAGTTCCCTATTAACCCTTTCCCCCATAGAAGGGCCTTATTACACATTTAATTTATTCCTCCACTGAAGAAATAAGTTCCAATTCATACAGCCATAAATAATATTTTCAATATCCTAGCAGTTTGTAGCTTAAAGCAGGCTGAAAGTAAAGCAGAAAGTGCCTTAAGGCACAGTCTGCTTTACTTTCAACCTGCTTTAAGTAATCACCTGTTTTCAAAACTAGACACAGGCTATGGGGTAATGGTTAAATCTGGTCCATTTCAGACTATTCAGGGTTGATTTTAACAATACATACAGTACTGAACCTTATTAAATTAAATTGATAATCGCAAGCGAATTGCCGTCGAATCGCCATCGAATTGCCATCGAATCGCGCGCTTCAAAAAACAAATCCTACGTTTAAATATTTTACGCAATTTTTCGAAGCGGTTGTGACTAAAATGGAATCGAAAATAATAACGAAAGCATATTTGCGAAGATTTTTTAGATACACCATTAAAGAAAACTTACCCGAGGCTAAAGTTAGTACTTTGAATCGCAAGCGAATTGCCATAGAATTGCAAGCCAATTGCCATCGAATTGCAAGCGAATCGCAAAAATTGTTAATTTAATAAGATTCAGTACTGTATTACAAATTGACAGATTGCAGACCCTGATCAGAGGGCTCATGTTTGAGCTCTCTGATCAGGGTCTGTCTTCACTCTTTGCATTGGAAAGATATTCTCTTCACATGTACACTGTTAACTCAATCATGCCTGAAATTTTAAATGACTATTCCAATTTCAAAATACGTCTGGTCCATTTTGGACTATTTTGGGATGATTTTAACAATAAATTTCAAAATGACAAACAGTGTAGACTCTGATCAGAAGGCTTCTTAAGGAGCCCTCTGATCAGGGTCCACATTGTTTGCATAAGACCACTGTCATCCTCACAGGTACACTGTTTGTAAATGATGACTATACTCGTTGCTATGATTGACTGTGCTAATTAATGAAGAGTATACTTGTCACTAGGGTTGGATGTGTTGATCTATTTCATATACATGTACATGTATACATATAAAACACTTCTGTTCATATGTCAATTACAGTATAACATTTCTATTTCGACCACTTAGTTTGATTAATAATAGGTTATTTACAACAGCTAAAAGCAAGGCAACAGTAAAACAGAGAGCTCCTTTAGGACCTTTCTGTTTTACTATCATTTGCTTTAAGCTGTCATCTGTCTGTTATACAATCAAATTGTTTTAGTTGTAATAGAAAAGTTCTAGTGTAATTTTGAATTCAGGGTAATCAAGATGCCTTTGTAGTGTTTCAAGTTAGTAGTTTAACCCTTTACCTCATAGCCTGTTTTTAGTTTTGAAAAAGGTGACCACTTAAAGCAGGTTGAAAGTAAAGCAGAATGTGCCTTAAGGCACATTCTGCTTTACTTTCAGCCTGCTTTAAGTTAAAATCTTTAAGTTAAAATCTGCTAGGCTCTATAAAATATTTGTAATGGTTATTGTTTATGAGGGTATAAACAGGAACTATTTTCTTCAGAGGAGGAATAAATTAAATACGCTAAAAGTCGCTTTTATGTGGGAAAGGGTTAAGGGTGTGTGAGAACAGCACAAGAATTGGGACCTTTTCCCTGTAATCTATAGTGTGTTGTGGTGCTGTAAAATCTGATTTCAATCAATCCATCGAGTAAATACAGTATTATATTAAAACCACATTTGCTTTAATGTTAAGTGAAGTGGCAACTCATATTTAGAGGGATTTTCAGTTACATACGTACATATATACTTATTATACTGCAAAGTAATATCCTTACTTTTCATTGGTCAATGAGCCCTAGACGTGGTCCCAAGTACCCTGTGAGCTGAAAATGCAGCTGTTTTAACTGGCTGATAGGCTCCAGAGTCTTGCTTTGCAGAAAATAAGATGGCAGATTGCTCAACAGGATTGAGTGCATCCTCCGTTTCAATTCCATTTCGGCTAAGAACCATTCGTTGTTTCGATCTTTCAACAGTCGCATTATTTCTGGGAAACTTTGACGCCGAATAGGCCCATTTTTCTTATGAATAACAAGGTCAGAAACATGACGTCACTTACGCTCAACGTTATCTGCTTTGGCGCGATTTTGTTATAGTTTATTATAAGCGCTGTACGCTACAAATTCTGAAATATTTCGCTTGAACAGTGAAAACTTTGCAGTATAATAAATTCATTATACAGTTTCTTCACAGTGTACATGAGGATTTATTCCCGGGTGGTAAAATCATGTAACCCTCGCCTAACGGCTCCAGCAACATGATTTACCTCAGCCGGGAAGAAATCCTCATGTACACTGTGAAGAAACTGTATAACTAATAATGTAACAGCTCAGTGCAGGTACAAAAATAAAACAGAAAGCTCTTGCAGGAAATTTCTGCTGTTCTGTTGTATTGCATTAAGCCGTTACCAGTCTATAAAGACTTCCATTTCTTCTAGGAATGGTTGTTTAACGCAAGCTTGACTGAATTTATACTTCAAACAGTATTATAGCTGTAATTGTTGAGGTTTTGTTTTATGCTTTGTTTGAAACCCATTACCCCATGCCTTGTTTCTAGTTTTGAGACACAAGACCACTTAAAGCAGGTTGAAGGTAAAGCAGAATGCCCCGTGAGGGGCATTCTGCTTTTCTTTCAGCCTGCTTTAAGCTACCATCTACTAGGATTTAAAACATTTCGAATGGTTGATATTCATAAAGTGTAATTATTTTCATGAATGGAGGAATTCATTAAAGGCCTATTTATGGGGTAATGAGTTAATTTTTTATCCATTGTCAGCTTTGTAACTTCCATAGTTAGAATTGCCAATTTTTTTTAAAAAATCTTATTTCAAGTTTTTCTCTGCTATAATATAGAAAATGTTTCTAATGAATTTTATTTTGACAGTATAAATTGTATTTTCCTTGTTTATCCCAAGTTAAGACCCGACTGGCCTTAGCCTTTTACTCAATAACCTATTTCTACCATTGAAGAGATGTGACCACTTAAAACAGGTTAAAAGTAAAGCAGAATGCTACTTAAGGATATACACCAGCAATTCGTGAGACACCTAGTGGCTTTTAACGAAGTGCGATAAATCAAGCATTGTTACTCAACGAAATCGTGCATATCGGTTACCTCCCGTATATACTTTCGGTTTCAAACAATCTTCATTAATCGCGTAATAAAGACGTTAAATGCATGAAAGTGTACTTGATAAATGAAAGTATGTGAATCTTGGTAAATACTCTATCTAATAAGGCTAAGTTAATAACCCAAAACTTCAATCAAATTGAATATGAGCGTGAACCTGAGATCACATAGAAAAAGCTGTCGGCTTATTTAGGCCATTGGTATATGTATGAAAGTTCCTATAGTTTCAAAAGAAGCCTTATAACTTTTGTTTTTTTTACCATTGTCTTATTATTCACACCTATAGCTTTTATTGTGAGAAGTTTCATCAATTTATTTCGGGCAGATTTTGATTGAGTTAGTGTTTTCATTGAATTGGAGCCAAAAACAATTTAGAAAAATGCATTTATATCGGGCAACAATCCATACTCTTTGCATCATACTTTCAGTGAGCATCATTTTTTAACTGTTTTAATGTTTGTTTGTGCCAATTATTACTTTTAATCATTTTAGAAATGCAAAATAACGCAAGCCGACTCTTTGCAGAGAATGGCTACATCATACATTTCAAAAACCCATAGACAAAAAATACCATTATAACCTATATTTTTCTTTTTGCCATTGTACTTAGATATGTTTGAAGAACCTATTCTGAAATTTTCATAGAGATCCATTGGAGATTTCATTTGGTATCGTATGTCCTTAAGGCACATTCTACTTTACTTTCAGCAAGTTTTAAGCTACCATCTAGTAGAATATAGATAGTATTTCTTATCATACATATTCATGACTGTATAAATTGGAACAATTTTCTTCAGTGGGGGAATAAATTAAATTCAATAAAATGCATATCTCTTAATTTTTTATTAGCTTAAATAGCGGGCATTTCCTCTTTTCTAATGGTAGTGAATTATTTTCAATATATTGCATGATTGTTATAGCAAATTTATAGGTTGTCTTTCATTATGTAGCGTATATTATATATTTTTTTATCCAATATAGCTTACCAACATAATGAATGTTATTCTAGTGTGTTAACCCATTTGTGCCCACGGTCCTGTATTATATGGACATAGGCAAATAGTGTGGACTCTGATCAGATGCCACATACATGTAATGCATTTAACCCATTACCCCATAGCCTGTTCCTAGTTTTGAAGATATTTGCCCACTTAAAGCAGGTTGAAAGTAAAGCAGAATGTGCCTTAAGGTACATTCTGCTTTACTTTCAGCCTGCTTGAATCTATTCTCTGCTAGAATATAGAAAATATTTCTCATAATTTTTATTAGTAAAAGTATGAATTGGAACTATTTTCTTCAGTTGAGAAATAAATTAAAGGCGTAAAATGGTGTATTTATGGGGAAATGGGTTAAACTGATTTGACAGTTTTATATAAAACAAAAATAAAAATTTAGACTAGGCACCCCTTAGATAAAAAATGAACTAATCCAATATATAATCATTGAAGAACTCACTGGGCACAAATGGGTTAATGCAGTCTTTGTTTTATCCACCATTTTACAGACGAGTCTTTTGTATCAAAGTCAGATAGTTGTGTTCAGATTCTACATGAATGGAAACTGTTCAGCCATTTACTACTGTAAAGATCTCATACAAAGTCTGTACATTATAGAACTGTGATATATCATACAATAAATAACAGTAAAACCCCACCCCCGTTACGCCCACTAAATTGTGTAAATTATTAGGTGTTTACGACAGGCAGCTGCTTAAAGCAAGGTGACAATAAAATAGAAAGCTCCTTAACCCATTACCCAATAGCCTGTTTCTAGTTATGAAGACAGGTGATCCCTTAAAGCAGGCTGAAAGTAAAGCAGAATGCGCCTTAAGGCACATTCTGCTTTACTTTCAGCCTGCTTTAAGCTACCATCTGCTAGAATATAGAAAATATTTCTTTTGGTGGATATGCATGACTGTATAAATTATAACTATTTTCTCTAGTGGAGGGATAAATAAAAGGCGTTTTATGGGGTAATCGGTTAAGGAGTTTTCCGTTTTATCGTCAGTTTGCTTTCAGCTGTCGTTTATACAACAGGTAGCCTTTGTTTGTAGTGGTCTTTATGGAGAGGTTTGAGTATACAGTGATACCTTTTTATAAGACAATTTAATTTTACTCTTTCCTCCCTGAAACTTTATATGGACAATATCAGTTTCCATTTTAGTCTAGTCAATTTCTGACTTTTAAGGTTTGTTTTTGTCAATAATTGGCATTATCACAAACAGTGAAGACCCTGATCAGAGGGCTCCTTTCGGAGCCCTCTGATCTGGGTCTTCACTGTTTGCACAGGACAAGTGTACTACTCACATATACACTGTTTGAAAAGGACGCCTATAGGCGGGATTAGGGTTCAAAGGGTTAACGTATTCCATGGTCAGTCTTGAACCCGTCTTCTGCAGAATTACAGAATATTCATATATTATATAAATTATACCCTGCCTGTTATGAATATCTTTCCCCAAAGAAAATTTGCAGAAAAAATCTGCAGGAAACCGTAATCGGGACACTTCTGAAGGAGCTGTCTGATCCTGGTCTTCGCTGTTTTCTAATAAAGTCAGTTTTCACAATTAGTCGAAGATTTACCATACCTGGTGCAGTAATATCATCTGTTCTGGAAAAAACCCATTACCCCATAAATACACCTTTTTACGCCTTTAATTTATTCCTCCACAGAAAAATATATTTCAATTTATACAATCACAAATTTAAATCTGAAGATATATTTGCTATATTCTAGCAGATGGTAGCTTAACGCAGGTTGAAAGTAAAGCAGAATGCGCCTTACGGTGCATTCTGCTTTACTTTCAACCTGCGTTAAGTTTAGGGCTGCAACGGTTCAGGTACTTCACGGTTCGGTTCGGGTTCGAGTAGACCCCTTCGGTTTTCGGTTATTTCGGTTCGGGTATTAGGATAAGAACTTGATAAAATCAACCAGAAAAAAATTCTCATTTACTGGCACATGTCTACGCAGACAATAGATCTACACACTTTTTCGAAAACGCTATCACTGTCATCTATAATTTTATCATATGAACGAGAAAGATGTGCATTTCTTTCTACCATTTTAGGACAGATTGTAGCGAATTTAAGGCATGGTTCGTCCCGACCTGTTTTTCATTGAAGTTTCGTAACTAAGCTTTCAGCCTATTTTGTTTGTCATTCTGGCTCGTCTTCTTTAAATGCCTCATCAGCCTTCTATTTATAAGCGCTAGAAGAACTACCTAGCTCCAATTTCATTATTATTTTACTGAAAAAGTCATTAATATTTCAGTTTAATTATTTACATCGCCATTCGCAATTTGCGGTCGCTAAGTAATAGACTGGTTACCCTTTTTCTGATGCTGATTCGACTTTGGTACCTTTGAAGCCGGACTATCAATCGTGCGCATGCGTTAAGTGCTGGGTTTCCCGGAATTATAAATAGCCGATATGAAAAGAATGAGACGGACGAGAAGCGAGCTATTTAAATTACTGCAAGAAGAAAAGGTTAGAACTGTGAGTTAACCTTACATTTTGGAACGTCTGACCATCAAAAATATACACGCAGACTGCACGCTGATTGGTAAATTAGCGGTTTAGTGTAAATTACCATACATCGACGCACCGAACCGATAATTTGCAGTGCCGACCCGAAACTCGAACCGAGACAAACGAACCGAAAATAACCGAAATTCGGTGAACTGTTGCAGTCCTAGTTAAGTGGTCAGCTATCTTCAAAACAAGGAACAGGCAATGGGGTAATGGGTTAAATAAATCCAAATGACAATTGTCAAACAGTTTGGATCCAGGTCAGAGTTGTGTATCTTATCAAACTGTTACAGGTAATAAGTTAACACCACCACCTCCTCCGTGTGGGAGCTTTCTGCCATTGCCTTTGTTTTTTGTTAGCTCATTAATCCATGAAACGGTAAATGGACATTTCCAATTAGGTTTTATTATTATTTTACAAATTGCAAAAGCAATGCAGACCCTGATCAAAGGGCTCCTGCAGGAGCCCTCTGATCTGGGTCTACTCTGTTTGCATTCGACAAGTGTATTCTTTACAGATACACTGTTTTGTAAATGATGCATATACCCACCACTTGGTCAAGCTATTACTGTCTTAAGAGATATCCATGCTCCTCCACTGAATGGTCGCTGCACAAAGGGACCTAACTGAACAATTAAACACCTCTACTACGATCACTCAATTGCTTTAAATATTGGGTGTTTAACCCATTACCCCATAGCTTGTTTCTAGTATTGAAGATATGTGACCACTTAAAGCAGGCTAAAAGTAAGGCGCATCGGCTTTACTTTCAGCCTGCTTTAAGCTATTTTCTGCTAGAATATAGAAAATATTTCTTATGATTTTTATTTCTGAGAGTTTAAATTGGAACTATTTTCTTCAGTTAAAGAATTAATTAAAAGCGTCAAAGGCGTTTTTATGGGGTAATGATGGTGGCTGCATTTTGTCTTTCATACAATCAATTAGCTGTCTTTTTTGTGGTCGTAATAGAGGGTTTTTTACTGTATTCTTGTTGTATCAAAATAAGTAGTTTTATCCAGTTATGAAGTTTCATAAGAAGTGTATTTTTTCAAGGTAAATTATTACTTGCAATCCTGTATTTCAAAAGAAATGAGAAATAAGTGAATTAAAATTGTAATTTGGATATGTTGTTATCATCCTTATCCCCATCGTGCATGGCGAAGTCATTGTTTAACCCATTTCCCCTGTAATTTATTCCTCCATTGAAGAAACAAGTTATACTTTATACTGTGGTCATGAATGTGCAACATAGCAATAATTTTCTATACACTAATTGATGGTGCATTTTGCTTTACTTTCAACCTGCTTTGAGTTGTCAACAATCTCCAAAGTTAGAAATTGGGAAATGGGTTAAGATAGCAGGTGAAGATTCATCCAATTTCTCACTATGGAGTATTATGTATAAGGTAGAACACTCGAGATGAGGATAAATCAGAAAGCTCCTGTAAGTTCTCTGCTTTACTTTCATTCTTGTTCAACTGCCATCTGTCTTAGGCGCCATGCAAGGTGGCATTGGCTGAATATCTTGTGTATTTTTCAATAGGTTCCCTTCAAACTTTAGAGCAAAGACTCAGTACCACATTAGGTCAACCAAGTTTTAATAAGCGCAATTGTTGGCATGTAATTTGCATAGTTGATGCCCTACGTGTCGCAGTCCCGTTGGAACCAACTCATCCATCCATTTAATAGGTGAAATGAGCACATTTCCGGCAAAAATGGTACCCACCGACACGAGTAACAGATGGTAGCCTAAGGCAGATTGAAAGTAAAGCAGAATGTGCTTTACTTTCAACCTGCTTCCAAGTTGTCACCTGTGTTCAATACAAGAGCCCCATGGGGCATATGTCGCTCACCTGAGAATATCTGTACATCAAAATGGAGATAATGATTTATGTCCAGGACGGGGTCATTTTTTACCCGAGGGGCATAATTTGAACAATCTTAATAGAGGACCTGTAGATGATGCTATGTTCCAAATATCTAAGATCAGGGTACTAGGGTTCTAGACATGAAGATTTTTTTTAAGTTTCCATTGAAAAAATCTATTTTTAGCTCCTGTGACCTACATATGCAACAGACTGGAACCATTTGAACAAAATAGATAAAGGACATCTAGAAGTAACACCATGCCGAATATCAAAGCTCTGGCTATATTAGCTTCAGAAAAGAAGACGTTTGAAAACTGTGACCCCCGGGTGGGGCTAATTTTGACCCCAGGGGCATAATTTGTACAAACTTGATAGAGGACCTGTAGATGATATGCAATCGACCAGAACCATTTGAACCTTATTGGTATAGGACATCTAAAAGTGTCACCATGCCAGATATCAAAGCTCTGGCCATATTATTTTCAGAGGAGAAGACGTTGGAAAATTTCACTATATAACTCTATGTAAAACTGTGACCCCGGGGCGGGGCCAATTTTGACCCCAGGGGCATAGTTTGTACAAACTTGATAGAGGACCTGTAGATGATGCTATGTGACAAATGTCTAAGATCTGGCCCTTGTAGTTTCAGACAAGAAGATTTTTTAAGATTTCCTTATTTTTTCACTTGGTTGCCATGGCAACCAGAGTTCTACATTGTTTTTAATTCTTTGAACAATTTTGAAACAACTTGACCCAAGGAACATGGTTGAAATCTTTTCAGCAATATATGAGGAGATGTCATTTGAAGCAATTGTTAAAGACAACAATGACTGTATAAAGTGAAATTATTTTCTTCTGTGGAAGAATAAATTAAAGACATAAAAAGGAATATGTATGCGTTAATAGGTTAATAAATATCATTATTTACATTTTCTAAATATAGGAAACTATATGTAAATGAGTGGCAAATTTGGATCCAGATTAGATGCAGCATTATGTGGCATCTGACCTGGATCCATACTGTTTATGGCCAAGAATTAATTGTGGACTGATAGACAGAAAGATAAACAAACAAACAAACAGACAGACCAAAAGTAATATGCCTTGAACTAAGTTGTGCTTGAGCATAAAATAGCAGACATCATAATTTCTGCTATGTATCTCAGTGACCTGAGTTCAGAGCTAGCTTTGGGTCAGTTATGCAATAAGAGACCGTCTCAGGGAGAACTGACTATTATCATGCTGAACTGTTGTCTGCTCCAAATGTTTGTATGTGAAATATGTAAAAAATAATAACTTATATTTTCTAAATATAAGAAAATATGTAAATGAGTGGCAAATAGTTTAGATCCAGATTAGATGCTGCATTATGTGGCATCTGACCTGGATCCAAACTGTTTGCAAATATAGGTGATTTAGTATAAGGGTGCTTGAAACCCTGCTTAAACCTTCAGTAAAACAGTATAACCTGAATAAAGCGGCAATGAATCCTGCATAAAGCGGCAATGAAAAAATCCCTATGGTGAATCCCTATGGTCAGTTTTAGTTTTGATATTAACAATTTTGAGAGAGAATCACCAGGAGATACTAAAAAACAAATATCAAAGCTGTGGGCCTAGCAGTTTTTTACAAGAAGATTGTTTAAAGTTTTTCACTTTTTTAAATAAATTACAATAAGTAGTCCACTTGAAAGTTTCATTTTAACAATTTCTGTAGAGAAGCATCCAAGGAACATCATGAGCAGTTTGAATCCGCCCTACAATCCCCGGGTTCAGAGGAGATGTCGTTTGAAGTAAAAGTGAACGGACAGACGGACAGACGGACGGACGGACAGACGGACAGACGGACAGACGGACAGACGTACTACGGACAATGAGCGGTCACAATAGCTCACCTTGAGCCTTCGGCTCAGGTGAGCTAACTAGAAACAGGGTTAACTATGTGCATCTCTATATATGTTCACACATAAAACTTCTCGACTTTATCAAGATTATCAATGCAAACAAACGGTGCAAAGTCTAGCCACCTAAATTCTTTAACAGGATTTCACCCATTACCCCATTTCTAGTTTTGAAGATAAGTGACCACTTAAAGCAGTTTGAAAGTAAAGCAGAATGTGTCTAAGGCACGTTCTGCTTTACTTTCAGCCTGCTTTAAGCTTAGCTACCATCTGCTAGGATAAAGAATATATTTCTTAAGGGGCATATTTATTACTACATGTATATGAATTGAAATTATTTTCTTCACCGATAGAAACATTTACAAGAGGCACATGCAGGCCTAAATATCGCTCACTTGGGAAAACCTAGACAAGGGGTACATGACCCCTGGGATGGGATCATTTTCACCCAATGACATAATTTCAAACATCTTGATGAACACTCAAAATTTAATGAAGTGTTCTGTCAAATATCTTAGCTCATGACTTTGTACATGGTTTCAGACAGTAAGACTTTTCATTGCATTTTTTTTTTTTAGCTAATGTGACCCAGATATGCAACTGGTCAGAATCATTTCAACAATATTGGTTAGGGATCACTAGAAGCGTCAGCATGCCAAATATTAAAACTCTGAGCATATAAGTTTCAGAGAAAAAGATGTTTGAAGATTTCACATGTAAAACTGTGACTCCCCCAGTCGGGTCATTTTTTACCCCATGTACATAATTTGAACAATCTTCATGGAGGACCTGTAGATGATGCTTTGTGCCAAATATCTAAGCTAAGGGTACTGTGGTGTCAGAAAAGAAGATTTTTAGCTCACCTGGCACGTAGTGCCAAGGTGAGCTTTTAGGATCGCTGGATGTCCGTCGTCCGTCCATCCGAGCGCACGAAAGGTCCTTTGTTGGGTAGGGAGAACAATAGATTCCATTCATTCCGTGATTACCCTATTGTTATTGTTGGGTATTTTGTGTACTGTTGGGTACTTTTAAACAAAGAAAATACCCAACAAATGTCCATCTGTGAGGACGTCGGTCCGTCCGTCCACAATTGTTCGTTAACACTCTACCAGGTTCAAATCTAATTGGATCTTGATGAAACTTGGTCACAATGTTTGCCTCAATGAAATCTAGGTCAAGTTCGAATGTGGGTCATGTCCGGTCAAAAACTAGGTCACTAGGTCAAATTATCTAAAAACCTTGTTAACACTCTAGAGGCTACAAATTTCATTGGATCTTCATGAAACTTCATCAATATGATTGCCTCAATGAAATCTAGGCCAAGTTTGAATGTGGGTCATGTCCGGTCAAAAACTAGGTCACTAGGTCAAATCTTCGAAAAACCTTGTTAACACTCTAGAGACTACAAATTTCATTGGATCTTCATGAAACTTCATCAAAATGTTTGCCTGAATGAAATCTAGGTCAAGTTCGAATGTGGGTCATGTCTGGTCAAAACTAGGTCACTAGGTCAAATTATCTAAAATCCTTGTTAACACTCTAGAGGCTACAAATTTCATTTGATCTTCATGAAACTTCATCAATATGATTGCCTCAGTGAAATCTAGGCCAAGTTAGAATGTGGGTCATGTCCGGTCAAAAACTAGGTCACTAGGTCAAATCATCGAAAAACCTCGTTAACACTCTATAGACTAAACTTGAACAAAATGTTTGTCTCATTGAAATCGAGGTCAAGTTAGATTGAGGGTCATGCCCGGTCAAAAACTAGGTCACACGGTGTACATGGTTACCAGGTGAGCGATTTAGGGCCATAGTGGCCCTTGTTTAAATTTACATGAATATTGAAAAATTCTATTTTTAGCTCACGTGACCTAATTATGTAACAGACTGGAACTGTTTCAACAACATTGATAAAGGGATCCTAGAAGTGTCACCATGCCAAATATCAAAGCTCTGACCACATTAGTTTCAGAGAAGAAGATGATTGAAGATTTCACTATATAATTCTATATGAAATAGTGACCCTGGGGCGGGCCAATTTTGACCCCAGAAAAAAATTTGTACAATCTTGATAGAGCATCTATAGATGATGCCATGTGCAAAATATCTAAGCTCTGGCCCTTGTGGCTTTTGATAAGAAGATTTTTTAAATTTTCATTGAAACGATATATTTTTAGCTCCAGTGACCTAGATATGCAACGGACCAAATCCGTTTCAACAATTCAAGTGTCATCATGCCAAGTAGTTTTGGAGAAGATGTCATTCAAAGAAATTGTTGACGACGAACAAACGCGGACGACGACGGACATAGAACAATCAAAATAGCTCACCTTGGCACTAAGTGCCAGGTGAGCTTAAAAGGGGTTTTTGGGGGGTAATGGGTTAAATATATAGTAAACCATTTAACAAGAGGTCCTGATATTGCTCACCTGTTATAATAAAGCCTGATAGCTTTACCTTTGAATTTCACCAGTTTATTCTAAATCCATTCAAATTTGTAGTATAGCATGTAAACAACATTGGAATATGACCTACTCTAGTATAGTAGAGTACATCAAGGGCCGGTAACAATATGAAATGAAGCATTTTCTAGCATTTCGAAGTATATCAAGGGCAGATAACTATTGCCACAATGGTCAGATTTCAACAATAATGGCACACCCTTGAGAACTTACAGCTATACACACTGTGTGCAAATATAATTAAAATCCATTGAAAACTGTAGTTGCAAAAGTGTAAACACTGCTAAATATGGCATTTTCAGCATTTCAAGGGTTAAACTCTTGACCTATTGGGTCTGATTTCAACCATAATCCAGCTCATTTGATTTGATTTAGACTATAATCAAAATCATCCGAACTCTTATAGTAATATACAATCTGAGCAAGGTTGAGAAATGTAGCCTCTAGAGAATAAACAATGTTAAATATGGCATTTTCAGCAACTCAAACTGAAAGGTAGATAATTCTTGACCTATTGGTCTGATATCAATCCTAATCGAGCTCATCCTAACTCTTGATAAATAGTCTTATGGTAATAAGTCTGAGCAAGTTTGAGAAAGATTGGATAAAAATTATGGCTGCTAGAGTGTAAACACTAAAATTGTTGACGCCAAACATTCAAGGATTACAAAAGCTCAACCTGAGCTAGCTCAGGTGAGCTAAAAAGAGTGTTTATGGGGTAATGGGTTATATAATTACATGTATATAATTATAACAAACCACCAGTTTTTTGTTTCTTTCTTTTTTTTCTTCTTTTTTTAATAGGAAATATACATGATACATGAAAATGTCATATCCTCACTGTATCAGAGCGGCTGCTGTGGCCGAGGCACTGAAAGAGAAAGAACGCTTCATTGAACAACATTCCACAACAACAACAACCACCCTTTACTCAATAGCCTATTTCTAATTCTGAATACAGGTGACCACTTAAAGCATGTTAAAAGTAAAACAGAACATGCCTCAACCCATTACCTCATAAATACACCTTTCATTTATAAATAGTTCCACTTTATGCAATTATGAATATGTACCATCAGAAATATTTTCTAAATCCTAGCAGAATTTTACCTTAAAGCAGGCTGAAAGTAAAGCAGAATGTGCCTTATGGCACATTCTGCTTTACTTTGAACCTGCTTTTAGTGGTCCCCTTTCTTCAAAACTAGAAACAGGCTATTAGGTAATGGGTTAATACGCATATAATCCCTCCACTGAAGAAAATTGTTCCAATTTAAACAGTCAAAAATATGCACAACAAGCAATTTATTTGTTTACTGATCAGATGATAGCTTAAAGCAGGCTGAAAATAAAGCAAAATAAGCCTTAAGGCGCATTCTGCTTTTCTCTCAACCTACTTTAAGTGGTCACTTTTCTTCAAAACTAGAAACAGGTATGGGGTTATGGGTTTTAAACCCTTTACTTAATACTAGACTATTTCTAGTTCTGAATACAGGTGACCTATTAAAGCATGTTGAAATTAAAGCAGAACATGCCTTAAGGAGCAATATGCTTTACTTTCTGCCTGGTTTAAGCTACCACTGCTAGTATATGCAGGGGTGGCGAAATCTCAGAAAAATGCACCTGTCCACGGACAAGTGGTTTGAAAAAATCACTTGTCCGTATCCAATATCTACTTGTCCGTAAAAATAAATGTTACCTGGTTAAATACTAAATAGACAACATAAACGTTTCCTATAGCCTAGAAGATCGTAAAGCATACTGTGCCTAAAAATTAAGAGAAGATTTTTTAAGTTTTCATTCTGCTTTACCTATCAGTTTCCAAGGGACCTGTAGGCTCTTTCAGCGAACTCTGCTTGAATAACTTGACTCAGTTCAAGTTCAACATTTAACTGTTTATCTATCTATCTAACTGTTTACAAAGTAGACCTACTAGTACTAAGTCTTTATTAGCTCAAACGTTTCAAAGCATTACAGTTAACTGACCATTAATACGGTAGCACACCCTTCGAACTTTCATTTTCTCTGTCTTAATTTATCAGAAATATCTTATCAGAACGATAGAATTGTCAACATTATTTACGGCAGATTGAGAATTTTGCAAACGGGAACAGGATGCAGATGGCCCGTTTTGGGGTGTTATGCCACGGTGGATTCGGGACTTTCTTTTGCTAATTTATGGTCAGGAACAATCTCAGCAGCTACATCGTTGTTAGTATCATCATTTCATTTCGTTTTTTTAGCCGTTCTTACGAAAAAGGAGCGAATATCGCTCGCCTGTTTTCGTTATTTCAGACATCGCTGAAAATGGCTACAGACGACGAGTTTATTCGCCGATAATATCAAAGAGTTTCCTTATACCGGAAATAACAATAATTAGCATTCGCCCCCGAGAGTACGATTCGTCCCCATACCGAGAATTTTCGAACTTTCGCCGGATTTTTCGGGCGCTTCCCTCGGCGCAGCACCGGCATTTTAACTGGGTCTTTTATTATTTTTCCGCGCGAAAAGTGCCAAAACGTAGTCTAGGCAGATCACAGAAACTGAATTTGCGTAATTGAACATTGGAATTTCTGCTTGTCCACGGACAATCAAGACAGGAAAATTCACCTGTCCGGACCCTAAAATGGCCACCTCGGACAACACGGACAGTTGATTTTGCCACCCCTGATATGGAAACTATTTCTCATGACTATGAATTGGAACAAATTACTCCAGGGTATGAATTAATTAAATGTGTAAATATGCAGATCTATGGAGTAAAGGGTTAAGCATTTTCTAACAATTTGGATTTTTGATATCTAGACTAATAAAAGCTTAATTGATAAAGAAAATCTTTCCCGAAGAAAGAGTAAAAACTCCTGTTAGACACATCCTGTAAGAACTAAGAAAACAGTACAGACCCTTATCAGACAGCTCCTGAAAGAGATGTCTGATCTAGTTCTACATCGTTTTTGGC
The DNA here is from genome assembly GCA_922989275.2 of Gari tellinella. NCBI lineage: Eukaryota > Metazoa > Mollusca > Bivalvia > Cardiida > Psammobiidae > Gari > Gari tellinella. Next base: position 40,179,916 of record OV277867.1, read on the forward strand.
AAGTGTTGATATAAACGGAATATTACTATACTTTGCATATCTTATGCACCGGATCACTCGAGTTGTGTGTGTAAAGGCTATATCCAACGAGACCGGAGGTCGAGTTGGATATAGCCTTTACACACACAACGAGAGTGATCCGGTACATAAGATATGCAAAGTATAGTAATGTTCCTTTTATTATATACCTTTTAAAATAAAACTAAAATGAAAAACGATAGAAATGTTTCGAGCGTTACTATAAATAAACGGGATTTCCCATATGTCACACTTCGGGGAATGGCGCGTGAAAGTAAATACTCGCTATTACGACCACTAAAACGAATGCTAATTGATTAAATAATAGAGAGGTGACAGCTTAAAGCAAGGTGACAGTGAAACAGAAAGCTCCTAAAGGAGCTTTCTGTTTCACTGTCACCTTGCTTTAAGCGGTCACCTACCGTAAATACCCTAATACTTAACATAATTTAGTGGTCGTAATAGAGAGGTTTTACTGTAGTTCCGAACTTCCGACTACACAGTAAACGTTCTTTTCCCATTACACAAGGTACATGGGTAATACGGAATTTTCAATCCGTCAAGGTGTATTTGTTCGATAAAATACAGAAATATTTCGGGCAGAACATTGGTAGGTATATAATAAACAGGTTTAGCAGAAGGGTTAAAAATAAAATCTGAATATACTTCTTATGTTTTAACTGAGTACAATCATTAGTCTTGGTTTTCTCCACCCTCACAATTTACCTGTTATTGTACAGTGAATATTGTTATTCTTCACTTCAGTTCGGATTTAACTCTAAACTTGCTTCTTGTTTTAAAGACAGGTGACCACTTAAAGAGGGATGAAAATAAAGCAGAATATGCCTTCTACTTTACCTTCAGCCTGCTTTAAGCTATATTCTGCTAGGATACAAGAAATATTTAAAGATGCTGTATGAATATGACTGCTTAAAACAGAACGAGTGTAAGACAGAAAGTTCTAATATGAGCTATCTGCCATACTTTCGTCCTGCCACATATATTTAACATCATCAATGAGTATGGGAGTAATAGCAACTTCTTACATGTGAAAATATTATTTGTTGTAGTGCTTTAGAGCAAGACCTCTCCATTACGAGCACTAGAACGAAGGCTAAATGATTGTTTAACAGACAGGTGACTGTAAATCAGAAAGCTCCTGAAGGAAGGAGCTTTCTGTTTTACTGTCACCTTGCTTTAAGCAGTCACCTGTAATAAGCACCTAATAATTAACACAATGTAAATTCCGTACTAGAGAGGTTTTACTGTTTATAAAACTGGTCCCCGATTCTGTACTTCCTTGCACTTACTATTTCCAGTTGGGTGGAAGGACTCGTTTTGACTTGAAGTATCTGGCTAGTCTGTGAATTCTGCTTTCAACCAGAATCAGTCGGAACTTAGCATCAATGTCCTGCAAGATACAGATATGAGCGTGAGATGTCTTACAATTTAACATATTTTCTTCGAATTCAATCACCCGTTCCATGGATTCAAACTTCATTAGTTTACCCCTCACTTGCCTAACCAGACACCACTTGCCTTAGGCTTCAGGTAAGTGGGTTAGGGCGAAGACTGAAATAGCTCATTTACATGCATTCACGAATATGTATCATACAACATATTTCCTATATTCTAGCAGATGGTAGCAGACTGAAAGTAAAACAGAATGCATCTTAAGGTGCATTCTGCTTTACTTTCTAACTACACTAATTTACTGATCATACATATCAATTTCTAAATAAATGATATCTCAACTGCCTACAAATTTTTTAAATATACATATATGCGAAAATACAAGTTTGCTCAGTTGAAGAGTTGTCGTCAATCAAGTAAGCTAGCATACGATGGTAGGCAACCATCACCAGCATTACTGTAAGACGCAAATTACAGCATCATTGCAATCGTATTTGTTTCTGTAAATAGTGTCGTGTTTATAAAATTTAGAAATCAAAGAATCATCATGTTGAATGGCTACTTAACCCTTTACCCAAAAGCCCCGTTTCCAGTTTTGAAGAGAAGTGACTACTTAAAGCATGTTGAAAGTAAAGCAGAATGTGCCTTAAGGCACATTCTGCTTTACTTTCAACATGCTTTAAGCTACCTCCTGCTAGAATATAGAAAAAAAATTCTTAGATTGCAAGAAAGACAACCCGTGCAGACCCTGATCAGAGGGCTCCTTTAGGACTGATCAGGGTCTGCACTGTTTTTACATTTTGCAATAAATGGTATAGAACAACCCTTAATAGTAAAGCAGAGACTAGACCGTATTGGAAACTGGGATATTCCATTTTAAGACGTTTCAGGGGTGAACGAGTTATGCAGTACCTGTCTTTAGGCAAATGCATCCTTCTTCACCGAGCTACTTTTCAACTCGTTACTGCATAAATACACTTTTTTACACCTTTACTTAATTCCTCAAATGAAAACAGTTCCCCTTTATACAGTCATGAATATGAAGTATAACAAATATATTCTATATACCAGCAGATTGTAGCTTAAATCAGACTAGAAAGTAAAGCATAATGTGCCTGCTTTAAGTAGTAACCTATTTTCAAAACTAGAAAGAGGCTATAGGGTAAAGGTTTAAGGCACATTTGGCTTTACTTGCAGTCTGCTTTTAGTTACCATCATGGCATCTGCTAGGATATAGAAAATAGTTCTTCTGGTACATGTTCTTGGCTGTATACATTGGAACTATTTTCTTCAGTTGAGGAATAAATAACAGGAGTAAAAAGGCATTTTTATGGGGTAATGGGTTAACACAAGTGACTTTGTAGCTCTATAGGTTGTTCCAAATAACAAGTGCTTGCTGAGCACCATTCTCCCTGATATGATCAATTGATCATGACTTCTCTTTTAATGACATGACCCAAGTTGTACTTGATTCAAAATGTTGCTCAGTTAAAATGTTGTCGTCAATCAAGTAAGCTAGCATACGATGGTAGGCAACCATCACCAGGTTTACTGTAAGACGCAAATTACAGCATCATTGCAATCATATTTGTTACTAGTGTAAAGTTTCAGGGCTCCAGATAAGGGGAGCATTTCAAAAACTAAAATCTTCATTTCTGCATTAAACCGTATGGTGTCACTACTCATTAGAATCGTCTCGAAGAGACGATTCTAATGAGTAGTAACACCATAGGTTTTGGTGTTGAAATGAGTGAGAAAATGTTGGATTTGTTCAGTTTAGTCCCTCTTATCTGAAGCTCTGAAGTTTAACCTTCTCACACTGATTATTCACATATAAAACTCTGCTCACTAGGAACATTTATCATCTGAACAATTACACTTGATAACATTTAAAGATTTTTTTTTATCCCAAGAAAGAGAACTCTTGTAAAACAGATCCTACAACAGGGCTCCAGATAAGAGGGAGTAAACTAAACAAATCCAACATGTTCTCACTCATTTTAGCACCAAATCCTATGGTGTAACTACTCATTAGAATCGTCTCTTCGAGACGATTCTAATGAGTAGTGACACCATAGGGTTTTAAGCAGAAATATTATGTTATAACAGTTGCTGCTTAAAACATTCATTTGTGAACCTTCACATGAACGATTCTAGTTCTCAATTTAGGCTAGTCCATTTCTGACTTTGAAGGGTTGTTTTTCATGTATTGAAAAATATCAAACAGTGTAGACCCTGATCAGAGGGCAACTTTAGGATACCCCTGATATGGATCTACACTGTTTCCATAGGATAAGTGTTCTCTTCATAGATACCCTGTTTGAAACTGTGACAAGTACACTCGCCGCAGGGGTTGAATGGATTAACCCATTACCCCATAGCCAGTTTCTAGTTTTGAAGACAGGTGAGGACTTAAGGCACATTCTGCTTTACTTTCAGCCTGCTAAAGCTACCATCTGCTAAAATATTGAAAATATTTCATACGATACATATTTATCACTGTATAAACTGCAACTATATTTTTCAGTGGAGGTATAATATCAAACGACAAAGGCGTAAAGGGGTGTATTTATGGGGTAATGGGTTAACAGAAGTGACTTTGTTGCTCAGTTAAAATGTTGTCGTCATTCAAGTAAGCTAGCATACGATGGTAGGCAACCATCACCAGCATTACTGTAAGACGCAAATTACAGCATCATTGCAAATATAACTCTACAGATATTTCTGACAACTCTTTTCATCATTTGGACACATATTTATAAACAACATTACAGGGTTGCCATTTCTCCGGATTTTTCCGAAATCTTTGGATTTGATCCTAGCAGATTGAAAGTAAAGCAGAATGCGCTAGGCGCATTCTGATTTACTTTCAACCTGCTTTAAGTAATTGTGATTGAAAAATAGAAAATTTTAAAACCTTAGGATTTTTCAAAATCAACATATGGCAGCCCTGATATTACCTGGAATTGGTGTCTCATTGCAACAAAGAATGAAACTTTGAAAAAAGTTTTGCAATGACTAACAGTGTCATTTTAAAATAGGAAATGTTTTGTAAAATCACTGGTTCCATCATGCATGCTTGATCATAAAGGTCATAATTATGTTAACATTTTATAAAATTTCCATAACTGATTTTTTGCTGAACAAGTATTCAAAGTTTCAAATGGATACCTTTGATAGTTAATGAAAACTTTTGTCTCACAAAACACCAACGCTGACGCAAACAGGGTGACGACTGCCATTTTGCATTTTCTCTTTTTGCAACCTCAGTGATCGGCCATTCTCGTCAACCACTGGTCTGTTACGAACCATGCTTGAGCTAAATGGCAGATCTATCTCCGTAACAACAGATTTTGGTCCAATCTCATTATGGTTCCTCAACCTTATCATTCAAAGAGTTCAAATATCTGGTGAAAACAAACTAAGCCTATGTCAGCTATATATATGATTATCATATTGATTGCTTTTGCTCAGTATTGAAATGTTCGTCATTCAAGTAAGCTGGCATACGATGGTAGGCAACCATCACCAGGTTTACTGTAAGACGCAAATTACAGCATCATTGCAAACAGCTTATTTTGGATTAACCCATTCCCCCATAAAATTGTCTTTTTACGACTTTAATTTATTCCTCCACTGAAGAACATAGTTCCTATTTATAAAGTAATGACTCGACTTTATAAATAGGAACTATTTTCTTCAGTGATTGACTATGTATCATAAGGAATGATTTCTATATTCTAGCAGTTAATAGCTTAAAGCAGGCTGAAAAAAGCAGAATGCGCCTTAAAGGGACTCGCAACCGGATGGTGTACTTGTCAAAATAAAATACTCAAATAAAAGCAAATTTGTGGCATTATTTGGCTTCCGACATTAAAAAAATATGATCAGTCCAAAAAAAGTCTCAAGAATCGTCACCGAATCTTAGTGGTTTTTTTTTAGATATTTTCCATCGTTTTTCTATAGCGTTAGCTAACGGTATAGTTGTTGTTGTTGCTTCTCTACACGAGCTCAGACATAAACCAGAGTCGAATAAAGTACCATCAATCGCTACCAGTGAAGTACGTTAATTCGCTACTTAATATATAGAGAGCGCTGGTAGCCGAGGGGATAAAGGCGTTTCCTCATTTTTCATGTTTGTCTCCGCATGGAGGGTCACGGGTTCGAATCCCACCAGAGCTTCTTTTTTTTTTTTTTTGAAATGCATTTTTTAATAGAATTTATTATCCTAAACTAAATCTTACCCATGGATTTATATAAGCATTTGAAATATATTTACAAATTACTATTTTTAATGCTAAATCCGGTTGCGAGCCCCTTTAAGGCGCATTCTGCTTTACGCTATGGGATAATGGGTTAAGCGTGTTCTCTGACATAGCAATTCTCTGCAAGTTGTAAGCTCAGAGATATTTGTAACCAGTTTCAATCTAGATCAGATGCTAAATAACTTTGCATTTAATCAGGATCCAAACTCTTTCACTCATAGTTATGTTTCATCAGTCAAAATACCTTGATTTCAAATATTAACCTATTGCTTGTTTCTAGTTTTGAAGATAGAGGACTACTTGAAGCAGATTGAAAGTCTGCATAAAACTATCATCTACTAGAATATAGAATATATGTGTGATGGTTCATGTTAATGACTGTACAAAGTGGAACTATATTCTTCAGTGGAGATGAAACAAAAGGTGTGTTTATGGGGTAATGAGATAAAAGAAACTACAGCCAAACACTGGTCTCCGTCAGATACTATACCTTCCTGTTCCTTTCCAAGTGCTTTCTGATGCTGACTGCCTTTTTAATCAAGTAGTACAGATCCTCAGGGATCTCCATAGCCAAACCCTTAGCCTTGAGGATACGCAGAATCTTGCTTCCTGTGACAAACCTCACCTGGGCAACACCATGGGAATCCCTCAGAATTACACCTGTAAACAGAAAGGGTTATCTTGTATACAGGGCTCCAGATAAGATAGAGTAAGCTTAATAAATTCAATGTTTACTCACTTATTTAACCCTTTGAACCCTAGTCCCGTCCTTTTCAAACAGTGTACAGTGAATAGTACACTTGTCCTGTGCAAACAGTGAAGGCCCAGATCAGAGGGCTCCGAAAGGAGCCCTCTGATCAGGGTCTTCACTGTTTGTCATAATGTCAAACATTGACAAAAACAACCCTTAACGAGAAACCGCCAATGTCGGTATGGCCGGATTGTCTGCACTTTTGCTTTGTATATATATATATAATATAGTTACCCATGGCATGTGATGATGACCTCACTACAACTGTACATGCCAAATTTGGTTGCTGTAGGACTTAAACTTTGACTAAAACCAGCGTTTTTTTTCCTTCTTTGAACGGGTCCGGGGAACGGACCCGTTCCCAATTGGAGACGGACCCGTCCCAATTTGACGACCGGACCCGTCCCAATCAAAAGAAATCAAATATCGGACCCGTTCCCAATCAAAATAAACATATTTCCCAATTGTCAAATTACTTTTTCCCTTTAAATCATAGCAAACCATCCATATTTCAACTTATCTTTTGCTACAATGAATGTCTCGTCAAGGAAATATACAGAAGTTTATAATTCCGTGGTCTCATGAAATGTAAACAAAGTTACGCAACTCCATTGACATTTTTGGGAGTATGTATAAAACAATACCAGTGATTACGGCCGAATATCGGAAACGGTCCGGGCGAAGATTTATACATGCCCCTTAATCGAGACTGGTTAATGTTGCGTGATCGCAAAATCCGCTGAAATTGATAAGAGTTTACAAACCCAGTCTGACTCTGTTTACCATCATTTATAAAATAGAAAACCTACAATTAAAACAATCATGAGCCATAATTCAAAGTATTTCAGAATTGTTTTGAGAAAGACGATAATGAAGAACTTGAATCTAGATCACTGCCTTAACACTCGCGAGCTTGATTGGCAGTATTCAGCGGTTACCCGAATAACCGAAAACAGCTGTTTTCGCGAAAACAGGCGAAAACAGGCTGATCTTACGAAAACAGGCTAGAAAAAAGGTTTTATGTACTGGAAACGTATTTAAAAGGATATAATTCAATAATTTGAACTAATAACAGTCATTTAGGCTAAAAAAGTTGCCTTTCATGACCTACAATCACCAATAAAATTGACCCGAATCGGCGAAGCTATGAAAAATATCGGTCCGTAATAACTAATGTCACACGAAAACAGTAGAGAAAGTATGATTTGTGTACTAATATCATACGTTGAGAAAACGTATTTAAAAGCATATATTCCAATTAAATGTTTTATAATGATTTAATAATGGCCCCTTTCCGATAAAAATGCTTTTTATTGACCAAAATTGGCGACGGTATGAAAAATGTTGGTCTGTAATAGCATACGGAAACAGCATAGGAAATATGTTTTTTGTATTAATATCGCATTCAAAGACATAAACACTGTTTAATAATAATAATTTGAACTAATAAATGTTATTTAGGCTAAAAAAGTTGCCTTTGTTGACCTACAATCGACAATAAAATTGACCAAAATCGGCGACGCAATGAAAAATATCGGTGCGTAATATCACATGTTTGTTGTTTGCAATGTAATTTCTAAGTTAATTAAAAAAATGCAGTATGACTAAGGGCATTTCAAAACGAGTATCAAACAGTTTCGATCCTGATCAGACGCCGCGTTGGCTAACTATCGGCGACAAATTGAAAAATACCGACCTGCCTTAACACATTCACCCCTGAAACTTTTAACGGAAAATTTCAATTTCAAAATTTGTCTAACCAATAATTTAATATCTTGGGTTTATTTGAACAATATATTTCAAAATGACAAACAGTGTAGACTCTGATCAGAGGGTTCCTTAAGGAGTCCTCTGATCAGGGTCTACACTGTTTGCATGCGACAAGTGTAATCATCACAAGTAGGCCTACACTGTTTGTAAATGACGAGTATACTCATCTCTAGGGTTGAATGTTTTAACTTACGAAAATCTAAATTTGTTTATACCACGGAAATATACAGTGTATAATTCCATGTTTATACGAAAACACCCTCTAAAATGGGTGTTACACACTCATATTTTAAAAAAAAAAATGCACAAATGAAAATTTATAATTATATTTTTATATTTTGATCATATCGTCGAAATTCCGACTCAAAAAATTTATTTGATCAACTAAAACTCGGTGTATGTACTCTTACCATAAGAAATATTTGCTATATAATAACAGATGTCCGCTTAAAGCAGGCAGAAATTAAAGCAGAATGTGTACAATGAACTAATCATCTAAAATCCCGTTTAAAAAACTGTTTTGACCTTGACGTTCGCAAACGCCTCGAAATATATTATACATTTATATATCGGCAACCTAAATAGACCCTGGTGAGGCAAATCATAAAGGAGCATCTTGATCTGGGTTTACCTGTTTGCAGAGACGAAATGCGTATTCATCTGGTAAATGGTTGAGATCACATATCAAATGCCGAAAATGCCCAAAATTGGCTTTCAATACTTCTATAAGTCGATATATATGTGTATAATTAACTAATCATCCAATAATCCCGTTTAAAAACTGTTTTGGCCTTTACTCTCGCAAACGCCTCGAAATATATTATGAATCTATGTATATGGGCAAAATGAGTAGACCCTGATGAGGCAGATCGTAAAGAAGCATTCTGGTCTGGGTTCACCTGTTTGCAGAGGCGTAAGGCGTATTCATTTGGGAATTGGTTGAGACCGCGCATCGGTTGAAAAACTTAATTCCCAAATAAATGCCGATGGTAAAAGTTTCTTTTGTTTAATTAAATTTAGCCTAAATTTGAATAATTGACTTAAAAGGTCAATAATTAAAAACAATGTTCTAAACTTGTCTGAAATAAGTCGGAATTAGTTAAGAAATCCGAATATGAGTAAATTGTACATAATTACCAAAACGATAGAATAATCCAATAACGAATAACTGTAACAATTTTTTCCTGTTTGGATTCCACACATACAGCAAACACGTTAGGACGAGTAATTTACAGGACCAGGTTGTATGAAGTGTGTCAGTACCACCGCTGACACGCGTCCACCGCTGACACGCGTTGCTCAAACAAACACGACCATTCTCTGATGGCTGGCACGTGCAAGGATAGCCTTTGATGTAGCCGTCACATTCTTCATAATTTCACATAGGTGTAAAATCTTAAAATTTATGAAAACAAAGGATGGGTCTGCTGTGTCATTCTTAGTTTGGTTTTGGTTAGATACGTTACAGTCTAAATTAGCAATGGAAAACACCAAGCTTCATTGTTTCTTCTGTAAGTCGTCGTCTGGTCAAGTAATGTTCGACGAAGATGCCAGCGCTGCCCTGGTTAGGTACGTACTACAGTACTACTCATATAATACTTTTATCCTGTCTCGTTTCCTTCTTGTCAAATCAACTATCGAGTTAGCTATTTCCTTATTTACCATATGGCATTTGTCTATTGAAAAGAAGTGACCACTTATAGCAGGTTGAAAGTAAAGAAGAACGTATCCTAAGGCGTATATTCTGTTAACTTTCAGATTGCTTTAAGTTACTATCTGCTAGGGATAATGAATTATGTCTATATGGTCTAAGCACGAATGAATATTGTATTGTATATTGAATAACACATCTGTTATTCATTCGTGGTCTAAGTCGTTGAATTTATTGTCGTCTGCTGAATTGCCATAGCTGAAAAGTACATGAATGTACGTTGTCGTCCGTTTCATCCTTTTACTCCATGATCTTTGACTATTTTTGAAGAACATCATATCATGTTGAAAGTAAAGCAGAAAGCACCCAATTTATAATGCTTTACTTTTCTGTTCTGCTTTAATGTACCATCTCGTATGATAAAGAATAATATTCATTATGGTGGACATTATAAACAGATATAGTTTTCGTCCTTGGCAAATTAAATGCGTGAAATGAGCCTGATGTATACTGTGTATGCAGAGGATTAACCCATTCCTGTTTCTAGTTTTGAGTTCAATACAAAGTTTAATTGAAGTTGGTGCATATATAACATTTAACATTTGCTATGAATATAGCTTTTTACCGACACAGGCCTTTAATTTGATCACAGGTGACCACTGACCACTTAAAGCAGGTTGAAAGTAAATCAAAATCTGATTTGCTTTCAGCCTGCTTTAAGTTTATGGTGCATATTGAAGACTGTATTAAGAAGAATTATTTTCAAAAAGTTTTGCTAATAATTTTGTTTTCAAGCTATCTATTGGCTACGGAGTAATTAGACCGCTCTAATTACTCGGTGCTATTGCCCAAGGAATAATGAATTAAATCAGTATTTTCGTAAAAGTGTCGTCGGCAAAAAGTATTTAACTAAGGTTTATGCATACTTTATTTAAGAAAAGTCTAAGACAATTGTACAACAGTTTGGCCCCAGATCAGACGAGACATTATGCAGCCATAATGCTGTTTGCGCGCCTATGCCAGACCAATACTAGTAATATAATTGTCTCATGTATTTGCATATATGTATGTAAACTGAGATTTGAAATAAGGCAATTTGAAAATATGATCTGGGTTATAATCCCCAATATTTGTCTATCAATTAGTACCCTAATGTGTTAATTGGTTAAAAGATCGAGCTTATCACCGGGTATCAAACTGTGTGTTGGTTGTTGACAGTTATGATTATGGACGAAAATGATAGGTCCTTAAAGCATGTTGAAAGTAAAGCAGAAGTAGCATTCTGCTTTACATTCAACCTTCTTTAAGCTTCAATTTGCCTATATAAAGAAACAATTTCTTATGGTACATAGTACTACATATTCATCCGAGGGACGAGTATACTCGTCATAAACAAACAGTCGAAACAAACATTGCAGATCCTGATCAGAGGATTTTTCGGAAAAGTATAGGTTAACAATTGAAAAACTGACAAGAAGAGGAAATGCCCTCCAGAAGCAGGCTGAGACAGAGATGGAGCTGCTGAATATGTACGGAATAAGTCAGCGCTGGAGCTTCCATTCACAGATTTTAGTTTTTTAAATACTTCCCTCATATGAAGCTCTGCAATGCGTTTCAATATTTAATGTTGTACACATATTGTAAACATATTAATTTAAACTATGATATTTTTTTTTTTTCATGTTGCCGGACCCCTCCTGTACAGCCTTTGAGCTGTGGATTACGTGAATTCTATCAACACTTGATTCAATTGGATTATTATATGAATGTGTGTTTTGTGTTTTATCTGTGATGATGACACGTGAGCATGTAATTCGAAATGCTGGATTATATAAGTGAAAGTGCTTGTGTAATGTGTTCACTCGGATTTATTGTTACATTGTAATACAAAAAATTTAAGTCCAAACCATCTTTGATCCATCCGTCAAAGCTTGCCGACTGTCGGTACCCTCGACTGTCACACACCCGAATTCATATAATTTTCGATAATTTACAGATTCTGCCCCTGGATAAGAACCACACATATTGAATGAAACATAGGTATTTGTATATACAATTTTAATTCTGGATAAAAGCAATGCATAAATATTTCTTCAATATACCATATAATGAGATTCGAATATAACAAATATGACATGGATCCAGATAATAGATTTACAGGGCCGCGATATGGCTTTGAAATGTATTTGAGAATGACAAAGTGTGAACGATAAGAATAATTAGTAGTGAGCACAGTTAAGAGTTTCGCTAATTATGATTAAAACCACTCATGCTGACATGTTTGAAAAGTTCATGAGTGTCGCTAATTAGTATTAAAGCCACTCGTGCTGACATGTTTGAGAACTTAATTGATTTTCATCTCGCTCGATCCCTATAAAATCTGACCGTTCTCCGTAGTTTCATTATTCACTTCTTGAACATTTGTTGCCGACTTTTAGCCAGACAAATTATAATACCAACTCTATATCATTTTTCTTTGCATGCCATAACGATATTTGTACAGCATATCTGTTTCAAATGGTGTTTTCAGGCTGTTTTCGTAAGTTAAGGCAGATCAGCATTTTTCCATATTGCGACGATTGCTAGCCATCAAAAGCATCTTTTTTGATAATTTGTTAAAATATATTGGTGAATAAACAATATTAATACCGTATTAACGATATAAAAAATATGAATACCGTATAATATGATATCGGTACAACATACATATAGCTTCTAAGTGGTGTGTTCGGTTGTTTTCGTATGTCATGTCGGACCGGCACTTTTCATATTGACGCCGATTTTGGGGCAATAAAAGCACCTTATTGAGTAGGAATGACGATTATTATTTTATAATAGACTAATAAACTGTTATTGATGGCTTTAAATATACTTTCACAACATAAAACCTTTTTTCTAGCCTGTTTTCGTAAGCTCAGCCTGTTTTCGCGAAAACAGGCTGTTTTCGGTTTTTCGGGTGACCCGTATTCAGAGATAGATAAGATAAGATTTTGGATTTTACCAAGTCACCAACTCTGTCTCGGCTGCAACAGCGTCTACTGTGAGTAACACACCCAGCGTAGATTTAGTTTTTACACCATGTTTACCATCATAAACAGTTCTAACGGTTTAGTAACTTAAATTCCCAATTTCTGCATTGTCATCATTTCAAAACTCGTTTTTCCCAATTTGACTTGAAAAATTCCCAATCTGAGGGGTACCGGACCCGTTCCCAATTGGGTGAAAAAAAACGCTGAAAACTGACACTAACAAAAAGGTCAACCAAGGTGAGGACGGACGGACAGACAGACGGACGGCATTCGCCAATCTATAGACTGCATTTTCAATCCGGCCAAAATCAGAAATGGACTCTAAGACTAAAAATGGAAACTGGAATTGTCCATTTTAAGTTTCAGGGAGGAAAGAGTTAAGTACCAAATCCTATGTTGTTACTACTTATTATGATTAGAATCATCTTGAAGAGACGATTCTAATGAGTAATGAGTAGATAACACCATAAAGTTTAAGGTAGGCATAAAGATTTTAGTTTTTTTAAATACTCCCCTTATATGGAGCCCTGTGTGGTATACACTAGTAGAGGCTTCTTTATTTCAGTAGGTCAATCTTGCATTAAGCAACTACCACAAATTGAGTCTCTAAAAATTGGTGATTGTTTAATGCAGGATAGAAATGCAGAATCCAACATTAAGCAACCATGATCATGAAGTAACTTATCAGGACTGATTCCCACTCACAGTTAGGAGATCTCGGTTAAAAAGGTGTTGAAACTAATATATCAGGACCAAAACTGTTGGTGAATCACAGCCAGGGGGTAAGATATGGCAGAATTATAAAATTGTACATCAACAAAAATTCTTGTATAGTAACTCTTTCAACACATAGACCTGTTTAAAATATTCTCATTACATTTGCAAACAGTGTGGACCCACATTAGAGGGCTCCTATAGGAGCCCTCTGATCTGTGGCTACACTATTTGCTACGTTAGACCAGTGTTTATTTAACTACCCAGAAATCCAAGTAGAATGGTTAAGTTTTGGTAAATAAAAAGATTCACATGGGAACCTAAGAGAGGAAATGACTGACAAGAGATGAAAACAATACCAACCAATCTGTGATGGGGTTAAACCTTTCTTGGCCAACTTCACAATTTGCTCTTGGACATCTTCTGAAGTAAGTTTCAACCACTGAAAATACGAATAAAACATTAACACCAAGACAAACAGCTGAAAATGGCTAAAAAACCCTGAAACACTCATGAATCTATTTAAGTATCGAGTTAAATCTTGGCCAGGCCTTTTTCTGGTGCATCAGTACATGTATTTATACTTGATACACATGCATTTCAAGATTGGGTGGTCCATTATTTTGACAAACCAAAGTAAAAAGAAACCTCGAAAAGTTTGGCTCCTCTGTCACGTTTAACAAGTGGGCCATCTGATCACAGACAAGTCTCTACATATAGCATCCTTCTTAATATAAATGACTGGCAACACTGATAAGTAATAAGCGTTCTTTGCATCTGCCATCATGCATGCCATTATAAACTTTTACATTAAATAAAAAAAATGCTTTATTTGAAAGACATTTCCTGACCTACTTTTGATGAAAACACTTACTTTAATCAGGCAGTTCACAAGCAAAAATCATGCTTTTTGTGCATACCTGTATAAATGTGAACTAGTGAAGCCTCTCATGTGAGGCCCTACTCTTATATTTGATAGTTTGGTTAGAAATATGATATCTGTTGAAAAAACCTTGAGTAGCATATGTCAGGGCTTCTCTAGAGAGAATGAGATTGCTATGACATGTGATGCATGCTTTTACAATTACTTTCACACCTATGGAAATGGCATTGGTCCCTGAAACCTCAATTCTGACTATTCTGGTTTATTTAATACAAAATGACAACACTGAAACAGTGCAGACCCTCACAAGAGACTAGGTGTACAGCATTTTCTTAAGATAAGTGTACTCTTGACAGGTACATTATTTGTATATGACTTGTTCTTTAGTGCTAATTGTTGTCAAAATTATTAACCCTTCTTCTTTCTGTAACTTACAGTTGGAACTGATCTTCTGTATGGGAGTGCAGACTGGGATATACCCTTGCTGAAAAGGAAAGCAAAATGGTACAAGTATCTATCTCTCGTGTTGTGCCGACCCCTCTCTCTCTAGTGTTATATGGTTTGTACAACCGTAGTTAAAAATATGAAAGATATAAAAGGTGTTCCCATGGAAATGGAATTAGTAAGTAAATTAACATTGAAATTTCAAAAACAAAAAGATCTGACGCTTTAAAAAGTGATAAATATCGAAGTTTGCTTCGTCCAAAATAAAAGTTTATTCAATCACATCATACAGCTATAACCTCATTTAAGTATAACACCATCAACAACATAGTACATTTCTGCGACCAAAAGCTACGAATGACATTTTCAGCATCACCGTGGTTTCGAGTGTGGCGAACTGTCTGCAAAGAGCAAACATTCGGCTCTATTAGTTTCCCCACCCACTCAAATCCCTTGTTTGTATGAATCCCACGTGGTACAAATATATCCAGTAAATGGACATTGTCGGGCTGATTTTTATATTTTATTTGCTTATATATAACTTTTAAATTTATTGTTCCCATTTCTTTCATCCAAACTATCTTTTATATAAGTATAAATGTGAAAATGTTATATTACCCTGGATTGTGCATGCGACCCATGACGGCAAAATTGTTGAAAAGGACCCGGATTAGGAAATTTGCAGACTGGTTAAATTAAAGGCCTTTGCGCCCCATCCGACTTCGCCCCTCTCAGCAATGTTACGTCCCATTTCGTCTACACCAATTGCACCTACTATATAACTTTTGTATTAAATCCTAAACACATTCAATCCTAGCGGCGAGTATACTCGTCATTTACAAACAGTCTACCTGCTAGGATTACATTTGTCCCATGCAAACAGTGAATACCCAGATCAGAGGACTCCTTAAGGAGCCCTCTGATCAGGATCTACACTGATTGTCATTTTGAAATATATGGTTAAAATCACCCCTAAATAGTCAATAATGGACTAAACATATTTTGAAATTGGAATTGTCCATTAAAAGTTTCAGGGGTGAATGAGTTAAAGCACAGTATGTAAACTCCGATGTATCCCTTCCGGAAGCTGCGATCAGCGAAGCGAGATGTTTACCGATATTTTCTCTGACGGATGGATGCAGACCACTTTGACGAGTAAGTTTGTAATAATTTAACACGCTAGCTTATATAAAATGCACCATCTACGATTGTGATACAGTTTAAAACATTCAACACACCTCTTCCTACAATGTTGTGATAAATAAACATTGAATTTTTGACATGATCATCGCTGCGTATCAAGCATGGAGAAAGGACTGTCCATTCTCCATGGTATCAAGTGAAAACAACAGGTGCTTCAAAGAAGTATCGTAAATTCCGTCCATTGAAGTATTTCCGCACCACGCATGATTGAAATGGCAAAATGAATTAAATATCTACCTAAAAATGTATAATGTACCATGAAAATATTAATTTTACACGAAAACTTTGTCATAAATAAATCTGACCTAATTTCACAGGCTGTATGACCAGCTGCAATGTGACTGTATAACTAGCTGTGATTTATCATAAATTAACTGTATGACTAGCTGAGAGCACTGTCTTCGTTACGAAACAAGATCGGGTGTTAAGTATTTATATTAGTGAATCTATAAAACGAAGGCAACGAACACCCATGCAATTTACTCGTTATATATTACATAACAAATTATTCTGACGAGTGTCAAACCTTTTGGACCCAGGTCAGACACGATATATTGGTTTGAATAGCACTTTTTGTATAGCCTGAGGTCCCATTTTCTATTGACAATGATAAAATGTCTATGGAAAACCCACATGTGCAATCGTGCTGGAAACTAGTATTATCTCGCAGACAGCTCTTGTATTGGAATGTAGCAGGACATTTACTTCACTTCTCCAATACTTTGTCGTTGAATGCCAAGTGTCTTTCAGGATTATAGAGCGAGTTGAAACCCCCTTTACTACACCCACTTGTGAATCTAAATGTAAATTTGTGTTTTTAATCTGTATGTTGTTTCAATCCCTTCCTTGTCTTTAACTGTCTTCACAGAATGTATTGAATTAATGAAAATACACGCACACACACACACACACACACACACACACATATAGCCCCTTACTACACCACCTGACTCTAACTGACTCTACGTCGACCAAACTGGGGATCGCCAGCATGGGAATATTACTGAAAACGGACCAAAACATGATATTCGAGACTATAATGTGAAATTATATATTTGAAATATGCATTTTTACACCAAATAAGCACCAGCATGCTTGAATTCAACTCTACCTGACTTTTCTCACTTTACCGGACTCTATATTTAGACGCAACGAGCAATTATGGTATGTTTAAACATTCTGCGTTCGTTATACGAAGTGGGTGTAGGTGGTGGTTGTCTTAGTATGTTTATAATATCAATATAAATCTAATGTAAAAGTAAGACCAATTCGCAGAAAATGCTTCAATGTAGATTTTGATTCCTCGAAACGATGATTTTCACATAAAATTTGCTTTATTTTCAAGAAAATTTATCCGTAGAATACATAGATTGGACTACAGGTGAACAAATATGCCAGTTTTGAAAGGAGCGGCCTCAGATGCATCATTACTTTTTATTTGATCAAAATCCTGCAAGTAAAAGTGAATTACAGCAAGTTTTAAGCAGAGTGGGTGTGCGGCAAAGTGTAGAATTTTAGCCATGTTTATTGCTTACACCTCTACCCCGTTTAAATCCCTATAAGTCTCTGAATTATGCATCTAATATGTTCAACATGGTGTCTATTTAATGAACACTACCCAAATAGATAGCAGTAAGTCTAATTCAATGTTTGTATGAGTACTGATCAAATCCATTCAAAACTCTATGAAAAGACAACCAGTAAAGTTCTTCTCCAAGGTACAATATGGAACTTGTTCTATACATCAATTGGATTTCGACAAGGATGCCTACTTTCCCCTACTTCATTGAACATTTTCCTGGAAGAACTTATGAATGAAGCCCTTGAAGAACATGCTGGAACAATAAGTATCGGAGGACGTAACATTACAAATCTAAGATCTGCTTATGATATTGATAGCTTGGTGGTTGGTGAAGAAAATTTGCTTCCTTGGTTGAAAGGCTTGATGGTGCCGCAACGAAATTCGCAATGTAAATCAGCGCAGAGAAACGAAGAAAATGACAAACAATAATAACACCATCACTACAGGCATTAAAGTTCATGACCAGACACTTAAAGGGACTCGCAACCGGATGGTGTACTTGTCAAAATAAAATAAAATACTCAAATAAAAGCAAATTTGTGGCATTAATTGGCTTCTGACATTAAAAAAAATATGATCAGTCCAAAAAAAGTCTCAAGAATCGTCACCGAATCTTAGATTTTTAGATATTTTCCATCGTTTTTCTATACCGACTAGTAGACGGTATAGTTGTTGTTGTTGCTTCTCTACACGGGCTCAGACATAAACTCGAGCCGAATTATGAAGTTGTATGCACTTTCGATGGCTACACATTGAAATACGTTAAATCGATCCGAGATAAACGGATAGTTCCGTGGTCCATTGGTCTAAGCGGTTTCCCCTATTTTGCATTCTGTCCGCCAATGCCGGGGCCCCGGGTTCGAATCCCACAAGAGACCAATATTTTTTTTTATTGAAATACATTTTTTTAAACAGAATTTCTTATCCTAAACTAATTCTTTACCATTTATATAAGCGTTTGACACATATTTACAAATTACTATTTTTAATGCACCATCTGGTTGCGAGTCGCTTTAAAAGAGTACACCAATTTAAATACCTAGGTGCTAAATTATCAATGACGAGGGTTTCAAGCCAGAAATTCTAACAAGGTCGACACAGACAGCAGCAGCACTCACAAGACTAAAGCATATTTTGACAGACACCAAGATCACAACGAAACGCAAGATCAGACTTATGCGTGCATTGGTTCTGTCAATTTTACTTTAAGCGTGTGAGAGCTGAACACTGACACCTGAACTTAAGAAGAAAATGAGATGAGATGTTTCCGGACCATCTTAGGCATCTCGTATATGGATCACGTTTCCAATGAACAAGTCGGACAATTAGTAGTTAACCATATAGGTAAACAATGTTGTTGTTTTTTTTCATTTATAGTAGTAAAGTATGACAACTGGTCATACAGTGATATTCAATCAATTAGCAGCTAGTCATACACCATTCCAGTTTGTAGAAATCGCATTATGTTGTGTTTTTCTGTTTATTTTTCATTAACAGACACTTCGGTTACATTAATTTTTTCTAGTTGCGAGTGTTGTATAGTAATGTGTCAGCAGAAATTAACTTCAGGGGTCGCTGGAACAGTTTTAAATCACTCTTCCACGGCGAGTCGGTAGGCAATGGCAGTGATCAGAAGCTTATTTCAGAGAGATCTTGCTTCAGATTCGGAAGACGGTTGGTGAACTGAAAGGAATTTATCTTGTAAGTGTACTGGACCATATCTTACAATTTTTTTTAAACACAGGGCTGTAAAATAAAGCTAAATCTTACTCGTTTCGCTGGAATGTGGTCTATTTCGTGACATTTTGTCGGTTCGTTGATCGCAGCTTCCGGAAGGGATACACCGGAGTTTACATACTGTGTAAAGGGGGCTCGCTGGTCTGCTTATTTCCTGTCAAACCTCATTGAAATCTTGATTAAATAGAATTAGTCCATGTGGAGAGTACAATGATGCAACGGTTTTTTTTCTGACAGGACCTTTGGTCGAGAAAAGTTCCATTTTCAATAGACAGGAATATTTTCTTAATAGAATAATGTAACTCATTTATTTCTATACATTCAAGTAAACTTTACAGACAAGGTGAGATAGATCTACTGTTCAAAACAATTTTTATGAAATAATTTCTGGAAATAGATCTAGATCTATCAATGTTTAAAAAAAGGTCAAAATTCTGAAAAAAGCCACTAAATTGCAAATAACAAAAAATCTACCTTCGGATTTTTTACCGAAATCTTAGGAGTTTGCTCTTACATTTAAAATTTGAGTTTTATGCGTTTTTTTACTTAGGAAATATGGGTATCGGACAGTTTAGATCCATATCAGACATCGCATTACGCAGCGTCTGATCTGGATTGAAACTTTTGGCATGATTATGTTAATTCGCGCTTGAAATCTTAGGACTTTTATAAGCAACTTATGGTAGCCCTGAAATTGTAATTGAGTAGGGGAATACAGCGCTCCCTCTCTACAACGACACCCAATGGGTAATCGATATTTAAAATGTTGACTATAAATCACATTTTATTTCTGTGGTCGTTGTGCAATGAGTGGATGGACTGTTGCAGGATCGGACAAGTTCCACGACATCCTTTGCCATCCGTGTGAGGAGGACCATGACAAGATTGAGACAAAAGGCTTTTGTCAAGAATGTCAGGGCTACAGATAAGGGGAGTATTTCAAAAACTAAACTCTTTATTTCTGCAGTAAATCATATGGTATCACTACTCATTAGAATCGTCTCGAAGTAGTAACACCATAGGATTTGGTGCTGAAATAAGTAAGAAAACCTTGGATTTGATCGGTTTACTCCCTCTTATCTGGAGCCCTGGAATGTTCGGAATACCATGGTACAACCCTATATATCAAGTACCATAGAAATGTTTCCAAGACGAAATCACACACGATCCTGGATGGCAGTCAAATGCCGAAGACGAAAGTAGCACCCAAATCCAAGGATGCTTTGACGGAAGTTTGCCCAAAGCACACAGAGGAGGTTATTAAATACTTCTGCGACATTCCTAAAAGGTTGGCGTGCAGCGTTTGCCTGTCACTTCAACACCGAATGTGTGTTGATATGGCCTATATCCCCGACGTCTCTCAAAATATCCAAACTGGTCCAGAAATACGTCAAGTCAGAACTGATCTAGAACAGCTCAATGGGGTGATGACAATGAAGGGAAATGAAGCTACATCGCATTCAAACGCAGCGAGCGAAATACACACAAAAAAATCTGCTGATATTTAAGCAGAACACAATTAAATAAATACCTTGATAACATACAGACGAACTTACAAAACAAAATTGATGAACTGGAAAAAAGAGAGAATCAAGAATTTGGTAAAGAAAAAGACACACATCAGACATTGGCGAAGCATGTTGACAGCCTCTTAAAGAAACAACAGGGAAAAACAATGGACTGTTAATTGCTAAGAAACAAGCCAGGGAGACACTTTCTGAACTGGAGTTAGATATTCAGCAAGCGACTGACCTAAGGAAACCTAACAGTTACACCTTTAAGAAGGATAACATACTCCAGACACTAACCCTTTCACTATCAATGACGCTTTAACCCTTTGAACCCTAGTCCCGCTTATATGCGTCCTTTTCGAACAGTGTACTTGTGAAAAGTACACTTGTCCTATGCAAACAGTGAAAACCCAGATCAGAGGGCTCCGAAAGGAGCCCTCTGATCAGGGTCTTCACTGTTTGTCATAATGCCAAACATGACAAAAACAACCCTTAAAAGTCAGAAATGGACTATACTAAAATGGAAACTAGAATTTTCCATTTTAAGTTTCAGGGAGGAAAGAGTTAAAGCACGTTTGCAAACAGTTTGTGTCCTGATCAGACGCCGCGTAACTCGGAGTCTGATCAGGACACAAACTGTTTGACACTCTGACTCTTATCGATATCTATTAAAGAGACTCGCAACCAGATTTAGCATTAAAAATAGTTATTTGTAAATATATGTCAAACGCTTATATAAACGGGTAAGAATTAGTTTAGGATAAGAAATTCTGTTTAAAAAATTAGTAAAAAAAAATATTGAGCTCTGGTGGGATTCGAACCCGGGACCCGGCATGTGGGGATAGAGTAGCAAAATAAGTCAACCACTAAGCCCACTCGATCACCGGGCCATTCATATCTTTGGTATCGATTTAACATACTTCAGTGTGTATCGATGGAGAGTACATAATTCGGCTCGGGTTTATGTATATAACGGCTTTCGATGCCGACGTATAAAACGATGGAAACTATCTAAAAAACTAAGATTTGAAGACTTTTCTAGAATGTGTTTTTAGACTGGTCATATTTTTCTTATGCCAGATGCACGATAATGCTACACATTTGATTTTATTTGAGTATTTTCTTTTATTTTTGCAAATACACCACCTGGTTGCGAGTCGCTTTAAAGCCCTATTCCAAGTCCTTCATAGCAGTCCCCCCCCCCAATCACAGCTTGATACTTGGTGATTAGATCGACCTTATCAGGGTATGTTTATTACAAACAAATTATCACAGCAGGGTACTAATTGATAGATGTAGACCAATATAGGTGCAAGTGATAGCTGTGCATTTAACCCTTAAGCTGTGCATCGTGAGTTGACTGTTATTTTTTTTTCAAACAGTTTGGATCCAGATCTGATGCTGCATAATGTTGCATCTGATCTGTATCCAAACTGTATACCAGTTATCGCTGAGACTTTTTTAATTTAAATATGTACAAATCAAATTTAAATATTGTTTGCAGACGACAATTTAAAAGCAGAAGATATTACCGCAGGGTCAGGGTTAAGCACACAGTGATATTGTCTGTAGATTAAAATTGATGAAATTTATTTTATTTTATTATTCTGTAATTTTGGGTCTTATACTACATAGCAAAACAGTGGGATAGTAATCTAGCTTTAATAAATAACATCAAGCATACTACCAAGCAAGTCATGACATTACATTTACAATCATCAACTTTCAAACTACATTTAAAAACTGCAAACTGCATAGATCCAGATCAAATTCTCAGTTACAAAGCACATGAGCTGGGGCCATACTAATGACTTTAGGACAAATAGATATACCCTGATTACTGAAAACTAAGTTATTAGCAAAATATTTGATATGTTTGATCAGCATGAATCTTTTTAATAACAATTCCAGTTTCTCGTAAAGTCTAGTCCATTTTAACTAAATGATAAGGTTGCTATAAAAGCTAATAGTCTAGTCCATTTTGACTATATGGTAGGGTCGCTATAAAAGCAAATAGTCTAGTCAATGTTGACTATTAAATCTGAAAAGTGTCCAACGGTATAATTTACCCCTGTATCATAGCAAATGGTAGCTTAAATCAGGTTGAAAGTAAAGAAAAACGCTTTACTTTCTTGGCATTTTCTTGTGATTTAACCCATTTCTCCATAAAAACACATTTGCTCTACTTTCAACCTGATTTAAGTGGTCACTTGTATTCAAACAAAGAATTAATCCTCTGCAAACATGGTCTAAATATTTATATAACTCTGAATAAGTACTTTACGAAATATAGTATTTATCCTAGCAGACGGTTGCTTAAAGCAGGCTGAAAGTAAAGCACATTCTGCTCTACTTTCAACCTGCTTTAAGTGGTCACCTGTATTCAAACAAAGCATTTTAAAGGGTTAATCTTCTAGAAAACTTATACCACTGTTATTAGTTGACAAAATATAGATGTTAAAAAGTGTAGAAAAAGGTTTCATAACTTGATAATTTGACAATTAAAGGAAATGATCTAGATGCAAACCTTTAGTTTTTTGTGAAGGCATATTCTTATCTTTATATGTATGCAATAATATCACAGTGTTGAAATGGATCAGCTAGATCCCTTATCTACCTGTATTAATACCTAGTACCCTAGGCCATGATGCCCTATGTGCCTCTGGGTAATATGATGTAACAGTTGTATATCAAGCCCAACCACAATATACAATCCAATAGACATCCTGCTGAGCCAGGAATAGGCCTTTAAGTCATACAACCTTAAATCTAACTTTGAAACGTGTCTTGCAGACAACAATAATGAAGCAGACACTAGCTACGCACAGCTGCGGCAAATAGGTCATATTAGACAGTACCTTTCTCCAGAAGCTACAAAGACTTTGGTCAATTCTCTGGTCACATCAAAAATTGACTACTGCAACTCACTGCTATATGGGATTCCCCAAAACTCACTACGAAAACTACAGCGTGTGCAAACTACAGCAGCCCGCATCATTACCAGGACTCCTCGGTACAATCACATCACTCCAGTCTTGAAGGAGCTTCACTGGCTTCCAGTTCAACACAGAGTTGAATTCAAAATTCTGACACTCACATACAAAGCCATGTGCAATGATTCTCCAAGGTACATTGTTAGTATGCTGGACGTGTATAGACCTCGAAGAGAGTTGCGGTCTGCGAGTAAATCAGTATCGCTGGTTGTGCCGAGAAGTCGTTTGGTGAAGTTTGGAGATAGAAGTTTCATGCATGCAGCCCCAAAGCTCTGGAACTCTCTACCATCAGACATGCGAGCTCAGTTGCAGTCTTCAAAAAACGTCTGAAAACACACTTCTTTAATATTTATTATTAGAACACATTAGGAAATGGATGACTGCTACCTCCGGGCTATGTTCTTGCTGTAGATATTGAGGGTCTAAATGGGAGTTCTGGAATTGTACCGTTTGCCCATGCCTGTTCGGTGGATCTTGATGGTAGGGATTGCCCCTGATCTCTTTGAAACCGACTGGCATGGGGTTTGCGGTATAATTCAGGGACAGCTTCTTATCTTGATGTTTTATAAAGTAAGGGTGTAATTTCAGCCATGGAACATGTAGGTCCCGCGGGTGTGGGGTGGAGAGGGTAGATGACTGCTACCCTAGGGCTGTGTTCATTCTGTATATGTTATGGGTCTAATTTTTAGTTCTGGGGTTGTACCGCTGACCAATGCCTGTCTGGTGGATCTTTGATGGTAGGGATATGGCTCTGATCTCTTTTGAAACCAGCTGGCGGGGTCTGTGGTATAATTCTTGGACAGCTTTCACCATTTTTAATCATGTCATTGATCTTCTATAGAGTTTTTAGTTATGGTTGCATGCTATTTTTCCTAGTTATGTTACATTAGATGGCCTGCATTGGGCGCTCTGCTATTATTTCTATTGGTCGGCAATCTTTAGCCGGTTGGTTCATTGCTGATTGATGGGGGAAGTGTGATCGCCGTTTTGGGGGCTGTCTTTTGTATGTTTATTCTTATTTATTTTAGATCTAATTAGTTATTTGTGTTTTGTCGATGGCCTGCATTGGGCACTCTACCATTATTTATATCAGTCGGCAATACTTAGCCGGTCGGTTCATTGCTGATTGATGGGGGTAATGTGATCGCCGTTTTGGGGGACTGTCTTTTATATGTTTATTCATGTTTTATTTCAGATCTAATTGTAGTTATTTTGTCTTTTCTCGATTTATAGGTACATATGTGTTATTTCATATAAAGCGCTTTTGAAACGCACAATCCCTGTGTGAAAAGAGCGCTATATAAATCTGGTATAATAATAATAATAACAATAAAGCGGGGTTAAATCCCCCGAATAATTTGATCATGGAAGAGTTAAAGATACACATGGAAAAGACATGGCAATTTAAAGCAGAATAATCGTAACACAGACTTGAAGGAAATGGGCACCAACTATGTATGTGATCTTGATGTGAAATCTTAATATGATACTAAAAGTCTAAAATATGCTACATCAGTTGTATACTGGTGCTTCCAGATAATTGCGTAGCTCTTGCAGATATGGACAATAATGTTGTCAAACTGATGAATTCAGATCAGAGTAGAATAACAGAACGCATTGCTGTTTCTTCATCGCCATATGATCTTACTTTAGTGAAGGACAAAACAATAGCAGTGACACTTGGCAAGGAGAAGAAAATGCAGATTTTGGGTATTCTACAACAGGGCTGCCATAAGTTGACGTGAAAAATCCTAAGATTTCCAAATTTGCATTTTAAAATGCGATTTTACGTAATCGTACCTTTACCCCATAGCCTGTTTCTTGTTTTGTTGACATGCGACTATTTAAAGCAGGCTGTAAGTAAAGTAGAATGCGCCTTAAGGCGCATTCTGCTTTACTTTCAGCCTGCCTTAAGATACAATGTACTGGGGGAAAAATCCGAAGATTTAGGAAAAATCCAGAGAAATGGCAGCCCTGCTACAAATCTGACCAAAAGTAATTATTTTTCTGTACCAGGCAAAGGGATTGACTGCTATGATGACACAATCTTCGTTCTTTGCTTTTATGAAATTGCAATTTATATGTTTGATCTGCAAGGCGTAAAACTACGAGACATTTCTGGCAACTAGTCTATCATGGCGTCTCGCATTACACTGAATAAACACGGGGAAATCGTCATCACAGATCATACTGGCTTCTCTGTAGTGCACATTTCATCTGATGGGAGAGAAGTTTCAAACTATAAATCATACCATTTTACACACACTCTTGGAATACAGTGGAGAATCTGTTATTCTTTCCCAATAAACGTGTTTACGCTAAAACTATTATTTGCAGTGCAAACAATTTGGAGCCAGATCAGACGCCGGGTAACCCGGCGTCTGATCAGGCTCCAAACTGTTTGCCACTCAGAATAAAATAAATGGTCAGGATTGTCAATAAGTTGTCTTTTTCTACGTTCTAGTGTTTTACGTTTGCGTACGTTTGCGATCAGTAAACGGGAAAGAATAACGTTTTCTCCACTGTAGCACACGATCCTCAGCATCATTGTGGTTTTGTTGTTGGTTGGAGTCCATCCATTATTCTTCTTGGACCCGTTTCACAAAACTTCGTACGACAAATCTGGTCGTAGGTCAAAACTTTAAAATAAATATAATTTCAGATTTCTCTATCTAATCCTGTCTTGTGACATCTCTTTTGAATCGTCTTTTCAAGACGATTCCAAAAAGATGTCATAAGACAGAATTAGATAAATAATAATTGAGACGTTTATAATCTGAATTACGACAACATTTGTCGTACGAAGTTTTATGAAACGGTTCCCTGCTGAATCAAGGTAATCCGTCCGGTAGACCCTGCTTACAGCAAATAATGGATTTGACAGTCTAGGTCCCATTTCATAAAACTTCGTACGAAAAATGTAGTGTAAGTCAGATTATAAAAGCCTCAATTACATTTATTTCTCCATCTAATCCTGTCTTGTGACACATGCATTTTGCTCGTATTATATTGAAATTATTGAACAACTGCCATTACTTTTTGAATCACTATCGTATAATAGTTTGATAACAGACAGAGCTACCAATCAAGCAACCAATCAACAGACATGGCAAACGCTATGTCCACGAGCTATCGCTAGCGGGGGCATAGAAATGTAACATTTATGCAAACAACATGTATAGTATGTCATATGCAATTTTTAGCCAATACGTTTTTTTAAGCAAATGTTTAGTAGTTGCTGATATTAACAACGTTTACTTTGTTGGGAAAGTGAATTGTTTTCAACTTTACCAGCATTCGCATAATAGTGCTTGCCGTTTCATCAGGCACAAAGTTCAAATATCCCCGTATTTGGTGATACATTTAAGTGAAACATACCAAAACTTCGATGGAATGGACAATAAAGTGACCCACTAGGACCGACAGGGAGTCCAAATATTACAAACGGGTGTCATTATATTAGGCAATATTTCGTAATGTATGGACCCCTAGTCATAACTTTATGACCCAACGGACGTACTAGTATGACCGTACGTGTTACGGGATGCATTTATATATGCGGATGATAATTATTAAATGTAAATTTACAGAAATCAAACTATATGATTCCCTCATATGAGCCGCGTCATGACAAAACCAGCCTTTTTGCATTGCAACATTGTACAGACTAAGCACCGTTGTCAGGCTCTGTATCTGAGTTTGGTCTACACTGCCAAAATGCCCTACATATTCCAGGCACAGAAACTGCTTTAGATGCATGTGGTGCCAAAAAGTGTTAAACCAATGCCATCGCCGCGTCTATGACGCGGCGGCTGGCATTGGTCTAAATTGTTTGCAATGCAATCAGTCAGGTTTCCTCGTGACACGGTTCATATTCATTGCGCACAGATATGTTAATTATGTTGTGTAAAATGATGAAAGATAGAATTCGTGTTAATGTAGTGAACTGGGATTCAACTATTTAGCAGGTGTTACACGAGAAATAAGGTTTATAGTATGACTGTTTGCAAGAAATAATTAAGAAATAATAGATACATTTGTGCTAATAAAAGCCAATATATATACACGCAAAAAGTAAGCATATAAAAACTAACAGGCAATATTATGCAAAAATAGAATAGGAAAATCCTGGAAAATGTTTTTTTCTTCGATTGAAACTGTTGAATATAGTTGTTCTCGTTTTACAGTTTTTCACCAATTTTCTTCTTTTATCATGAAAAGTTTTACGATATACAACAATGATATATGAAAACCCTGGAAAAATGATGTGCGTGTGTTTTTTTTTCCTTTTATTTGAACTGATGAATATAATTATTCTCGTTTTACAGTTTTCTCCAAATTTCTTTTCTTCAGATTATTACATAGCCGGCGTCATGCGATGTTGACCCTTCGGCAATTTCTCAGCCGCATCAACACACAGAATGGAGCCTGATTATCTTTTCTTTTCTTTGATAAGAGCAGTTGAATACATAGATATATATCCAGTTGACACTTTATTTCTCATTTAAAGGATTTCCCCCAAGTATTACAATTAGTAATTTTACCAATGGAAATCTAAATAATTTAATTGTCACAAAATGATGAAAATATTGAACATATTTGAAATAGCTTATTCTCTTTGAATGAGGAAGTTCCTTTTGTAATATATATTCTTTAGATTGAAAATTCTTGTTTATTTAAGATTACTTTTTCATAAGGCCAAATAAAAGAATACCTGTGTTTCCTATTATATGCCCAAAAATATTAGGGACGGACGGTCGGATTTTTTTTTATAACAACATACAATAATACATATAACTTTCTGATGGAGTATTTTCTACATTGACATACATGAATGTATTCTATTGTGCAAAACCCTAACAAACCTTATAAATATCCATACATTTATTTTATTTTATTGATAGGTCCCTTTACCAAAATTATCTTAAAAATCTAAACCGGGATGATTGTTTATAATATCTATATACCCAGACGGCAAAGTAGTGACATTATATGACAGATGGAATGAATGATGTTTTGAAATGTCTTGTATGCATGTTAAATGTGTCATTGATATGTGCCGGTTGCATGTTGAATGTGTTTATGGTTAACTAACTAGCACATCACATCTTCAAGGAAGCTACTTTATGACAGATTTAGAGTAAATTTTACTTCGATATTTACTAAATCTTATTTACAAATCAAGTTTAAAACACCAAAACTTCTATAAATTAGCTTTGTAAACAATTTAACAAAGAGAGTATATTTAATTACACGCTCCTCAAAAAACGATTGTCGCAAAAATGACTGACATTTGCCAACACATTTTTCGAAAAGTGAAAAAAAGTTTAGAGTCGAGGGAAAAACTAGGGTCGGTCGGGTTACCGGAAACACATGTACTTTTTTGCCTAAGTACAACCCCAAGATCTTACGTGGATTTAGTGAGAAATTCAGAAGACAGATGAAATGAATTAAATGAATAACTTTATAGGGACTCGCAACTGGATGGTGTACTTGTCAAAATGAAATAAAATACTCAAATAAAAGCAAATTTGTGGCATTATTTGGCTTCTGACATTAAAAAAATATGATCAGTCCAAAAACAGTCTCAAGAATCGTCACCGAATCTTAGATTTTTAGATATTTTCCATCGTTTTTCTATACCGACTAGTAGACGGTATAGTTGTTGTTGTTGCTTCTCTACACGGGCTCAGACATAAACACGAGCCGAATTACGAAGTTGTATGCACTTTCGATGGCTACACATTGAAATACGTTAAATCGATCCGAGATAAACGGATAGTTTCCGTGGTCCATTGGTCTAAGCGGTTTCCCCTATTTCGCCTTCTGTCCGCCAATGCCGGGCCCCGGGTTCGAATCCCACCAGAGACCAATATTTTTTTTTATTGAAATACATTTTTTTAAACAGAATTTCTTATCCTAAACTAATTCTTTACCTTTTATATAAGCGTTTGACACATATTTACAAATTAATATTTTTAATGCACCATCTGGTTGCGAGTCGCTTTAACGAGGGTGTCTCATTTAGTCATACGGAATGTGCTCTGCTTTCAACACACTTCAAGTGGGCAGCTATCTTTAATACTAATAAAACCGGCTATGAGGTAATAGGTTAAATATGTACTCTTTGTGTAGAGACGAAAAAGGTTCATTGACAGCAGATTAATAACAGATTAAAGAAACATAGAGCTAGATCTATGTAGTTTTAAATAGATCTAGATCTACCAAAATAGTTGAAGATAACCCATATGACGCCGTGAGAGATTTACACATGAGCAAAATCAAATATCTAACAGACATATCTACACCCCACACTCCCAAAAATAGCAAAATTTAGATCTATCTAGATCACTTGAAATATAAAGAAAAAGCCACATCAATACTTTTATAGAAGTCTTTTACTTTGATTTCGTGGGGAATGAACTTGAGATGGACACTTAAAAAAAAGGCATCTAGCATAGAAGTTTGCAGTGTTATCATTTTAGATACTTTAGATCACATAATTGGCTTTATTCACACCATAAAAAACGCAATGTCAGAGTTAACAAGACACAGTCACTGATAACATTTAAATTGAATGCATACAATATACTTGGAACGCTGATTTGATTGTACACTTGTTATGGTGTCCTTTTGGATAGAACATTTTCTGTAATGCAATGTTTGTCTCTAGGAAAAACAGAGATGCTATAAATATGAGATAAGGAAATTTGTGTTTATGAGACAGTACGTCACCCGATTGTGTGCTTTCTGCAGACTCTTTATAAGATACTCTTTGTCTCGCAGCAAACAATGTACAGCTGTTTGTTTCTCGTTTATTTGCCCGTTTTGTTTAAAACAAAGGGAACCACTGTTGAGAGAAATTTTCCCTACCAAACTTATCCTTTGTGACAGGCTGAATGAACCATTTTAAGCAGAATTCTAGAGATTTCCTATTACTATCAGAGTTGAAAATACTTTGTTCAATTACAACTTGCATGTTATCAAAGACTCTAGAGGCCATGGTTTAAGTCTAATGATCTTGTTTACTTTTTCCTCAGAATAACTTGCTTAGATGAAATCTGACTTGGTCACGTGTGGATGCTGGTCATGTCGGGTCAAAATGTAGAACAGTCAGATAAATTATATATAAAAAACATTGTCAACACTCTAGAAGCCGCAATTCTAATCCTGACATGCCAAGTAAAACGTTTAATTTAAATTCATGACTGTGCAATCACGTAAAACAATATTCAATACAATGATTAAAGTGCAATGAAAGCATTATTCTATATCATTCTGACGAGCGAATCAGTGTCACCATGGCCCTCTTGTTAATATTTCCTACCCTCCTTCTTTTGGGGCTTAATTGTCATTTATTAGACATATCTATTTAATGGACAGAGAGTATCTCTCTGCCAAAAACTAAAAAAAGACAAATTGGTGGTTTTGATATCATGTGCTGCTTTGCAGCTTATAAATTTAGCTAAAATCATCGTCCCGTAATCACCCCTCATCATCAATTTCTCATCTATTATCAGATTATTGATCGGCAGCCACACTGTATGCCGTAAAAACCAACTCACACATCCATCATATATATATCATGTCCAAAACATCCAGTACTTTTAGTACTTTGAATTCCCGCATATTGTACCGCACATCGGGTCCGCACTTGGGAGAAACTATTGTCCGTACAAAAAGTTATTTATAAAAGAACACAAATGACTTAAATATCAATATGATATAA
This sequence comes from Gari tellinella, assembly GCA_922989275.2. Lineage (NCBI taxonomy): Eukaryota > Metazoa > Mollusca > Bivalvia > Cardiida > Psammobiidae > Gari > Gari tellinella. The sequence continues at coordinate 40,211,609 of OV277867.1, forward strand.
AATTCAATTTAAATTTTTAGTATGAATGATAGCTTCCAAAATTTTACTGAGGTATTTATTCCTGCTGATATGTTTCATTTTCGTTGAAAATTACTAACACCTCCCTGAGTTCAATCTTCGAAAAAACAATGTATCGGCACGACGCTCCAGAAAACTGCAGACTATTTATCCTTTCTGGCAAAGGAATCAAAGAAGAGGTTTTCAGAGAAAAGTTTGAACAGTTTGGCAAAATTGAAGACCTTTGGATTGTCAAAGACAAGCGAACAAATGATGATAAAGGTTGGTAGTTTTGTGCTTTTTTCAAGGCGGTGTTAATGCTAAAATTTCCAAGACAAAAAAGTCCCCCATGGGAAACATGTTATAGGGCATGGAACACCAATAAGAAGGCTCGCCTTTATCATTCATAAAAAAGTGTCATCATCAAGTTAAAAAATAGTGAACTTTTACAGCTTTGGTACATTTCGTTATCATTTCAACAAGAACGCACATTGTAGCGGTATATGGACGATACACCGGTATCTAGGAAGTCAGGGTTCGAATTTAAGCTCGCATACTCGCAAAATGCGAGTGGAATTTGTAAATTGCAAGTGATTTTTCAACAAACTCGCAAAAAATGCAAGTACGGTTTTTCGGACAGCTTAACACAGTATATAGCGTCTGTAAGGCTATGCTCGGTTTATTCCGTAACATTTCGAGTGGCGGAAATGGACGAGAAGACAAGCGAATACTTTTCGTAAGCCAATCATAGCTTCTCGGGCAGTTTCAACCTCTTTTTTGTCTGTAAGAATTAAGGGTGAAACGATTAATCGCTATCTGGATTGAACCGCGATTTTATGCCCTCAATTCGATCTGATTCAATTCGATTTAGGAAATGTCATTTTCGATTCGATTTATATGTAGAAAACTCGCTAAGAACTATCTATCTATCTATCTTTTCATACTGCAACACCATCATATGAGTATTACGTGCAGCTGCGCTTCTGTGTAATAAAAAAATAGCGAATTAAAATGTACCTCTATTATCTACGGTAAAGTATTAGTTCGAAAGATTAGAGATCCCGCACAGGCTTTTTCACCCGTTACGAGTATGTCTTTGTTTACTTTGCCGGTTTCCTGTTGTCATTCTACGCATGCGTGAGCAATTGCTTGCCTCAATTGTGATGTAATTCTTCGTTCACATTACGTATCTCGGTACTGCTTCGACTATTTTAAATAAATTAATAATTCTGTAAACATTGAATATTTTATTACCTACAACCTAATACGCTCATTACTTTAAAAAATAAAGACGTGCAATTCAGGTAAGAAAATTAAATTGTAAAATATTGTGATTTATTTTGATACCGAATATACAGCCCGACATACGTTTCAACACCCGGATAATAGGTGTAAGAATGTATGGTGAATTCCCGCGATATGTCAAGTAACACTCAAAGTCCGCTCCAAAAATTTCGAAAGCAAAGGCGACTGACAGCATTGTTAACGAACTTAAACCGGTGAGTGAAAATCAGGAACAGTAATATTCAGATGTATCGATTATCACCATTGTCATTTAAGATGAATAACTATCCACTCCTTTACACCATTCTGTACCTTGCTAACAGAGTAGACCGTTACCAGGCAGCTGTAAATGGTTGATGACAATGGTCTACACTGTTTGCGCATAGAAGATCATAACATAGAAAAATTGGTATGTCAATACTGCAAACCATCCACATAATCAGAGTATATCGCGAGTATACTCTATGCAGAGTGATGCGATTAATGAAGATGATGATGATGATGAATCAATAAGGTGTATTGTTATGATCAAAATCATATAAGTCAGAAATATACATGTATTAACCCTTCCATGCAGTTTTCCAAACTTTAACCCCAACTTTTTGGCCCTGAATGTTCATGTATATTGTTTTTAATATTAACTGTTATTGCAGGATGTCATCTACTTAGAACATTCATTTATTGCAATGTAAAATCGAATCGAAAATAATCGAATCGTGTTATAAAAAATCGAATCGAATCAAATTTTTTTGAATCGTTTCAGCCCTAGTAAGAATGACGTAATGACGGACTTTCCCATTTCTCATTGGCTAATGAAACGCGCACTTTGCTACTTCGGAGTTCCGATGTGTAAACAATTCTTATCACAGAGTCTGAGACTCAACAACCGAAACCGTTCTTCAAAGACGAGGCCATTTAAAAGACTCGCACGAGTACAAGTATACTTCTTATTCTACTGTGACATACTGTTTTATTAACCACAGCCCTGAAATATACGACCAGTGAAAAAAACGTTTGTATCGTAGACGGATTGGCAATCTAAACCTGACCTAATTTTCCAGTAATGAAATCGTGTGCGGTCTGCATAGTGCATACAGCATGCATTCTCCCCAATATTATAAAATGTAAGAAAAATACTCCTTTGGTATGTACACATAGATATGAATATCAAGATCTTATCCCTTGTCAGCTGTAACCACAAATGTACAACTATGAAATACACAAAGTGTAGGTAGATCGTATTTGATTTCTACACGTCTGTGTCGGGTTAAAGTTAAAACATAAATGTTCAGAATGACAGTTTAACTTTCGCGAGTAGTTTTTGCATTTTGCGAGTAAGTTCAAAAGTCACTCGCAAAAAAATGCAAGTGTAATTTTTAGCTAATTTCTAACCCTGGAAGTATATTGCCAGGTTGAAGGTTCCACAAATATCGACAAGTATTTAGCTCAAGTGGTAAAGAAGACGATTATATATCTTTTCCATACAGCCACGGGTTCCAATCCCATGATGCATTACTTACATTTTTTTTTTTCATTTTTAGCTCGACTATTTCTAGAATATGGAGAGCTTTTCTCTTTTCCAGTCCTTCTTCTTCTTGAAGTTCTTCCCATGAAGTGCAGGGCCCCTCTGCAGCGTCAACGCATTGTGACTGCACAAGGTATTGTTAGGCGACGAACAAAGTGCAAATTAAAAATTGATAAAAACTTTGTGTTGGGCGTCTAGTGCAGAGAGGCCAGGCCTGCCTTGAAGCTGTCCAAGGTCTGGGCTGTGGCGATGGGTGCGGGCAGCTGGTTCCATAGACATACTGCTACAGGGAAGAAGGAGTGTCTGTATATGTCTGTGCGGCAGAACAGGACCAGGTAGCATACGTTTCTCCCTCGCTGTAGGGATACTGCAGCAGGATGGAGGTACAGGGTGGCTGGTATGTCAATGAGATTGTGGACAATCCTATACAACAGTACAAGTCTGGAGTCAGCACGCCGCTGTTGTAGAGTGGGCCAGCCTAGAGTGACAATCATCTGACTTGTACTGCTTGTCGTCTTGTAATCTCCCTTGACGAATCTTGCTGCTCGCTGTTGGACTGCATTTAAGTGTGAAATGTTGGTCACAGTGTAGGGGTCTCATGCTGTCGAAGCGTACTCCAGTATTGGACGTACCAGTGTCTTGTAGCATTGAGCCTTTACATCTTGTGGGCATCTGGCAACGTTTCTCCTCAGAAATGCAAGGGAGTAACACTAGTTGGCCTTCTTGGAGACGTCGTCAATGTGTCTGTTCCAGAGCAGCTTCTCATGCAGAGTGACTCCGAGGTACTTCCCACATGTGGCATTTGCTAGCTGAAGGCCATGCAGCTCGTAGTTTCGCCTTAATGGATTGCACTTCCTGGTTATGTGGATGGTCTCACATTTGGAAGGATTGAACTCCATCTGCCAGTCTTTTTCCCACTGTTCCAAGTTCTTCAGGTCCTCTTGCAGGATGTCTGTATCTTGGGCCATGCGGACTTTACGATACAGCATGCTGTTTTGCCAAGAGGCGAGTGGTGGAGGCAACTCTTCCTGGCATGTCATTGATAAACAGGAGGAACAGTAGGGGTCCCAGCACAGATCCCTGTTGGATGCCAGACGTGACAGGTGCAGATTGTGATGTGAACCCTTCGACAAGGACTTCTTGGCTTTGGTTACTGAGGAAGCTCTCAATCCACTTAAGAAGGTCATTGCGGATGCCGTAGTGATCCAACTTGATGGAGAGGCGTTGGTGGGGTACCTTAATGAAGGCTTTACTGAAGTCAAGGAGCACTGCATCTATTTGGTCACCATCCAAACTGGAGGCAATGTCTTGAATGATAAGCACCAACTGGCTTTCACAAGAGCGCTTTTTCCGAAAACCTTGTTGGCTGTCGGTCAAAATGTCATGCTCCTTCAGGTGCTTCATTACTTGGCTATGGACGATGTGCTCCATGGTCTTGCAGCAGACTGATGTTAGAGAAATTGGCCTGTAATTTGTTGGAACCGTCCGATCACCCTTTTTGTAGATCGGGGTCACCAGCGCATGCTTTCAGTCAGTACTTGGCCTTGTGCAAGGGAGGCTTGAAACACAAGGGTCCGTGCAGGCGCAATTTCATTTGCAAAGTCTTTCAAAAACCTAAGTGTCAGACAGTCGGGTCCTTGTGCTTTGTGAGGGTGAAGTTCAGAGAGCAGTTTCTTTACTCTATTAATGGTCATGTGGGTATTTTATGTCTTACGCATACTCTCGGTCGTACTCGGAGAAAACTAGCTTATGTAGATGCGCCTGATTGCTAAGTGTAAACAAACTGAGGTGTGCCAAATGAAGGGTGTATGATGTGGCACTGGAAAAGAGAATTACAGTCACCCTTGCATCGCCGTCAGCGTCGGCGTTGCATGTTAAGGTTTTTGATTATCTAGAAAATGCCATCCTCTTAAAGCATATATCACTTATGTTGCATTTTAATTTTACCATGCACATCAAACCTGCCCTCAATCATCAAGCAGGTCAATTCTGGATTGTATTTTGGGTGAATTATCCCCCCTTTGGGACTTAGACATCCACATCGAGATTTTCGAATAACCTATAAAATGCCATTCTCTTAAAGCATATATCTGACACTACAACTAATATTTTTAATCATAAATGGCTTTACCACAAACATATTACTTGTCCTACAGGACCTACACTAGATTCGCATAATTCTAGATGGTATTTTGTATGAAATTAATTATCTCCCCTTTTGAACTTAGACATCCACGATAAGATTTTTGATCAATCTAGAAAATGCCCTCCACTTAAAGCATACATCACTACAACTATTGTTTTTATCCCTTAACTGCTTTTAGTACAAAGGAGCAGATAGTCGAGCTTGCTGTCTTACGAACAACTCTTGTTTTAGTTATTCCCCTTTGTCATGTATCTTGTCTGGGAGATATCTCCATTTATTAAAATGTTGTCTTGCTAAGGTACAATGTTCTCAGGTGAGGGAATTAAGGGCCATGGCCCTCTTGTTTATCATTACTATTCTTTATCGTTTTACCAAAACATCTCAACCATTCACTATATAAAATCAATTTATTATCCCCTGCCGAAAGGCAGAGGGATACTGTTTTAGGTCTGTCCGTCCGGCTGTGCGTGCGTGCGTGCGTGCGTCACGTTTTCCGTCCGCAACTGTATCTCCGAAACCGATGAACAGATTTGGATGAAACTTGGTATACTTATTTGTCATCATAGGAGCACCGTGGGAAATCAATTTTTTTTCAGAAAATTTTAGGAATTTATGAGTTATCTGCCCTTTTTGTGTTAAAAATGTCCGTCCGTGCGTCCGTCACGTTTTCCGTCCGCAACTGTATCTCCGAAACCGATAAACAGATTTGGATGAAACTTGGTATACTTATTTGTCATCATAGGAGCACCGTGGGAAATCAATTTTTTTTCAGAAAATTTTAGGAATTTATGAGTTATCTGCCCTTTTTGTATTAAAAATGTCCGTCCGTCACGTTTTCCGTCCGCAACTGTATCTCCGAAACCGATAAACAGATTTGGATGAAACTTGGTATACTTATTTGTCATCATAGGAGCACCGTGGAAAAACGTTTTTTTTTCAGAAAATTATAGGAATTTATGAGTTATCTGCCCTTTTTGTGTTAAAAATGCCATGTTTAACAGTTTTTACACTCTAGCAACTACAGTATTCAACATATTTTGTTTATACTTGCACACAATGTCTATAAGTACAAGTTCTTGCAGGTGTGCAATTATTGTAAAAAAAGGATACTTGTGACAAGAGTTATCTGCCCTTGAAGTACTTAAAAATGCTTTATTTTGATATTTTTTACATACTAGAGCCTATAAATATGCATGGATTTTGAAAAAAACTTTCTTGAATTATGTATGGCTATTAGTTTTCAAATGAATTTGATTATTGTTGAAAACAGAGAAATGAGTCATGAGTTATCTGCCCTTGATAAGTAAAAAATGCCATATTTAACTGTTTTTACTCTCTGGCAACTACAATTATGAATGGATTTAAATGATACTTGCACACAATGTCTATAAGTAAAAGTTCTTGTAGGTGTGCTATTATTGTCAAAAAAGGATACTTGTGGCAAGAGTTATCTGCCCTTGGTGTAATTAGAAATGCTAGAAAATGCTTTATTTTAATCTTGTTTACATCCTAGTATCTATAAATATGCATGGATTTTTATAAAAAAAATCTTAAACTATGTATGGCTATTAGTTTTCAAATAATTGTTATCATTTTTGAAAACGGAGAAACTAGTCAACAGTTATCTGCCCTTGATGAGTCGAAAAACCATATTTAACAGTTTTTACCATCTAGAAACTACAGTCTTTAATGGATTTTGATTTAACTTACACACGATGTATATAAATATAAGGGTTGCAATTATTGTCAAAAAAGGATACTTTGTGGCAAGAGTTATCTGCCCTTTATGTACTTAGTAATGCTCAACATGGCTTTATTGTTTACATGCTATTGTGTACAAATGTGAATGGATTTTGAAAAAAAATAATTAAATCATATATTGCTATTATTTATAGAATGAGTTCAATTATTGTCGAAAATGTGCAAATTAGTCAAGAATACTCTACCCTTGAAGAGTTGAAAATGTGTTTACACTCTAGTAAATTCTACAGTTCTGAATTTTTTTTAATAATACTTGCACACAATAATAAGTTCTTGAAAGTGTTTAATTACTGTTGAATTTGAATCAAGAGCTACCTGCCCCTGTCATACTTAGATTTATAATGCTACAAACGGCTTTATTTTTTGTATTGTTTAGGCTTTAACATGTACAAAATTGAATGGATTTTATAAAACTTTGTAAAAAGCTTTTGAATGTTGATCTTTAAAGACACTTAAGACAGGTGATCACCATTTGCCCCTTCCTTCCACATTAAAGTTTGCCACTTTCTTCTGGACAATCGCTGCGGCAGGGGATATCAGCTCTAAGGTGCTTGTTGAACTTGTCATTGACCATCTGTAAATCATTTTGTAGGTGTGGTGTACATTACATTTTCCAAGACATCAGAAGCAGCTTTGGCAATGGAAGAGATGAATGGAAAAGTTCTTCCAGGCAATCCAAAGCCTGTCAAGGTTAGAATAAACCCATTACTCCATAATGCATATGCCTCTTATTTATCCCTCCACTGAAGAAAATAGTTCCAATTTATACAATTGTAAATACATGTATTTAACATAAGAAGTAGTTTCTATATTCTAAGAGCTGTAAGCTTAAAGCAGGCTGAAGGTAAAGCAGAATGGCAGATTCTGCTTTACTTTCAACCTGCTTTAAGTGGTCACCTGTTTTATGCGATAAGGACCTTTAGGATTTATTGGGTAATGGGATATCCAACATTGTCAAGATCTGATGTCACCAGAGATAACAAATAAGCCAGGGGCCCGTGTCATAAAACTTCTTACGACAAAATCGGTCCTTAGTCAAAACATTAAAATAAGTAAAATTTAATTTCTGATTTCTCTATTTAATCCTGTCTTGTGACATCTCTTTGGAAAATCGTCTTTTCAAGACGATTCCAAGGAGATGTCACAAGACAGGATTAGATGGAGAAATAAATAATAATTGAGACTTTTGTAATCTGACTTCAACAACATTTGTCGTACGAAGTTTTATGAAACAGGCCCCAGGACTGGCCAAGGATATACCGTATTTGAAATGCTCACGGTATTTGGAGCACTGTCAAAGTGTTGATGATACAGTAGTGATGGGAATCTGTTGTATTTTCATGATCGATCATTCAAATTAGTAGAACCAACCAATGGTGGATTAATAATTGGTTACCAGTGATAATTTTAGAAATCAGATGGATGAGTTCTTGGGATGCACATTCTGTAAAACAATGAGTCCTTGGGACAAACATTGAGTCCTTGAGGTGAAAGAACTAACAAGGTAATCAACCAAGAAACCGTTGCATGACATTGATATAATAGAGTTTGGCAATGGAATATACAATAGAATTTAGTTCAGCTCAGAATTGGCTATATCGCGATCCGACCACATCGCGGATTTCATTTCGTGGACCCCAACTTTCGCGATATAATGGAGCTACACTGTATACTTAATAATATTCAATTCTGAAAAAATATTTCCGAATTTTGCTTTATGAACATGTAATTCACGTTTCAAAACTGCATGTTACAATATTTGTGGGTAGACAATTGCGACAATTGTGGCAAATGGTTCAACGTCGATCGGGGATGAATTTGGAGAAATGAGCTACCAAAAAGCAATTAAATATAAAGAATATTATTAGAACTCGAATAATAATTCATTTCTTACCCCGAAAATAGCTATTCCGGTGGTGATTTACAGTTAAAAGGGTTGAAAAGTCGTTCCCAATCCAACCCTCCATTACGAAACAACGGGTGGGGGAAATTATGTCGTATAAATAATGGCGTATTATAATCGTAAATTTCTTCGAAAATATCCGTGTAATGAACATTTTTTATGAATGTAGATCGACAGTTAACTTCTTGAATTGTTTTTCCAACGATGCACTATGAAAATCCCATAAGAAAACAAAGTGATATGCTGAAATTGCGAAGCAGAATTTCTATGCAAATTTCAACTAGCCCTATATGCGGTTGCGAATATTCGCGATTTGGCATATGTGTATTACGTGTGTTACAAGTAAAAAAGATGGTTCTGAAGTGTCTTTTTTTTCCGTCCGTTTAACAAAGTATTATTTCTTTCTCTACTTTGTAAGACTGTGTTTTTAATAGGAGATATTGACATATAAAACGGCGTTAAAAATAGCGCTGTCATATTTTGAAATTAACTCCGCCAAAATGGCGACGCGACAATGGTGGACATTATAGATGCGATACTAAATGTGGATATTATAAGACGCGATTCTGAATATGAGTTATACAGTAAATAGACTGAAAAAAGGATCCAAAATTGGGCACTTGTTTATCAGATAAATCGGATTTGAAGGAAATTTTCATCGAACCTGTTGCTGAATAAAATCTCTTAAAACACCAGACCAACGGATATTTCAGGTGATTGATTAGATCTTTTATAGAATTTGATCATTTGGGGAAGAATAGTCAACAAGTTATGTAAGTATTTGTCATAATAGCAATGCACCCAAATCTGTCTGCTACCAGTATCTGCTACCCCCGCTATCGGCTATACCGTTACGGTTTCGACTTCAAGCCACAAACTTAGTCTAAGGAGCAAGAGTTAATTGGGAGACTGTTAAGATGGGAGTGGGGTGTATGTTGGCTGTTGGGGAGGTGTCCAGGAACAATCTTACATAATATCATAAACAATTGTAACCCATTCCCCCATGAATATACCTTTTTACGCCTATAGTTTATTCCTCCTGAAGAAAATAGTTCCCTTAAGGGCTTTAAATTATACAGTCATGAATAATTTATGTATCATAAGAAATATTTTTTATATCCTAGCAGAAAATAGCTTAAAGCAGGCTGAAAGTAAAGCAAAATGTGCCTTAAGGTGCATCTTCTTTACTTTCAACCTGCTTTAAGTGTTTATGATCATCTTTCTTTAAAACTAGAAACAGGCTACGGGGTAAAGGGTTACAGTGTTTTTGGTTCCTGGAAAAATCTAATCAATTTATCAGTTACCTGCCCAAACCAAACCAGGAACCAAACGATGCTTAGATTGAATTGATTAATCAGAACACCAGTATGATTCATAAATGTATCTCCATGTTTCAGGTTCTTATAGCCAATACCAAGAGGGACGGCTCTATCAGAGATCCTAGAGAAGATGAGAAACTTGTTAGGCTGTTTGTCATCATTCCAAAAACATATGATGAAGATGATTTGATGAAAGAATTCTCGGTAAGTTCAATTCTAGTAAAATGGTAAACATATGATGAAGATGATTTGATAAAAGAATTCTCTGTAAGTTCAATTCTAGTAAATGGTATTGTACATGCATTCTCTTTGATCTCTTATCATGGCTATACTTGAGAGGATCTTATTTGACCAAGAGATTTTTATGGCCACGCTAAAATAAGTTGGGACATTGTTTTTGCCATATCTGTCTGTCGGTCCCCAACTTTAGCCTTGACCAGAACTGTGGAACTTAGTTTTACTACATGTGGTAGAGGCTTCATATATGGGCATGTGTACTCAACTGTTGTCGTTGTTACTAAGAAGAATTTACATTCGCTTAAAGCCATGATATAATGCGTCATCCGATCCTTTGCAGCTCTGGTCAACATTGGCTCATTGTAGTAGGGATGTCTTTATTCAGCTCAAGAAGCTTTTGAGCTCTGTACAAGTTGGGTCATGTCAGGTGACCACTTAATGCAGGGTAAAAGTCATGCAGAAGGCTCCTATAGGAGCCTTCTGCATGACTTTTGTCCCGCATTAAGCTGCCACCTGTCATAAATATTACAAATACAGTCCACACTTGTTAATCCGAATTTCATGGGACCAAGAAAAATAATACGAATTAAGCGATTGGATTGATTACAGTCATCTTGTATCAACTTTGTCATCTCCGGTCATCGTTTTTTGATAGGGTGTCCTTCCCGTAATATTTCTTTTCAGTTAATGCATATACGTAAAAAAAAGTTATTTTTTTGTTTTGGTTTAATACTTATGCAATAATAATGATGTGCTTTAAATTTGATAACTTTGTTTAATCCCATAATCCATTTAATGAAATCAACTAAACGCAAACCTCTGTTTTCTCTCTGCTATTTACGGACATACGCATGGTACCCATATGTGTATTCATAAAGACATTACACACATGCATACATAACAAAGCGGCACGTTTTACGACAGCGGTTTTGATAACACAAATCATGAAATACATTATAATTTATCTAATACATTTATGTCATAAATATTAAATCGTAACAAAAGCTTGAAACTTCAAAAAACGGCGATAATACTTTTGTCGCATTTGTAAACGATTTTATTTTACATACGTACATGTACATACAACGTTCAAAGTGAAGTAGCGATCTCAATATCGCAAAGAAGAATATGGTTACAAACATTTGAGCAACGTATGTCAACACCTTCCGCTTGTGTTTTTAAAGACCTCTACAGTTACTATTGAATACAAATGTGTTTAATTGGCCGATACTGCAAACATTGTGTACAGTCTTTAGGCGGTGTTATTAGTTTTCGCGAGTGTTTGGCGAGGGTATTGTCTCAGGTAATTATGACCTGTCTGACACCCGATCGAGGTGTGAAATTTACACTTCGGATTAAACGTGTCAATTTGAGGGCAAGTCTTTTCAAAGGGACCAGATTAATACTTCGGATTAACGGAAAATTCGGATAAACGAAATTTGGATAAAGCGGAGTTGATTTATATAGAATAAGAATGGGGAAAATCGGGACCGGGAGAAAAATTTGGTTTAACGAGAATTTCGGTTTAAGCGAGTTTGGATTAACGAGTTTGGACTGTATATCATATAAGTAGTGGCTTAACCCATTTAACCCATACCCTGTTTCTAGTTTTGAAGATAGGTGACCAATTAAAACTGGTTGAAAATAAAGCAGAATGCGCCTTAAGGCTCATTCTGCATTACTTTCAGCCTGTTTTAAGTTACTATCTGCTAGGATATTGAAGATATTTCTTATATTACATACTCATGACTGTTTAAAGTGGAACTAATTTCTTCAGTGAAGGAATAAAATAAAGGCGTAAAAAGGTGTATTTAACCCTTTCCCACATAGCATATCTCTAGTATTGAATATAGGTGTCCACTTAAAGCAGGTTGAAAGTAAAGCAGAATGCGCTTTAAGCGCATTCTGCTTTACTTTCAGCCTGCTTTAAGCTATCATCTGCTAGAATATTGAAAATATTTTGTATTATACATATTTATGAATGTATAAATTGGAACTATTTTCTTCAGGGCAAGAATAAACTGAATGCGCTAAATGCGCTTCTATGGGGGAAAGGATTAATGGGTTAACATGGGTTACAGACTGCACGTTGTGAATATTTTCAGGAGTTTGGAGATGTTGCCACTGTTAGTGTACTTCGTGACAAAGACTCGGGAAACAACAAGGGATTTGGTTACGTCAAATATCACAGACCCTACCATGCTGCCCTGGCACTGGAAAACTGCAACAGAAGTAAGCTCTAGTCAAACTGCCTCTTTCTGAAACTTTCATGATTGAATTTGTTTAACCCTTTCCCCCATAGAAGCACCTTTGAGCACATTCAGTTTATTTCGCCACAGGAGAAAATAGTTCCAGTTTATAGAGCCATGAATATCTATCATAGGAAGCATGTTCTTTATTCTAGCTGATGGTAGCTTTAACCCATTACCTCTTAACCTATTTCTAGCTTTAAAAACAGGTGACCACTTAAAGCAGGTTGAAAGTAAAGCAGAATGTGCCTTAAGGCACATTCTGCTTTACTTTCAGCCTGCTTTAAGCTACCATCTTCTAGGATACGGAAAATATTTCTTCTGGTACATATTCTTGGCTGTATAAACTGGAACTTTTTTCTTCAGTGGAGGAATAAATGAGAGGTGAAAAAAGGCGTTTTTAAGGGGTAATGGGTTAAGTGGTCACCTATCTTCAACTCTAGAAACAAGCTATGCAGTAATGGGTTAACACATTCAACCTTAGTGACAAGTATACTCGTCATTTGCAAACAATTAGCCTGTGAGGAGTACACTTGTCTTATGCAAACAGTGTATACCCTGATCAGAGGAAGCCCTCTTACCAGGGTCTGCACTGTTTGTCATTTTGCTTTATCATTTGAATTATATTGTAACAAACACCCTTCAATAGTCAAAACTAATCTCAACTTGTACATTGAAATTTTCTATTTGAAGTTTCACAGTAGGCTCATTCTGCTTTGCTTTCAAAATTAGAAACAGATTAATGGGGTATATGTGAATGGTTAAGCGTCTTTGTTAAGATGAGATATATGTCTCTGGGTAGTTCTTCTATATCAAAGTATAATCTAGACCATTGGTATTAAACTTGCTTGTTTTCTTTCAGCTTTTAAACCCAAATTTGCTGAGCCACGGAAGCCAGTTACTGAAACAGTCGATAAGTATGCTAGGGACTCGTACCATGATAGGTCTTCAATGTATGATGATCGGCGGAGAAGTGGAGAACCTGGGGGCTACCCATACAGTGACCGTGATAGGGGTAGGATATAAAGCACTTTATATCGTAGTACTCACTATGGCACGGAGGCTCATGGCTTTGGAGGAAAGGGTAAACTACTTAGTAGTTTACCCTTTCCTCCAAAGCCATGTGCCTCCGTGGCATAGGGGTTATTGTCACTGACTGACAATCTCTAAGCTTCCTGGTCTGGGCACTTCCGAATTTACATGTTGGGAAGCCTTACTGATAGATTGTGGAAGGTCAATGGTTCTATCCAGTTGCCTATTTGTTCCTGAAACAAGGCATAAATGGCTTCTTAGGGGTTCTGGGGTCTTTCTCCACCTGTAATCAGCTGGACGTAAAGATATGACTGAAATATTGTTCAAGTGATGTAAAATCATAACAATCTAAAGCTGTGAGTGAAAATAACCCATTACTAACTGATAAAGCACATTAACAAGAATTCTCTTGTGTTTAACTTTAAGGCAGTTTTCCCCACAGTTGGTTTAAATGTTTAAGACAGATGGTTGCGTAAAACACTTTCAACCTGCTTTAAGCTGCCATCTGCTAGGATATACAAAATATTTATGTTGCACATTCATAACTGTACAAAATTAAACTATTTTCTTAGTGGAGATATTAATTAAATGCATAAAAATGTGTATCTTTGAAATAAAAGGTTATAATCGATATTCAGAATATCACTTGGTCGACATCAGATTGTGCATATATACAGGGTTAATGAACATCCAGATCTGTTTATTTAGAGAACTAGAAACCTCAGGAATATTTTGATTCCTTGATTTCAGCCAATCTTCTATTAAGCGACCACCCATTAAAGTAGCATGTGTATCTCTTCGGAAAGATGCTTTCTTAAAGGCACAATCCCGCTCAAATTGGTGTTTAAAACGCGCAATTTCTTATATGTGTGCATTTTCTATGTATTAAAACTAAGTGAAATCGAGTGTAAGAAGCCTGACATATGCACCCACTTCGTAAAGAATCCTACCTAAATGTGTCGAATTCTTATCGTGGTGGTTTACATTATAAGCGGGTTTGTTTACAAATAAGATTACGGGCTGGTTCCGAGAACTCTCGATCGATCGCATAAAGGTCACGTGATTGATTCGGCCGCGACAATGTGTATCATTGCATCAGTTTAACGGCCAAACTTAAAGGAGTTGTCTCTCTTTGGTTGTAAAGCACTCGACTTGTTGTATAGAATTATGCAAATGAGCTTTACCGAGTATGTCCGTATATTTTCGTCGCTATTCAAAAATAAACAAACTTGATTACTTGTTTCCACAAATTTCACTGTTCGTTAGCAATATTGCTTCAAATATCACCACGTATTACTTCTTTTCATATGGAACGCTTACGATAGTGACATAAATTTCATGTAAGAAAAATGTTTGATTCTGTTTATGTGGGAGTAATATAGTGGCTTTAATGCAAGTAAAAATAATGCAGAAAGCTCCTGCAGCAGCTATCTTCATTGTTCTTAGTTTGCTTGAAAACAACCTTAATTTAGACAGAGTTCCAGATAAGGGGAGTATTTCAAAAACATTTATCTTTATTTCTGCATTCAACCCTATACTGTCACTACTCATAAGAATCATCTCTTCCAGAAGATTCTTATGAGTAGAAACACCATTTGGTGCTGAAATGAGAAAATATTGGATATATTCAGTTCACTGAATTACTCTTATCTTGAGCCCTGTTAGACTACCCCTTGTTCTTCTATGTGTGGTTACAAGGTAGACCAGGGTTCCAGATAAGAGGGGGTAAACTGCACAAATCCAACATTTTCTCACTTATTTCAACATCAAATCCTATGATGTTACTACTCATTAGAATCGTCTCTTCGAGACGATTCTAATGAGTAGTGACACCATAAGGTTTAAAGCAGATAAAGATTTTAGTTTTTAGCTCGCCTGTACGAAGTACATGACGAGCTATTGCAATACCCCCAGTGTAGTCGTCGTCGTTGTTGTTGTTGTTGTTGTTGTTGTTGTTGTCGTGAATGGCGTAAACAATTTTAAGAAAATGTCTATAACTTCTATGACCCTTGAGGTATTGCTTTCATAGTTGGTATGTGTGTGTATATGGACAAGACCTTTCCATGCACAGAAAAATGTGGACCCCTGTGACCTTGACCTTGAACTTAGGGCCCGCGTTTAGGTTTCGAAATCTGTGTTTAGGTTTCGAAAAATGTCTATAACTTCTATGTCCCTTGAGGTTTTGCTTTCATAGTTGGTATGTGTGTGTATATGGACAAGACCTTTCCATGCACAGAAAAATTTGGACCCCTTGACCTTGAACTTAAGGCCCACGTTTAGGTTTCGAAATCTGTGTTTAGGTTTCGAA
The DNA here is from genome assembly GCA_922989275.2 of Gari tellinella. NCBI lineage: Eukaryota > Metazoa > Mollusca > Bivalvia > Cardiida > Psammobiidae > Gari > Gari tellinella. The sequence goes on from OV277867.1 coordinate 40,227,370, forward strand.
AAATGCCTATAACTTCTATGTCCCTTGAGGTATTGCTTTCATAGTTGGTATGTGTGTGTATATGGACATGAACAATCCTTGCACAGAAAAATTTGGACCCCTGTGACCTTGACCTTGAACTTAAGGCCCGCGTTTAGGTTTCGAAAAATGCCTATAACTTCTATGTCCCTTGAGGTATTGCTTTCATAGTTGGTATGTGTGTGTGTATATGGACGAGACCTTTCCATGCACAGAAAAATTTGGACCCCTTGACCTTGAACTTAGATCCAGGGTTAAGGTTTTGAAATCTGTGTTTAGGTTTCAAAAAATGCTTATATTTCCTATGTCCCCTGAGGTGTAACTTCATACATGTATTTGATTTTCATGTGTATATGGACAAGACCTTTCCATGCAGGCAAAAAGGTTGAACTCTGTGACCTTGAGTGTGCTTTTAAGTTTCTAAATGTGCCGATGGCGAGCTTTGTTGTCTCTCTGACAACTCTTGTTAAAATTCCCCCCTTATCTGGAGCTCTGAGGTAGACTATTAATTTTCTTCATTCAGGTCAGAAGCGAGGCTATGATGACTATGGGGACCGAGGAGAGGGTAGAGGACGAGACAGAAGAGACGACTTCATAGCCGATGATGGTAGAAGTCGATACAGTGTATCCTCCGGTACGTTGTTAGTAGCATATTGGTCACAAACATGAGCTGAAAGTAGACTCTTTTCAGTTATTTTATGTTCAGGAATCTAGGTTATAAAGCATTTGAGTTGAGTCTCATTTCTCGAGCAATTGATTGGCCAGATTTGAGCTTTTGCAACTCAAACTCTTAATAAACTTGCATATTAGAGCCTGATCAGCATTGAAACTTTTTTTAACCTACCGTATAGCTGGTATTTTATGCTGTCATAATATTTTGCGATTTTATGAAAAAGCAAGGTGAATTATATTCTACTGTTTAATTTTTGAAAGCAGCATAATAAAATTCGGTGGATTTGGTTCTAAAAATAGTTATCAAAGCTAATTTACCTACACGCTTGCTCTTGTTTACATGTACGTACATGTCACTTTACTTCCGATATGGGCTTAAACCGTATGCTAAATTCGGCTTTTCATGTATAGAGTAGCGGGTATGTATATCTAAAACTATATGGCAAAGATTTCATATACCTTTCACGACCTGACCGGACAGCACTAACAGTAGCAAACAGCTTGGACTGATAATTACCTATAATTGTACATACCCGCTTTTGTTGTATTCGGAGTAATTTGGACTTATTCCCTTAAAATCCACTTTGTCGTGGTAAACATCGGTACATTTTAATAAGTTTTGTTAGGGTTTTCCAGGGTCTAATATAAGGAAATTTGATAGAAACTAAATAACAACACGAATTTAATGCTCTAAGTTGTCGAGTGTGTATGTTCTATGGTTATTATAATGGTGTCTGAAAAGCAATAATGTTCGAGTGAGTGCAAATACCGATCACTTATGGAAGAGATTATCAATTTTCTTACGTGATAAATTTGTATGGTAATATTATTCTACCGATTTTTTTTCTGTGATCGAACGTTTGAACCGCAGAATGGCAGAAATTTCTACCCCGCAGAAAATACCAGCTACTATACGGTATTCATATAAATTAGTAATTTTTAACATATATGGTTCATACAGCTAGTGGGTAGTCTATCAGACACAGCAATATGTCTGAGCTTTTAAATGAAACAAATCCTTGATGTTAACATATGAACATTACTGGTCTTAGACCGATCTTCTTCAGGTAGTGCAAGTCGTAGTGGTGCGTCGGCGTTTGACTTGATACAGGATGTAAGTCACACTAACTGCCAGAGACTGCATGTGACGGCTCCACTGGGGTTGACTCAGAACTACCTCAGTAAACTCTTCAATCTCATACCAGGCTTGGAATATTGTGACCTAAATGAACAGACAGGTACGTATATAATGATAAGTAGTCAAACCTTTTACAGTGGAGAAAACGTTATTCTTTCCCAATAAACGCGTTTACGCTAAAACTATTATTTGCAGTGCAAACAGTTTGAAGCCAGATCAGACGCCGGGTAACCCGGCGTCTGATCAGGCTCCAAACTGTTTGCCACCAAGATAAATATGAAATATCAGAATTGTCCAAAAGTTGTTCTTTTCTACGTTTTAGTGCTTTGCGTTTGCGTACGTTTGCGTTTAAACGGGAAAGAATAACAGATTCTCCACTGTAAGTCAATGCTTGTTTAACCCTTTCCCCATTAATACAGTCATGGACTTGTATGAAAAGAAATGGTTTCTATATTCTAACGGATGGTAGCTTAAAGCAGATTGAAAGTGAAGCAAAATGTGCCTTAAGGCACATTCTGCTTTACTTTCAACCTGCTTTAGGAGGTCACTTATCTTCAAAACAAGAAACAGGCTATGGGGTAATGTGTTAAGTCAAACTAATATTTTTCTACAGTTAAATGAAGATAAGTCAAGATGAACATACCCAGTTGGGCAATAATTTGACCCCTTATCCCATGGCCTGTTTATTTGTTTTTAATTCAAAGACCACTTAACTCTTTCCTCCCTGAAACTTTAAATGGACAATTCCAGTTTCCATTTCAGTCTAGTCCATTTCTGACTTTTAAGGGTTGTTTTTGTCAATGTTTGGCATTATGAAAAACAGTGAAGACCCTGATCAGAGGGCTCCTTTCTGAGCCCTCTGATCTGGGTCTTCACTGTTTGCACAGGACAAGTGTTCTATTCACATCTACACTGTTTGAAAAGGACGCCTATATGCGGGACTAGGGTTCAAAGGGTTAAAGCAGATTGAGAGTAAAGCAGAATAGGCCTTAAGGTGCATTCAGCTTTACTTTCAGTCTTATTTAAGTAACCGTCTGCTAGGATAAAAAAAAATTGTTTCTATGGTGCATATTCATGACTGTATAAAGTGGTACAATTTTCTTCAGTGGAGAAATAAGTGAAAGGCATAAAAAGGCATGTTTATGGGATAATGGGTTAAATGTATCTTAAGCTAGGCTTGAACCCTTTCCACCAAAGAAAAGCCTTAAAGGACCTCTACCTACTCAACTACATGGAGCCAAAGATGATTTGAGTTTATCACTTAATTTGCGGTCTGGGAGTGGAATAAAGCCATTATATAAATATCCTAATCCACTCGTGAAATATCTTTTTTTTTGGCTCATTTTCCTCCACAAGCTCAACTTGTAGCGGGACACCAAAGGACGTCATTTGTGATAACGTTACTGTAAACAATGTTAAGTTTTGCCGGAAAATCTATATAGCAGAAAGACTACAAACTGTCCCTTTGGTTGATTTAATAGGTGTTTAAAGTTGGTTTGTGATTAAAAGAATCTCACATTTGTGCTCATTACTTATAAATCAATTTTAATAAACTCGTTGACGAAAATTAATATGACGCTCGCCAAGGCTCGTGTCATATTATTTTAGTGAACTGGTTTATTAGAAAGAATGAGCACTCATGTAAGCTCCTCTATGCAAAAGGAGCTTTCTGCTTGCTTTAAGCAGTATTCTGTTTTGAACATAGTTTGTTTAGGTTGAATTCAAATTCTTTACTTCACTCAGTACGTGTTTTCACATGAATAAATAAGGAAAAAAGGTGATTTACAATTTTGCCTATGGAGGCAAGGGTTAATTTTGAAGTTGCTACTGGACATTGCAGTGTAACACGCCTGTATTTAGCGACCACTGGTATATGTAGTCTTTTAGGCAGGTGGCAACTCAATGCAGGACAATAGTAATGAAGAAGGCTCCTGTACTAGGAGCCTTCTGCATTACTTTACTATTGTCCTGCTTTGAGAGGTCACATGTATTTAACCCTTTACCCCATAGCCTGTTTCTAGTTTTGAAGACGGGCAACCACTTAAAGCAGTTTGAAAAGTAAAGCAGAATGCACATTAAAGCACATTTTGATTTACTTTTAAGCCTGCTTTAACCCTTTCCCCAATAGAAGCGCCTTTTAGCGGATATAATTTATTCATCCGCTGACGAAAGTAGTTCCAATTTAATCAGTAATGAATATGTATTATGGGGAATATTTTCTATATTATAGCACATGATAGCTTAAAGCAGGCTGAAAGTAAAGCAGAATGCGCCCTAAGGCGCATTCTGCTTTACTTTCAACCTGCTTTAAGTAGTCACATATCTTACGTACTAAAAATAGGCTATCAGGTAAAGGGTTAAGCTATCATTTACTAAGATATAGAAAATATTTCTTTTCATACATATTCATGACTGTATAAATTGGAAATATTTTCTTCAATGGAGGAATAAATTGAAGGTGTTTAAAGGCGTATTTATGGGGTAATGGGTTAAAGTTAAAGATCATCATGCTTCTTCATTCAGTAGTCACTTAACTCTTTGAACCCTAGTCCCGCATATAGGCGTGCTTTTCAAACAGTGTACATGTGAATAGTACACTTGTCCTATGCAAACAGTGAAGACCCTGATCAGAGGGCTCCAAAAGGAGCCCTCTGATCAGGTTCTTCACTGTTTGTCACAATGCCAAACATTGACAAAAACAACCCTTAAAAGTCAGAAATGGACTAGACTAAAATGGAAACTGGAATTGTCCATTTAAAGTTTCAGGGAGGAAAGAGTTAACCCTTTCTCCCATGTTTCTAGTTTTGAAGATAGGTGACCACTTAAAGCAGGTTGACAGTAAAGCAGGATGCGCCTTAGTTTAAACATATTTTATTTCAGCAAATGTACAGTATACATACAATATACAACATATCTATTATAGGATTAGAACGAAAGCTAAAGCTTATTAAGTTCTTCTCCTTAGGCTCATTCTGTTTTACTTTCAGCCTGCTTTAAGCTACCATCTTTGATGATATAGAAAAATATATCATTTAGCGGTGCATATTCATGACTGTATAAATTGGAACTATTTTCTTCAGTGGATGAATAAACAAAAGGCGTAAAAAGGAGGCATATTTATTGGGTATTGGGTTAATACAGTTTTGACTTTACATATTTTTGTTTCCCTAGGGGTTGCCTATGTGAGATACCAGACACCACAGTGTGCAGCCTATGCCAGAGACAAGCTGGATCAGTTTGAGTACCCTATTGGCAGCAGACTGATGGTTAGATTTGCAGACTCTGTGCACCACTCGACAGATATGAGGTCACCTGGAGGGTAGGGAGTAAAGTTTTTTATTATATATTTATCGTCACAGTTGATATCATCACTAGTGATGATATCACTTTTTGTGACATCGCGCATTAACAATTAAGTTTGTATTTTTCTGTAAAAATCTCAATAAAATGTATATAATAAATACACATAGAATAATTAATTCCTTTGAACAGATATGAAAAATATATCACTTGAATGGGTTGTTATCTGGTTAAAAAAAATCGTCCTGCGGACTTGATTTTTAAGCAGATAATAACCCATTCTCGGGATATATTTCTCATATCAATCCAAAGGAATTGATTATTCTCTATGTACACTTTAAAATTGTCTAAGATTTTAACTCTTTCAACACTAAGTAAATCTTATGGGTTATTAGATTGCCTTGTGGATTGTTTTAGTTACCAAAACAGAAACCTATCAACTTGGAATTCTGGTATTTCAATAAATACTGGTCTACATTAGCAAATAGTGTAGACCCTGCTCAGAGGGCTCCTAGGAGCCCTGTGATCAGGTTATAAGCTGTTTGCAAAGGTTATGAGTATATATTAAACAGGTCCATGGTGTTGAAAGAGTAAAGTGTTGTTTCTTATTGTCAGGCTGTGTCTGAAGAATAGCTTTTCCTTTCCATGGCAAAGATGGTAGAGGCATCAAAGATAGTGTCAAGCTTTGAGATTAAGTTTCAACATTGATTCATGACCTTTTAGTAAATAATTTCATATATAAAAACACTCTGTAAAGATAAATTAACAACATTATTCTGCCTTACGTTCAACCTTCGTTTATACAGTTAAGAAAATTTGTATCAAAAGAAACATTTTATATATACCCTAGCAGATAATAGCTTATAGCAGGCTGAAAGTAAAGCAGAATGTGCCTGAAGGAGCATTCTGCTTTACTTTCAACCTGCTTTAAGCTTTCAAAATTAGAAACAGGCTATGGGGTAAAATTAAAATGCTTGAGAACAATCTCAGACTCAACTCATACTCTTTATGACCTCGGACTTTAATCATCCCCCTTTATCAAGTTTATCAGTTAGTGGTCGCTTAACCCTTTACCTGATAGCATTGTTTCTAGTTTTGAAGATATGTGACTACTTAAAGCAGGTTGAAAGTAAAGCAGAATGCGCCCTAAGGCGCATTCTGCTTTACTTTCAGCCTGCTTTAAGCTATTAACTGCTAGAATAAGAAAAGTATTAAATATGACACATATTCATTACGGTATAATTTGGAACTATTTTCTTCAGCGGATGAATAAAATGAATGCGCTAAAAGTCGCTTCTATAAGGGAAAGGGTTAATAAAGGATTTACTGTAGTCATTATTATACAACATTTTAAAAAAATTGTTTATTTTAGGTCAGGGTCTGGAAGCTACGGGAGTCGTGACCAAGGACCAGAGAGTCCAGTTCATCAGGTAATTTAGCTTTGATATAACCGTGATTATTTATAAACCTGATACAAAATTCATTAGTATGAAAAAACTGCAGCAAACAGTATACAGTCTGGTTCTAAGCTGCCTGATTTTGAAGAAGCACAGAGATCTCTAAAGTGAGGTATAATACAGATAATCTTGAGAAAAAATCTCCTTTAGTAGCAGTCTGCTCTATATTTGTCATGTATTAACCCATTACCCCATAGCCTGTTTCTAGTTTTGAAAACAGGTGACTACTTAAAGCAGGTTGAAAGTAAAGCAGAATGCACCTTACGGTGATCCTTCCTTGATCCTTGATCCGCAGACTCATCGTCACTTATATCTCCAATGTTTGGGCACTCATGTGTAATGTTTCTCTAAGGTATGTTTCTCGAATGTACTTTTGTAAATATGGATGCGGATGTGTCGGATCAAGGCTGCTTTACTTTCAGCCTACTTTAAGCTACCATCTATACAAGGATATAGAAAATATTTCATATAGTACATATTCAAGATTGTATGAAGTGGAAACTATTTTCTTCAGTGGAAGTATAATTTAAAAGTGTAAAAAGGTATATCTATGGAGTAATGGGTTAACCAATTTCTATGGTAGTAATCTCCATTTGTCAGTCTTTCAGTCTGTCACAATTTTGTGTCTGCTCTCTAACTCCAACAGTTTCCATTCAACATTCACCAGATTTGCTGAAAATGCTTATCTGTGTAAAATCTTGGCAAAGATTAATAAACACCCAAGTCACATAGAGGATTATGGCTTTTGAACTATTCAAAGTTGGCTGTAATAGCCTTGTACGCTTTTAACCCTTTAACCCATCAATACGCCTTTTTACGCCTATAATTTATTCCTCCACAGAGGAAAATAGTGTCAATTTATACAGTCATGAATATATATTATGATAAAGGTTTTCTATACTTTATCAGATGGTAGCTTAAAGCAGACTGAAAGTAAAGCAGAATGTGCTTTTGCTCATTCTGCCATACTTTCAACCTGCTTTAAGTGGTCACCTGTCTTGAAAACTAGAAACAGGTTATGCGGAAAAGTTTTTAAACTCGACCAGTTTTCATCCAACTTTGTACAACTTACTGAAAATACTTTAAGTAGGTATAAAATCTTGGTCAAGTTCAATAACCGACCAAATTGCATAAGTCCTTACAGGATTATACACCATGAATTAATTGTCTGTTTAACCCTTCCCACATAGAAGCGTCTTTCAGTGCATTTAATTTATTTGTCCACCAAAGAAACAGTTTCCATGTTATCAAGTCATAAACCATGTACCAAAAGAAATATTTTCTATATTCTAGAAGTTGGTAGTTTAAGGCAGGCTGAAAGTAAAGCAGAATGTGCCTTAACCCTTTCCCAAATAGAAGCGCCTTTTAGCGTGTTTAATTTATTCAGTCGCTGAAGAAAATAGTTCCAATTTAATCAGTTATGAAGATATATTATAGGGAATAATTTCTATATTCTAGCGCATGATAGCTTAAAGCAGGCTGAAAGTAAAGCAGAATGCGCCTTAAGGCGCATTCTGCTTTACTTTCAACTTGCTTTAAGAAGTCACCTATCTTCAATACTAGAAATTGACTATCAGGTAAAGGGTTAAGGCACATTCTGCTTCACTTTCAACCTGTTTTAAGTGCTCACTTGCCTTCAAAACTTGAAATAGGCTATGGGGTAAAGAGTTGACCTTTGTCCTTGTACATTATTATGTTTATATAAACTGCAGGCGGCCAGAGTTCTGGAGCAAGCAGGCATCAACCCAGACACCGTCCTGAACACCCACGCAGATAACAAAGTGGAGAGAGTGACCTACTCCAGTATAAACCTGCCCCTGCCCAAGCCACTGGTGCCTGAGGACAATCAAATGGCCCAGAGACTGTTCATTGTGTGTCAGCCGGCAGCCGTACCTGACAGGATACTGAGGGATGCCTTCAGCAGATTTGGCAACTTGATTGATGTGTACCTCTTGTCAGGTTAGTGGCAATAGTAATATTGAAGTCTCTTTTAACTCATTTACCCATGACATTTTTATTTGACAATTCCACTTTCCAATCTTAGTCTTGTCCATTTATGATTATTAAAGGTGTTTTTCTGCAATTTGTTGCATAGACCCTGAAACATTTGATGGACTATTCCACTTTCTAATTTTAGTGTTGTCCATTTATGATTATTTAGGGTTGTTTTCTGCAATATATTGCAAAAGGGCAAACAGTGTTGACCCTGATCAGAGGGCTCCGTTTGTATATGGGAGCTTTTGCATAGGACAACTGTACTCTTTACAGGTACGCTGTTTGGCAGGGCTGCCATTTCTCCGGATTTTTCCTGAATCTTCGGATTTTTTTCTAGTACATGATAGCTTAAAGCAGGCTGAAAGTAAAGCAGAATGCGCCTTAAGGCGCATTCTGCTTCGCTTCCAGCCTGATTTAAGCAGCCACGTGTCTAAAAACTAGAAACAGGCGATGGGGGTAAAGGTACGGTTCGTAAAATCGCACTTGAAAAATGCAAACTTGGAAATCTTAGGATTTTTCATGTCAACTTATGGTAGCCCTGGTTTGTAAATGACAAGACTTTAGTGTACAATCCTTAGTAAAAAAAATAAAAATAGTGTAGACCCAGACCAGACAGCTGCATCAGGAGCTGTCTGATCAGGGTGTGCATTGTTTTCTTACAGAGTCTGTCTGGAATGAGTCTGCTTCCATTCCTAGGAAAAGGAATCCATATTTTATTAACTTATGTAGTAGTTCAGTTAAAAGATAGTCATAGTGAGCAGTTAAAAGTATTAAAAAAATAGTAATTATCCTGTTAATAGTTATTATACAATTAATTACCACAGGACGAAACTTTGGCTATGCTAAATATGCGAGCAAAGATTCTGCCATGAGTGCTATCCAGACATTACACGGTCAGTTTGTGGCCGGACAGAGGCTGAAGGTGCTGGAAGCAGAGCCACAGAAATATGATGATGACAGTCATAAGCGTCAGAGGACAGATGTGAAATAAGATTCCGCGGGAAACGATCTGAAATGATCAAGGTAGGTTGTCAAGTACTAGTAGATCTCATACTGTTTCTGGGCTCCGTATAAGAGGAATATTTCAAATTCTTAAATCTTTTATTTCTGCATTAAACCATATGGTGTCACTACTCATTAGAATCGTCTTTTCGAGACGATTCAAATGAGTAGTAACAACATAGAATTTGGTGCTGAAATGAGTGAGAAAATGTTGGATATGTTTAGTTTACTCACTGAGCACTGTTATAAAAGTGAAATGATTTTAAATATTAAATTGCTTTAGTACCAACCACAGGAACCTGAAAGACTTTTTAGCTCACCTGGCACGAAGTGCCAAGGTGAGCTTTTAGGGTCGTCCGTTGTCCGTCGTACGTCGTCCGTCGTCTGTCTGTCCACAATTGGTTCGTTAACACTCTAGCAGTTACAAATATCATCCCATCCTCATGAAACTTAATCACAATGTTTGTCTAGTAGAAATCTAGGCCAAGTTCGAATGTAGGTCATGTCGGGTCAAAAACTAGGTCACTAGGTCAAATCATAGAAAAACCTTGTTAACACTATAGAGGCTACAAATCTCATTGAATATTGATGAAACTTGGTCAGAATGTTTGTCTCATTGATATATAGGTCAATTTTGAATATGGGTCATGTCCGGTCAAAAACTAGGTCACTAGGTCAAATCATAGAAAAACCTTAACACTCTTGAGGCTACAAATCTCATTGGATCTTGATGAAACTTGGTCAGAATATTTGTCTCATTGATATCTAGGTCAAGTTTGAATATGGGTCATGTCCAATTAAAAACTAGGTCACTAGGTCAAATCATAGAAAAACCTTGTTAACACTCTAGAGGCTACAAATCTCATTGGATCTTGATGAAACTTAGTCAGAATGTTTGTCTTATTGATATCTAGGTCAATTTTGAATATGGGTCATGTCCGGTCAAGTACTAGGTCACTAGGTCAAATCATAGGAAAACCTTGTTAACACTCTAGAGGCTATAAATCTCATTGGATCTTGATGAATCATTGTCAGAATGTTTGTCTTATTGATATCTAGGCCAAGTGGGAATATGGGTCATGCCCGGTCAAAAATTAGGTCACTAGGTCAAATCATAGAACAACCTTGATAACACTCTTGAGGTTTGTGTCAGTTCAAAAACTAGGTCACTAGGTCAAATCATAGGAATATCTTGTTTACACTCTAGAGGTTAATTGTGGGTCATGTCCAGTCATAATCTAGGTCACTATAGGTCAATTTTGCCATGGTGTACCAGGTGAGCGATTTAGGGCCATAGTGGCCCTTGTCATTGATTGGACTTGAAATATGTACTGGAACTTCCATCTTGCTTGCGATATTTCATACACATGCATGCACACCGGTGCTATATAACCATAATTGAGTGGCAGTATCTTTAAACCTAAACAAATATATTCAACAGCATTAATGAATGTTAAATTTCCTTGTTGAGAAGGTAGAGGTGCTGCAAGGTGTTTTGGTAGAGAGAAGGGTTAAAATCTTAGCAGGCTAATGGCAGAATTGTGATTCTGTATACAAACAGTTTGGATCCTGATGAGACGCCGCATAAAGCGGTGTCTCATCAGTATCCAAACTTTTTGACCCTCTGACACTGTTTTAAAAAGGAAACTTGAAAACTCTGTTGTTAGAACAGTAGCAGACGACAACAATTGTTGCAGACGAAAGAATTACCTAACTTGCAAAGTGTTAACATGGAGAACTTGTCTTCTAAAAAGTTGTCATTCACTGGACTTTACGGGAGTACACATGGAATTGGAGAAATTGATGGTTCATCACAGACACAGCGTATGCTTCAATGTAGACTCCAGGTCTTGTTGGATTGTCATCGAAATATCCCAATTGCTCTTCAAAGCACCATCTTCCATATGAACTATGTATTTATTAGCTCAACTGGCACATAGTGCCAACATGAGCTACATTGATCGTCCTGTGTCCATCCAGCATCCATATGTCATTAATACCTTCTCAGAATGACATCTTCTCCTAAACTAATAGTTGAAATTTTGCCAAACTTGGCAGGAATAATCTTTATATGATCCTCTTTATAAGTTGTTCACATATTTCCAGTCCATTGCATATCTAGGTCACAAGAGCTAAAGTAGTGGAATATCTTGTCTAAAACCTCAGTGTCCTGATCTTATGTATTTGGCACAAGCATCATCTACCGGTCCTTTATCAAGATTGTTCAGTTAATGCGCCTGGTGTCAAAAAATGACCCTGCCCCCCTCCCCCAAAGATTGCAACACAGCTTCATATAGTGGTCTCTTAATACATGTTTGCCTATATAACATCTGTAGGGCGTTCAAGTACCGTAACAGCGAACAGTAACGTTAACCGATGCAAACAACCCATATAGTACGACATCTAACGTTCACCAATACTCTTCAATAATAACTCATTGCGCCCCAATGTTTATTAACTTTTCAAGGGTACGAATGATTTATGTGCGAATCTAAATAACACAAGCAAAAGTGCACTAATCAACTGAAATGCATCAATTTTACCGCATATAAAAATAAGATTTAGCTGCTCAGATGTAAGCTGCTTTGATTGATACATTAAGTATCGGAAAATGTTGGTTTATTGATGAGAAATTAACTCAGGACTGTTCGCTGGTTTTATTAAATTCATTTGGTAGCCATTTTGTTTTCCTTGTTGGCGATGGCGAACTATCTCTGAGGCCGTTCGTGTCGTTCGCAATCGGTAACAGCCTAACGGTTGTTAAAGGTAAATTGTTACCATTTTCTGTTGCAATCGATACGGTACTTGAACGCGCTACTGATTAGCCATAAAAGTGTAGTTTTTGTAACACACAAAAAAAAAAAGATTTTTAACTCTTTCAACACTGTGGACCTGTCACATTAATATGATTTGCAAACAATGTAGACCTAGATCAGAGGGTCTACACTGTTTGCTTAATTAGAGCAGTGTTTATTAAACTACCCAGAAATCCAAGTAGACTGGTTCATGTTTTGGTAACTAGGAAGATGCCCAAGGGAACATATTAACCAACAATTGTTACTAAGTGTTGAAAGAGTTAAAAAAAGTATGATAAAACTCACATAGGAATAAGAGACAATACTGAAGGATGACGTCATATTGAGTGGAATATCTAATTCTTATTCACTAAATTGTAACATTCTAAAAATGTATGCCTCCCATGATCATAAGATACAAAGTGGTGTGAGTGTTAACTCCATGTACCTGTTGAATTAAGACAGATTTTATTTCAGGGACTGTCACTGACAACATATTGATGAGCTGACGGAATAACCAACATAATGTTGAGCTGACGGAATAACCAACATTATGTTGAGCTGACGGAATTACCAAGACTGTTTATAGCGGAAGCAGGACGAATGAAGATGACAGATTTACCAACATACAAACAGACTACAACTACACTACAGGACTTGTTACTTTTGAACTGATTATATATATGAGCTACGTCATGAGAAAATAGGCCAATGTACTTTGCATACAGTGTAGACCAAGATCAGACACTATCGTCAATAATTGGTGTCAGATCAATTTTCATACTGCTGTCGAATTGGGTTTAAATGCCCTCTCCAAAGAAGATGAAAACAATTAGGGAGGGGGGCTGGGACTGAAGCAAGCTGGAAGTAAATCAGAAACTTTCTTCTTCTAAGAGCTCTTTCTGATTTGTTTCCAACCTCTTTCAAGTATCACTGAAAAAGCTGTGTTCAAAATGATTAATTCAGAACAGAAGTATTTAGGGCTTCAGATAAGGGGGGTATTTCAAAAACTAAAATCTTTATTTCTGCTTTAATCCCTATGGTGTCACTACTCATTAGAATCGTCTCGAAGAGACGATTCTAATGAGTAGTAACATCATAGGATTTGATTTTAAAATAAGTGAGAAAATGTTGAATTTGTGCAGTAAACTGGCTCTTATCTGGAGAACTGGTATTGCTGAAAGCTTTCTGTATTACTTTTGTCTGACATTAAGCAGTCAATTGTATTTTGACATATCCACAATTCTTTCCTGAGTTGTAGCTTAATTCCAATGCGACTTGAGATGAGTAATCTTGTGATTTAGCTCATATGACATCTAGATTACGGTGAAGTAACAAACTGTTGTGACCACACGGCTACTGGAAAAAGTAGACTTGACAAAGTATTGGTTTGGATGTTGTTATCTGAATACTGTGACTTACCATATTTACCGATTGACATGAACACTGTACAGTTTTTTCTCCATTTTAAGACATGCAATTACATTGCTTTCATTCATTTTTAGTACCAGCTCTAAATTACCACTTTTTGGGCTGTAAAACATCATTCATTCATTCATTCTTCTTTCAATTGGCCAGATACCATTGTCTTAGTTGTGACTATGTGCTTTTATGAGAGATTTAATTGTGACTATGTGCTTTTATCAGAGATCTTAGAGACATTTTTCTTTACCATTATCCTACTTTTAGCTACAATCTTCTAGGAAAAGGAAAACATTTCTTATGGCACATATTCATGACTATAAAGTGGAACTGATGGAATAAATTAAAGGCAAAAGGCATATATGTGGGGTTGGGGTTAAATACTGTACTTAAATGTAAAATATCAAAACTGGAAACTTATAAAACAACATTTTTGGTCTCTTAACCAGTTGGTAACAGGTTGCAGCTTAATGCAAGATAAAAGTTAGGCAAAAAGCTTTTGGAGCTTTCTGCCTTACTTTTATCCTGCATTAAGTAGTCACTTGTCTTTACTGGTCTTCCATCTTTTCCAAACAGTGTCCGGCTTAGAGAGGTTTTACAGTATTTACAAGATACATAAGCTGAAAGAACAGGTTATCCCAGTTCCATTTTGCATTTAGACATAATCATTAATATCCATCAACATTATGATTACTGACACTTAAATTTCATGGTTGATGAAACATTTTTGCCCTCTTTATTCAGCAAAAATACATCTTTGATATATCATTTTTGTAGTAAAGTAGATTTAGACATGATTCATATTTGATGATTCATTTTGGCCATATTTTTAAAGGTATCCATACTTATGAAACATGTTGGCTACGTCCATTAAGAAATAAGGTTATGTTTGATAAAATATCGTCTAGTTTTACAGGGCTCTAGATAAGAGGAATTTTACTGAACAAATTCAATGTTTTCTCACTCACTTCAGCACCATATCCTATAGTGTTACTACTCATTAGAATCGTCTCTTTGAGACGATTCTAATGAGTAGTGACACCATAGGGTTTAAAGCAAAAATAAAGATTTTAGCTTTTGAAATACCCCCCTTATCTGGAGCTCTGAGTTGTAGCTTTACTGTACTGAATGAGGTTGTTCCTCCAGTCACCTTCTTGGGATTTCTAGACCTATACCTCCACATATAAACACATTTTCTCTTCATTCTTCATAACTTCACATTACTGTATATATCTTAACTGATATTGTTTTTCATCTGCTTCTTTGTGCGTAGATAAGTGATTGTCAATTATATCATCACTATTCTTAGAACAATTAAATTGTTTTTGGCTGTGACTAGCCGAATAAACCCTATACTTCAGAGCAATATTTCAGTATTTCATGACTGATGGTTGCTTAACCCTTTCAACCCTCTGTAGCGATTACTGATTACAAATGCGAACAGTGTAGACCCTGATCAGAGGGCTCCTATAGGAGCCCTCTGATCAGGGTCTACACTGTTTGATAGTTTCATTGTTTTTTTTTTGTCATACCAAAAATGTAACAGTAGACTGGTTCAAAATTCTTGTACTAGAAGAGTCCAAAAGGATTATTTATAACTCCCCAAAGGAGAAATTTAGGGTTGAAAGGGTTAAGGCAGGCTGAAAGTAAAGCATAATATTTTTGGCTTTACTGTCATCCTTCATTAAGTAGCCATCTATCATATGAGCTCTTTGTTAAAAGATCTGTGAACAAGCAAAATATTTGTTTCTGGACAATATAATTGTTCAATTTCAGGAGTTTGCGCTGTTTGGTTTAATTTGAACATGTTTTTGTTTCAGACCTATTGGTTTTATGTATAAATAAAGCTTTTGTAAAATGTTGTCAATAAAACCAGGTGTGCCCTTGGGTGTTTTGTGAAACATTTCCCATTTTATTGTACCAACCAAACAGTCCATTGGGATATTTCAGTAGGAAGTCAGGGTCAAAGAATATAAAGAGACTGAGTTGAGTCTGAGATCATTCTCAAACATTTGATTGATCAGACTTATCAGATGCTTGAGAACGATCTTAGACTCATCTCAAAAGCTTTATGACTTAAGGGCCAGTTACTTTCCACAGTCCCCCACTAAGGTGTAAGTCTGTATTTACAGACGAGTCAGGGAGAGACGCTAAAATCTTCATCATCATCAACTTTACACAGTTAAGACTTGTCTACAAACAGGGAGGAAAGTCACTGTAAACAGTGGGTCATTACACACAGTCTAGGTGTTATCGTATCGTATTATGGGGAAAATATATCAATAATGTGAGAGGGAAGAAAGACAGCAGCCATTTCCAGGGTTCCAGATAAGGGGAGTATTTCAAAAATTAAAATCTTTATTTCTGATTTAAACCCTATGGTGTCACTACTCATTAGAATCGTCTCAAAGAGACGATTCTAATGAGTAGTAACACCATAGGATTTGGTTTTGAAATAAGCGAGAAAATGTTGGATTTGTTCAGTTTACTCTCTCTTATCTAGAACCCTGCATTTCAGATATCAGTAGTTTTTAGATATTGAGAGAAAAATTTCAGCTCAGCCTTTTGCAAGTTGGGGGTGAATTTGTGATTCTTTTGCAAACAGTTTGGATCCAGATGAGACACGGTAACTAACCGTCTCATCTTGATCCAAACTGTTTGACACTGATGATATGGTCTAGAAAAACAACCATCAAAATTTGTGCAGATGAAAAAAATTGCAGCTAGCATAGCAGAAGAACTTTAGGAAGACTTTCCAATATGAAGAAGAGTTGTGGAAAAGGAATCCCCCAATAGGGAAGAAAAGATTAAAAGGGATGTTTATACACAATATAAACATGAAAAATGATCATATTTCGTGCAGAAGAAAAAAGGTGAATTTAAAGAGGTTTGAATTAGTAACTCTTGTGGGTTATTATGTTCCCTTGTGCATCTTTCTAGTTACGAAAACATGAACCAAGTCTACTTGGAGTTCTAGGTAGTTTAATAAATACTGCTCTAAATTAGCAAACAGTGTAGAACCTGTAGTTTAATATATAGATCCCGTATATTTTTGTTTCAAAGCTTGATTGTTAAATGGTGCACTTGTTTCTTTTAACTTGTACATTTATTAAAAAAAAAAAGCCTGGCAGGATTTTAGAAATTTAAAAGACAAGGAAAAGACAGAAAAAGAGTTTTCTGAGAATGATCTGACCACTTAACTATTACTATGCTAGAGACGGATATGTGCCATAGTGGTTACCTTTGCAAACAAGGCGTCTCATCAGGATCCAAACTGTTTGCCACTCTCACCCTGTTTTAAAAAAGATTTTTTTTTAAATTCTTTCTTTAAAAGGGTAGCAGACAACAATTATTGTTGCAGACGAAAATATTACCCAGCTTGCAAAGAGTTAAAGTAGCTGTATGATTTGTTTGTTTTAGAGAGAGGACACAGCTAACCTTGAACTTGACTTCAGCGACTTGTCAACATGTAGGCCTAATAACGAGTTCCTTCATGGTAAGGTCTTTAACAACTCTGTGTATGGTACACACATCACAGGGCTCCAGATGAGTGAACTGAAAGAATCCAACATTATCTCTCTTGTTACTACTTTTTAGAATCGTCTCAAAGAGACGATTTTAATGAGTACATGTAATGACACCATAGGGTTTAACCCCTTCGCTGCCTTACCCCGAGCCTGACTCGGGGTGAATCGATGTTGCTGTGTGCTATAGCCCGAGCGTGGCTCGGGGTAATTACGTATTGTTTAAGACCTGCTATATAAGAGTCTTTGGTGTAAGGGAAGCAACTCTTCTGGTTAGTTTTCATTGAAAATCAATTAGATTGACTTCCCTTACCTAAATATGTCATGTTTGGAGTGTGTAAATCGAAAATTAATGTGTAAACACCTAATTTCTGACATGGCTACCTGTCCTGGAAAGCATGCACCGCCATGTTCGCTTGAACAAGAAGTATCATAAGTGGAAAATGATTCTGATAATGTTTATGAACCTGCTCAAAAGCAATAAAAAGGAAAAGGTTAGAAATGTTGCTAGTTGCATTTTATATGCAGTTTGTTACAGTTATTTGTGCTTTTTTGCATGTCATTTCTCTAAATTAGACTCTCGAAATGTAAACAAAAGTTGAATTTTCACATTTTTTTTACAGTCTGTGTATAAAAAAATGTTAAAAAACAGTATTTATACAAGATATCTCAGTCAAAGTTTCAGGAAATGTCAATATAGGTGTTTTTGAGGAGCTTGTGAAATTTGGTGCATATTGGATATTTATATTTGAAGTTATGACATTTTTTATGTAGCCAGGTAGCTCTTGCAATATTACGTAATGGTAGTTCCCGGCATATAGCGTGAACATGTATAGGGCAGTGAAGGGGTTAAGGAAGAAATAAAAGACTTTTGTTTTTAAAATACTCCCCTTATCTGGAGCCCTGGTACATGCTGATCCTTTACACCATAACTTGTTGTAGGTGTATAACCCATTACTCCACATATAGTGCTCCCTCCCTACAACAACACCTAATGGGAGATTATTGTGAATGTTGTTTGGGGGGAGATGTTACATGGAGGAACATTGGCTTACATTTGCAAACAGCTTGAATCCGGAACTATTTTGCGCTGTGGAGGAATAAATTAAATGCATTGAAATTTCTATCTCTTGAGTAATTGGTTAGGTGATTGCCTGTCTTCCAAACTAGAAATAGGCTTTTGAGTAAAGGGTTAACCCCTTAACCCATAGTCTGTTTCTAGTTTGGAAGACAGATGACCACTTAAAACAGGTAAAAAGTAAAGCAGGAAGCGCTATAAGATGCATTCTGCTTTACTTTCAGTCTGCTTTAAGCCACCATCTCCTAGGATATTAAAATATTTCTTCTGATACATATTCATAACTTAATAAAGTGGAACCAATTTCTTCAGTGGCTGAGTAAATGAAAGACGTAAAAAGGTGTATTTATGGTGTAATTGGTTAAGACAAATGACTGCTGTTCATACTAGTATGTTTATGTCCTATTGGTTAAGATTTTGTGTTTAGGTCAGTTATGGACCAAGTAATGCAGCTAGGTTTACACAACTTAATATGCTTATAATGTTATGGGCTTGACATAGTACAGCAACTTGCATTGCAGCTGAAGGTAAAGCAAAAAGCTTATGTTATAGAAAACTGAAAGTCTGTCAAACTTGGGTATATAAATACAGTGAAACCCCTCTAAACCGGACATGTTTGGGGACAACCAAAATGTCCAGTTTAGAGGGATTTCTGGTTTAGAGGGGTTTTGAAATGTTTCTAGTATGAAAGATAGGTGACCACTTAAAGCAGGTTGAAAGTAAAGCAGAATGCGCCTTAAGGCGCATTCTGCTTTACTTTCAACCTGCTTTAAGCTATCATCTGCTAGAATGTACAAACTTTTTCTTCAATGTAAGAATAAACAAAGAGACGTAAAAAGGCGTATTTATGGTGTAATGGGTTAAAATAAAGAAGGGTTGGAAACTGGGCCAACGTTTTTGTCCGGTTTAGAGAGAATTCCGGTATTTAGAGGTTCCGGTTTAGAGGGGTTTCAATGTATTCATAAATGGATATGGAAGCTTAGTGCAGATAAAAAGTAAAGCAGAAAGCTCCTATAGGAGCTTTCTGCTTTACTTTTCTCCTGCATTATACAGGATTCTTCATTATGGGTAAAAGTGCTTATTAAAAGTATACCTGCTTAACATACAGTCGAAACTCAATACTTGGAACTCGGTTAGTTCAAACATACCCATATTCTCAAGTTAACGTTTTAACTATGAAACAGGGGTATGTTCATCTTTAGTGAGATCGACTTATCAAAATTCAACTTATGAAATACATGTACTTGTAAGATTAATTTGAGCGAGTTCAAAGTATCAAGTTTGACTGTAAATTGGACTTTATCTCTTTATTTTCAGGTGGGAAGCGAGTTTAGAGCAGGAGTATGTGAACTCATCTGGAAGCAAGCCAGTGTAGATTTCATGTAGAGAGGACACATCTAACAAGGGAAACTGATAAGACTGGTTTTACAGATACTTGGTTTACCAGAAATGATGCCATATACTGAACCTTGCTGTACAGTCAAACTAAAGTTAACCCATTGAGCCCCAGTGACTAGTATATTTGTCCTTTATAGTGTACCTGTGATGAGTACACTTGACCTACATATGTAAACAGTGTAGACCCAGATCAGACTCTCCTATAGGAGCCCTCTGATCAAAGTCTTAACCTGTTTTGTTGTTTTGTAATACATTGTGAAAATCAACCCCAAATTTACAGGTACAAAGTTGGAACATAGACTAGACTATATTGAAAACTGGAATTGTCTATTTGAAGTTTAACACATTCAACCCTAGTGACGAGTGTACTCTTAATTTACAAA
This sequence comes from Gari tellinella, assembly GCA_922989275.2. Lineage (NCBI taxonomy): Eukaryota > Metazoa > Mollusca > Bivalvia > Cardiida > Psammobiidae > Gari > Gari tellinella. Next base: position 40,247,552 of record OV277867.1, read on the forward strand.
CAGTGTACCTGTGAGGATTACACTTGTCTTATGCAAACAGTGTAGACCCTGATCAGAGGGCTCCTTAAGGAGCCCTCTGATCAGGATCAACACTGTTTGTCATTTTGAAATATATTGTTAAAATCAACCCTAAATAGTCAAAAAATGGACTAGACTTATTTTGAAATTAAAAGTTTCAGGGGTGAATGAGTTAAGGGGTCAGTGGGTTAAGCAACCTTTCTAAGGAAGGACAGTGTAGTGAACGTGTATGCACCAGTTTAACTCTTTGCTCCAGAGAGGCATGTTGCATTGGTGACCTTGACCTTTGATGCTGAACTCTGTGACTTTGGTCAAGTTGTTGGCATTAGATCAGTTATAAATGAAAGTTAAAGAGTTTTCATATGATAAGGTTAACCCTTTCCCCCATGGAAGCGCCTTTAAGGGCATTTAATTTACCCCTGCACTGAAGAAAATAGTTCCAATTTATAAAATCATGAATATGTACCATCAGAAATATTTTCTATATTCTACTAGATTGTAGCTTAAAGCAGGCTGAAAGTAAAGCAGAATGTGCCTTAAGGCACATTCTGCTTTACTTTCAACCTGCTTTAAGTGGTCACCTATCTTCAAATTTAGAAACAGGCTATGGGGTAAGGGGTTAAGATATGGTTAACTCTCAGTGTGCTAGTGGTGGAACCATATAAACCTTTGCAAACAGTTTGGATCCTGATGAGACGCTGCAAAATGTGGCGTCTCATCAGGATCCAAAATGTTTTATACTCCGACCCTGGTTTGAAAAGAAATTCAGAAAATACTGTTTTTAGAACAGTAGCAGATGACAATTTAAAATACCCAATATGCAAAGAGGAAACATGCAACGAGGCAATTGACAAATTTCTTGTGCAAAAAGTTTTGAGAATACAATGTACATTTATGTGACCACGAAGTACTTAGACTCTTAGTACTTTGTGATGTGACACTGATCATTACTGATGTGACGCTGGGGAACATGAAAATAAAATCAGTAAACCAATATACAATTATTATGTTTTAATAAAATAGGAAACTATTCATATACTAGTAATACTCACTCACACTTTTAACTCACACTCATGACACTCAGAAATACACTTTTAACATATAACATTAAAGTCCCATTAATAAGACCAATCAAAAGAGGGCATGTATTCATATTGAGCCTTTCAAAACTACAGTCGACTTTAACCCTTTACCTGATAGAAGCACCTTTTAGTGCATTTGATTTATTCCTCTACACAAGAAAATAGATCCAATTTATATAGTCATAAACATGTTCCAACAGAAACATTTTCTATATCCTGATAGATGACAGCTTAAAGCAGGCTGAAAGTAAAGCAGAATGCGCCCTTAGGCGCATTCTGCTTTACTTTCAACCTGCTTTCAGTGGTCACCTTTTTTCAAAACTAAAAATAGGGTAAAGGGTTAAACACAGCTAGAATCCTGATCAGACTCCATGGTATGCTGTGTCGGATCAGGATCCAAACTGTAGACGAAACTTGATACTTCAAATTCACTTAAATGGACCTTACCACTGTTTCATAAATATATTATCGATCACTTGATCACTATTCAGTCGAACATTCCAGTATTTAAAAGTTAAAACGTGGCTAAGCCACGTTTTAACTTTGAAATATTGGTATGTTCTGACAAAAGTGAGTTTGAACTATCTCGTTTCGACTGTATTTGACAATAATTCTGGATTTCTTTTTTCATTTTCCCATTGATGTAGATTCTGAAACAAAAGTGCAGGCCATGATATTAAAGCAGATGAAACCATGATGGCAAAAAGTGAAAGGTTATGGTAGTTGACGAAATGAGTGTGAAACGGTTTAGACAGACAACACAGGTTAGCCATAAACACACATCATGGCAGTAAAAGGCTGAACAACATTCAATCCTAACAACTAGTTTGTCAATAGTAAAAGGTGTACATGTGAAAAGTACACTTGTACTGTGTAAACCGTTCCTCATTTTGTAATGTATTGTAAAAATCAACCCTAAATAGTCAAAAATGGACTAGACTATTGGATTTGTCCATTTAAATCTCAGGGGTGAATGAGTTAAAACATTGGGTGATGCAAGGGTAAAGACTTAAGGGCTTGACCCATTCTCTTTGTACCTAGCGTCCTAAGTAAGAGTAAGAGTCAAGCTGCAAATGTCGGACCACTCAACCAATGAATTGAAGAGGTAGAACAAGATGAAATAACAGCAGAAAGCACCTGCATGAGCTTTCTGATTTTTAGCTCGACTTTTTCGAAAAGTCGAGCTATTGTCGTCACCCGCTTGTCAGCGTCTGCATCGGTTAAGTTTTTAGAATAAGGTTTTTGTAAGACGTCATTTCTTAATAACTATCAAAGGTATCCATTTGAAACATGGAATACTTGTTCAGTATCTAAAAAGCAACTCCTTACAACAAGGCAGGTAACCCTGAGATTTGTCATTCCAGAGTTATTGCCCTTGTTTTATTTACTTAAAAATTGTAAATTAAAATACCTAAATAACTATGAAAGATATTAACTTGAAACTTTGAATACTTGTTTAGTATCAAAAGGGCAACTCATAACAACAAGGCAGGTAACCCTGAGATTTGTCATTCCAGAGTTAATGCCCTTGTTTCATTTATTTAAAATTTGTAAATTAAAATATCTTTATAATAACTATGATGGATATTAACTTGAAACTTTTAATACTTGTTTAGTATCAAAAGGGCAACTCATTACAACAAGGTAGGTAACTCTGTGATTTGTGATTCCAGAGAAATTGCCCTGGTTTTATTTACTTTAAATTTTCAATTGAAATCAAATATCTAAATAACTGTCAAAGGTATTAACTTGAAAGTTTAAATATTTGTGTTAAACATCAAAAGGGCAACTCATTAAAACAAGAAAGGTGACCTTGGGATGTACCATTCCAGAGTAATTGCCCTTGTTTTCATTTACATAAAACTTGTAAATTGAAATTTCTCAATAACTATCATAGGTATTAACTTGAAACTTTAAAACTTGTTTAGTATCAAAAGGACAACTCATTACAAAAAGGCAGGTAACCCTGGGTTTTGTGATTCCAGAGTAATTGCCCTTGTTTTGACTTAGAATTTAGTTAGATTTCTCAATAACTACCATAGGTATTAACTTGAAACTTTGAATACTTGTTCAGTTTCAAAAGGGCATCACCCTACAACAAGGTAGATAACCATTGGATTTGTCATTGCAGAGTTATTGCCCTTTTTTGACTCAGAATTTGTATATGAAATCATTTAGTTACTGTAGAAAGTTATCAATTTCATACTTCCAATATATTTGAATACTTGTTTAGTATCAAAAGGGCAACTCATTACAACAAGGCAGGTAAAGCAGGCAAAGATATTGTCCTTGTTTTGACTTATAGTTTACTTTAAATGGAATTTTATGTAGACTGTCCAAGTATGTTTTAAGTTGTTGTTGCTTACAAACTTCTATGATCAAGAGGGCGTTAAACACTCATACACATTCTTTAAGATTGGAAAATGTAGCCGTCTCAAGTATATGAAAGTCAAGAGTCCAGCACCCGTTTGCGGTGCTCTCGTTTGGCATCCTCAGCATTTCTCCAACTATAATACATGTAACGGAGATTCTTTCTCAATAAATGTGATTATCCTGAAAACAGTGCTTTCCTTGGACACAGTTTCGAGCCATGTCAGACGATCCTGCGTCTGATCTGGCTCCAATCTGTTCGATATCCATGTTAAAACTTATTCTTAATATTTTTCGAAAGTTGTGTTAGCATTTTGTTTTCGTATAGCTCTTTCAACGCTTAGTAGCTCTTGTGGGTTATTAGGTTCCCTTGTGGATGTGTTAAGTTACCAAAACAAGAACCAGTCTTCTTGGAATTCTGGGCAGTTTAATAGATACTGGTCTAAATTAGAAAACAGTGCATACCCTCTGATCTGGGCCTACACTGTTTTCAAATGTATTCACACTGGTCCATGGTGTTAATAGTTAAATGGGAACGAATAACATCTCCGCCATAACACATTCAACGACCATTGGCGATTGCTTTAACCCCTTCACTGCCTTACGCAGAAAACAATAATTACACAAGGGAGCATAGTAGCCCACAATAGTTACTTAGTCATAATTACCCACAAGAGTTACTTAATAATGAAACTACCGGTAATTGTTAATATTTTCCAAAAGTTGAGTTGGCGTTTAGTTTCACTTATCTCATTCACCCCTAAAACTTTTAATGGAAGGTTCCATTTTCCAATTAAGTTTAGTCCATTTATGACAATCAAGGGGTGTTTTCTGAAATATATTACAAATAAACAAACAGTGCCGACCCTGATCAGAGGGCTCCTGCAGGAGCCCTCTGATCTGGGTCTACACTGTTTGCATTTGACAAGTGTACACGTTAAAGACTGACGACTATACTCGTCACTAGGGGGTGTTAAATAGGAAGGAATAACATCTCAGCCGTAATGGTCGCTGGTTCAACGACCATTGATTTAAGTAATCATTTAACCCCTTCACTGCCTTACCCCCGAACACAATAGTTATTTGCAGACAGTTTGGATCCTGATCAGCCGCCGCGTTACACAGTTATACTGTATGCGCCACTTATGGTGAACTGTTGTCGAGAATGTTCACACACAGAAGGGTTTCACAATCCTGGGACTTCTAAACTTGCATTCCGTATAGTATGACAAACCCCCTCTATTACGACCACTAAAGATTGTTATTAAGTGGATGTTTAAGGCTGATGACTGATTAAAGCAAGGTGAAAGTGAAACAGAAAGCTCCTTTAGGAGCTTTCTGTTTCATTGTCATCTTGCTTTAAGCTGACACCTGTCTTTTTACGATCAATTAGCATACTGGTCTTAATAGATGGGTTTTACTGTATGACAAAGCTATCCTCGAATATTTACAACCGAGTTTTTTCACTGTCATGATCATACTTATTGTCAGTGTCTGCAGTCTCTTTATTATTATTTCCCATTTCAATAGTAGTATGGGGTAGTCTCTCCACAGGGCTCGGCGTACCCGTGCTTGTATTTGAGGCTATATCACTATCGGTCTTGTATTGATATTGTTCCTGATCGTCTTGAATTGACCCTCTCCCAGAGTCACGCCTAGATCCAAAACTTTGTTTTGACGTTTGGGTTTTGAAAACTTGCCCTTTGGTCTTGGGTTCCTCGATTGATATTTTCTTTTGTTGCGTTGGTGTTGAAGCTGGTGTATTAGGTTCGGTCAGTAAACCAGAAAGCATGCTGCCCAGTGCGTACGAGGCCATGGATGAGATCGCCGAGGCGTTTCTGAAGAATTCTGTAAAATGCAAAGATTCATGTACAATATGAATAATAATTTAATTAACTCTTTAACTGTTATTAACTCTTCCAACACTAAGTTACTGTTGTGGATTATTAGGTACCCTTGTGGATCATTTTTACACATAATCCAGCCTACTTGGAAATCTAAGTAGATTAATAAAATTAATAGTGGTTTAAATTAGCAGACAGCGAAGACCCAGATCAGTGGGCTCCTATAGGAGCCTTCTTATCTGGATCTAGACTGTTTGCAAATGTAATGAGTATATTTTAGACAAGTCCACGATGTTGAATACGTTGAACTAAAGTAATAAACTCGCTAAATAACTTATTGCAAGGAATGTTTGATTTGTACGTGTATTTCAGTCATATCGCGACGTCCAACAGGTGGAGGAAGACCCCAGAAATCTTTTATGTACTGTTTCAGGCACAACTTGGTAGAACCACAGACATTCCGAAATCCAGCTGGAAGGCTTCCCCACATGAAAAATCCGAATGTCCAGATTGGGATTCGAACTCAAAGCGGTGAGGAGCTTAGTGATGTAAGTCACTGTGACTATATACCACTAGGCCACTGAGGCCACTTCAAAGCTATTTGCTTCCGTTTCAATCCTTAACTTCATTGTATGTTTGTGTATGGTGTTGGTCTAACCCGATTATTGAGCCTGGAAACTTCAAATGCACATTGTCAGTTTTCAATTGAGTCTAGTCGGTGTTTGTATGCATTAGTCTGCATTTTACGTTTCCACGCATTCAGCAACTAACGTTAACATACTTGGATGGTTGAAGTGGCTTGACGAGTTATTATACTTACGAATATGCTGGTCAACTTTCCACTGTGGTATGCCTTCGTTGATGCAGAATCTTTCAATTTTCTTCAAATGTAACTGAAAGAAGTATAAGATATAAACGCTATGAAAAAGTTTCCTTGTAGCGATGTCTGTCAAAATTTAAAATACGTAACTTGCTAAAACAACAATTTTAAGCAGACGAAATAATCAAATTACAGGAGTGAAAGCGTTAAAATACTTTATTGTCTTAAGTGGGCAACAGCGGCAAGCATTGTTGGTCGGAGAGCATCGTTGTTTGGAGTGCCGTTGTAGTGAGGGGCACTGTACAGTTGAACTTAGATATCTCGAACTCGGTTAGGTCGAACATACCCGTATTTCAAAATTAAAACGTGGCTAAGCCACGTTTTAACTTTGAAATATGGGTATGTTCGACTTAACCGAGCATGAAATAATGTTTATGTGTCGTCAAATTGGATAGTTCGAATTAAGTGAGTACGAGATATCGAAGTTCTACTGTATATAACTATATATACATGTTTATTTCTAAAAGATGCAAGTGAAGTGTGCTAACCTGTAGGTCCTTGATAAGTTTCTTGGTGTCCTTCAACTCCGCCGTCATTGTCTTCTGTTGTTTATACATCATCTTGAGTCGAAAATGTTCGTTGTCCAGTACCGCGACGATCAGACCTGGAAAACACATAACAGAAGTGAGTTCAGTAAAGAAAGCGATGGCCATCGATTGCGAATTGGCTACCGGTCTGAATTACAGTGGAGAAAACGTTTTTCTTCCGTTTAAATGCAAACGCATTGCAATGAAATAAAGATCATGACAACTTTTAGACAATTCTGGACACCAGTTTTAATCTGAATGCAAACAGTTTGGAGCCTGATCAGACGCCGGGTTACCCGGAGTCTGATCTGTCTTTAAACTGTTTTCAATGGAAATACTACTTTTAGGGTAAACGCGTTTATTTGGAAAGAATACGTTTTCTCTACTGTACTCTGCACGGGGCACAACGGCTAGCCTAAACAGCAAACAGTGGTAATTGAACACGCTACAGAAGTGATGGCCAATGACGGCAAACGATTTCTTTACTGAACTCATGGCCGAAGTGAGCAAGGGCGGGCCCACTTGTTGAAGAAAAAAATCCTTAACAGTGGAGATGTTTTTCTTTCCCAATAAGCGCGTTTATGATAAAACTGTTACTCCTTAACAAGCAGTTTGGAGCCAGATCAGACCATTCTCCACATTGTTTGCCGGTCAGATTAAAATAAATCGTGACAAATTTCAAAAGGTTGGAATTTTGCAATAAAGTGTATTGCGTGGGTTTCGTTTGCTTTACACGGGGAAGAATTACTTAAGTCAATGAGATAATGGCAAATCTAAAACTTCGTACGACGAAAACGATCGTAAGTCTAAACTTTAAAATACATTTAATTTCTGAATTTTCGATTTCTGATTTCTCTATCTAATCCCGTCTTGTGACAACTCTTTGGAATCGTCTTTTCAAGACGATTCCAAAGAGATGTCTCAAGACAGGATTAGATGGAGAAATAAATTATATTTATAATATGACTTACGGCAACATTTGTCGTTCGAAGTTTTATGAAACGGACCCCTGCTTGATAAAATACAACCTACTATGAACATGATATGTACCATAACATAAGCTAACTTTAGGAATCATTTTTCAGGTAAAATTGCAGACTCGTGTTTAAGTCTAGAAGAAAACAGTACAGACCCAGATCAGACAGCCCATGAAGGAGCTTTCTGATCTGGATCTACAGTGCAAATATACGCCAACTTTTTTTGTAATTTCAGTTGCTCTGCAACCCATTTATTTCCCCGTCATAGGTATGATGGGGTCGTCAATATACGCCAACTTAGCAGAAGAATTGTTTCTAAGTATTTACGCTTTATCTTAATTTGAGTGTCAAACAGTTTGGAGCCTGATCAAACGCCGGGTAATCCGGCGTCTGATCTTGCTCTAAACTGTTTGCACTTGATCTAATAGTTTTAGCGTAAACGCGTTTATCGGGAAATAATACGATCTTCTCTACAATATAATTATATAAGTATCAACGGACTCTATCAGTCAGCATGACAATTAACCCAACATTTATTGTCAATGAAGCCAGTAACACCTGTCAATGTTATGTGCATAGCTCATGAATATTCAGTTATCGACGATAACTCTTTCACTGTCAAAATGCGCCTTTTGCAAACAGCTTAGATCCTGATCAGACGCCGCGTAACGCGGCGTCTGATCAGGATCCAAACTGTTTGACACGAAAAATTCCGTCAAGTCATAAGCCTTAAATCTAAATTTGAAATGATATTACAGTTAACAATATTGAAGCAGACGATTATATGGCGTTGAAGGTGTAAAAAACTTACGATGAATTTGACCATGAAGGGGTTAATGTACAACCTACAGTGGAGAATCTGTTATTCTTTCCCGTTTAAACGCAAACGTACGCAATCGCAAAACACTAAAACGTAGAAAAGAACAACTTTTGGACAATTCTGATAATTCTTGTTTATCTTGGTTGCAAACAGTTTGGAGCCTGATCAGACGCCGGGTTACCCGGCGTCTGATCTGGCTCCAAACTGTTTGCACTGCAAATAATAGTTTTAGCGTAAACGCGTTTATTGGGAAAGAATAACAGATTCTCCACTGTATACTGTCTACCCTAAAATACGGAAAGTTCACTTGCAATTAATGCGTTTATGCTAAAATAATGATGTGTATAAATTGCAGAGTTGCAAAGCCAGATGATTGATGCCGATAAACTCATTTTACAGACAATGTCATTTTCTACATTTTATTACATAGTTCCTGTGGTTCGTTTCGTTTAAACGGGAAAGAATAACGTAATCTCCACTGTTACCTCATCGATCAATCATCGCCCAATATTCGGGCTCGACATATTATATATAGCCTTTATGGTCGGACTAGTAAAACATTTTGTCCCGAGATAATAGTTTTTGCTAGTACATGTTATACATGTATTATGACTATCACTGAATGACAAATTGAAAAGTAATGTAGAAAGCTACTACAGAATCTGCATGCTTTTCTTTTGTCCTTCAGCCCTTGCGACGAGTATACTCGTCATTTACAAACAGTGTACCTGTGAGTATTACACTTGTCCCATGCAAACAGTGTAGACCCTGATAAGGAGCCCCGTCCCCCGATCAGGGTCTACACTGTTTGTCATTTTGAAATATATAGTTAAATTCAACCCTTAATGATCAATGCTGGACTAGACTTATTTTGAAATCAGAAATGTCCTTGAAAAGTTTCAGGGGTGAATCAGTTAACTGACGACAGAAATAGTCTTTTACAAACAGTGTACATGTGAAGAGTACACTTGTCCTTTGCACACAATAAATATCCATATCCGAGGAGCCTACTGATTAGGGTATGCATTCATGATTTCAATTTATTTGTCATTTTACATTAGATCTACATGAAGAAAAAAAATACAAGTACACCTAAAAAATAAAGTGACTGCCCAAGCGACTACACGCCCCAGGTTTGCGGACATTTCCCTGTGCATGTATGATCACAATGACCGGCGGAAATATGCTAATTCATTGGTTCCTCATTAGCAAGTGACCATAAAGATAAAAGGTGTTTGTGTCCTCCTAAACATAGAACAATAATAATCAAAGGGTCGTTCGATGGTTTATAAGGTGTCCCGCGGCTGGCTTGAGTGAGTTGTCGGCTTTATTTCCAGGGCAACGCACTTGAACTTACTGATCCTTTAACTTTCGAACGTACAACTCCAGATTCCAATTAAAACTATTCCGTTTTTATTATATAATGGTCTTCTTTTTTCTTATTAATATTTTACCACATATTGTAAATGACAAACATGGCAGACCTTGACTAGACAGCTCCTGTAGCAGCCCCGGCTCTGAAGTGGGTCTTCCCTGTTTGCATAGGACAAGTGTTCTATTCAGACATACTATTTTGTAAAGGGCACGTATACTGAGCTGAGTGTCCCATGTTTATCAGTACATGTATATAGTAAAACCTACATGTATTAAGACCACTAAAATAAGGCTAATTGTTCGTTTAAAAGACAGGTGGCAGCTTAAAGCAAGCTTGCGTTAAGCTGCCACCTGTCTTAAACACAAAGTTATTAATTAAACCGTTAGGCAGAATAGTGGACACCGATAGATTATCGATAAACTGTCCTACGCTAGCTTGCGTGCCCGTCAATGTTCGGCTCTTACCGCTCGGTATTTACGGAAACTCCCGACGACTCTTTGAACATATTAATTTTATTTTCAATTTGAAAAAGGACCAAATTAACATTAACTTACAATTCTTAAATTTATATCAAAAGAAAGAACAAATAGTCAAGTATACGAGCCCGTTTGCACAGAATTGATATCGATTTGTATAAAGGCACAAGGTCGTGTTATATTATCCGTGTCGAGGCTTATTTTCAGCATTTTACTCTTTGTTTAATGTGATTTAGAGGTGTCTTTTTAAACTTAAAAAAGGACCAAAATCTTATTAAAATATTTTTTCAAAACAAATTCCATCATAAAGGAAAATGTTTAAGCTAACACAGGCCGTTTGCACAGGAACGATATCTGTCCAGAAAAAAAAGTTATTACAAGTTATGTAAAAATGCCCTTCTTATTTTAATGCTCGAAAATGAGAGCAAGTGGGCCACCTGCGTGTCCACTATTCTGCGTAACGTTAGTGGTCGTTATAGATAGATTTTACTGTATTAACACAGTCAATCCTAGCGACGAGTATATTCGTCTTTGAAAAACAGTGTATAGAGAACACTTATAGAGAACACTATGTGATCAGTGAAGGGTCCATCTGATCAGGGTCTACACTGTTTGTCATTTTGTTATATATTGCAGAAAACAACCCTAAATAGTCATAAATGGACGAGACCTAACTTGAAATTGGAATTGTTCATGAAAAGTTTCAGAGGTGAATGAGTTACTGACTTACTGTTGACGACCCTGATGACCCTCCAGGGAACCATGAAGGACAGTACGAGAATGCCGTCTTGTATCCTGTATACAGTGAGTCCCCGGATAAACACAAGGTCAAGGACGAATGACGCCGTCACCACTATAGCATCAAATACCTGAAAATATAGGTGATTGTATAATGATCATAAACTTCATGCATTTGATCCAGTGGTGGAGGAGGGCTTTTTATCGGGTTAAACGAAAGGCATATTCGATACGACACTTTATCTTTTTATGATTTAGGCCTCCAGCTAATGACATAGCTTTTTTTTTTTTTTTAAGGGGGGGGGGGGGGGGGGTTCATAGATAATAAAGTATGTGTCAAGTACCTGTGCAACTCACAGTAAGATATTTTCTTTAGTAGCAAATATTATTATTCTTATTATATAATTTGCGATAAGTGTTGTGGTCAATTCTTAATTTGGCTGTTTGTAATATTTTTGAAGTATAAAATTACATCTCGTCTTTCACCTCTGAAATAATTTTTTTAACAGTAGACTGGTTCAAAATGCATGTACACGAAGAGACCGAAAGGATAATAAATACCAAAAAGATATATTTAGGGTTGAAAGGGTTAACATAAACTATATTTCTCTTTCAAGCCATTATAGCTTACCTCTAATTTGTGGTGGAAAAACTTCTTTCCCATGAAAAATATCTTGAAAACATTCTGAAATAGAAAAACAAGTTGATAAAATAAATAAAGAAAGAAACTCCCCGAAGAGTTCACCATTTCCCCGCCAAGTGTCGGTCTACTGTAACCCCTTCTATACTGTTCTAACGCTTGCTTAAAAAAATGCCATAACTATAATTTCAAGGTTAGCTTATAAATATGTTTAACACAGTTTCATAAAATAGACCATTGAGTATCTCCTAATTGGCAAATGAACGCTTCAACTTAGAAATATCGGTACATGTATGTTCGACTTAGGCGAGTTATCCAGGTCCCACTGAACCAACATATTGAACGATACAAACAGTATAAAAGCGAAGAGTACACTTGTCCTATACAAATAGTATGTATCCTGATTAAATGGTTCTTAAAGAAGCATTCTGATCAGGGAGTTCACTAGGTATCATTTTGCAATATGTTGTTAAAATCACCACCAAATAGTGAAAAATGGCATAATTGGAATTGTCCTTTATAAGGGGGTGCATAACTCCAGATAAGAGGAGTATTTCAAAAATTAAAATCTTCATTTCTGCATTAAACCCTATGGTGTTGCTACTCATTAGAATCGTCTCTTTGAGACGATTCTAATGAGTAGTAATACCATAGGATTTTATACTAAAATAAGTGAGAAAATATTGGATATGTTCAGTTTACCCTCCTCTTATCTGGAACACTGAGAGTGAATGAATATTACCTCTAGAAACAAAACTGCCAATATGGCAATACTGGCTTTATGGAGACCATGGGCAATATCTTCAGTGACACTATGGGCACGAGGTAAGCTCTGTCCGTATGCCGGCAAGTTATCAGTTACGTTATTCTCGTTATCCGCGATAGCTCCGTGGCCATCATCCCAGTTGGCATTTCTTTTAAAAATGTTATGCATGAAATCGTTTGTTATGCCAGGAGATGTGGTCGTTGAACTTGATAAATAGGGATCAAAATTGTCATCCACTAGAGCGTCCTTGGAAATATTGAACGTGCAGTTGGCTTGGGAGATTTTGTTAAAAAGATTTTCGATGGTGTCGATATTGTAACCATGAAGATGTAGTGGATATTTCTGCTCCATTCTGTCAATAAACGACTGGGATGCTTCATCCATATCTTCAACTACTCCTGTTTAAGAAATGAAGATTTTGTTAACAATCGGTTAAGTTCATGCTACATAAGTACTAATAAGTATTCTTGTCGTCATACCGGAGTTTTACGATAGAAGATAAAGAACCAATCACGCAATCCTAGGGAAAACAAGGCTAAGGGAAAACATTCAATTAAAGTGCATGTAAATATTGTCCCTTTGCTTCAATTTCGAACACATATTTTCCCGCTCTGAAATGAATGTGTTCCCATACTTGTAGGCCTAACACAAATCTACCAAACATAATTTCATGTTTGGCTCGGACGAGCCTATATCGAATCCTAAAGTATAAAATGTGTGCGAGTCTAGCTCCCCCTACAATCAAATCATGTCACACGGGGTTTACATATGCTATCTAACGGAGCTTGAGTCGCTGGGTATGTCACTATCAGATAAACCATGTAGCAGCACTGAGTTAAACTCAGGATCCTGAGTCTGTACCTGTGGTGATTTAAAAACCGTATTTACTCCCTTGTAATAAACATTCACCTAGTAGTCATAGCAGACGATGCATTATAAGACATGCACATTACAAAATTATTTAGGGTCTTTAAGCGCTGCAGGTTTCTGCTTAATGCATGGCAATGGTAATGCAGAAACTCCATAATTAGCTTTTTTCATTACTTTGTTCTACATTAAACTGAAATCCCGAGCCTGCAGTACTATACTACAGTACTTTGATTAATACAACAACTCTTGTTTACCATTTCCTTCGTAAATAAATGATCGATGGGATAATTCACTGAGTCCCAACAGTTGTATGCTTAAAACAGTCCGAAAATAAAGCAGATTGTCCCTTCATGAGCTATCTAGTTTACGTTCAAGCCTTCTTTAAACAGCAACATGTTGTAAAAGGATAAACATTCGCACAAATCATTGCGTTATTTTCGGAATATCCTATAAATGAAAAGAGACCACACTGTCTGTATTATGGACGTCCCGACAACAATTGGACAAAGGATGAGAGAACTCAACTTTATGTCTATTTAAGGGGACATTGGCATACAGTGCAGACCCTGGTGAGACGCCGCGTGACGCGGCGTCTCGTCAGGGTCTGCACTGTTTGCTTTTGCATATGAAATATGGACAAAACATTGCAGTGTCCTTAGATCACCATTGCTATGAAATCCAGCAAGCACATACAGTGGAGAATCCGTTATTCTTTCCCAGTAAACGCGTTTACGCTAAATATATTATTTCCAATACAAACAGTTTGGAGCCAGATCAGACGCCGGGTAACCCGGCGTCTGATCAGGCTTCAAACTGTTTGCCACTCAGCTAAATATCAATAGTCAGAATTGTCAACAAGTTGTTATTTTCTACATTTTAGTGTTTTGCGTTTGCGTACGTTTGCGTTTAAACGGGAAAGAATAACAGATTCTCCACTGTACCGGTATATAGGGAGAGTTTATTGCAATTTCCAGGCATAAATGTGTTAAGTAGTTGGAGGTACGTAAAACCTTACTACATGTACAGTAGCTACATTTACATACAAATATGTGGCAGACAAGCCAATTGATCGATGTCCAAGGAACCTACCTTTGATATAGTGTATGTCCAGGATGAGCTCTCCAAGAACCAAGGCACAGTCGATCAGATTCAACAGGACAATGGTAAGAAGCACCACCTTGGTGTGTAATATAAGACTGCCTCTCTGTCTTATCCTGTATAGAAATGATATCAATTAACCCACTGACTAAAGACTTGTTCTTTTCCCAAATAAACGGATTATGGTAAAACTATATTGCCCATTACAAACAGGTTGGAGTCAGATCTGATCCTGCTCCAATCTGTCTTCTACTCAGATCATGCATATTGAAAAGAAATATGTCAACATTTTTCAGTAACCTGTATATTTTTTTTTACATATAATTGCGTTTATACGCGAAAAAACTAACGTCTTCTCTACTGTATTTGTGTTACAGCGCTCCCTCTCTACAACGGCCCTCCCAACAACGATTCCCTCCTTACAACGACGTTTGTCACAGTTCCCTATCAGGACAATTATGTCTAACGCTTTGACTGCTGCAATATCGTCTGCTTAAATATGTCGTCTGCTGTTTTTCTGAAAATTACATATTCGACATTTTGACAGAAAAATGAGTGACAAACAGCTTGAATCCAGATCAGACGCCGCGTAACGCGGCGTCTGATCTGGATTCAAGCTGTTTGCAAATGTTAACCAATTTTTCCTCTCTATAACGACTCCCTCCGTACAACGCACACAATCAGTGTCTCCCATTGGTTGTCGTTGTAGAGAGGGAGCGCTGTATATACTTGATATACAATGTAACTACTGATACTTCGATAATTCGATCTCCCTTAATATAAGCGAACATACCAGTATTTCAAAGTTGAAACATGGCTAAGCCACGTTTTGACTTTGAAACATGGGTATGTTTCAAACTAACGCGAGTTCGAAGTATCGAGTATCGAAGTATCGAGCTATACACATTGTATAGCACAGGTAAGGGAATATCTTCTCCATTGTAACTTTTGTATACAGTGTTCATATCGAATATGAAAATTCTGTGCCATGCATTACAATGTACAGTAAACCTCGCTATTACGACCACTAAAACGAAGGCTAATTGATTGTTTAATAGACAGATGACAGCTTAAAGCAAGGTGACAGTGAAACAGAAAGCTCCTACAGGAGCTTTCTGTTTCACTGCCACCTTGTTTTAAGCGGTCACATACCGTAAACACCCTAATCATTAACATAATTTAGTGGTCGTAATAGAGAGGTTTTACTGTAGTTGAGTGTCTCTGTTTGCTAATAAAGTCGTCTATATGTTTTTGTAATCTGATGTAGTCTATGCATTGAAATAAAACTTAAACAAGCAGCAAAACGGATTGCATAAGCTACCATGTTAATTTTATACAGACTTTGATGGTTTCGAACCATTACATTCTGAAGTATTATATCATCGTTTGTTATTATTATTTGTTTTTTAATAAAGAGATGCGTAAATTATTATTTCAAAGTAAGATATCTATAACAAGTTAAACCGGAGAACGCTTAAGCGTCTGATCTGTTTGTAATTTTGACTTTAGTCGCTTATATGCATGCGGTGAAATGTATAAACTTATTTTGCATCTTTTATTGAATAGTCTTAAGCAGTGATCTAGTTCATAGATATCTTAAGATTAATTTTAGATATATATGATCAAGTGATGCAAAAAAGGTCAAACGGATGTGTGTCTTGATGAATATGTTACGTGACAAAAGAATGTTTAACCCTTTGAACCCTTTAAAGTCAGAAATGGACTAGACTTAAATGGAAACTGGAATTGTCCATCTAAAGTTTTAGGGAGGAAAGAGTTAAAACAGATAGAGAAAAAAATACATAAATACGTAAACTCCGCTCCCATTTCACCACCTTTCATAAACGCTTTCCGTGTTACGACAGTTACAGTGGAGAAGGCGTTATTCTTTCCCTATTAACGCGTTTACGCTAAAACTATTATTCCTAATGTAAGCAGTCTGGAGCCAGATCTGACGCCGGGTAACCCAGCGTCTGATCAGGCTCTAAACTGTTTGCAACACAGATTAATAGGAATCGTACACAATCTCTAGAGCACGTCATTTTTTTTGCATTTAAATGCATTGTTCTTGCCTTTTGTTTGCGTTTAAACGGGAAAGAATAACCTCTTCTCCACCGTCACCCTTTTGTTTTAACCCATTCCTCTACAGTAGAGAATATGTTATTCTTTCCCAGTAAACGCGTTCACGCTAAAACTTTTATTTGCAGTGCAAACAATTTGGAGCCAGATCAGACGCCGGGTAACCCGGCGTCTGACCAGGCTCCAAGCTGTTTGCCACCAAGATAAACATGAAATATCAGAATTGTCCAAAAGTTGTTCTTTTCTACGTTTTAGTGCTTTGCGTTTGCGTACGTGTGCGTTTAAACGGGAAAGAATAACAGATTCTCCACTGTACTTCAAGATTGTCGCCGGCTTTAGTTGCTCAAAGTAAGATTTCTTTTTATGCATATTTCCAATTTCAAAAAAACTCAAGTCCATGTTTGACTATTAGGGTTGATTTTAACAATATATTTCAAAACAACGAACAGTGTTTTGACCCTGATCAGGGTCTACACTGTTTACAAATGTAATCCTCGCATGTACACTGTTTGTAAATGACGAGTATACTCGTCGCTAGGTTTAAATGTGTTTAACTTTGAGGTAAGTGTAGATCTACGCTTGTTTCAATCGAGTTTAAAGTGTCGAATGTATTTATCGTTTTAAGTGATTTGAAGGACTGGATCCAGACGAGACGCCGAATCACTCGGCGTTCTCTGTTTTACTTTCATACTTCTCCAAGATATATCACTTGCATTTTCATGGTGCTATGTTGTATATCGTCGAAATGGTGGGGTGCTACAGTGGAGAATCTGTTATTCTTTCCCGTTTGAACGTAAACGTACGCAAACGCAAAGCATTAAAACGTAGAAAAGAACAACTTTTGGACAATTCTGATAATTCTTGTTTATCTTGGTGGCAAACAGTTTGGAGCCTGATCAGACGCCGGGTTACCCGGCGTCTGATCTGGCTCCAAACTGTTTGCACTGCAAATAATAGTTTTAGCGTAAACGCGTTTATTGGGAAAGAATAACAGATTCTCCACTGTACTATACCCTTAAATTAACAAGCGACACTGACAACTAAACTGACAAGCAAACCTATTACCTCTATAGTTTTATTTGTTTGTATGCTTGTAGTAGCATTCTTCTTTGGTTCACTGATTCTATTTCAATTCATTATTGTTCTCTCCTCTCTCTATCTCTCTCATTCTATCTCTTTCAATTTCTCCATATACCCGTCTCTCTCCTTCTCTATGTCTCTGTCTATGTCTCTGTCCCTCTCTGTATGTCTCGCACACACTCTCTCTTTCTCCCTCAACCTCTCTCTCTCTCATTCATTCTCTTATTTCTCACACTCACTAACTCAAACTTTCGTATATATATAGGTTTGACGGTCAAGTTGTTATTCATTTAGACTTATTGTACAGTGGAGAATCTGTTATTCTTTCCCAATAAACGCGTTTACGCTAAAACTGTTATTTGCAGTGCAAACAGTTTGGGGCCAGATCAGACGCCGGGTTACCCGGCGTCTGATCAGGCTCCAAACTGTTTGCCACCAAGATAAACATGAATTATCAGAATTGTCCAAAAGTTGTACTTTTCTACGTTTAGGTGCTTTGCGTTTGCGTACGTTTGCGTTTAAACGGGAAAGAATAACAGATTCTCTACTGTAAGTAGTTTCCCCTCTCTATTCTCTCTTTGCTGTACCCATACTTACTCTTTCAATTTAAATCCATTAAAATACATGGTACGTTCTGTGCTATACCTATGGCACTCTAATTGTTTTAACGTATACCTTGCAAATCATTCTCAATTTAAACGACTGGTGATAATGAAAGAGTATAGCTGATTGGCTCCGACAATAGATGTGACTCAAAAGTACAAACCCATGAAAATACTATGATGAAACTTCGATAATACAGCTCATAAGGAAGCTTCGTTTTGTTAGTGTGTAGTTTATTTAAGGCAGGTGGCTACTTAAAGCAGGATGAAAGTAAAGCAGAAAGCTCCTTTTAGGAGCTTTCTGCTTTACTTTTATCCTGCTTTAAGCTATACATGTTTTCAACGCCGCAAGCGAGTGTAAGTTTGCCGTACTGTAATATCAAGGTTTTAGGATACTAATTTGCATATAGAAACAAAACAGGAACGTAGTGTTAATTATTAATCAAAACTATATACACGGATATCACAATCAATTTTGTCAAACAGCATAACTGTCATTGAACCTCGCCTCGACATTCTTTCCTTCTTTATTTATACAGTACATTAATACATTACAGCCGAGTATGGGCAATTAACTATAGTAGGGAAGATGCAGGATATTAAATCGCAAGAGTCTGTTTGTTGAAAGGCATGTGTAATGCAGAAAGCTGTCTGCTTATAATAATAATAATAATAATATTAATACACGTAATAATAATAATAATTATTATTATTATTGAGCGCTCATTTGATATAATCAATCTTCCATGAGACTCCTAACATATATACAAGTACATAGAACTTTTTGGGGCCTTGGAAAAGGCATTTCATACAAAACATATAATTAACAACAATTAAATATTATCAATAAAACTAGATATAGCATTTTTTAGACCCTGGGTAGATTTTGTCTAAAACTCGCCCTGTGTGCTTGCTGGGAAATTTTATAATAGATATACTAGGGCGATATATTAAGACACTATGTAGAGTACACAGTGGTTAAGGTATAATATAAAAAATACACTAACAATGATATATGCACCTTTAAGCATGTACGGTGGACTATAATTAGTGTTGTTTTGTTATCAATCCCTTCACTGACATGACGTCATCTGCTTTTACAACTGTCGTCTGCTTTCAACCTCACAGTTAAAGTTTAGTTGTTTTTTTTTTACTATACTTATAGTCTAATATCGTAATAAGTGATAAACAGTTTAGATACTGATCATACGCCGCGTTTGATCAGTAGTCAAACCGTTTACAAATAACATTGCCCTCGATACAGTGGAGAATCTGTTATTCTTTCCCGTTTAAACGCAAACGTACGCAAACGCATTTAGCACTAAAACGTAGAAAAGAACAACTTTGGGACAATTCTGATATTTCATGTTTATCTTGGTGGCAAACAGTTTGGAGCCTGATCAGACGCCGGGTTACCCGGCGTCTGATCTGGCTCCAAACTGTTTGCATTGCAAATAATAGTTTTAGCGTAAACGCGTTTATTGGGAAAGAATAACACATTCTCCACTGTATAAGGCACTGAATGGGTTCAGTGGCCCGTTTAATAAAACTTCGTGCGACAAATGTTGTCGTAAATCAGATTATAAAAGTCTCAATTATTATTTACTTCTCCATCTAATCCTGTCTTATGATATCTCTTTAGAATCGTCTTTTCAAGACGATTCCAAAGAGATGTCACAAGACAGGATTGGATGGAGAAATCAGAAAATAAATGTATTGACTTACGACCGTTTTTATAGTACGAAGTTTTATGCAACAGGCCCAAGGAAGTTACGCGTAACATTCTACATTTTAGTCTACGTCAGTGTCAACTGACGTCTCCGTAGATCTCATAGGTCTACTCTTTCGTTTGTTTCTTTTCTTTTTTCAAGCTTTAACTTAAAGTATCAAGTTGTTTAAATCTTTTTTTCTCTTTTTTTAGCTTTAGCTTAAAATATCAAGTTGATTTAACTCTTTGCACGCTAGCGACGGATTCGTGAGTATCTGTGTACAAACAGTTTGGGTCCAGATGAGAACGCGGCACCTCACCAGGATCCAAACTGTTTGACATTCCAATCCTGTTTTGTAAAGAAAACTTGAACGTTCTATTTTTAGAACAACAGCAGACGACAAGTGTTGCAGACGAAAAAATTATCCAGCATGCAAAGAGTTAAAAACCTCAGGAAGAATAACAAGCAGTAAATACCGAAGTATTCGGTGTCTGATCGGGATTCAAATTGTTTCCGAATTCAAAATAGCATGGAAGTAGGCATTAATCTTCTGCAGGAGCTTTGAAACTTCTTTAAAACTGAGCCATCGGTCAGAATAATTATTAAGAAATGCTTCCTAAGCTAGAACAAAACGTCGATCGAAACAAGAGAACTAGAAGACCCTGGGGCGACACCTGACACAAAATTAGCTTGCCACCACAGAGGTTCGTCTGCACTGATTGTCATTTTTATTTTTGCACTGTACTATTAAAAACAACCAAAATGGTCAAAAATGGGACTAGAATTAATTAGAATCTAGATTTGTCCATTTGAAGCAAAATGTATTTGTAATGAAGATCTAAATAAGGATGGCATCAGCCAAATAATACCATGTTGTCAAAGAAAATAAAGTACATAATACTATGTACATGCATTTTATCATGCAATCACGCAAAAACAATATACATGTACGTACTACCCAATTTTGCTGTGTAACAGTTTTAACAACTCGCCCACAGAGTCATGCAATGTGGTTATCATACCGGAGTTTTACCGCGGCTTCCGGGAAAAAAATAGTAACCACAGTACCAGCGTATTTAAAACATCTTAAAACAACCCAGCTAGTGTAAAATAGTACGTCATTGATTATTACCCGTAAAAAATATATATACATGTACCGTTCTACTTTATTGTTTACAAGGTAGCCCTTTCATTACCTTTATGACGTAATTTAATCCGCATGGCTAAGTCACTGTGGTATTGTCGTCTGCTTAAATTTGGCGTCTGTTTTTATCTATGAACCCTGGATTTTTTGCGGTGTTCTACCTGACACTCTAGTTAATTATTTTAAAAGTAAAAAACGCAAAATAATCCAGTTTTCATAGATAAAAGCCAATTAACATGAAGTCCAAACGGTTTGGATACTGATCAGACGCCGCCTCACGCGGCGTCTGATTAGGATCCAAAACCGTTTGTAAATGTCAGTTCTGTCTGGCTTTCCGATGAAGGGATTAAAGCGACTCACAGCCGGATGGTGTACTTGTCAAAATAAAATAAAATACTCAAATAAAAGCAAATTTGTGGCATTATTTGGCTTCTGACATTAAAAAAATATGATCAGTCCAAAAAAAAGTCTCAAGAATCGTCACCGAATCTTAGTTTTTGTAGATATTTTCCATCGTTTTTCTATAGCGTTAGCTAACGATATAGTTGTTGTTGTTGCTTCTCTACACGGGCTCTGACATAAACCGGAGCCGAATAATGTAGAATTAAGCGCTAACAGTGAAGTACGTTAATTCGCGACCGTATATATAGAGAGCGTCCGTGGTCGAGGCGGTAAAGGCGCGTCCTCATTTTTCTTGTTTGTCTCCGCAATGGAGGGTCACGGGTTCGAATCCCACCAGAGCTTCTTCCTTTTTTTTTGGAAATGCATTTTTTAACAGAATTTATTATCCTAAACTAAATCTTACCCATTTATATAAGCATTTGACATATATTTACAAATTACCATTTTTAATGCTAAATCCGGTTGCGAGCCTCTTTAAAGGGACTCGCAACCGGATGGTGTACTTGTCAAAATAAAATAAAATACTCAAATAAAAGCAAATTTGTGGCATCTGACATTAAAAAAATATGATCAGTCCAAAAAAAGTCTCAAGAATCGTCTAGGAATCTTAGATTTTTATATATTTTCCATCGTTTTTCTATACCGACTAGTAGACGGTATAGTTGTTGTTGTTGCTTCTCTACACGGGCTCAGACATAAACACGAGCCGAATTACGAAGTTGTATGCACTTTCTATGGCTACACATTAAAATACGTTAAATCGAACCGAGATTAACGGATAGTTCCGTGGTCCATTGGTCTAAGCGGTTTCCCCTATTTTGCATTCTGTCCGCCAATGCCGGGCCCCGGGTTCGAATCCCACCAGAGACCAATATTTTTTTTTATTGAAATACATTTTTTTTAAACAGAATTTCTTATCGTAAACTAATTCTTTACCATTTATATAAGCGTTTGACACATATTTACAAATTACTATTTTTAATGCACCATCTGGTTGCGAGTCGCTTTAAAGGGCAGGGCAAGTTGATAACGCTTCAACAGTTTCAAAGCATACGGTATCATTGCGGTAAAAGGGTAACAGCATGCTGACGACACATTTGACAGTGAAAGGGTTAACAAGAAATATCTTTAAAAAAGATATTCGGCGGAATGAGTGGTTGAACTAAGGCTATATAGATGGGTGTGCAAAATTGAATTAAATTGAGGTTTTCAAAGAATATATATCTTGGATTGAAAAGCAAAAAATACAAGTATTCAATTGAAACAGTAACTTTTATTTAAAATGCAAAACTATCATGTACAGAAATGCAAAACAAAACAATAATTTAACTCATATCCTAGCTACTGGTAGGAGATCCTCACATTAATCTATTGTTCCATTCATAGAGTTTCTTGAAACAAACTATAGCATACACAAATGTACAGATACAACAATCTACTGTACTTCACTCTTGTAAATAATGATGAAACAACACAATTGTGTTTAACTCACTTGAGGCTATTCATATATAAAATATTGCTTTTAATGTATGGCAAATGTGTACAAATAGTTAACAATTAAAACAAATTGGTTGTAAACAATTATGAAACACCTAGCTTCCTCTGTATATCTATAAATAGATTTTAGATCATAGCATAATTTTGTCAATTCTGTGGCCTAGTGTAGTAAACAGACAGCCTGTATCTCTAAATGTTACACCCACAGTCCACATCATGTAAAACTGTAATGGGACATAAACCAGCCTACAGGGCTCCAGATAAGAGTGAGTAAACTAAACAAATCACATTTTTCGGCGGAGCTGACTGTTTTCTATTTAGACACACTTAATTTATATTTGGCCACACATTTCAACCAATAATATTTTATCAGAAATTTAGATTTAAGAGCACCTGTTGAAACTGAATAGTCTGATTGGATAGTAGCCAGGGCTCCAGATAAGGGAATTGTTTCAAAACTTAAAATCTTTATTTGTGCATTAAACCCTGTGGTGTCACTATACATATGAATTGTCTCTTCGAGACAATCAAAATGAGTGGTAATACCATAGGGTTTGGTGCTAAACGAGGTGGAAAAATGTGATTTGTTTAGTTTACTCACTCTTATCTGGAGCCCTGTAGGCTGGTTTATGTCCCATTACAGTTTTACATGATGTGGACTCTGGGTGTAAAATTTAGAGATACAGGCTGGCTTTTACTACACACTGGGCTGATGAAATAGGCCACAGAAGTTAATTATGCTTCTATTTTAAGATATGATGATTGTTGTATCTGTACATTTGTGTATGCTATAGTTTGTTTCAAGAAACTCTATGAATGGAACAATAGATTAATGTGAGGATCTCCTACCAGTAGCTAGGATATGAGTTAAATTATTGTTTTGTTTTGCATTTCTGTACATGATAGTTTTGCATTTTAAATAAAAGTTACTGTTTCAATTGAATACTTGTATTTTTTGCTTTTCAATCCAAGATATTACAATTCTTTGAAAACCTCAATTTAATTCAATTTTGCACACCCATCTATATAGCCTTAGTTCAACCACTCATTCCGCCGAATATCTTTTTTAAAGATATTTCTTGTTTCACCTCTTTTAGCACCAAACCCTATGGTATTACCACTCATTTTGATTGTCTTGAAGAGACAATTCATATGTATAGTGACACCACAGGGTTTAATGCACAAATAAAGATTTTAAGTTTTGAAACAATTCCCTTATCTGGAGCCCTGGCTACTATCCAATCAGACTATTCAGTTTCAACAGGTGCTCTTAATTCTAAATTTCTGATCAAATATTATTGGTTGAAATGTGTGGCCAAATATTAAAGTGTGTCTAAATAGAAAACAGTCAGCTCCGCCGAAAAAATCATCCATCAGTATCAAAGAGTTTTTCCACAGATCTTATTCTTTCGTGATGAACGGTAGTCACGGTTACTTTATGGTTTGGCGAACAGCTTTGATCTACCTCTAACCTTGAATAACTCGGTGCTTGGTCAATATCAAAATTATTTGATACTGACATCAATATTTGTTAGTTAGAATGTCCAAAAGCTAATTTTGAGGGATAAAACCAGCAGACGGCAAGTTTCGGCAGACGAAACCAAGGCTGTGACGAGCTAGCGGCCAATTTCAATTTGCAAACAGATTGAATCTAGATCAGACGCCAAACAACTCGGCGTCTGATCAATATCCAAACTATGTGATTTTCTCATTCACGATTCTTCAGTTTAGAAATAAATGCATTTAAATTAACTCCATTCACTGCGTTGACGTCATATGCCTCAAACAACTATCGTCTGCTTTTGTTTATCATATTTGAATTTTAGGTAATATTGTATCCAGTGTCAACAAGTTTGGATCCAAACCAGACGCCGCGTAACGCGAATTGTTTGCCATTAACCATTTATATTTTATACACTACATAAGACGGTGTAGGGTTAATAACTTATAACTTGCATTGTTTTGTGGTCGACAATATTAAAACAGACGTTATTGTGGCGCCGCGGGATGAGGGTAACTATGATGTTGTATGCGTAAATAGTTTTAACACGCTTGATATAGATACGTTTTATTTGTCTTTATCGGTTCATCCTATATGCAAATTGCACATCTCTTTCCTCCATTAAGCATGCATTGATCTCCGGTAGTCATTGTGGTTTAACCCTTCCATCGCCGGAGGTGACTAAAATCGAGTTAGGCAAACAGTTTGGATCCAGATCAGACGCCGCGTAACGCGGCGTCTGATCAGGATCCAAACTGTTTGACACTCATATAAAATATCACCAGTCACATTGACGTCGCTTGATTTAAGTTTGGAACGATAATTCAGACAACAATTTTAAAGCAGACGACAATACGGCGGTGAAGCTAGGGATAAAAAACTCACGATCAATTTGGCGACATTGTTAATAGTATAAAAGAATATCATATCGAACTTTCAACCTCTAGAACGCTGTGAATAATTTGTACTCCCAGGGTCCAGAAAAGACGCCAAGCAACTCGGCGTCTCATCCGGAATTTAATGAATGGTGTTTACGGCTCATCGACACACGATGGTAATCTAGAACCGAGTGTCTTATCCGGAGCCAAACTGATTGATAGGCTATTATGTAGGCTACTTCGGCAGCAGTAGTGAATACTCTTTTATTTTCAGATAAACGAAAAACAGCTTATTTTCAAGAAAAACAAACTAACTTTTTGAACCATTTCAATGCCGCTTAATTTTTTTATCGTCTGCTGTATACCCTTCACGTGCGTCAAAACCGCCATAATATCGTCTGGTCAAAAACAATTGTTGTTGTTGCTGCTAAGGTTTATAGTCCCGCATAAGCTTTATCAGATGCGTCATCCCCTAATTGTCTCAGGATTGGGACGTCAAAAACAATGACCTGGGTCCAAGGTTATAAAGCGTTTCAGCTGAGTCTGAGTGTGTTTTCAAGCATTTGATTGGTCAGATTTGAGCCTAGGCTCAAATCTGACCAATCAAGTGCTTGAGAACGACTTTAGACTCAACTTGCAAGCTTTATAACCTTGGGCTCGGTATTCTTTTTCCCGTCGCAGACGGGTCTGTTTTGTATTTTGACCGCAACTCTATGAAACAATTTAACCAACCAGGAATGATCAGAAATCCTGGTCAATGATCACGTGCTTGAAATGCAGTACTCTTATCGGCCAATGGCCTAGACTGGCGTTCTGTTATTTTTTCACATCAATCTTGCGAGTGTAAACCTGGCAAAACATTGAGATGCAGTCTATGTCATCATTTCTAAATTTAGCGTGGATAGAATCGGTGTATACACTTGTCTCTGAATACTGTACAGTGGAGAATGTGTTATTCTTTCCCAATAAACCTGTTTACGCTAAAACTATTATTTGCAGTGCAAACAATTTGGAGCCAGATCAGACGCCGGGTATCGGTGTATACACTTGTCTCTGAATACTGTACAGTGGAGAATGTGTTATTCTTTCCCAATAAACCTGTTTACGCTAAAACTATTATTTGCAGTGCAAACAATTTGGAGCCAGATCAGTCGCCGGGTAATGTATTTTGACCGCAACTCTATGAAACAATTTAACGGTTGAATAAACCAACCAGGAATGATCAGAAATCCTGGTCAATGATCACGTGCTTGAAATGCAGTACTCTTATCGGCCAATGGCCTAGACTGGCGTTCTGTTATTTTTTCACATCAATCTTGCGAGTGTAAACCTGGCAAAACATTGAGATGCAGTCTATGTCATCATTTCTAAATTTAGCGTGGATAGAATCGGTGTATACACTTGTCTCTGAATACTGTACAGTGGAGAATGTGTTATTCTTTCCCAATAAACCTGTTTACGCTAAAACTATTATTTGCAATGCAAACAATTTGGAGCCAGATCAGACGCCGGGTATCGGTGTATACACTTGTCTCTGAATACTGTACAGTGGAGAATGTGTTATTCTTTCCCAATAAACCTGTTTACGCTAAAACTATTATTTGCAGTGCAAACAATTTGGAGCCAGATCAGTCGCCGGGTAACCCGGCGTCTGATCAGGCTCCAAACTGTTTGCCACCAAGATAAACATGAAATATCAGAATTGTCCAAAAGTTGTTCATTTCTACGTTTTAGTGTTTTGCGTTTGCGTACGTTTGCGTTTAAACGGGAAAGAATAACAGATTCTCCATTGTACCCAACATTAAACTTTAACCTGCGACGGAATATCTTTTTTAAAGATATTTCTTGTTTTTATTATTATTATTAACTGTTTGCAAAGTCGACTGTACTTGCTTATGGCAGTTGATAAAGGATAATCTAAAATAAAAATACTTTTGTAATTAAAGAACAGCAACTTTCTCGAACGTTTTATGTTACATGTCGTTTTATTAGTGCAAATGTATAGTTCCGTTGTTTGGAGGCTTTTTTGCACATGTACAGTGGAGAAGAAACGTAAACGAAACGCAAACGATATGCATCAAGACGGAGAAAATGACATCCCAGCATCTGATCTGAGTCCCAAACTGTTTGCAATGGAAATACAGTTGAATTTCAATAACTCGAACTCGCTTATCTCGAAATATCTGATATTTCGAAACATGAATTCGCCTTATTTCAAGCTCGGTTTAGGTGAACATACCCGTGTTTTAAAGCTAAAATACGGGTATGTTCGACTTAACCTAGTTCGAGATATCGAAGTTCGACTGTAATTGTTTTTATCATAAACGCGTTTATTAGGCAAGAATGACGCCTTCTCCACTATATAGAAAACCGTTTTTGAAAGGTTTTACGGTACGTGCAAAATACTCTGGTAGCCCGCCGTCACAAACCCCATAAACTTTAAAGTACACCGATAAATGGATAAGTGCAAACGATAATGAATATGAAAAGCCTGTAGTGTTAATATGGCAAAAAAAGTGCAGCATATACATGGACTGAAGGCGGAGAGTCTTGGTACAAAGTAACATGTACTAGTGATATCCTACTTAATTGTCATCATCGTTAAACCACCACCTACACCACCACCACCACTATCATCATCATCATTTTCATCATCATCATCAACCGTGAACACCAACAACAATGATAAGATTTCAGATATGGTATAACCCTAGACAGTAGACACACGTGCAGTCACCGATTTGAAAAGACAAATTGTTCACATTCACCGGAACATATTTATAAGTATTCGAGGTATATAAGGTAAACAAGTATCAATTTAAATGTGAAACATCTTAAATAATTGTTTTGCATCACAAAATGAATATCTATTTAGATATAGCCTATGGCCTTGATTAAGTAAAACCATATTATATAACGACCACACAATCAGAAGACACGTTCGCGATACTACAGAGCAGAATACCTTAAATTCTATCCAATCAGCACGTTTGAGCTATAAACCTTTTATTCATTGCAAACAGTTTGGAGCCAGATCAGACGCCGGGTAACCCGGCGTCTGATCTGGCTCCAAACTGTTTGCCACTCAGATTTTAATAATTCGTCAACATCTACATGTACTTTGTCTTTGACCGTCACCATTAACGTTCTCTTTTTTTTCTACATGCACAAACAATACAGATACCGTGCTTATATAAAGCGTTTGAGTTGAGTCTGAAATCGTTTTTCAAGCCTTTGATTGGTCAGATTTTAGTCTAGGCTCAAATCTGGCCAATCAAATGCTTGAGAACGAACTCAGACTCAACTCAAACGCTTTATAAGCACGGGCATAGGTTCAACGTGTTTTTCAACATGGTTGTTTTCACCCACATATGTACAGTGGATAATCTGTTATTCTTTCCCGTTTAAACGCAAACGTACGCACACGCAAAGCACTAAAACGTAGAAAAGAACAACTTTTGGACAATTCTGATAATTCATGTTTATCTTGGTGGCAAACAGTTTTGAGCCTGATCAGACGCCGGGTTACCTGGCGTCTGATCTGGCTCCAAACTGTTTGCAGTGAAAATAATAGTTTTAGCGTAAACGCGTTTATTGGGAAAGAATAACGTTTTCTCCACTGTATATGATTAAATCAAGGTGAAAGTAAACCAAAAAGCTCCTAAAAGATTTTTTCTGTTTTACTTATGTCTTCGTTTTAAGCCCTCACCAACCTTTCATGCAATCAACAAGGCTTCTTTTTAGTAGCGTAATGGAGAGGTTTTTCACTGTACAGTAGAACCTCTCTATTACGACCACAAACATGTGTCAACTATTAATCGTTTAAGACAGGTTACTGCTTAAAGCATTGTGAAAGTGAATCAGAAAGCTCCTACAGGAGCTTTCTGTTTCACTTTCACATTGCTTTAAGCTGTCACATGTCTTTCATACAATCAATTAGCCTTGTTTTTATCTGTCTATATTGTAACGACTCAATAGAAGAAACAATGGGTAGTCTAAAATAAGTTTCTATAGTAATTTTACATAGACAATTAGCTTTCTTTTTAGTGGTCGTAATGGAGAGGTTTTAACTGTAAACTGTTTTGTTACCTGTTGAATTTAGTACTTTGTGGTGGGTAAGTTTCATTTTCAATCTCTCTCTCTATGCGCTTTCTCTCCTCGGCCTCGCTGTATCTGCGTGTAAGTGTCCCATACAGCGATCTCGCCACAAAAGTCTGTAAAATAAAGCGAAGCCAATCATTGTATATACATTGTGTATTTCATTGGATATACATTAATCATCTGGGGACCGTTTTACTAAACTACTTACGCAAAATTTTTGCGTAAGTCAAAATTTAAATTTTTAATTTATATTTTTTATTATCACTTGCTACAAACAGCAAATAGCCAGATCAGAGGACGCGCTTTTAGCGCGTCCTCTGATCTGGCTATTTGCTGTTTGCAAACGTTTATGATCGACAAATAAGAGTAAAACGATTTTGACTTACGCAAAAATTTTGCGTAAGTAGTTTAGTAAAACGGGCCCCAGAACTTTAATCCATTTGAGTTTCGATCACTGGAACTACTTTCCAAGTTTCCAAGTTTTTATTCTTCAATTTCTCAGTATGTACAATCACATAAACAAGGGAATACATTCTACACTATTATATCAAAGCCACGTGAACACAGAGGACAACTCTTATTCAAAACATTTACCACGCAACCTGTTTTTGGTATTGAATATAGGTGCATGACAACTTAAAGCAGGTTGAAAGTAAAGCAGAATGCACCTTAAGGCGCATTCTGCTTTACTTTCAAGCTGCTTTAAACTACTCTCTGCTAGGTTATAAAAAATATTTCTTGTGATGCAAATGTTCATGACTGTTTAAAATGGAACACTTTTCTTAGGGTGGAGGGATACATTTACAGCATAGCTAGAAATGCACACAGTACATGATGCGCTCTTCAGGGGGTATAACTCTAGGAAAACTTAACAAATTTTGAAGAAACACAAACTCAATATGCAGTTTATCAAAGCAACATCATAGTTATACAAAATTTTAGTTCAATATACGATGAGCATGTGGCGGGGAGGGGTGTGGAAAAACTACCGGTATGTATTTCTAATATTTTTCAGTTAAAAGGGGACATAACCCATGGAAAACTGAACAAATTTTGATGAAACATATGCAGATCATCCAAGCAACATCATATACAAAATTTCAGCTCAAACGTTTCTAATATTTTAAGTAAATAGGGAACATAGCTCATGGAAAACTTACTAAATTAAGATACACGGAATTGATATGTAATTCATAAAAAAAAAACTCATATATAAAGTTTCAGCTCAATTTGTGAAATCTTGTGTGTGTGTGTGTGGGGGGGGGGGGGGGGTTAAGTTCAAAAAGGGCCATAACTCCAGTTTGCATGGTGTGATTTTGCTGGTTATACGAAACTGGCCTCCATTTTATAGCAACAAACACTTTCAGAAAAATTCAAGGACCATAGCTCCAAAGTACCGTGTGCTGTTTATCGAAGATGGTCTCCATTTAAAGGTAACACATATTTTCAGAAAGTTTGATGAAGGTGAGATTAAAACTGTTCGAATCAGAAAGCGGAAACCATTGTGGAGACACATTTCAGGACCATAAGTGCCTAGTGCGGTTTGGCTGGTTATCGAACTTGGTCTGCGTGTTGTGGCAATAAATATTGTCAGTAAGTTTAGTCAAGATCAGTTGAAAACTCTTTGAGTTAGTGAGCGGAAACAAGTAGCACTCGCCCGCCTAGCCACCAAGCCAGCCGCCAAGGATGTTCACATACTTACGCCCTGTCAGAAAACGGGCATATAAAAGAAGCGGTTAAAGTTTAAACATTTTATTGCCAAAACTCATACATGAAATGGGGTTGGGCCACGAGTTCCAAAACATTCCCGGTGCCATGTGGCCAATGTATGCGTCGCGGTGCCGTAAAATCAACTCGATCAATCCAAAAACATTAGATTAAGCCCTTCCCCTAATAGCTGTTATTTACACAGTACTGACAATGGCGAGTGATTGTTGTTTGTAAATGACGAGTATACTCATCGTTAGGGTTGAACGTTTTAATTAATTAATAAACCATAGCAGTGGACTAGTGGGTTAAAATGTAATCTCGAGTCGTCATTGGCTTACCAAATGCTTCGTGTTCAAAAATCAATCTGGTCACAATGGTTAGTCATCATATCCACTACCTGCCGAATGGCAATCAACCTGATACGTTTATGTTATAATTGGCCAAATATCTTGTCTAAATCAAACAGGATAATCCTGATTTGTGGTATATATGGTTACAGTGGAGAATCTGTTATTCTTTCCCGTTTAAACGCAAACGTACGCAAACGCAAAGCACTAAAACGTAGAAAAGAACACCTTTTGGACAATTCTGATAATTCTTGTTTATCTTGGTGGCAAGCAGTTTGGAGCCTGATCAGACGCCGGGTTACCCGGCGTCTGATCTGGCTCCAAACTGTTTGCACTGCAAATAACAGTTTTAGCGTAAACGCGTTTATTGGGAAAGAATAACAGATTCTCCACTGTAAATGGTTACACCATTTTCACCTTAAGGACTCACTGAGAACACCGCTACTCCAAATTTCCTAGAAAACATAATGCGTTTGTGAAAAACTATGCCTCCAGCTCCTAAAGTAACCATGAACTCTAAATGACTTGACATTTGTTTGACATGCCACAAGTTCTTCTGCGCACAAAGTTTTTTTTATTGGAAAACATTTGCCAAATAATGTGTGATAAGATGCTGTCGAAAATGAAGTGAACGTTTGTTATACTGTGAATTACATGTATATTAAAGACCTAAGAGTAGAATTGATTTTAAAGGTAAGCTAGTCTAATCAATATAATTTAAGATGTCTTTTTTCCAACACAGATATCATTGTGCCCAAACCTGATTTAATATTTTACATGGATATCAGTTTTTGATAAGCAGGTACACTTTAACAGAAGCTATTTACTTTTTATTGCAAATAATGTATTAATTGATGCTTTAAATTTCAAATGTATTTTATAATATATAGATTCTATAATCATAATGTTTCTTATGTTGACTTGTTTGGTCTTTTTGTCTGTCTAAATAAAATTCGAGTTTTATTGCAGATTTTAACCCTTTCCCCTATAGAGGCGCCTTTTAGCGCATATGATTTATTCCTCCGCTGAAGGAAATAGTTCCAATTCAATCAGTCATGAATATATTTATTACATGTATATGGTATATTTTCGATGTTCTAGCCCATGGTGACTTAAAGCAGGTCGAACGTAAAGCAAAATGCGCCTAAGGGCGCATTCTGCTTTACTTTCAACCTGCTTTAATTGGTCACCTATCTTCAATACGAGAAATAGTTGATTTGTTAAAATGCTATGGCTGTCTAGATTAATGGAAGTACATGTAGTCTTTGTATTTTAAGCTATTATGTACGCTCGTATATACAATATATGTGGTTAGTATCTTTATACAAGTGGGTATGTAGTTCATTAGCTCAACGGACAGTAAATGCTAATTTCACTGAACATAGTCCTTATTATTCATTTATGAATGCTATGGTTATTTTGTAGATTATGATGTATTTCATGTTTTCTTTATATTAATTTCGTTTAAACCATAATGAGACTCAAATAAAGAACTAATTGTACCAAATATGAAGTCTCTTTCACAAACAAACATACATGCAGACCAAAAGCAACATGGTGCCCCTGATTTTTCTCGGGTATTACAAGTTTACTACATGAACATGTCCTATATCTAGTGGTTTTTTTTTTCTTCCTCTCAGTCAAATATGACCAATTCATTCAAACGTGGATTGAAGAACCAGGGCGGTCTTTAACTCGTTGCATGCTGGGTAATATTTTCGTCTGCAACAATCGTCGTCTGCTACATTTCTAAGAATAGATTTGTTCTAAAATCATTTTCAAAACAGGGTAAATTTTTCAAACAGTTTGGATCCTGATGAGACGCCGCGTTACGCGGCGTCTCATCTGGATCTAAACTGTTTGAAAAAATAACCACTGTGGGGCATATCCGCCGCTAGCATTCAAAGAAAGTGTACATGTTTCATGAAGGATAAAGGTCACACAGAATGCTCCAAGTGGAGCTTTCTGCATTATCCTTG
The DNA here is from genome assembly GCA_922989275.2 of Gari tellinella. Classification (NCBI taxonomy): domain Eukaryota; kingdom Metazoa; phylum Mollusca; class Bivalvia; order Cardiida; family Psammobiidae; genus Gari; species Gari tellinella. The sequence continues at coordinate 40,281,062 of OV277867.1, forward strand.
CCCTACATTAAGAGGTTTCATCTGAGATAGTAGGATATGGAAGAGTAGCATGGCCTAAATCCCATTGTGTTTGTTTACTGTTTCAAGTTACAGTCATGCTATATGTGTTTTTTGGTATAAGCTGTATGAGATGGATTTTGACCCAATTGACAATTTGACCCGTTGGCAATGTTTCAGTGATTTTTAGTATCGGAATGTGACCAAATACATGTAGCGAAAAACAAGTTGTGTTTATGAAAATAACCTTTCCCCACGAAAACAACGGTTGATATGCCCATTTTAAAAGCTGTAATTGTAATAATATAAACATTAAAAATCGTTTACTGATCGAGTAAACGCTAGTAAAGACGCTGGTTTTGGGATAATTTTCTTTCCTTTTCACTATACGTGTTCTAGATGTATACAATTTATAAATAGCACATATTTAGTTTTTGTTTGTTTTATGTTGATTTTCTTTGGTTTTGTTTTTTACTTAGCCAATTAGCTTTTTTAAAGATACTTATTGTTCGAAAGTCTGTTGTGTGTTCCATTATTCTATCGTGTATTATTCATTTGTGCAATTTGGTTTAGTTGACATACTTCAATCTCAAATTCATCCTGCTTAATGTACCGCGAATGATTTTGTTTTGATTTGTTTCGGATTTAAGTCCCTTTAACCCTTTGAATTGAATTGAATTGAATTGACTCTCAATGACGCTTAAAAGCGCGTTCGCAAACAGTTTGGATCCGCGTAACGCGGCGTCTGATCAGGATCCAAACTGTTTGGCAATAGTTTTGAAATTTCTTCAGTCATACTGGCTTATTTTTAATTTGAAACGAGATTGCAGACAACAAAATTGAAGCAGACGACAATGAAACGGTGAGGGGGTAAAAATCTCACGAAAGATTTTGCAGTGAAAGGTTAAGACGCATATTTTTTATTTGCACTTATTTTTAATCCGTTTCAAAAAGCAAATTCTATGGCGTTACTGTAGATAACTTATGTACATATATAATAATTTATTTTGATATGTCATATAAATGTTTGTGAATTTCTCCATGGCCTAGAGATATCTATGACGTACAATAGGGGAGTCATTATTCTGTCTCGTTCACTCTTTCAACCCTTAGTAACTGTTGTGGGTTATTATGTTCCAGTGTGTGTCATTTTAGTAACCAAAGCATGAAACAGTCTACTTGGAATTCTGGTTAGATTAATAAATACTGGTATAAATTAGCAAACGGTGTCGACCAAGATCAGAGGACTCCCATAGGAGCCCTCTCCTACACTATTTGCAAGTAATAAGTAAATTTTAAACAGGTCCATTTTGTTGCCAAACTTAAGAGTTAAAGCGAAAGTAAACACAATGTAATAACAAATAGAAAGTGACTTTTTAAATGTTTCATGATTTATTTTTATCTGAGTGGCAAACGGTTTGAAGTCTAATCCGACCCCAGGTTACTATGCTATGGTTACAGTTACAGTTTGCTATGCTATGACAATAACTGTTTTGGCACAAACACGTTTATTTGGAGAAAATAACGCCACCTCCACTGTGCTGGCGTTTTGAAAATACGCTGGATGCCTATGGCTGACAGATTTGACTCTCGAGTATTTCTTAAAAATATTATCATCAAATATTTTGCTGCGACCACTCATATTAATATCATTATACAGTGATGCTCACTTATAACGAACTTGGATAAGATGAAAAACTGCTTAATACAAACTAAAAATAAATCCCCGACTGCTTCCTTCTTTATTTCAATGGCCTCATGCTTGCTTAAGATGAAAACTGGATATAACGAAAAACTGGATAAGACAAACTGATTTTTAGGTCCCTAAACTGGATTTTACCTGTAAAATGGTTCTGTTGATACAACATGCCGGTCATTATCACAGTTTGACAAGTGGCTTACAAAGGTGACAGTACTTAATTGCTTAGCTGCTCATCACCTCAGATAACAAAACATTACCCAACCAACATGTTTTGTATATATGCTATTGATAGGATGTTCAAACAACTGGAAATAATTAGTTTACTTTGCACATTATTTTTTTGGATCCAGATCAGATGCCTTATAACTGTGTGTCTGATCAGACTTCTTGCTGTTTGACACCTGTATTCTGCAAAAAGATAACAACCACTGATGATTTATCAACATAGTAGAACTTTTTTTATATTAATAAAGTTTATTTATTAAATATTCATAATAGGTTGAGTTTTCTTTTAATACAAAAACAGGGAACAGGTTAAATTTTCAGGCATTTCTTATGTCATAGCCAATCTTATTTTGTTATCATTTAATTATTCTATTTGGTACAATTAAAAGAAATATTTAAGATTTAATTTCTATGCCTTTCTATATTTCTTTCTTTCTAATCAATTATGCACTAGAAGTATAATGAGTAAAAATTTCTTTATATGCATACTATTCACAAAGAAATTTCGATGTTTGGATAAGACGAAGTTTGGATAAGACGAACTAATTTGCAAGATCCCCTGAATTTCGTTATAAGTGAGCATCGCTGTAATAGATTTGTATTCCTCCGAAGGCAACAAATCTATTGTAATACCCATATCGGTTGTCGTAGCAAAACAGTTTGATGATAATACGTAGTTGGCCCCCAGTGTTATACATATAAAACGAAAAGGACAAGGTTCATAGAGGGTCAAAATTGGTCCTACACCAGAAACTCATGAAATGTGTGTGTAAAGTAAGCCGTTATACACTTGAAAATTACCATATTTCAATCAAACCTTAAAACGTTGTTGCCATGGCAACCAGTTACTCAACAGCATAAAAACAAAGGGATTAACATAGGGAAAATGAACAGGTAAACATAAATCATATGTACAGTGGAGAATCTGTTATTCTTTCCCGTTTAAACGGAAACGAAATGCAAACGCAAAGTACTAAAACGTAGAAAAGTACAACTTTTGGACATTTCTGATAATTCATGTTTATATTGGTGGCAAACAGTTTGGAGCCTGATCAGACGCCGGGGTACCCGGCGTCTGATCTGGCTCCAAATTGTTTGTAATATAAAATTTACTTTTAGCGTAAACACGTTTATTGGGAAAGAATAACGTTTTCTCCATTGTACACTATTACAGAATGATTGTATGTTTCTACACAGATGATGCTCTTCCCTAGTTTAGAATAGTAGTAGGTTTGTGGGAATTATATGAGATTTACAGGGCGGAAATACGCAGTTTGTGAATCCAGTTCTTTGGTGTAGGACATTGTATTGATGATCTGCATGAATTATGTCCTCTCAGAACTTAATAAAATGTAGAAGTACTTAGTACGTCGTTTTCCACACTTGTTTCCCCACATAATTTGACATATTGAACAAATCGCCAGATGTTGTACATGAACCTGAGAATTATACACATCTAGGAATTACAGTTAACAAGTATCTCAGTCTGTCAGAAAACATTAAAGAAGCAAACACCAAAACTAAGGGAACATTGTTTAGTTTGGAACCATCATGTGGTAAATTTTGGTTACGATGAAGGGGGTCCATCCTTTTACATGGCGGATAAATTTACAAATCTGTGATATTACAAAAAGGTTTGTATGGCTGCGAAATGTGGTATAATCTTACTGATTCTGATATTTCATTTCTTGAAAGAAGTCATAGGTTTTGTATAAATGCAGGGTATATGTAAAAGAGCTCGAATTGACATTGCATTGAGTGTGTTAAAGGTCTACTCAGTTCGGTTCCATATTGACAAAATGAAACTTACACTTTTTGGGCAACTCTGTAGACTACCTGTCAAGTCACGTATCAAATATATATTTTTGACCCGCATGTATTCGATTTATTTGTCTGAGCATGTACAGCCAGGATACTTCAATGATATTGTAGTAGGGCTCAGAAGGTATTAGGGCTGCCATTTCTCCGGATGTTTACAAACAACATTCTTCCATATGTATTTGGGGTCCAAATACATGTGGAAGAATGTAAAGCAATTTTGAAGAGAGTTCTGGGTATAATCGAACGTCTTCAGGGGAGTACATTCAGTTTTTCTGGATCCATCCAACTTTTGAAGATAGTAATACATGTATATGGCAACTTTATAGATAATTACCGCACATGATACGATGTTGCAGAAATTTTATAAACATGCTATCTAGAATGTGTTTATACAGACAAGAAACACTATGTTCAAAATGTGGTGGTGTTTATAACTATGATGTTAATCATTGTCTGTTCGAATGTAATTATTTTGATCACGATGGAAGGAAACATGTTGCCGATATCGAGTTCCTGTTTGGCAGTGTTATTGTACGATTGAGTGTGCTCTACTTGGCTCTAATAGATTTATCAGTAGAATTAGGCATTCATGCTCAAGATTTTATAAAAGCAAACGTTACGTTCATGGGAGATCTTTGGGCGAGGTTCTGTGAGTGTTAAGTTATTCTTTATAGCATTAAAGTATACCATTGAATGAATTGGTAGTTACTTTCACTACTTTGAAAAATGTAAACCGTCAGAAATTGTTAAGAAGTTCAAGTACAAGCATGTCCATACATAGATTACTACATACATATATTACTGTATATTATGGTAACTCAGCGTCCTAAAAGGATTCCTGTACTACAACAGAACCTCTCTTTAACGACACAAGTATTATGTCATCATTTTCATTTAGATAAGTGACGGCTTTGCTCGTGACAAACGTTTTGCATAAATATTCTTCTTGAGCTTTCTGCATTGCTTTAGTTCTGTATTAACTTAAGCATGAAGTATCCAGATACCCTCTGAACTCCAATTCTTATCTAACAGTATGTCGCTCCGAAGATTTTATGTCTGACAAACTTTATCTAAAATATGATCTAAATTACCCTGTTCTCTTAGTACAGCGTTACCTCTCTACAACGGCCCTCCCAACAACGGTTCCCTCCTTATAACGACGATTGCCGCTGTTTCCAAAACATAAAAAAAGTATGTCCACTTTTTTCATGGCTGCAATATAGTTTATTTAAATTTGTCATCTGCTGTTTTTCTCAAATTTACATATGAGCCATTTTTACAGAAAGAAACATAATGACGAGTGGCAAACAGCTTGAATCCAGATCAGACGCCGCGTAACGCGGCGTCTGATCTAGAATCAAGCTGTTTGCAAATGTAAGCCATTTTCCCTCCCTACAACGACTCCCTCCGAACAACGCACATATTTTTGTCTTCCATTGGATGTCGTTGTAGAGAGGGAGCGCTGTACATTATTGCTGGGTTGATGTTATACATTAAAGTACATTCTATATGTTCTTCACACCAATATTTATGCAAAATCTTGGTGTAAGTTCGTTTCATTTTTCCCAGACAATGCATTTGTATGTCTTTGTCTTTGCGTATGTACCATGGTTATTTTCCTTACTTCCATGTATCTGTAACTTTGTATATAGTATGCAAAATTCATTTGATTGTATGTTTCTATATGTAAATCTTCAATATTGGAGGAAATAAAGAGAGATATGTCAAACTTGGTTCCCATGAAACTGCAGAATATTAATTATTGTAACATGAAAAGCAATGGTTGGTGCAAACAAGAGAATAATTACAAACTAAACTGAAAACAACCCGACACACAACGTCCCCCATCAAGCATAATGATATAAAGATATGTACCGTGCATAATAGAGCAATTACATGTATGCTGCATGAAATATAATTCACTAATTGCCCAGAACAGAGGCCTACATAGTTCATACACATGAACACGTGTCTGCTATGAAATTCTTCCATAATTGGAATTTCGCGTGATTTCCGTAGTCCAAATGCTGACGTTTTTACCGCAGACATGGCGCTGAATAAATACTGAAATTTCCGTCACGGTCTGCTAAAATTCTTGCATGAATATTTCTCACTTTTGAAGATAAAGCCAGCGTTATATTCCAAGCTGATCGAAAACCAAACTACAGTAAACCCTCTCTATTACGATCAATAAAATGAAGGCTTTTGGATTATTTGAAATACATGTACATGTGACAGCTTAAAAAAGGTGGCAGTAAAACTGAAAGGAGCTTTATATTTTACTGTTACCTTGCGTTGAGCAATCACCTGTCGCAAACACCTAATCATTAACACAATTTAGTTGTCGTTATAAAGAGGTGATACTTTACTTGTAATAAAACTTGAGTGAAGTGGGTGTGCGTGGGATGGGGTGGGGTGTCTATTGGTTCGGAGTTAAAGACTAAAAATCTTAAAAAATAGAATATACAGTGGACAATCTGTTATTCTTTCCCGTTTGAACGCAAACTTACGCAAACGCAAAACACTAAAACGTAGAAAAGAACAACTTGGACAATTCTGATAATTCTTTTTTATCTTGGTGGCAAGGCAAACAGTTTGGAGCCTGATCAGACGCCGGGTTACCCGGCGTCTGATCGGGCTCCAAACCGTTTGCACTGCAAATAATAGTTTTAGCATAAACGCGTTTATTGGGAAAGAATAACGTTTTTCTCCACTGTATATTGGATCAGTCCATTTTTATCTAAAGGGTACCCGGTCTAAATTTTCAGTTTCTTTTTATTTTATGATGAAATTTCTATCAGCAAACAGTGTAGACTCTGATCAGACGCCGCATCATGCGGCGTCTGGTCAGAGTCTACAATGTTTGCCTAAGTCGTATATATGTTATCGTGGGCACAAATGGGTTAGATCTAACTGGGTATAAGAAAACTCCATTTGACATTTTAGACGTTGATGAGTTCAGCCTCAAAAGGTCTGCAAAAATGAAATTGTCTTGAATACTTGAATGTAAAAAAAATAAAGTATCTTAAGTTTTATTAGTTTTATTAGTCTATGTACATGTTACTAGACCCTGTCAATGTCATATAATAATGCAGTTTCAAACAACTTGTATCCGGATCAGACGTCAAGTAAACTAGCGTCCGTTCAGTACCAATTTTTAAGTTTTGTTATTTATTCGGTCATACTGGCTTGGTATCTCAAATTCGAAACAGACATCAATAGCGCTGACGATATTTTAGCGGTGAAAGGGTTAACCTCTTCACTGCCATGACGTCATCAATTTTTAAACAATTGTCGTTTGCTTTTATTTCTCTAAATTTAAACTTAAGTAATTTTGACATCAAGAAATATTGAAGTGGCAAACAATTTGAATCTTGATCAGACGGCGCATTACGCGTCGTCTGATCAGGATCCAAACTGTTTGCAAATAACCGTTGTACTCGGGGTAAGGACGTGAAACAGTTAAATATGCGATGATATTTAATAACGACAATGTTGAAGCAGACGAAAATTTATTTCGAGAAATATTTAAAAAAAATATATATATGAAAAAATTACGTACCAAACCGTCCTCCATTTTCCTGCTCATTGTTTTCCTTTTTGACTTAATAAAACATACTATCACATGAGTTGGTACTACATATAACAATTAACTGTATGCAGTACAGATTAGGAGCGGTATTTATTATTACTCGTGTTTGGTGAAGCTACAAGCGTATGTAAATGACATGATTCACGAACGTCAATACCTACAGCCAGTGGGCAATAACACGTTAAAGACATAAAATAATATCAACCCTTTGTTAAGGTTGAGAAGCCCTAATGAGACCGGGTCAATGGTTATCAATATCGGAAACTCTACGGAGAGCGGTCGGCCATTCTCGTCAATTGTTGACCCGTTCCGAACAATGCTTAAGCATGTTTCGGAACGTGTCGACAGTTGACGAGCAAGGCCGATCGCTGTTCCGATCTCATTAGGGGTGATTAACCTTAAACGATAAATCTTTAACCTATTCGTTGCCATTATGAGGTCATAACCCGCCAAATAAATTCGCTGCCTTAATGTCGTCTGCTTGCAAAAACTGGTGTGTATTGTCTGCTTTTATACATACGGTTTAGAATTTAAGCATTTGGTCAAAATGTTTATATGTGTGTCAAACAATCTGGATGCTGATCAGAATCCAAACTGTTTGCAAAGTCTATTGTAGTTGATTTGGCAAGAAACAGGGCTGCCATTTCTCCGGATTTTTCCTAAATCTTCGGATTTTTTCCAGTACATGATAGCTTAAAGCATGCTGAAAGTAAAGTAAAATGCGCCTTAGGGCGCATTCTACTTTACTTACAGCATGCTAAGTAGTCGCATGTCAACAAAACTAGAAACAGGTTATGGGGTAAAGGTAAGATTCGTAAAATCGCACTTGAAAAATGCAAATTTTGAAATCTTAGGATTTTTTATGTCAACTTATGGCAGCCCTGAAGAAAGGGTTAAAGAAACAAGATGATGTCGCCATTTCTTATCAACAGCTTTTCGCAGTTGGACGTTACTTACTGTCAAAACATGCCAGTTTAATCCAATCGAGTCCTCTTTTGGCACGTGGCATTATCCTTCAAAAACGTCTATTCTTCTGTCCCGCAACAAGAGATTAGTGTACAAACTGCCTGGGTCACGTGATAGGTTAAGGAGCGTGTGTATAAGGGTTTGATTTTCCTTTAGACCTTGTTTGTTGTTTTTTTGTTCAGAAAACTGGAATTTGCCTTCAGACACATTTGATTAGTTTTATATTGTCTTTGAGCGGCTATTGACCTCTGTCTCCCCTTTGGGGAGGGTTTTTGGGACTTTGATTTTCTGAAACATAGCAATTAAAAAACCATAAAATGGGTCATATTTGCATCCTGTCCTGGCTGTTGGGGCGTTTGGGAGTAAAATTACCATAAATTATTATGCTTTTAACGAAAATCACTGAAAATTCGATGGTGTTATATAATTCCCATACATAATTCATATTCTCTTTACAACTTAGTATATTAGTTTATATATTTGGAATGCATGTAGATCTATAATTTTATGTCAAAAACATGTAATTTTGCCACGGTTTCTAAGCGTGACTGTAAGCCAGACACGCCCGTCACGATGAACAGCGGATATATAGATGCACTTTATATAATCAATTTATGGGATGTAAAACAAATTAAACGTAAATTGGGACTATTTTCACATGTCGATTTGTTACATTGTCTTCAATCTCAAGTTCAGAAACTTCAACAAGATTTATTCTCTTTTTTTAACCTCGCATAAACTAACGTATCCATGGGTGCACACGCATTCTCACGCATTGGTAAATAGCTGAGAAAAATATAACCAGGTACATGTATGCATGTATATGACAGTTGTGATTATCAAAACAGTAATAAATATATGTGGAAATATCAATCAAAAGGGACTTTAAATCAGTCGGATGTCTTAGTTCTACTTAAATAGCGGTAAAATTAAATTCACAATTGATTCAACCAGTTTTCGTTGTACAATAACCGCACCAATAGTTATATCGCCTCTAAGGTCGGGTAAACTGTCATGTGATCTGAACATTTTATGTCTACATGTATACATTTGTATTGAATGGATCATCTGGGTAAATAAAAAAGAAAAGTTATTCAATCGGTTACGCTGTCTCCTTTACTTAGATTGTTGATTAACTCTTCTCTGGCTCTCATGACCATGGGTCAAAGGTCAAAGTCACATTGCATGCATTTCATGTCTGGCGATGTAGGTTATGTCTTCATGTAAAAAAGTGTTGGTGCCATGTGCAACTTCCTTCTGTATGTGTCAAAAGTCAATGACATGGGTACAATTCTGTCTGACAAAAGGTAGTTTGGGGGCATTTGTCACACTACTTTAATTTCTTGTGTTTTTTTTATGTTTTTAATAATAATAAAAAAGAGCTTCAATGTACGCCAATAGAAAGAGGAAATTAACTTTGCATATATTCTTAACACTTTTAGATTAAATATACATGTACAATTGTTTTATGTATACAGATTCATACTAGACTAGAGGCTAGTTTCAATTGAAAAATACCATTGTATTTTTAGGAGCTCGTATGCCATTGTAGATTTGTAAAATCCAAATCCATATGCTAATACGCCATAATATATTGCTGGGTCTTTCAAATACAAAATGTACAGTGAATGTCAACGGACATCAATAACATTTAAAATTTCAGAAATGGAGCAAAAACTTGGTAAAGAGGCCATTTAGAGTGAATATTGATATTATTAAATATCTAAAGCCTGGCAGCTGCTTTATGAAAAACAAAACATTGAATGTAACACAGAAAGACTCTAAAGATGATTGTTTTCGTTCTGTACAACCTCACGTCTGTCTTAAAGACGGTACATGCGTGAATAGAAAGGTTGTCACCGATTTTGCTATTTGGTCACAGGTTTTCGGCGCGTAAGCTATGACACCCCCAACATAAATCTTTCAAAATTAGTCAAAATACATCCATATGTTCAACAAACATCCTTAACAAATGTTTCAAGAAGTCTCAAGAAGTTTAAAAAAAAAAATCGTATCATGTGTGTATACTTATAAATTAGCAAAAAAAAAATTTTTTTTTAAATTTCACGAAACTTCAGGAAATGTTCTTTTATGATGATTATTGAATGTATGGATAGATTTTAGGGTATTTTATCCACGTTTGGTGGTGGTGGAGGGGGTTATAACAGCTAGGGGTAGTGTCATAGCCAACGGGCCGAATGCCTATGTATTTGGTCCCTCAGTCTTATTTTTCCTTCTAAATCACCTTTCTGTATTAATTCAGAGCCATGGGCGACAACAGCTTGGTGACTTTGCAAACTGTTTAGATCTTAATCGAAACGCCACGTAACGCGTTGTCCGATTATAGGATCCAAACTATTTGTAAGTCGTATCGATATTTCTTCAGCCTGAGTGCCTTAACTCTTTCCTCCCTGAAACTTTAAATGGATAATTCGATTTTCCATTTTAGTCTAGTCCATTTCTGACTTTTCAGGGTTGTTTTCGTCAATGTTTGGCATTATGACAAATAGTGAAGACCCAGATCAGAGGGCTCTTTTAGGAGCCCTCTGATCTGGGTCTTCACTGTTTGCACAGGACAAGTGCACTTGTCACATGTACACTGTTTTAAAAGGACGCCTATATGCGGGACTAGGATTGAAAGGGTTAACTCATTACACCATAGCCTTTTTCTAGTTTTAAAGAAAGATGATCACTTAAAACAGGTTGAAAGTAAGGCACATTCTGCTTTACTTTCAGCCTGCTTTAAGCTACCAACTGCTATGCTTTAGAAAATATTTCTTATGGCGCATATTCATGACTGTATAAAGTGTATATATTTTTCTATGTTGAAGGAATAAATCAAATGCATAAAAAGGCGTATTCGTGGGGTAATTGGTTAAATTGTTTTTTGAAAGCATCGGGAAGTGTAGGCTAGATTATTAACACATTCAACCCTAGCGACGAGTATACTCGTCATTTACAAACAGTATACAAGTGAGGATAACACTTGTCCCATGCAAACAGTGTAGACCCTGATCAGAGGGCTCCTTAAGGAGCCTTCTGATCAGGGTCTATACTGTTTGTCATTTTGAAAGTATATTGTTAAAATCAACCCTAAGTAGTCAAAAATGGACTAGACATATTTTGAAATTGGAATTGTCCATTAAAAGTTTCAGGGGTGAATGAGTTAAATCAGGCGATATTGTGTCAGTGAAACGGTTGAAACAGACGTTCAAAATTAGCCATGAAAGAGTGTCTTCTATGAGCATGCATGCAATTAGAATGAAGGACTCGTGTGTGCATTGCATATGTACAAGTTATACAGTGGAAAAGACGTAAAGACGTTATATACACTATCACTGGTATACATCGTACACCGGATATTGGCCGAAAGTGATTCGGAATCAACAGGTAAATTGACGAAAACAATGTCAGACCAGTTAATAAATACGTATATTACACAATTATTGCAACACTAAAGTATCAAACATTTAATCTGTTACAAACGTCAGTTTCTCATGAATTATGAGAGTTGTGTCTGCCCGATCACTGCCAACGAGTGCGGCGTTTGCACAAATTGGCAGAATATGTGCATTATATACATGTAAAGTGTAATTTTTTCTCCTCTAAAGATAGAAATTAACTCTATGCATTAGGATTTTCTCCAAGTGTTAGCGAAACAGTTGCACATTTTGTAAATTTGACAATTTCATTCTACAATCACTGTACTGCGCTGTACCGCAACTTGCATTTCTACTGTACTGCATCCTGGAAATACAATCAGCAAATCTGAACGAAATTGATCGAAAATGAGATCAAGGGCCGTATTCTGCAACATTCTAAGTATTTTGTTTAAGAATTTTCTAACTCTTACATTTTCAACTAAGAAAAAGTATTGTCTAACTTTTCCTCTAAGAAAATACTATAGTAATTACTTAGAGAAAAACATTCTAAGAGTAAAACACGGCCGCTACCAAGGACTTTCCCGACTAAAATGACGTCACTCTTCTCGCATATACTATCAATTAACGCGTAGAAATAACTGCTTATTTGCGGTGTAGTTTCCGTGTGGGTGGGTGGGGGGGGGGGGGGGATTCTTCTCATTTGTGAATTATTATTTATCAAATATAAATTCATTTTATGTTTCTACTCTTTGTTGATATTTGAAATGCTTTAAAAAAAAGTCCTGCATGTTGCTGTTTATCCCTTGTCATGCCGAGCAAACACGTCATTTGCAGAACAAGAGGTCCACGGGCCATATATCGCTCACCTGAGAAGAGCTGATAAAATGGAGAGAATGATTTATGTCTTGAGGCGGGGTCATTTTTGACCCAAGGAGTATAATTTGAATAATCTTGATAGAGGACCCGTCGATATTGATATGTGCCAAATATCTAATCTCAGTGTACTAGGGTTCCAGACAACAATGGTTTTTTTTAAGTTTTCATAGAAAATAAAATCTATTTTTAGTTCATGTGACCTAGATTTGTAAGGTGTGTGAAGTTTGCATGACATTCGACAATTCGACATTTCACAAATGAAAGGTCGAACAGATGTCGAATTTCGACTTTCGACATTTGAGCTTTCACATAATGTAACAAATTTTGCCTATCGACAAGTCAGCTTTGCCATAATGTCGAAATATTGTCGAAATTTGACGTTCGACATTCAACATTTTTAAAACACATTACTTTGTCGATTCGACGTTCGACACTTTTACAAAGTCGGGAAATTGTCGAACTAGGGTCGAATTTCGACGTTCGACAAACCGCAAGTAAGGGAAAAAGTCGAAATATTGTCTAAATTCGACGTTCAACATTCAAAATTTCTTAAACCCATTACTTTGTGGAACTCATGTCGAATTTCGACGTTCAACACTTATAAAAAGTCGGGAAAGTGTCGAACTTGGGTCGAATTTCGACGTTCGGCAAATTGAAAGTAAGAGAAAAGTCGAAATATTGTCGAAATTCGACGTACGACATTCAAAATTTCTTAAACACATTACTTTGTCCAACTCATGTCGAATTTCGACGTTCGACACTTACACAGATGCGGATAATTGTCGAACTAGGGCCGAAGTTCGACGTTCGACAAATTGCAAGTAAGGGAAATAGTCGAACTATTGTCGGAATTCGACGTTCGACATTCAAGATTTCTTAAACACATTCCCTCTGTTGAACTTATGTCGAATTTCGACGTTCGACAAATTGCCGGACCCGGGAAAAGTCGAAATATTGTCGAAATTCGACGTTCGACATTCAAAATTTCTTAAACACATACTATGTCGAACTTATGTCGAATTTCGACGCTCAACATGTGGCCGGCCCGGGAATATGTCGAAATAATGTCGAATTTCGACATTCGACATTTATCCAAAGTCGACATTATTTCGAACTTGTGTCGAATTTCGACGTTCGACAAGTGGCCAGCCCGGAAAAAGTCGAAATACTGTCGAATTTCGACGTTCGACACTTTTACCAATTCGGGAAATTGTCGAACTAGGGTCGAATTTCGACTTTCGACAAATTGCAAGTAAGGGAAATAGTCGAAATATAGTCGGAATTCGACGTTCGACACTCAAGATTTCTTAAACACATTCCCTCTGTTGAACTTATGTCGAATTTCGACGTTCGACAATTTGCCGGACCCGGGAAAAAACGAAATATTGTCGAAATTCGACGTTCGACATTCAAAATTTCTAAAACACATACTTATACACGAAAGCCAAAATAATGCATGCCGAATCTTTGCCGAGAATGGCTATATTATACATTTCAAATGCCCATAGACAAAAAAGAACATTATAACCTATGTTTTTCTTTTTACCATGGTACTAATGTACTTTCGAATAACCTTTGTAGAAATGTTCATAGAGATCCTACGAAGATTTCATTTGGGAGCGTATGTCCTTAATTCAATAATCATACAATCTTTTTATTTATCCGAAATGTTAATGGACCTGTATAATATCCGATAATAGGGCTAGTTCGAAATAATTTCGTTGCCCGAATTAGTACTGAATTCAACCGGTTCGCCCGTGTTTTTTAATTGATAATGTAATTTTGTATAAAACTGCTCCCATTCGCTACAATGGCTTATCGTGAACCACCTAATATAAGAAAACGCCCTATTAAGCTCATATAATCCCACCCACCATTTATCATTATGGTTCCCGGTTTCCTCTATTTCATGGGTGCCGCCATTTTTCCCCGTTGCCTGTCCCTATCTGTCTGAAGATAAAGGGACATAACCCAGTCTACGCGAGGATCATGCTGATCTCAAGTTGGAAAGTGTACGACTATATAGATCCGATGTTACCCTGTTATCAATTTACCATTATGAACTATTCTGTTCTAAAAATAACTCTGACAAGTCAGAAAAATCGGACAATACCATTTCAATTGTGTCAATGTTGGACCTTGTATGAGGATCCCTTACAGTACAAGTATATGCCGGTTTTATTGACTTGGCAGGGCGGAGTTTCGATGCGGACCATTGCATTTTAACTTTTGGGGCGGCAGCACGCTATTTTATTCTCGGAAATTACCGTTTTTGTCAGCCGTTCTTTACCGGTATTACTGGAATTTTTGACAGAAGGAATATTTGCAGAATGACAATCAGCTTGAATCCAGATCAGATGCCGCTACGCGGCGTCTGATCTGGATTCAAGCTGTTTGTAAATGTAAACAAAGTCTTAATGTTCTCTCCCTTTAACAACTCCCTCCGAACAACACACGCACTCTTTGTCTCCCATTGGTTGTTGTTGTAGAGAGGGAGCACTGTACATGCCTTTTTCACGTGGATATATTGTGTTTCTCCATGTTGAAAGTTTCGGACAATAAGAATATAATTCGGAACTTAATTAACCTATCATCCCTATAGTCAAAAATAAATTAGTTTATCTTTGCCAAAGGTTAGCTCCGCCCTGCCAATTCAATTAAACCGGTCTATATACTGTTGGTTTATGTAGACTGTTTCTATATAGGAGTTTTCTGCACTATTTCTGCCTTGCATAAAGCCGACCTCCTTTTTAAGACTAACTATTCTAACTTATTTTGGGTGATCACTTATCATAGGTGTAAAATAGGCCTACATGCTTTTGCTTATACATGCAACTTGCAAGTGCAAAAAAGATGTGCTCACGAATCATTGTTTTCGTAGCAATTTGTCAATCTTTCCCACTTACGCAAGATGAATGATATTTTGTTTTTTGGAATACAATTTATGACTTATAATGATACGGTTTGTACCATTTGCTGTGATAAGTCCAACGCGCCAACTAGAGTCTGTCAGTTGAAAAACAACAACAACAGCGTCTATACAGAACCCGGTCAGAATCAGGGTTCAACAGTAAAACCTCTCTCGGGCGACCAACCAACCTGTCACTGCCATGACGTTATTAATTTTAAATAATTATCGTATGCTTTTTTCCCCCTAATTTATATTTTATGTATTTTGGCTTAAAGATATTGTCTGGATCCATCTGTTTGACTCCTGGTAACACTTTTTATACAGAATCTGCAGACGCCGTTCTAGCCAAATTTTCAATGGTTGTTCGTATTTCTACTAAAAACAAAAAACGATCCCGTCGAACAACTAACAAGATTTCAACTACATGTAGATACTATTAAAGTAAAACAGAACAGAACAAAATACATGTAGACTTGAAACACATTCGGACTCTGGTATCTCGAACTCGTTTAAATTGAACTTATAGTTTAATTTCATGATTTCTATACTGCTTACGTCAAAAATTTATATATTTCAAAGTTTAAGTTTGTTTACGTTCATATCTGCCTTCTATAAACGGGCTTTTTGGACGCCACAAAGAGAGGGGATCGGATACAGAAAATCCGGGGCGGTGTCCTACTGTAACATTATTGACATGGTTATCTGGTTCTTTCGGATGCCAAGTGTAAAGCACTGATACATCGCACCTCGATTTAAAGAATTTGGTCCTGCGTGGGATCGAATTTATGACCTCCGATATCGTAGTCTCATCCACCGATAGAAAAGGGAGTAGGATCGTATCAGGATCCAAACTGAGTGACGCATGAATTGGCAATCATTCAATTCATATAAAATTAGACTAAATTGTGTTTTGGTTTTTGTCGACAATTTTAACCAGATGTTAATTTAGCAGGATAAGAATACTTGTATCGATAACAAATTGAAAGTACGGTTGTGATATGCGGTGGAATTTTATTTATAGTGCTAATCTAGGATTTGTGGGGGAACGGATTGCAAAACGACTGACATACATTTTACACTTTTCATAAAAACGAATTCATTTACACAGCTAGTATAAAATTGAACGAAGAACTATATGATAGTCGAACTTCGATATCTCGAACTCGCTTACCTCGAACTATCCGATATGTCGACACATGTACTACATTATTTCATGCTCGTTTAAGTCGAACATACCTGTTTTCAAAGTTAAAACGTGGCTAAGCCACGTTTTAACTTCGAAATACGGGTATGTTCGACTAAACTGAGTTCGAAATATCGAAGTTCGACTGTAAATATTTCAACGTGTCAATTTGAATTTAGACTTTTTTAGAGCTAACACAAAAATCTTTCAAATACTTATTTTTCAACAAAATTTGTTATCCCAAACTAATATTTAAGTGATTGTGTAAGCGTTTGATAAACTTTTACAATTTATAATTGTTTATGCTAAATCTGGTTGCCAGTCTAGCTCTTTTTGGTAGCATTCAATAGAAGTTGGGCATGGACCTTTTAACCCAAGTGTGTTCCGAAAGCACGACACATTTATGCTAAAATTCATGGTTAGTTTGTATACAGCGGTGATTATACCACTTACATCTGTTACTTATGCACTACAAGTATATTTGACATTTTCCCGTATTAAGAATAAATACCCTAAGGCCTTATTCTTTTCTTTTATCTCTTTTTTGTAAATAATACAGCGCCAACTCAGATTCATCATCCTGGATGGTGAGAAGTTATAGCAATAAAAAGTAAATAGAGATTTATTTGTCTTATTGTAGTGGGGAAAGCAATATTCTCTCTTAGCAAGCGCATCAAATTATATTCGTTTCAAACAGTTAGGCGCATGATAAGACGCAATCGTTTCACTGGGTCCGACATAGTATGGGCCGAACAGTAATAGTAAATCGAGAGGCAGTCTATCTTTAAGGGGACACCACTCTATTCAGTGAAATAAGGGAGTCTACTCTAAAGACATTATATAATTGCAGCAAAATGTCACTTAGAAGTTGCTGTCAAATTGTTTCTAAAAGAGGTTGTCATGCATTAATCAAAGAATATTGCGTAAGTTTCTTGTTTGTTTTGTTGATTTACACTTTTATTTATGGAAGAACTTGTTTCTGGGACATGTATTGACACATTAATTTACTCACTAATTTCCTTACATCTCATTCTGCAATTTGACTTTTCCAACATGTTTAAATCTTACTGTATCATACACCACACAGTGACAGTGCCAACTTTTCCAGTGGACTTATCCATATTTCAGGGCTGCCATTTCTCCGGATTTTTCCTTTATCTTCGGATTTTTTTCTGATACACTGTAGCTTAAAGCAGGCTGAAAGTAAAGCAGAATGCGGCTTAAGGCGCATTCTGCTTTACCTCAATCCTGTTTTTAAGTTGTCACATGTCAACAAAACTAGAAACAGGCTATGTGGTAATGGTACGATTTGTAAAATCGCACTTGAAAAATGCAAATTTGGAAATCTTAGGATTTTTCATGCAAACTTATGGCAGCCCTGATATTTTGAAAATAATAACATTGAGCATTGAATGTGTAGGAATTTTTCCCGAACCATTCAGAAGTGTGACAAACATTGGTGAGAATTTTTTTTGGGATCCTGATCCTTCAGGGGCTAGCCCACGGATTAGGATTTTCTATGTTTCAACTTTGCATGGATTTAAGGATGTTTCGCTACCCTGTTGCGTTCACGGCTATCAGTTCGCTATCCAGGGTGTTTTTATCCAGGTCATGGCTTTTCCCTGTCATTGTCAGAAATTGACTGTAGGGAGTATAATAAAGTAGAAGTAGAAATAGATGCATTTAAAATGATTAAAAATGTCAAATATAGAAGTTTAGTGATACGAAATTTGCAGTTATAAATGAAATTAGCATTTGTCGATTTTGAAAGGCGCTTCTTCGAGAACATGTGTATACAAGCGTGAAAGAAATACATTTTTTGTTAGTTGAGCCATAAATCAAGTGTTTGTCAAAATCATAATTATATTGATCTGCCGTGACTAGTATGGATCCAGATAAGTATATAATATTGATCCAGATTAATAAATACACCTCATTAATAATGTGGACATGTGGCGTCTGCGCTTATAATTGGTCAAAATTTGTTTTCATTTCTGTCAGTTAGTGTGGATCAAGAATAGTAAATAAAACCTCTTCTTTTTCTGTACGTTAGTTTTAATAATAATAATAATAATAAAGACTTTATTTCAAGAGGGTAACACAATTAGGAACACACAAGCAACTAATCTCCCTTGTGGCCCTCAAAGTTTTGAATCTGGATCAGTAATAAAAATCCATTATGTGGGCGCATGGCACCTGCATGGTAAGTGGTGAATGTGAGGTGTGAAAAATAAAACCGGGTAATGAAAAAGTCTAGGTAGCCCATAAATACACTTTTTAACCCTTTGAGTTTAATTTATTCCTTCACTGTAGAAAATAGTTTGATTCACTTTTTTAATATACATGTGTATCATACATAATGTTTGCTATATCCTAGCAGATGATGACATAAAGCAAGCTGAAAGTAAAGCAGAATACGCCTCAAGGCATATTCTGCTTTACTTTTAACCTGCTTTAAGTTGTAACCTGTTTTTAAAACTATAAACAGGCTACGGGGTAATGGTTTATAGATTGTCTTAGTATATTATATATAGCTTCTATTGAATGGTCATTGCACTGGTCATCAACTATATATTCTGTCTAATTTTAGGCTACACTGTTTGCAAAATGTACCAATATAGGAATAGATCTAATACTTAATACCTTGATACAAGATATGCTGTATTATGGAAAAACAAAACTTTGTCTTAAACCAAAGAATGTCTCTATATATCTTCTATTGAATGGTCAGTGCCTTGATCACCAAATATATATTCTGTCTAATCTAAGTCTACACTGTTTGCAAAATGTGTCAATAAAAGAAAGTATTATACTTAATACGTTGATACAATTTCTGCTGTATTGTGGAAAAATAAAACTTTGTCTTAAACCAAAGAATGCCTATGTATACAGATATTCAATATATTAAACTCTTTCAACACTAAATATCGCATGTGCGTTATTATGTTCCCTTGACAATCATTTTAGTTATCAAACCATGAACCAGTGTACATGTACTTGGAAATGTGGATAGTTTGATCAATACTGCTCAACATTGGCAAACAGTGTAGACCCTGATGAGAGGGCTCCTATAGCCCTCTGATCTGGGTCAATACTGTTTTAAAATGTAATGAGTATATATTTTAAACAGGTCAATGGTGTTAAAAGAGTTAAACCAAAGAATATTCCAGATATTAAGCATAAATCATAAAAAAATTATTTGTGATTGACAGAGGGCAGCCACTGTTCCCCTCCACTGTCAGAGGCGGTGTTTGTCCAATGTTACGGATCCCCCTGACTTTACTCCCCCTATACCTCTGTATGTGGACAGGGGAAGAGCAGAGACAGTGGAGAATAAACGGGCCAGGCTCCTGTACCAAAGCAGGAAAAGGGGGATGACAGAAAATGGACTTCTTCTAAGGTACATGTACAGTTAAACCTATCTGTTATTACCACTAACTTGTGTTAAGTATTAGCTGTTTATGTCACTTGACTGTAGGAGCTTTCTGTTTTACTGTCAACTTGCTTTAAGCTGCACCTGTCTTTTATACAATTATCAATCAGCCTTCATTTTAGCGGTCATAGTAGAGACTATTTTTATGTAAGCAGTTAACATGTATCAACTCTTTATGTTAATAGCATCAGACGAGTATTATATACATAATTCTTGAAATTTGCTTAGTGCTTTAATCAATGGAGCTAGAGGTGTGTATTATAACACATCCTTTGGTACATGTATATTAGCAATTTAGTGTACCTGTGACGAATAAACTTTAACTATACAAACTGTGTACACTAAGATCAGAGCGCTTGTACAGGAGCTGTCTGATAAGTGTCTACACTGTTTAAAACTTTACAATACATATGTTTTAAAATACAAACCTGAATAGTGAAATGGACTAGGCTTAATTTGAAACTGCAACATTGTCCATATTTATAGTTTCAGGGGTTAATGAGTTACGCTGCTGCTTGTTTTAAAACCCATTACCCCATAAATACGCCTTTTTACGCCTTTGATATATTCCTCCATTAAAGAAAATAGGTCAAATTTATGTAGTCATGAATATGTGTCATAAGAAATATTTTCCTTATCAAAGCTGATGGTAGCTTAAAGCAGGCTGAAAGTAAAGCAGAATGTGCCTTAAGGCACATTCTGCTTTACTTTCAATCTGCTTTAAGTGGCCAACTGTTTTCAAAACTAGAAACAGGCTATGGGGTAATGGGTAAGCATGATCTTTTAAATAACCGTGTATTGGGTTTTATTGTACATTGAAAGATAATTTGTTGTAAGAAATTTTATGATCAGATATCAATCATATATAGTTTGGCTGATTGATATTCAATGTGTTAGTCCTTGTAATTTAGTATGTTTGTTTTTCAGTACTTTTGCTGCCCTTCATTTAGACAATCTGACGGAAGATGAGCTGACGTTGTATGACCGCCTGATTAACAAACCATCTAATGACTGGGAGCTATATTACTGGATGATAGGTAGTCTGATCTCGGAAAATCTCTACTGAACCCTTCTCTTGCTATAAGCGTATAGTCGAACTTCGATATCTCGAACTCGGTTAAATCGGAACATACCTGTATTTCAAAGTTAAAACGTGGCTTAGCCACGTTTTAACTTTAAAATATGGGTATGTTAGACCTTACCAAGGATGAAACAATGCAATTCATGTGCCGAACTATCGGATAGTTCGAATTAAGCGAGTTCTAGATATCGAAGTTTGGCTGTATATTGACACCTTCTGAAAACAGTATAGATCTTGATGAAACTGTCTGATCAGAGTCAAAACTGTTTTCCTATTGGAATTGTCCGACATGGGTCTGCACTCTGATCTGCTTTCAGCACTATAAGATTTAAGCATCAGTACAACTTACTGGTATGTAAGGAAAAACAGAATCAGTATTTCTAAGTTCTTAGTTATACCAGCTTTATATGCATATCCAACAGCTCAATATTAATATCACTTCAAGGGGAATAATTGAAGTTTTTTAAAACTTTCTTTGATAAAGAGTTGTTTCCCTCCCATAAGTTACAATAGAGAAGATGTTATTCTCTCCTAATATACACATTTGGTTGAAATAAAAGCACAATGCGCATTCAGCCATTAACTCACATTCTCGTTTACTTTCATCCTTATTTACCCCATAAATACGCCTTTTTACGCCTAAAATTTATTCCTCCACTGAAGAAAGTAGTTCAAACTTGTATAGTCATAAACATGTTTCATAAGAAATGTTTTCTATATTCATGCAGATGATAACTTAAAGCAGGCTGAAAGTAAAGCAGAATGTGACTTACTTGCTTTAAGTGGTAACATATCTTCAAAATTAAAAACAGGCTATGGGGTAATGGGTTAAGCTACCATCAACTAGAATTTAGAAGAAAAAAATCTTTTGGTACCAAGAAATATGTTCATGACTGTAGATAACTATTGGAACCATTTTTAGCTCGCCTGTTCGAAGAACAGCAGAGCTAATGTCATACCCCCGGCGTTGGCGTGAGCGTGAGCGTGGCCCATGTTAAAGTTTTTTGGACGGGTTGTTTTAAAGAATATTTGTGCTAGGGTGCTGAAATTTTGTATGGAGGTTCATTAGGGGTTGAACAGTGATGTTATGAAGTTGGAGTTTAAAAATAATTTAAATTTATGTCAATTTTCAACATATTTTGGACTTAGGTTTTTCGACTACAAATCACCAGGTTAAAGTTTTTTGGACGGGTTGTTTTAAAGCTTAATACTTGGACTAGGGGCCTGAAATTTTGTATGGAGGTTCATTGGGGGTTAAAAATTGATGTTATGATGTTGGAATTTAAAAATAATTTTAATTTATATCAATTTTTGACACGTCTTGGACTTAAGTTTTTCGACTACAAATTTCTAGGTTAAAGTTTTTTGGACGGGTTGTTTTAAAGATTAATACTTGTGCTAGGGTGCTTAAATTTTATATGAAGCTTCGTTTGGGGACAAACATTGATGTGGCGAAGTTGGAATTTAAAAACAAATTTAATATTTGTCAATTTTTAACATGTTTTTGGACTTACCTGTTTTACTGCAATCACCAGGTTAAAGTTTTTTGGACGAGTTGTTTTAAAGTAAAATACTTGTGCTAGGGTTCTGAAATTTTGTGTGAAGCTATATTCTGGATCAAACATTGATGTTATGGAGTTGAAATTTAAAAAGAATTTTAAAATTAGTCAATTTTTAACATGTTTTGGACTTAGCTTTTATACTGCAATCACCAGGTTAAAGTTTTTTGGACGAGTTGTTTTAAGGTTTAATACTTGTGCTAGGGTGCTGAAATGTTGTATGGAGCTTCATTTGGGAACAAACATTGAGGCTATGAAGTTGTAATCAAAAGTGATCTTAATTTATTTCATTTTTTGACATGTTTTGGACTTAGTTGTTTTGACCTCAAATCACCAGGTTAAAGATTTTTGGACGGGCTGTTTCAAAGTTTTATATAACTAGATTAAGACTAATCATTCATTTAATAATCTTTCTTAACTGAAAATTGGTTTGTTCTGGATACAAGATGTTTTTAGACTTAAATTTCAAGCAGGCGAGCGTCAGGTGGCTTTGACACCCATTTCTGGTCTTCAGTAGAGGAATAAATTAAATGCGCTAGAAGGCGCTTCTATGGGGGTAAAGGTTAACATGTTTTGCTAATAAAGTGTATCTATCTCAAACAGGAAACAAGCCAACACCAGAGGAGTATGACAATTCTGTCATGGACATGATGAAAAAGCATGCTGTGAATGATGATAGAAGTGTCCGATTAC
Source organism: Gari tellinella (assembly GCA_922989275.2). NCBI lineage: Eukaryota > Metazoa > Mollusca > Bivalvia > Cardiida > Psammobiidae > Gari > Gari tellinella. Next base: position 40,304,484 of record OV277867.1, read on the forward strand.
AGCAGCCCGATCTTCCAGAGAAGTAGCTTTGATCTGACGATAGTTGTGAATATGTAGCATCTCTGTGAACAAAACTAGGAATTGATGATCAACACTGTCTGGTCAGGCATTTGTCTACCACTATCAGCTGTTGAAACTGTTTGTGTTGAATCAACTATGGTTTACTGTGTACAGTAAAACCTCTCTACTATGACCACTAAATAGCATCAAGGCAGATGGCTGCTTAAAGCAAGGTGACAACAAAACAGAAAGCTCCTAAAGGAGCTTTCTGTTTTATTGGCACCTTGCTTTAAGGTGCCACATGTCTTTCATTTAACCCTTAGCCTGCCACTCACGACTATAGCTCCATATGCAAACAGCTTGGATCCGGATGAGACGCCGAGTAACTCGGCGTCTCATCCGGATCCAAGCTGTTTGACACTCGGACAACATTTTCAGCAATTTCGAGCAACTTTGAAGCACTTTGAAACTTGAAGCAGACGAGAAATATAGCAGACGACAATTTATTCGGCGGGCTAAGGGTTAATCAATTAGCCTTTTTTTTAGTGGTCATAATTTGAAAGTTTTACTGTGTATTGTAAAAAGTAATTTTTATATGCAAGATGGCAACAGTATTCTTTAGCTTTTGGAATTTAGTCAGAACATATGTGTTTCAATGACAAGAGAAGAATTTGTGTACAATAAAAGTGTTCGATTGCAGCAGCCCAATCTTCCAGAGAAGTAGACTTGATCTGACGGTAGTTGTGAATATGTAGCATCTCTGTGAACAAAACTAGGAATTGATGATCAACACTGTCTGGTCAGGCATTTGTCTACCACTATCAGCTGTTGAAACTGTTTGTGTTGAATCAACTATGGTTTACTGTGTACAGTAAAACCTCTCTACTATGACCACTAAATAGCATCAAGGCAGATGGCTGCTTAAAGCAAGGTGACAACAAAACAGAAAGCTCCTGAAGGAGCTTTCTGTTTTATTGGCACCTTGCTTTAAGGTGCCACATGTCTTTCATTTAATCAATTAGCCCTGTTTTTATTGGTCATAATTTGGAAGTTTTACTGTGTATTGTACAAAGTAATTTTTATATGAAAGATGGCAACAGTATTCTTTAGCTTTTGGAATTTAGTCAGAACATATGTGTTTCAATGACAAGAGAAGAATTTGTGTACAATAAAAGTGTTCTATTGCAGCAGCCCAATCTTCCAGAGAAGTAGACTTGATCTGACGGTAGTTGTGAATATGTAGCATCTCTGTGAACAAAAGGAGGAATTGATGATCAACACTGTCTAGTCAGGCATTTGTCTACCACTATCAGCTGTTGAAACTGTTTGTGTTGAATCAACTATGGTTTACTGTGTACAGTAAAATCTCCCCATTATGACCACTTAATAACATAAATTATTTTTGTGTTTAATGCAGGTGGCTGCTTAACTCTTTGAACCCTAGTCCCGCATGTAGGCGTGCTTTTCAAACAGTGTACATGTGAATAGTACACTTGTCCTATGCAAACAGTGAAGACCCTGACCAGAGGGCTCCGAAAGGAGCCATCTGATCAGGTTCTTCACTGTTTCTCACAATGCCAAACATTGACAAAAACAACCCTTAAAAGTCAGAAATGGACTAGACTAAAATGGAAACTGGAATTTTCCATTTAAAGTTTCAGGGAGGAAAGAGTTAAAGCAAAGTGACAAGAAAACAGAAAGCTCCTAAACTAAAGGAGCTTTCTGTTTTATTATCACCTTGCTTTAAGGTGCCACATGTCTTCCATGTAATCAATAAGCCTTAACTTTTTTAGTGGTCGTACTATTGTTAATCAAGAACTAAATAGTAACATTTACATGTATTTGCAAGATGGCAACAGTAATCTTTGCTTCTGGAATTTAGTCTGAACAGATGTGATTCAATGACAAGAGAAGAATTTGTGTCTGGACTGTAAATTCTATGTACAATGGTCACTTAACCAAGGGCTCAAGATAAAGGGAGCAAACTCGAGTTATCCAACATGTTCTTCTTAATGGCTGAATCAAACCCTATGGTATGACTACTAGTTAGAATAATCTTTTCCAGACAATTCTAATGAGTAGTCACACAATAGGGTGTGATATAGACATTAAGATTTTAGTTGCTGAAATACTCCACACCTTATCTTTGGCCCTGTTAACCCTTTGCTCCATAGTCTGTTTCTCCTTCTAAAGACATGTGACCACTTAAAGCAGGATGAAATGTGCATTCTGCTTTACTTCAGCCTGCGTTAACCCTTTGGACCCTAATCACGCATATAAGCGTCATTTGCAAACAGTGTACCTGAGAAGAGTACACATGTCCTATGCAAACAGTGAAGATCCAGATCACCTCTGATCTGGGTCTTCACTATTTGTCATTTTACAATATATTGTCTAAAACAACCCTAAATAGTTAAAATGGATTAGACTAAATTGAGTTAAAATGGATTAGACTAAATTGGGAATATTGGAATTGTCCATTTTAAGTTTCAGGGAGGAAAGAGTTAAGCTACCCTAGTTTGTTTAAATATATTTTTATGGTGCATATTCGTGGCTGTTAAACAATGAACAAATTTCATTAGTGGAGGATTAAATTAAGGACATAATATTTATAGGGTAATGGGTTCACACACAAAAAATGGCACTGTCTAAATAATCTACCACTGCTTCATGCAAGACAAAATGAATGCAGAGATAACTTTTTGCATTACTTTTATCTTATAGTTAGCCAATACCTTTATCCTATAAAGGCTAAACCTATTTTCTTTTGAGTCCAGACTGGTTTCATCTTTTTTTCTTGAATTTAGAGAAAACTAGTTTGTTTAACTTAACCCATATTATAAAAAAAAAAGTCAGACATAATTATTAATTTGAATGCAACAGAATGATGTGAGAGTTTTGTATAGTTGGAATGTACAGTAAAACCTCTCTATTACGACCACTATATGAAAGAAAACTTCAAGTGGATGCTTAAAGCAAGATGATACTGTCATCTTGCTTTAACCCTTTACCTGATAGCATTGTTTCTAGTATTGAAGATATGTGACTACTTAAAGTAGGTTGAAAGTAAAGCAGAATGCGCCTTAATGCGCATTCTACTTTACTTTCAGCCTACTTTAAGCTATCCAGCGCTAGAATATAGAAAACATTCCATGTAAAATGTATTCATGACTGATTAAATTGGAACTATTTTCTTCAGCGGATGAATAAATCATATCCGCTAAAAGGCGCTTCTATTGGGGAAAGGGTTAAGCTGTCACCTGTCTTAAATGCTATCAATCAGCCTACATTTCAGTGGTTATATTAGAGAGGTTTTACTGTATATTAGTCTTCTGTGAACTCGCTACATTGCAGTAACTTTTCTTGCCAGGCCCTTTATGTTTCATACCTTATATTACTGATCAGATGCAGTGTAATGCGAGGTCTGATCAGAATCCTAACTGTTTGTCAAAGTTGACTGCAGTCTGCAATGATGGTGAATGGATTAAAGTAGATTTTCCTGTCTTGGAATATATTGAATCAAACTTAAATAACACTAAATATTGATGCATGTTATTAAGTTATTTATACGTACTGTTTACCAGCTCTTGAGTGAATTTTGTTATTTTCTTGAATAAAAACATTATTTAAGCTTTCCTTGTTTGACTCGATCTGTGTTTGACATTTTCAGTTTTTGACCTTATTAATTTTGTTCAGTCATATTTGTCCCTTTAACCCATTACCCCATAAATACGCCTTTCTATGCCTTTAAAGTTTTCTTCCACTAAAGAAAGTAGTTCCATTTTTATACAGTGATGTATATTTACCATTAGAAATATTGTCTATATTCTAACAGATAGTAGCTTAAAGCAGGCTGAAAGTAATGCAGAATGTGCCTTAAGGCACATTCTGCTTTACTTTCAACCTGCTTTAAGTGATCATCTATCTTTAAAACTAGAAACAGGCTATGGTTAAACCCTAGTCACGTGTATAAACATCAGTTGCAAACAGTGTATGGTACCTGTGAAGAGTACACTTGTCCTATGCGAACAGGGAAGATCCAGACCACTCTGAACATCTATCATCTGAACTATTACATTGACTAATAAAAGAAAGAAAATTCCTAGAAAAGGGAAAAGACTGAAACAGAACATTTCAGAAAATGGTACAGACCCTGATAAGACGGCTCCTTCATAAAACTGTCTGAGCCGAGTCTTACATGGTTTTTGAGAAAAGTATTCACTACACTTTAAGGAGTAGGGTTGATAAAGTTAAATCAGAACACTGTTAACCCATTACTCTATGAATATGCCTCTTTACACCTTTAATTTATTCCTTCACTGAAGAAAATAGTTCCAACTCGTACATTTATGGATATGTATCATGAGAAATTGTTTCTATATTCTAATAGGTGGCAGCTTAAAGTAGGCTGAAAGTAAAGCAGAATGGGCTTAAGGCACATTCTGCTTTACTTTCAACCTGGTTTAAGTGGTCACCTGTCTTCAAAACTAGAAACATGCTATTAGGTAATGGGTTAAAATTATGAATGGGAAAGGAATGACAAATAATTCATTGCAGGTATATACAGGTATATAGCTTCAGACGATGTTCAACAGTACAGCATAATTTTAAAGAGGCTCGCAACCGGATTTAGCATTAAAAATGGTAATTTGTAAATATATGTCAAATGATTATATAAATGGGTAAGATTAAGTTTAGGATAATAAATTCTGTTAAAAAATGCATTTCCAAAAAAAAAAAAAAAGCTCTGGTTGGATTCGAACCCGTGACCCTCCATTGCGGAGACAAACAAGAAAAATGAGGACACGCCTTTACCGCCTCGACCATGGACGCTCTCTATATATATGGTTGCGAATTAACGTACTTCACTGGTAGCGCTTAATACTACATTATTCGGCTCCGGTTTATGTCAGAGCCCGTGTAGAGAAGCAACAACAACAGCAAAACCGTCAGCTGACGCTATTGAAAAACGATGGAATATATCTAAAAAAACTAAGATTCGGTGACGATTCTAGAGACTTTTTTTGGACTGATCATATTTTTTTAATGTCAGAAGCCAAATAATGCCACAAATTTGCTTTTATTTGAGTATTTTATTTTATTTTGACAAGTACACCATCCGGTTGCGAGTCCCTTTAAAATAAAAATCTGTTTAACCCATTACCCCATAGCCTGATTCTAGTTTTGAAAATAGGTGACCACTTAAAGTAGGGCTGAAAGTAAAGCAGAATGTGCTTAAAGGCGCATTCTGATCTACTTTCAACCTGCTTTAAGTGGTCACATAGCTTCAAAACTAGAAACAGGCTATTGGGTAATGGGTTAAGATGGATGGGCAGATGGAGTGATTCCAGTTTACCCCCAAAACATTTTCGGGGTGGGGGTATTGGGTTTATTAACTTTATATTTAACAACTATTCTCAAGAAAATATATGTCTAATAATATAAAGTGACACAAACAATACTTAACCCAATTTCACCCAAAAATACGCCTTTTTAGCTCACCTGAGCTAGCTCAGGATGAGCTTTTGCAATACTTGAATGTCCAGCGTCCGTCGTCTGTCATCAACAATTTTAGTGTTTACACTCTAGAGGCCAAAATATTTATCCAATCTTTCTCAAACTTGCTCAGATGGTAGATTCTATATTGCCATAAGAGTTCGGATGAGCTCGATTATGGTTGAAATCGGACAAATGGGTCAAGAGTTATCTACCTTTGAATTGCAGAAAATGCCATATTTTACAGTGTTTACACTCATGCAACTACAGTTCTGAATGGATTTTGATAATACTTGCACACAATGTTTATAGCTATAGGTTCTCAAGGGAGTGCAACTTTTGTTTCAATCTTATCATTTTGGCAATAGTTATCTGTCCTTGATATACTTTGAAATGCTAGAAAAGGCTTCATTTCAGTATTGTTTAGGGTCTAGTTATCAGCCCTTGATGTACTCTACTATACTAGAATTATGAGGTTGTATTCCAAAATGGTTTACATGCTATACTGCAAATTTGAATAGATTTAGATGAAAACGGGTGAGACAGAAAGGTAAAGCTATATGGCTTCAGTACAACAGGTGAGCGATATCAGGGCCTTCATGCCCTCTTGTTGCCTTTCTATTTATTACCCCACTGAAAAAAACACTTACAATTTTTACAGTCAAGAATATGTACCAAAAGAAATATTTTCTATATCCTAACAGATGGTAGCTTAAAGCAGACTGAAAGTAAAGCAGAATGCATCTTAAGATGCATTCTGCTTTTCTTTCAACTTGCTTCAAGTTATGTCAAATATCTCCAAGACTAGAACAAGAGCCCCATGGGGCATATGTCGCTCACCTGAGAATAGCTGTACATCAAAATGGAGATAATGATTTATGTCCAGGACGGGGTCATTTTTTACCCGAGGGGCATAATTTGAACAATCTTAATAGAGGACCTGTAGATGATGCTATGTTCCAAATATCTAAGATCAGGGTACTAGGGTTCTAGACATGAAGATTTTTTTTAAGTTTCCATTGAAAAAATCTATTTTTAGCTCCTGTGACCTACATATGCAACAGACTGGAACCATTTGAACAAAATAGATAAAGGACATCTAGAAGTAACACCATGCCGAATATCAAAGCTCTGGCTATATTAGCATCAGAAAAGAAGACGTTTGAAAACTGTGACCCCCGGGTGGGGCTAATTTTGACCCCAGGGGCATAATTTGTACAAACTTGATAGAGGACCTGTAGATGATATGCAATCGACCAGAACCATTTGAACCTTATTGGTATAGGACATCTAAAAGTGTCACCATGCCAGATATCAAAGCTCTGGCCATATTATTTTCAGAGGAGAAGACGTTTGAAAATTTCACTATATAACTCTATGTAAAACTGTGACCCCCGGGGCGGGGCCAATTTTGACCCCAGGGGCATAGTTTGTACAAACTTGATAGAGGACCTGTAGATGATGCTATGTGACAAATGTCTAAGATCTGGCCCTTGTAGTTTCAGACAAGAAGATTTTTTAAGATTTCCTTATTTTTTCACTTGGTTGCCATGGCAACCAGAGTTCTACATTGTTTTTAATTCTTTGAACAATTTTGAAACAACTTGACCCAAGGAACATGGTTGAAATCTTTTCAGCAATATATGAGGAGATGTCATTTGAAGCAATTGTTAAAGACAACAATGACTGTATAAAGTGAAATTATTTTCTTCTGTGGAAGAATAAATTAAAGACATAAAAAGGAATATGTATGCGTTAATAGGTTAATAAATATCATTATTTACATTTTCTAAATATAGGAAACTATATGTAAATGAGTGGCAAATTTGGATCCAGATTAGATGCAGCATTATGTGGCATCTGACCTGGATCCATACTGTTTATGGCCAAGAATTAATTGTGGACTGATAGACAGAAAGATAAACAAACAAACAAACAGACAGACCAAAAGTAATATGCCTTGAACTAAGTTGTGCTTGAGCATAAAATAGCAGACATCATAATTTCTGCTATGTATCTCAGTGACCTGAGTTCAGAGCTAGCTATGGGTCAGTTATGCAATAAGAGACCGTCTCAGGGAGAACTGACTATTATCATGCTGAACTGTTGTCTGCTCCAAATGTTTGTATGTGAAATATGTAAAAAATAATAACTTATATTTTCTAAATATAAGAAAATATGTAAATGAGTGGCAAATAGTTTAGATCCAGATTAGATGCTGCATTATGTGGCATCTGACCTGGATCCAAACTGTTTGCAAATATAGGTGATTTAGTATAAGGGTGCTTGAAACCCTGCTTAAACCTTCAGTAAAACAGTATAACCTGAATAAAGCGGCAATGAATCCTGCATAAAGCGGCAATGAAAAAATCCCTATGGTGAATCCCTATGGTCAGTTTTAGTTTTGATATTAACAATTTTGAGAGAGAATCACCAGGAGATACTAAAAAACAAATATCAAAGCTGTGGGCCTAGCAGTTTTTTACAAGAAGATTGTTTAAAGTTTTTCACTTTTTTAAATAAATTACAATAAGTAGTCAACTTGAAAGTTTCATTTTAACAATTTCTGTAGAGAAGCATCCAAGGAACACGGTGAGCATTTAAGTTTTCCCCTCAGACTCACGGTTTCAGAGGAGATGTCGCTTGAAGTAAATTTGAACGGACGGACAGACGTACAGACGGACGACGGACGGCGGGCGGCGGGCGATCACAACAGCTCACCTTGAGCCTTCGGCTCAGGTGAGCTAAAAAGGCTACGGGGTAATGGGTTAAGGCATAAAGCCAGCAGGGTAGCATAACAAACAAGAACCTCTTGTGTATTTCATACTTTTTAATATCATAGGTCAAACTAATTTGTTTTCTAGAGTTTTACTGCTCCTGTTTTCCTAGCGTTTGCAGTTCATTTCTAGAGCAGGCCTGGAATTCACCATCATATTATTAAGCGTGAGACTTGTTCTTAACCCATTAACCCATAAATACGCTTTTTTATGCCTTTATTTTATTCCTCCACTGGAGGAAAAAGTTTCAATTCATACAGTCATGATTAAGTATTATAAGATATTTTTTCTACATTCTAACATATAGCTTAAAGCAGGCTGAAAGTAAAGCAGAATGTGCCTTTAGGCACATTCTGCTTTACTTTCAACCTGCTTTAAGTGGTTACTTATTTTCAAAACTAGAAACAGGCTATGGGGTAATGGGTTAAACCTCATGCCTAAGAATATGATGTTGAGTTCAAGGTCAGATGGTTTCATTTAAAGTTTGAACATGGTGTCTACCGCTGGTTCATGGTTGGACAGCTGTCGCAAATCCAACTTGTGAGTTGCCCATGTCGAACTCTGTGTAGTACTGGCCAATGAAAACATCTCCCAGAATCCATAATGGTCCAGCGGGTTCGGGAACATCGAGTCCCAAAAATCCACTAATGCACTCGGTCTGTCCTCCCTGAGTCACCTAGGTAGACATGGAACAATACAGAGTTAGTTATTAGTAGCAGGTTACTTAACCCATTACACCATAAATACGACTTGTTACGCCTTTGATTTATTCCTACACTGAAGAAAAAAGCTCACATCTAAACATTCATGAATCTGTGTAAACAGAAAAATATTCTATATTCTAGCAGATGATAGCTTAAAGCAGGTTGAAAGTAAAGCAGAATGCATCTTAAGGCACATTCTGCTTTACTTTCAATCTGCTTTAAGTGGTCAGCTATTTCCAATACTAGAAACAGCTATGGGGTAATGGGTTAGAAATCAAGGGAAGCATTCCTCAATCTTACACTTGAGACTCAAAAATACAGTAAAGAATGCGAATTGATTATATAGGTGAGAGTTTAACCCTTTACCCCATAGCCTCTTTCTAGTTTTGAAAATATGTGACTACTTAAAGCAGGTTGACTATGGTGCATTCTGCTTTACTTTCAGCCTGCTTTAAGTAACTTCCTGCTAGAATAAATGAAATTTTCTGTATAATATATTTTCCTGAATGTATAAATTGGAACTATTTTCTTCATCGAAGGAATAAACGCAATGCGCTAAAAGGCGCTTCTATTGGGGAAAGGGTTAAAGCAAGAAGGCTGTTTTACTTCACATTGCTTTAAGCAGCCACCTGCTTTAAAAAATGAAAGTTGTAACTGTCAGTATAACGAGGTCTTACTGCAATCTCCAGGTTCCGCCAGAATTGCAGCTCAGAGGGGATCCAAACAGATCTGTTCCTGAATCTCAAGCTTGGCCTTTAGGTTATAAAGCATTCCGAGGCGAGTCTGAGATCATTCTCAAGCATTTGAAACCAAACTCAGACTCGACTCCAAAGTTTTATAATCTTGCAGCCAGTTTTCTAGAGATTTGAAAACAGTTTGGATCCAGATCAGATACTGAGAAACTAGGTGTTTGGTAAGGATTCAAACTGTCTGTCATATGGATAGTTTGTTAAAATATAGAAAAGCTGGTTATTATATTAGTCAGCAGCAATTGTCGTCTGCTATCATTCTAAAGAGAGAAAAATCTTTTCAAATAGGACCAGAATTTCAAATTGTTTTGGCTCCTGATGAACACCGCATTACGCAGCTTCTCATCAGTAGGCAAACTGTTTGTTATCATGGCTTCATTACTTGGTTTAGCAGTCAACACTCTGAGAAGGCAATATTTAGTGTTCAAAAGATAACTCTTAGCATGCTGGGTAATTTTTCCATCTGCAACAATTCTCATCTGCTACTGCTCTAAAATTAGATTGTTCCAAAGATTCTTTTAAATTCAGGGTCAGAATGGCAAACGGTTTGGATCCTGATGAGATGCCGCGTTACGCGGCGTCTCATCAGGATCCAAACTATTTGAAAAAGTAATCACTGTTGAATATATATCTGCAGCTAGCATGCAGAGTGATATGACATGAATGAATGAAAACAGCTAGAGAGATGATTCTAATGAGTACATGTAGTCAAACAAAAGGGTGAGACATAAAGGGAAGGAGGAAAGATTGAAACGGTTTCAGGATACATGTACTTGCTCTCATCAAGTGCTGATTAACCATTTCCTCCACAAACTTCAGTTTCCGATTTAGCCTACCGGAAGTCCATTTTTTAAATGTATTGCAATCTGACAAACAGTGCAGACCCTGATCAAGTGTACTTGTCATAAGATTCTCTGCTTGCAAATTACATGTACTTGTAAATGCATGACAAGAGTTCAATGGCTTAAACAGATCTATATACAGTTAGCATGAGATAGGTCACACATGACCTGGGTTAACCAGTTGTAGCATGCCAACATCTTATTTCGACTATCTAATCTTTTTGTTTGTGATAATCAGCTGACTATAGCAAGATCATACAAGGGTGTGTGTTTAAAGTCTATTAACCACTTTACTGTCTTGACCCCAATGTTCTGTCACATGCATACATGTTTTTATCCTTATCAGATGCTGAGTTACTAAGCGTTTGATCAGGATCTTAACTGTTTGCCATTCATATTAATGTTTCTTCTGTACAAATGCCTTAGGTTAAATCTAAATCTATAAAATTTAAGTTCGGAAATTCTAAAACAGAAAAAACCCTGCCAGACTTTGCTGCCTACTTATATTTTCTTAATTTAGAGAACAAGTATTTAAACTGGACATAAATATGAGTGTGAAACAGTATAGATCCTGATCAGATGCCACAATTTTGAGTCAGATCAGACACCAGGTAACCAGGCATCTGATCAGGCTCATTAAAAAGAATAGCCAGCATTTTCAAGACAAATCCATTTTTTAAATTTTAGTGCACTGCATTTGTGCTTCATTTAACCATTAGCCCATAACTATGCCTTTAATTTATTCCTTCACTGAAGAAAATATAGTTCCACTTTGAACAGTCATGAATATACACAAGAAATATGTTCTATATCCTAAGAAAGAATAAAGCAGGCTAAAAGTAAAGCAGAATGTGCCTTAAGGCACATTCTGCTTTACTTTCAACCTGCTTTAAGTGATCACATGTCTTAAATATTACAAACAGGCTATGGAGTAATGGATTACAAGGGGAAAACATATCATCCCATTGTACTTAGGACTGGAATCTGGATAACTTCTGCACTTTGCTGATGGTCCTAGCTTGTATCTTTAACCTCCTGTCTCGACAGATTAGAATGATAAAGACTTTGAGCTATAGTGTCTGTCTCACTGATATTTCAGTGGCGAACATTATCTTTATAAGTAGGTGACCTTCGGGTAGCGGATGCTATCTAATAAAGACATTGACATCGGACTTAATGACCTTTACTCTACACTGCCGACTTTCCAAATGGACTCTTATTCTTTTCTAAATAATGATCTAGTTAACCTATTGCCTGCTTCTAATTTTGAAAATAGGTGACCTCTTAATGAAGGTTGAAAGTAAAGCAGAATGTGCCTTAAGGCACATTCTGCTTTACTTTCAGCCTGCTTTAAGCTACCATCTGCTAGTATATAGAAAATATTTCTGTTCATAAATATTTATAACAGTATAAATTGGAACTATTTTCTTCAGGTACATGATTGAAAGATTTGTCCCACAAACATTTAAAATGATGGCAAACAGGGCAACTCCTGATCAGACCTCCTTTAGGTAGGAAACAATTGCATACATATACAGTGGAGAATCTGTTATTCTTTCCCACTGAACGCGTTTACGCTAAAACTATTATTTGCAGTGCAAACAGTTTTGAGCCAGATCAGACGCCGGGTAACCCGGCGTCTGATCAGGCTCCAAACTGTTTGCCACCAATATAAACATGAATTATCAGAATTGTCCAAAAGTTGTACTTTTCTACGTTTTAGTGTTTTGCGTTTGCGTACGTTTGCGTTTAAACGGGAAAGAATAACAGATTCTCCACTGTACATCAGTTGCAAACAGTGTAGTATCGGATTAGAGGACTCATCTTTTCCTAGAGATCACCATGTTTCTTAAATATTTGAGTAAGGCCTGGGAACAGGTTTTCCAAATGATGTGATTGGACAGTTTGGGCCAAATTATCATCATGCTTAAACCCATTACCCCATAGCCTGTTTTTAGTTTTGACGAGCATTCTGCTTTACTTTTAGCCTGCTTAAATTATTATATCTAGATTGATCTTAATATAAGATTTGACCTTGTATTTTGTTATATTGTAAATATGTATGTTTTGTATGTATGACAAGAAACTGGTATGTTTGACTCAAGCGAGATAGACTTAATCGAAATTAAACATATGAAGTACTGGTTAGGTCGCTTTGGAAGTATTGAGTTTCGACTGTATATATCTGTAAACATAGATATGAAAACATCAAATTTGTAAAGTACATGACATTTTTTGTACAGGATATTTAGTAAGGATCCAAACTGTTTGACACTATGGATCTATTTTGACTAGAAACAAGAAAGTTCTTATTTTAGAACAATAGTAGATGACACTTTTCGCAGACAATATTCGTACATGTACAGCGCTCCCTCTCTACAACGGCCCTCCCAACAACGATTCCCTCCTTACAACGACGTTTGTCACAGTTCCCTAACCGGACAATTATGTCTAACGCTTTGACTGCTGCAATATCGTCTGCTTAAAGATGTCGTCTGCTGTTTTTCTGAAAATTACATATTCGACATTTTGACAGAAAAATGAGTGACAAACAGCTTGAATCCAGATCAGACGCCGCGTAACGCGGCGTCTGATCTGGATTCAAGCTGTTTGCAAATGGTAACCAATTTTCCCTCTCTATAACGACTCCCTCCGTACAACGCACACAATCAGTGTCTCCCATTGGTTGTCGTTGTAGAGAGGGAGCGCTGTAGTTCCACTTTATAATGTAATAAATATACACCACAGAAATATTACCTATATCCAAGCAGATGGAACTTAAAGCAGAATGCACTCTAAAGGTTCAATCTGGTTTACTTTCAATCTGCCTAAAGTGGGTACCTGTCTTCAAAACTAGAAACGGGCTATGGGGTAAAAGGTTTTTGCGGAGGAAAAGAAAAAGGTGCTCTAATGTGCCTTTGTTGAGGAAAGGGTTAAGGAAGGTCAGGGGGCATATATAAGGGACTTGAATTATGACATCACTACAAAAGGAAATTATTATGTGCACTTTTATTCATGTTCAGCACAATTATCATTTAAACGATGTAAATAATACCAAAATATAAACAACCAACCAGATCTAAATATTTAACAGAATTCTAAACAATGCACCAGATCTAAATAAACAAATAAATTTCTCAAATAAAGTCTTATTTAAACATAGTCTTGACTGAACAAACTTTTGTACAGTAAAACATCTCTATTACCACCACTAAATTGTGTTATTTATTAGGTGTTTACAACAGTTGACTGCTTAAGGCAAGGTGAATGTAAAACCCATTACCCCATAAATACGCCTTTTGACGCCTCTTATTTATTTCTCACCTAAAGAAAATAGTTCAAATTTATATAGTTATGAACATGTTTCATAAGAAATATTTTCTATATTCTAGTAGATAGTAATTTAAAACAGGCTGAAAGTAAAGCAGAATGCGCCTTAAAGGCACATTCTGCTTTACTTTCAACCTGCTTTAATTGGTCATATATCTTCAAAACTAGAAGCGGGCTATGGGGTAATGGGTTAAGCTGTCCCCTGTATTTTATGCAGTCAATTATCCTTCATTTAAGTTTGCCTAATAGAGAGGTTTTACTGCACTGTACATTCTTAGTCTTTCGTTGTTTTGAGTGATAACTTGGCACAAGTTTTACCATGTGTTTGTATATAAAGCAGCCTAATAACAAACAACCAAGATTCTATATACAAGTTAATGAGCTACAGACATGAATAACAAACCTAAATCCCAATGTTGCACACTTAATATGTCCTCATAAATGGAATGTTTGGGCACGTAAAACTGATCATACAGCACATGTTGAAATACTTTTCATAGCCTAATAACTCTTTTCCCAGAGCTTCAGATAAGAGGAATATTTCAAAAAACGAAAATCTTTATTTCTGCAGTAACACCATAGGATTTGGTGCTTAAATGAGTGAGAAAATGTTAGCTTTGTTCAGTTAACTCCCTCTTATCTGGAGCCCTGTTTTTCTATTGGATATTTATATATAATACTCTGCCCTCTATGAACATCTATAATCATTTACAAGAACAATTGCTATTAAAATCAGATTTTTTTTCTCCAGGAAAGGATGCTGACTTGTGCCAGACAGATCCTTAAGAAAACAATGCAGACCCAGATCAGACAGCTCCCATATGGAGCTGTCTGATCTGGGTCTACAATGTTTTAGAAAATGTTGATATACACCATTAGCAGAAGGGTTAAATTGAAATGACACATAAACAGATTTTCTACATAGAAGCAAGTATATCTACTCTTCTAAGTAAACACCATAAACGATTATATATTGAGTGTTGAATACAGGTGGCAGCTTAAAGCAAACTGAATGTAAAGCAGAAAGCTCCGCCATCTTGCTTTAAGCTGCCAACTGACTTAAGGGCTGGCTACAAGTGTTTCACACTTTTTTGCTGCAGAGGAAAGCATTAAACAGTTTTCCAATTTCTTCAAATTAAATAAAACATTATTGATGGGCTATTATCCCTAATAGATATATAATATATGATGTACAAAATCAAATGAAATTTTGTTGGTGGTACTCAGTGTTAACTCATTCACCCCTGAAACTTTTAATGGACAATTCCAATTTCAAATTAGGTCTAGTCCATTTTGTAACTATTTAGGTATGTTTATAATAATATATCCCAAAATGACAAACAGTGTGGACCTTGATCAGGAGACCTTGCAGGAGCCGCTGATTAGCCAAAAAATATAATTTTTAAATAATATTTTTATAAATTTTTGATATACATTTACAGGTATTTGAATTTCAAGATTTCAGCTTTGCTTAAGTCAAACATTTCTTTTTATCAAAGTTCAAATGTTTTTTTTAACGTTTTAATTTTAAAATACAAATATTTTTGACATAAACAAGTTCCAGATATCAAAGTTTGACTGTATGTCAGTTTCAAATTGACTATACATGCTCTTATCCATACCAAAATGTCTAAAATAAGGTAAATTCTGTATTAAATTTTCTAAGATATAGATTTTGATTTGTTGTTTTGTTTGCTATAATGCAGAAGAACAAGCTTTAACATTGCTGAAATGATACATTTAAAGTTGAGCCTGGATAACTTGACATCAACCATATTAACTTTTGTTTTCCCTTTCCTTCATAATAGTGAATCTTTATCTATTCAAAATAGAAATGCCTCGTCATGTTTCTGATCAAGACCCATAGGAAAGTTCTTTTTTCCTGTACTTTACCAGGTAGGTGCTAAAAGCAGGCTGAAAGTAAAGCAGAAAGTTCAGGAGCTTTCTGCATTACTTTCAGTCTGCTTTAAGCAAATTTCTACCTTAAACATCTCACAAACAGAAGCTATGAAAGAAAGGGTTTCTCAAATTTGAGTTATTTTATTTCAATTTTCTTTTTAATCACAGACTGGTTTCTGGCTTTCACAGTTTGATCCTTATTGCTGGTTCCAGATTATACATTGGTACCCGGTCCACAGACTTTGTTGCATTTTGTTTTGCTACAGCGAATCCAACTTTGTTGTTTTGCTTGTCAAATTCTGTGTAGTATTTTCCAATAAATATATCTCCAAGGATCCACAGTGGGCCAGCTGGTTCCGGAACGTCAAGGCCGAGGAAACCACTTATACACTCAGAATAACCCATTGTTGTAACCTGTAGCAAGGATGAAAGTGCAAGGTGTCAGGAAGAGAAAGATTGTGTAGGGTAAAGCACTATCTTTTCAGGGCTGTCATTTCTCCAGATTTTTCCTAAGTCTTCAGATTTTTACCTCAGCAGATGGCAGCTTAAAACAGGCTGAAAGTAAAGCAGAATGCGCCGTAAGGCTCATTCTGCTTTACTTTCAACCTGTTTTAAGCATTCATGTGTCTTTTACACAAGAAACAGACTATGGGGTAAAGGTACGATTAGTAGTAAAATTGCATCTGAAAAATTGAAAATTTGAAATCTTAAGATTTTTATTATCAGCTTATGGCAGCCCTGTCTTTTGGGTAATAAAGATCTTTCGGGTAATATAAATCTTTTTGGTGATATAAATTTGTTTGGTTGTATAAAACTTATTATACAAATGGCAATTAGGTCTTGGAAATTTTTTCAAAACCCCCTTTCTTTGCAGTATGAGGTATTTTTAAAGATATGAATGTATGATAAGTGTTTTACAGCACATTCAGGAAATTGAAATGTAAAAGTCATTTGCAGTACCTTTCCAGACTGGAGCTTAAAGCAGGCTGACAGTAAAGCAGCATGCTTTATGGAACATTCTGCTTTACTTTCAACTTGCTTTAAGAGGTTACTGGTCTTCAAAACTAGAAACAGGCTATGGGGTAAAGGGTTAAATATGGACACAGGAGAATACTGTAAATTGTGAACATTGGTAGGAATTGTACACACAGCCTCAAATATAGTTGAATTTATATCTTGAACTCGCTAAACTCCAATTGTTTCATATTTCTACAGTTGCTTTTCATTATTTCTGCTTCACATATGTCTAATATATCCCTAGTTCTAAATTTTGAAATATGGATATGTTCTACTTAAGCGAGATTGAGATATCAAAGTTCGACTAAGTTTAAAGTCTCAAATTCTAAAATGCAACAACTCACTTGAGTTGTCTCTACCATGAGATTCTATCGAGTAATCACACCATAGGGTATGGTGGAGCCAAAAACTAACTATCTTCAGGCCTGTATATACAGTGGAGAATCTGTTATTCTTTCCCAATAAACGCGTTTACGCTAAAACTATTATTTGCAGTGCAAACAGTTTGGAGCCAGATCAGATGCCGGGTAACCCGGCGTCTGATCAGGCTCCAAACTGTTTGCCACCAAGATAAACAAGAATTATCAGAATTGTCCAAAAGTTGTTCTTTTCTATGTTTTAATGCTTTGCGTTTGCGTACGTTTGCGTTTAAACGGGAAAAAATAACAGATTCTCCACTGTATATTGCAAGGAGGGGTATTCATAAGTGCATATGTGTCACCGGCAGAAGTGCTTATAAACCATTTTAACCCTAAAAACTCCTACTTTTATTTTCTAAATTATCATCAGCTTATACCAACAGCAAACATATGTTTTTCTATTTCATATATGACTGCCTACCTTCAAGACATATTCTTTGCCAGTTAGAGTAAAGTCCTTTCCTCCGAGGGTGAATGACACAGGTGGTAGGCTGTCGATTGTGCCACAGTCAACCGTATACTACAATAATTGGAAACACAGATCAGAGTTAACCCATTTCCCCATAAATACAACTCATTATGCCTTTATCTTATCCCTCCAGAAGAAACTAGTTCCAATTTATACAGTCATTAAGATCTTGTATAATAAGATAACTTTTCTATATTCTAGCAAATGGTAGCTTAAAGCAGGCTGAAAGTAAAGTAGATTGTGCCTTAAGGTTTACTTCAACCTATTTTAAGTGGTCACCCATCTTCAAACCTAGAAACAGGCTATGTGGTAAAGGGTTAACAAAGGGTACATTATTAGTTATACAATTTCTTCACAGGGTACATGAGAATTTCTTCCCGGCTGAGGAAAATCAATGTTGCCCGAGCCGTTAGGCGAGGGTTACATGATTTTACCAGCCGGGAAGAAATTCTCATGTACCCTGTGAAGAAACTGTATAACGAATTTATTATACTTCAAAGTTTTTATTGTTCAAATGAAATATTTCGGAATTTGTCGTGCACAGCGCTCAAAGTAAACAGTAACAAAAGCGCGTCAAAACATATGACGTTGAACGTAAGTGACGTCATATGTTTATGACGTTATTATTCAAAAGAAAAATGGACAAATACTGGGAGACTTCGACTTCAAACTTTCCCAGAAATAATACGACTGTTGAAAGATCCAAACACCGATTGGTTCTTAGCCGAAATGGACTTAAAACGGAGGATGCAGGATTGAATGCACTCAATCCTGTCGAACTATCGGCCATCTTATTTTCTGCAAAGCAAGACTCAGGGACCTGTCAGCCAATGAAAATGCTGTATTCCTAAGTACCCTGTCAGCTCACAGGGTACATCGGATTTTGTCTAGGGCTCGTTGACCAATGAAAAGTAAGGAATTTACTTTGCAGTATAATAAGATATGTTGATGATCACATAAATATGCTACATGCATCTGATGCAAAATTAACCCATGCCTCAACCATTTTATAATATTTATGCAAACTGCTTCAAAAAGTTACCCTGTGAAGAGAACACTGGTCTCAAACCATGTAGAAAGAGCCCTCTGATTTAGTTCAGACTAATTCAAGTTTTGAAGAGGTTTATGGTCTTAACGTACCAATGCCTCAATGTACCAGTCTCAATGTACCATTTTCCTAGACTGAACGTACCACTATATAAAATTGATAGAAAACAAATTTATTATACTATTTTTTTAATGAAGAAATGGTTTATAATTATCTCCGATTGATTTATGATATTTTTAGTTAAAAAATGCACACCTGATTGTAGGAAAAAAGAATGCAGATACATACATGTTGAATTGTATAAACTCATTGAACTTCTACAAAAAGTGGATAATACTCACATAGGAACATTGCTTTTTAAAAAAATCATTTATTTCATCCAAGTAACATATAAAGTACTATTTTACATTTTTCATCAACTAATAATGGTCAATCATGGTTGTAATATAGGATTTTTTAAAAATGGTACGTTCAGACTGAAAATGGTACATTGAGGCAATGGTACATTCATGCAATGGGACATTAAGACCAGCTACCTTTGAAGACAAGTGATCACTGAAAGCACATTCAGCTTAACTTCAAGTCTACCCCAAGCTATCATCTGATGAAATATGAAAAACTATTTTTTTGGATTCATATTCATGACTTTAACATGTAAATTGAAACTACAGTCAAACTTCGATATCTCGAACTCGCTTAACTCGAACTATCCGATAGTTCGACACACGAACTGCATTAATTCATGCTCGGTTATGTAGAACATACCCATATTTCAAAGTTAAAATGTGGCTAAGCCACGTTTTAACTTTGAAATACGGCTATATTAGATTTAACTGTGTTCGAGATATCGAAGTTCGACTGTACAGTCAAACCTGTATTAACTCTTTGAACCCTAGTCCCGCATATAGGCGTGCTTTTCAAACAGTGAACATGTGAATAGTACACTTGTCCTATGCAAACAGTGAAGACCCTGATCAGAGGGCTCCGAAAGGAGCCCTCTGATCAGGTTCTTCACTGTTTGTCACAATGCCAAATATTGACAAAAACAACCCTTAAAAGTCAGAAATGGACTGGACTAAAATGGAAACTGGAATTTTCCATTTAAAGTTTCAGGGAGGAAAGAGTTAAGAGACCTTCCATGGGAGTTCGCAAAGAAGGTCACATATGAGAGGTAGTCTCTTAAAACAGACACACTTTTGATGTAGTGCAATTTATTATAAACATCTGCATATATGTGATAGCTATTTATTATTCAATAAATAATAAATGGAATAATTTGAATTATGTAATAAACTATGAATTAAATACATTTGAAGTAATCTGTAATTTAAATGCATTTGAAAAACATAATTTGTTTATGAAACTCATTTTCAACAAACACTTAGTACCTAATTGTAAGCTTGAAGCAAATGTGACAAGTATGGTTTATGCATACTTTGATACATGTGCTATACAATAGTAACTGTTCATCAGAAGATATTTTAGTAAAGTAATAATAGAAGCTCATTAATTTTATGGATACAAAGTTACAGTATGATGTTTAAATGTCATTTTTTAAATTAGAAGTGTATAATTTAATAATTGATTAGGCTTAAATACATATATCAATATGTATTTACAATTTACACACATTTAACAAGATCATAGAGGATGACACGCAAATTCGTGAAGCGTTCCATATTTTTAAAAGTATTGCTTTGTATTGGATAAGGCTTAGTCACATGGACATGTTAAGAATAAATAAAAGAGTAGCTATTTGGTCTTTTAACAAGTCTTGTCGTTCGTGTAAGAATTGGTGTTACAATATTTCAGCTTTTCTTATTGCGAATAACTTGGCTTGTTATAATTCACTAGAAGTCCCGATTGCTAGAATGTTTGCCAAAAAGGTCGAAGAACAAGTGCATGATGATTTTGTTAATAATTGGCAAATAAAAATTAATAACAGTATTGGTCCATCAGGACGTGGGCGAAATAAATTAAGATTATATAAAACATTCAAGGAAGAATTTGGTGTTGAGGCTTATTGTAAAATAATTCTGCCACCGAGTCATCGTTCAAGTTTTACTAAATTTAGAATAGGGGTGGCACCCATACGTTTAGAAACTGGAAGATATGAGGGTCTTAATGAAAAACTACGAATTAGTCCTGTATGTGATAAGAATGTTGTCGAGAATGAGGTACATGTTTTGTTACACTGTGAATTATATAACGACCTGAGAGAAGAATTGTTTTTAAAGGCGATACATTTTAATCAAAATTTCTGTAATATGTCAGACTGTGATAAATTGAGATATCTCTTTTCTAACATGGATATGGTTAGAACGGGTGCCAAAACCTGTTTTAATATTTTACATAGACGACAGCTTTTTGTAAGCAGATAAACTTTAATACATTACAGAATTGATCTATTTTTTATTGTAAGTAATGTATTAATGGATGCTTTAAATTTCAAATGTATTTTATAATATATATACAAGTTCCATTAATCAGTTTATTTCAAATCTGATTTGAGGTAATAATCGATGTTTTACAAGGTTTCTTAAGTTGACTTGTTTGGTCTTTTTTGTCTGTCAAAATTTAATTCGTTTTTTTATTGCAGATTTTAAAGACAACCATGCCATTTTGTTAAAATGTTATGATTGCCTAGATTAATGGAAGTCGTATATATTTTAAGCTATCATGTTTATACAATAAACATGGTTGGTATCTTTATAGATGTATATACGCATGTGCAATAATTCGAAGGACAGTGAATGTTGATTTCACTGAAAATAGTCTCTTATAATTCAATTATGAATGGTGTGGTTAATTTGTATATTATGATGTATTTCTTGTTGTATATTTATTTGATGTAACCATGATGAGACTCAAATAAAGAATGAACTAGAGCTTTATCACTAGTATATAAACCCATTTCAATATATTTCCTACAATGACTCTAAAGTTAACACTCAAATGTGTTAATGTCACACCTCAAATAACTAATTGTTTAACCATAAATGTTTGACCATGTTCCAGAAAGTGTTAAAACACTACCTTTAAGTCTTTAAATACCGGTTGATAATTGCCAAAGGGAGTCACATTTCATGGTCACTTGTCACATAAGACAGGTAGTCTCTTAATTCAGGTTCAATATATAGTAAAAACTGTTGGGGGCCTCAAGTAAGGTCACATATGACAGGTAGTCTCTTAAAACAGACGGTCACTAAGACAGGTTCGACTGTATTTTCTTGAGGAAAGAAATAAATGAAATGCATAACAAGAGGATCACAAGGCCCTGAAGTGCTCATCAGAGAAATGAATTTTCCATGTAATAATGGCAGAAAATGTGTACCTTAGAATACTCTTATGTTTTGCCTACAATATGACCTAATTACCCATTATATACTTTCATGTAATCTATATTAATAAAATGTCTATACTTCATCAAGGTGATCATTCTGACCAAGTTTTATGATTTTGCTGCTAAAAATATGGGTTAGAAGCTTTTTCAATGTTTTGACCTACTTTTGAACCATATGACTGTTACCCATATTCCTTTCCTAGATTTTGTCAAGATGATCATTCTAAGCACAATTTTCAAGAAGATTGGGCTAAAAGTATGGCCTCTAGAGTGGCCTAAAAGCGGTTTCTGTGATTTGACCTACTGACCTGACATGACCCATATTCATGTATGACACCGAAAAATCTCATAAAGATATAACCAAAAATACAACTTCTAGAATGTTCTTAACTTTTTATTCAATATAAACGAACACAGAAAATGACCACACCTTCTGGTGGCCATGTTTTTTTATGGATCAACATTCTTTGAACGACTTTTAACGTCTATTTTCTGAGAGGCATTTTGGTTTTTTGCACACATTGGTATGGAAGGAAGGGTTTCGATGTATACAATGTCTTCCTATTGTTAACCACATATTAACCCTTCCCCCATAGAAGTGCCTTTTAGCGGATATGATTTATTCATCCGCTGAAGAAAATAGTTCCAATTTAATCAGTCATAAGTATAATAGTATAGGGAATATTTTCTATATTCTAGCACATGGAAGCTGAAAGCAGGCTGAAAGTAAAGCAGAATGTGCCTTAAAGCGCATTCTGCTTTACTTTCAACCTGCTTTAAGTGGTCACCTATCTTCAATACTAGAAATAGGCTATCAGGTAAAGGGTTAACTGCAAACCTTCATGTGAAACGTCTCAGAACCAGTCTTACAGGGCTCCAGATATCCTGACATTTTCTCACTCATTTCAGCACCAAATCATATGGTGAGACCTGATGTTGATATGATGAGACCCGATGGTGTCATTACTCAATAGAATGGTCTCTTTGAGATGATTCTAATGAGTAGTAACACCATCGGATTTAATGCAGAAATACAATGTACATATTTAAGTTTTGAAATAATCCCCTTATCTGGAGCTCTGCTGCCATTCATCTATCTATCTGCATATCTATCTCTCTATCTTTCTACCTACCTACATTTCTATCTATCTATCTGTCTATCTATCTATCTCTCTGTCTATCTATCTGTCTATTCTGCCCCGCACCCTCCCATCATACCTCTCCACTGATTATGGGTGTAGCTCCAATCTTTTCATTCAGTTTCTGTATTTCAACAGTTGGGCCAGCCAGGAGAGAGGTTCCTGTATCAGCAATGGCCTTGCATCCCCCATTACAAAATGTTGTGTCAGCTATTTTGATTCTGTAAAAATAACACCATAGTCTTTTGTTTTTTCTCAAAGTTACATATTTCTGATAGTAGTGGACATTATGACAGAATAATGTAATGACAAGGGGCAAACAGCTTGAATCCAAATCAGATGCTGTGTTACACAGCATCTGATCTGGCTTCAAGATGTTTGCACATGTAAGAACAACCTTGATATTCCCTCCCTATAACAAATCCCTCCAAACAACACACACACTATTTGTTTCCCTCTAGGTGTTGTTGTAGAGTGAACACTGTAGCAAATTAAAAGATTTTGGCCGAAACATTTAGTATGCAGAATACTAAATTAATCTTATCTGGAGCTTTGATAATATTTTGATTTGTTATAGTTTTATGTGGCTTTAAAGAATTTCAGTCACATCGTGACGTCTATCTAATTACAAGAGAAGGATTAGGATTTGTTATGATTTTACGTCGCTTTTAACTGTATTTCAGTCACATCGTGACGTCCAGCTAATTACAGGCGGAGGAAGACCCCTCAAGTCTTTTATGTACTGTTTCAGGCACAAATCGGCAACTGGGTAGAACCACCAATCTTCCACAAGCTAGCTGGAAGGCTTCTCCGCATAATAAAGTGCCAAGACAAGGATTAAACACACAGCAGTGTGGAGCTTAGTGATTGTCAGTCACATTGACTATAACCACTATACAATGGAGGTCCCTGATAATAATTGGTAACTGGTTAATAGTAGGTAATGGTACTTGTTTGTTAAAAAGCATTGGTAATTTATTATTGATAGTAGGCAATGGTAATTGTTTGTTAATAGCATTTGCAATTTTATCATTTATAGTAGGTAATGGTAATTGTTTGTTAAATAGAATTGGTAATTTTATCATTTGTAGTAGGTAATGGTAATTGTTTGTTAAATAGAATTGGTAATTTATTATTTATAGTAGGTAATGGTTCTTGTTTGTTAATAGCATTGGTAATTTATTATTTATAGTAGGTAATGGTACGTGTTTGTTAAATAGCATTGGTAATACATGTATATCGTTTAAAGTAGGTAATGGTAATTGTTTATTAAATAGCATTGGTAATTTATTATTTATAGTAGGGTTATATATCATTTATAGTAGGTAATGGTAATTGTTTATTAACTAGCATTGGTAATTTATTATTTATAGTAGAGTTATATATCATTTATAGTAGGTAATGGATATTAGCTCACCTGAGCCAAAGGCTCAAGGTGAGCTATTGGGATGGACCTGTGTCCGGCTTCGTCGTTAACAATTGCTTCAAATGACATCTCCTCCTATACCTCTTGACAGAATTCAACCAAACTTAACAAAAATTTTCCTTGGGTCAAGCTCTTTCAAATTTGTTCAAAGAATTAAAAACAAGAGCCCCATGGGGCATTTTCGCTCACCTGAGAATAACTGACAAAATGGAGATAATTATTTATGTCCAGGAAGGGGTAATTTTTTACCCGAGGGGCATAATTTGAACAATTTTGTAAGAGGACCTGTAGATGATGCTATGAGCCAAATATCTAAGATCAGGGTAGTATGGTTTTGACCACAGGTTTTCGGCGCGTAAGCTATGACCCCGCCCCCCCCCCCCCCCCCCCCCCCCCCCCATAAATCTTTCAAAATGAGTCAAAATACATCCATATGTTTAACAAACATCCTTAACAAATGTTTCAAGAAGTTTCCAGAAGTTTCAAAAAAAATATTTTTTTTTCGTATCATGTATGTATACAATGAAAAGGTGGATGTGTATTCAGGGCCATCAACTTCCCAACCTTGTCATTTTGTCATTTTTGGGCCGATTTTGACAAATGATGGCTTATTATTTACATTTAACAGTTCTGTTCAAAGAAAGTTAGCTCACAGCCCAAGCAAGACACGAGCACAAGTGAAGAAATAAAAAGTTTGATAGGCACCTTATATCGGAATCCTTCTGTCACCTTAATTTTTGGACTTGTTCGTCAGTCATTCACTGATTCAGCGATTAACAAGTGCATTTGCGACCATGTATTACACCACGGTACGGGTAAGTAATAGAAAATGAAATATATCATAAATACCTTTTGAATTATCGGTAAATGAGCATTTCTGTTACGAAATAAATTTCTAGATAACTTTCGTTTAGTTTCGGTTGACAAACGGATATGATCATTGGTCGTATTCGAATCATTCAATTTGTTGTCAACGAAAACTAGGCGGAGCAAATGCTCGAAGATTTACTGATGACAACGTTTTTGACCCGACTCGAATCGAAATTGTGGTCAACGATTTGATGGTTTGACAACATTTTGTCAACGGAAAACATCAAGTGGTGATTCGAATAGAACCTGTTGACAACACGTCCAACTAACGATTTAGTTGTCCTGATTCGAATACGACCAATTGAGGCGCTTGACTTTTGCGTCATTTCCTGCTTTGAAGCTGGTTCTCGGGTTCGCTAGAATGATAATAGTTTGACTGGGCAACCAGTCGTTTGTTTGGGAAAATTTTGCGTGACAGATGGTTTCCGAATAAGGGGTCTCCCCACCCTTCGAGTCCCCATGCGCGTGTTCGCCGATTGCTTTGAATTTTTTACCAATTATCGTCAAAGAAAACTGTTTGCTGTAAACAATGAGCCATCATCTGTCCAGATCGTCCAAGATTTGACAAAATGACAGGGTTGGGAACTTGAGGGTTGCTTCTGCAAGGCGCTCTTTCATGGCAGCCTTTACTATTTTACTTATAAATTAGCAAAAAAATAATTTTTTTTTAAATTTCACGAAACTTCAGGAAATGTTCTTTTATGATGATTATTGAATGTATGGATATATTTTAGGGTATTTTATCCACGTTTGGTGGTGGTGGAGGGGGTTATAGCAGCTAGGGGTAGTGTCATAGCCAACGGGCCGAATGCCTATGGTTTTGACAAGAAGATTTTTGTAAGTGTCCATTGAAAAAAAATCTATTTTCAGCTCCTGTGACCTACATATGCAATAGACTGAAACCAGTTGAACAAAATAGGTAAAGGATATCTAGACGTGTAACCATGCTGAATATCAAGGCTCTGGCCATATTAGTTTCAGAGAAGAAGATGTTTTGAAAATTTCACTATATAACTCAATGTAAAACTGTGACCCCCGGGGTGGGCCAATTTTGACCCCAGAGGCATAATTTGAACAAACTTGATAGAGGACCTGTAGGCAATGCTATGTGCCAAATATCTAAGCTCTGGCCCTTGCAGTTTTGGACAAGAAGATTTTTTAAGATTTCCTTATTTTTTCACTTTGGTTGCCATGGCAACCAGAGTTCTGCATTGTTTTTAATTCTTTGAACAAATTTGAAAGAGCTTGACCCAAGGAACATTTCTGTAAAGTTTGGTTGAATTCTGTCAAGCGGTATAGGAGGAGATGTCATTTGTAGCAATTGTAAACGACGACGCACGACGGGCGACGCACAACGCCGGACACAGGGCCATCCCAATAGCTCACCTTGAGCCTTTGGCTCAGGTGAGCTAACAATGCAGAACTCTGGTTTCCATGGCAACCAAAGTGAAAAAATAAGGAAATTTTAAAAAATCTTCTTGTAAAGAACTCCAAGGGCAAGAGCTTAGATATTTGGCACATAGCACCATCTACAGGTCCTGTAGCTCCTGTGACCTACATATGCAACAGACTGGAACCATTTGAACAAATTAGGTAAAGCACATCTAGAAGTGTCACCATGCCGAATATCAATGCTCTGGCCATATTAGTTTCAGAGAAGAAGACGTTTGAAAATTTCCCTATATAACTCAATGTAAAACTGTGACCCCGGGGCGGGGCCAATTTTGACCCTAGGGGCATAATTTGAACAAACTTGATACAGGACCTGTAGATGATGATATGTGCCAAATATCTAAGCTCTGGCCCTTGTAGTTTTTGACGAGAAGATTTTTTAAGTTTTTATTGAAAAATATCTATTTTTAGCTCCTGTGACCTAGATATGCAACAGACCGGAACCATTTGAACAAAATACGTAAAGGATATTCAGAAGTGTGACCTTACAGAATATCAAAGCTCTGGCCATATTAGTTTCAGAGAAGAAGACGTTTGAAAATTTCACTATATAACTCTGACCCCGGGGCGGGGCCAATTTTGACCCCAGGGGCATAATTTGAACAAACTTGATAGAGGACCTGTAGATGATGCTATGTGCCAAATATCTAAGCTCTGGCCCTTGTAGTTTCAGACAAGAAGATTTTTTAAGATTTCCTTATTTTTTTACTTTGGTTGCCATGGCAACCAGAGTTCTACATTGTTTTTAATTCTTTGAACAAATTTGAAAGAGCTTGACCCAAGGAACATTCCTGTAAAGTTTGGTTGAAATCTGTCAAGCGGTATAGGAGGAGATGTCATTTGAAGCAATTGTTAACGACGACGCACGGTGCACAACGACGGACACAGGGCCATCCCAATAGCTCACCTTGAGCCTTTGGCTCAGGTGAGCTAAAAATGACCCCGTCCTGGACATAAATCATTATATCCTTTTTGTCAGCTATTCTCAGGTGAGCGAAATATGCCCCATGGGGCTCTTGTTTTTTGTTAATTAGCATTGAAAAAAGTATTAATTAGCATTGGTACTTTTATAAATCTGTCATTTATTATTTGATTGACAAAGAGTCTGTACCCGTCCATCTTGATCTGCCAATAGCCTTTCCTTGTTACATTTATATAGGTGAAGTCACCGGTGTAATGACTGGGGTCACTGCCTCCTAGGATCAACTCCCCGCCCTCTTCTGCATCAGGGTTTCTGAAAAACAAATTGTCACAAGAATCCTGTAGAAATAATTATACTTGTCTTGTGAGAAACAAAAACATCAACTATTTTACTCCACTTTAACCTATTACCCCATGAATATGTTCTTTTTTACGCCTTTGATTAATTCCTCCACTGTAGAAAATTGTTTCACTTTATACGGTCATGAATATGTATCATAAGCAATATTTAGTATATTCGATGGAAGCTTAAGGCAGGTTTAAAGTAAAGCAGAATGCACCATTAGGTGCATTCTGCTTTTCTTTCAAACTGCTTTAAGGTATCACTTGTCTTCAAACTAGAAACATACTATGGGTAATAATAAGGTAAAATCATCAATGAAAGAAATCACTTATATCTAACCATAGCCCCATAGCCTGTTACTACTTTTGAAGACGGACGACCACATAAAGCAGGTTAAAAGTAAAGCAGAATGAACCTTAAGGTGCATTCTGCTTTACTTTCAGCCTGCTTCAAGCAAACATCTG
The DNA here is from genome assembly GCA_922989275.2 of Gari tellinella. Lineage (NCBI taxonomy): Eukaryota > Metazoa > Mollusca > Bivalvia > Cardiida > Psammobiidae > Gari > Gari tellinella. The sequence goes on from OV277867.1 coordinate 40,333,192, forward strand.
CTAGGATATAGAAAATATTTCTCATGGTACATGTTCATGTATAAAGAGGAACAATTTTCTGTGTCGAGCTCTTCTGGTTACGGAAGTGATAGGGTAAGAATCACCTTATAAATACATGTACATGTACAGTGAAAACTCCACAACCAGGAATAGCCTACCGTGATTCATGGTTTAAAAGACAAGTGACAGCTTAAAGCCAGGTGACAGTGAAACAGAAAGCGTTTTTTGATGAACAGTTACTGTCACCTTGCTTTAAGCAGTCACTTGTCATACATACATAATAATTTACACATTTAAGTGGTCGTAATAGAGAGGATTTACTGTTTAGCTAAATACAGACATCTACTGCATCACTGTCTGAAAGGGATACATTAGTCTTATTTTTGCATGAAGAAACTTTATTTAGCTAGAAGCAATATTTCTTAACAAAATACATTTAACTAGCAAACAACCTGTAAGATAAATTAGCAGATGGTAGCTTAAAGCAGGCTAAAAGTAAACCGAAATGCGGTTCATGATGCATTCTGCTTTACTTTCAACCTGCTTTAAGTGGTCACCTATTTTCAAAACTAGAAACAGGTTATGGGGTATCTGGAAGTATGAAACATATTCAATATATACCTGTCAAGCCAGAATGAGAATTTAGGACTTGTGACCACTCCCTCGGCAACAGCATTGTCAAACGGTGTGGTAACTCCATCAACGGATATAGTGCCGTAACCCATACCAAGAATGCCATCGAATTTCGCAGCAACAAAGGTAATACCTGGCTGCTGTGTGGCTTCAGCAAATGTCTGATCCTTAATGGTGACACTTCCAATCTGTAATATACAATAACAACTTGAAGACTTGTTTTCATTTAATCCATTCCCCCATAAATACGCCTTTTTACGCCTCAAATATTTTCCTCAACTGAAGAAAATAGTTTAATTTCATACAGTCATGAACATTTTTCATACGAAAAAATTACCTTTATTCTAGCAGATGGTAGCTTAAAGCTGGTTGAAAGTAAAGCAGAATGCGCCATTAGGCGCATTCTGCTATACTTTCAACCTGCTTTCAGTGGTCACCTGTCTTCAAAATTAGAAACTGGCTATGGGGTAATGGGTTAATAAATAATAAATTCAACCAGTGTTTTATCATGCAATAAAACACGAGTAGGAGTTGAGATGCTTAGTACATGTAATTTAATCACGAGGCTGCAGGCCTAATGATTTAATCACCAGCATCTCAACGATTACCCATGTATTATCTTTAATATGATTTTGGCTATTAAAAATAAATCACGAACAAACTGTATCAATTGTTTTTTCAGAATTTGATTTTTTGGTCAAAATTGGGAATTATTTTTACAATTTTTCATTTGGATTGGGTTCGTTTAGTGGACCGGTGGCCTGCACTGTAACAGCTTAACATGATGTAATATGGCTTTGATAAATTTGTGCACCAAGAAAGGTAGTGTCGTTGCATCAGTGCAATTTGTAGTGAAAATAAAGTGTTAATTCAGAAACAATACATTCATACCAGTGTTTTGTCATGCAATTGAACACGGGTAGTCATTGAGGTGCTTGGAATATAATCACTTGACCTATGACCTCGTGATTCAATTACTACCCATCCCAAGTCCAGAGATATCATCTGTCCCCACCACAGAAAACAAGCTATGTGGGGAAAGGGTTAACCCATAGCCTGCCACTAACGACTATAGCTCCATATGTAAACAGCTTGGATCCGGATGAGACGCCGAGTAACTCGGCGTCTCATCCGGATCCAAGCTGTTTGACACTCGGACAACATTTTCAGCAATTTTGAGCCATTTTGAAGCACTTTGAAACTTGAAGCAGACGAGAAATATAGCAGACGACAATTTATTTGACGGGCTAAGGGTTAATACAATATTGAATGTACCACAGAATGATTTCATAATCAGGGTTCCAGATAAGAGGAAGTAAACTGAACAAATCCAACATTTTCTCACTCATTTCAGCACAAAATCCTATGGTGTCACTACTCAATAGAATGGTCTTAAAGAGACCATTCTAATGAGTAGTAACACCATAGGATTGGATGCAGAAATAAAGATTTTATTTTTTGAAATACTCCCCTTATCTAGTGCCCTGATAAACATTTCAAGATCTTACCCTGACGGTGTCAGTACTAAGGAATCCTTCTAGTGATCCGGATCCATACTGAATTTTAAAGTCGGTTCCATTTGCCTTGTATGTGGAAGATTTCGTACTGTCATACTTTTGATGCAACACTAAAAAACAAGAATTTCACTTCAAAATAATGCAGCCCTTTTTCATGGTTTCGGGGAAATTAAGTGGCAGGACCTTTAGATGGGAATTTTTGCGATGAAAATGGGCCTTTTGGGGAAGTTCACACACCAAAATCAACCATTTTTAATAAACAAGAGGGCCATGGCCCTTAATTCGCTCACCTGAGGTCATTGTGCCTTAGCTTAATAGGCAAGACAACATTTTAATATAGCTGTAAATGGAATTATCTTCCAGACAAAAAAAACATGACAAATTGGAATAACTTAAAAAAATATTGTTGGCAGAGTTATGGCCCTTATCCATGACACTTCTTCTTATCAAGCTACATGTATTTCCATTTGATTATTTATTGCGCACTCTGCTTTACTTTCAACCTGCTTTAAGTTATCATCTACTAAGATATAGATACTATTTCTTATATCTTACATGTTTATGACTATATAAAGTGGAATTATTTTCTTTAGAGGAGGAATAAATTAAAGGCGTAAAAAGGCATATGTATGGGGTAATGGGTTAACATCAGTAGAACTGGAGTTATCTCAAAGACAAGAAAATATGACACTGGGAAATATCTCAAAATTGACATTGACCTTTGTACGACATGACCCAAGTTATAAAGTTTCTAACTTTAACAAAGTTATGGCTAAGATTAAAGTTGTGGACTGACAGACAAACAAATGGACAAACAGACAAAAAAGCAGACAGACAAAAACAATATGCCCCCAACTGCAGGGCATAAATATATAGCAGACACCACCCTATGCAACCTCATCAGCTGACCAGAGTTCAGTTATGTAACTCTGCCAGTAGGAAATTTGGCTAGGGTCTAACTCTTATTATGCTGAATTGCTGTCTGCTATACATATTTTGAATATTAAACATATGTATAAATATGGCAAAAGACATAATTACATAACTGTCAGTGGATCACTTCCAGACCCTGTTTCTCTAAGTATGAAGCAGACTAAACCATTTATAAACTTTAGCAGACAACATGTTCAGCTAAGACCATCAGTTCAGTGGCTGAGGTCAAATACTGGGTAGTATGGTAGAATTAGCAACTGCTCTGAAGGCTTACCCTTACCAGACTGAAATGATATCTGCTTAAAACCTACTGTATGCGAAAAGTGACAAAAAAAAGAATTTAGAACATGTTCAGTTGGTAAATGAGTACCAATAGTTTGGATCCAAATTAGATGCAGCATTATGTTGCATCTGATCTGGATCCAAAATGTTTGCAAATATTGGCTATTTGCCCTTAGTATATTAAGAGTAACTCAGGTAAAATACAGTTCTGCTTTTGCTTCATCAAAAATACTGTAAAACCTGCCTAGAGCAGCACTTAAACTGCGCAGGGTGGCGTCAAGTGTGACCCTAGGGATTTCATTTTAACAAACTATAGAAAGATCGACCAGGAGATTCTACTGTAAAAATATCAAAGCTTAGGGCCTAGTAGTTTTTAGCAAGAAGATTTTTTTTAAATTTTTTGCTTTTTTGCTTTTTCAAGCAGAGTTTTTGCTTTTTCTCTTTCATTTAGACAACTTCTGTAGAGAAGCATCCAAGGAACATCATGAGCAGTTTGAATCCGCCCTACAATCCCCGGGTTCAGAGGAGATGTCGTTTGAAGTAAAAGTGAACGGACAGACGGACAGACGTACTACGGACAATGAGCGGTCACAATAGCTCACCTTGAGCCTTCGGCTCAGGTGAGCTAAAAACAAGGGTTTGGGGGGGATTTTTTACCAAATTTTGAGAGGAAAAGTATACTTTTTTTGCTAGGGGATGGGACAAATATATTGGTCCTGAAAATTGCATAAAAGAGCTGTAATGAGGTGTCGCAGCATAGAAGAAGTAAAACTAAGGTATTGACTACCAAGACAGAACCAAATTGCAATCTAGGGCTGCTATTTCTCCAGATTTTTCCGAAATCCTTAGATTTTTATCCTAGCAGATTGTAGCTTACAGCAGGCTGAAAGTAAAGCAGAATGTGCCTTATGGTGCATTCTGCTTTACTTTCAACCAACATTAAGTAATCTGCATGAAAAATAGAAAATTTGAAAATCTTAGGATTTTTCATGATCAACTTATGGCAGCCCTGTACATCTTGACTGGGTAGTGATGCATGTTTAACCCTTTACCTTATAGAAGCGACTTTTAGCGCATTTAATTTATTCCTCCGCTGAAGAAAATAGTTCCAAATTATACAGTCATGAACATAATTCATAAGAATTATTTTCAGTTTCCTTGCAGATTAAAGCTTAAAGCAGGCTGAAAGTAAAGGCACATTCTGCTTTACTTTCAACCTGCTTTAAGTAGTCACCTATCTTCAAAACTAGAAATAGGCTATGGGGTAAAGGGTTAACCCATTATCCTATAAATATGCATTTTTACACCTTTCATTTATTCTTCCACCAAGAAAATTATTAACAGAAAAAGTCACAAATATGTAGCAAAAGAATTCTTTATTATAATTATGATCCTAGCAGATAGTAGATTGAAGCAGGCTGAAAGTAAAGCAGAATGCCACTTAAGGCACATTCTGCTTTACTTTTAACCTTATCACCTGTCTTCAAAACTAGTAACAGGCTATGGCATAAAGGGTCAACCAATTCCTCCAAAGTAGCACCTTTTTATGCCTTTAATTCATTCTTCCACTGAAGAAAATAGCTCAAGTTTATATACGTTTTTTTTACGCAATTAGTTTATTATTACACTGAAGAAAATAGTCCAACTTATACAGTCATGAATATGTTTCTATATCCTTACATGGAAGCTTAAAGCAGGCTGAAAGTAAAGCAGAATACAGAGGTGCATTCTGCTTTACTTTCAACCTGCTTTAAGTTTTCATAGATCTATATTCAAAACTAGAAACAGGCTATTAGGTCATTGGTTAAACACTAAGTACATAAAGCCATTAAGGAGCCACCTGTGTCAAACACTAAGATGGGCTATGGGGATAGAGATGTATAGTGTTTCTCAATAGGAATACTTACAACAAGCTATGTCGGATATTTTACATTTCTTTGATGGTACCCAGAGATTGGAGGAACCAGTGTCAAACACAACATTAAAAGGCTGAGGTGGGGTACCAATAGTGATGGGTCCATAGTACTGCGCCTGTAAATTGACAAAGAGCAGAGCTCCAGATAAGAGGAAATAAACTTGATATTTTCAACATTTTCTCCTTTATATTTAACTCTTTCCTCCCTAAAACTTCAAATGGAAAATTCCAGTTTCCATTTTAGTCTAGTCAATTTCTGACTTTTAAGGGCTGTTTTTGTCAATGTTTGCCATTATGACAAACAGTGAAGACCCTGATCAGAGGGCTCCTTTCGGAGCCCTCTGATCTGGGTCTTCACGGTTTGCACAGGATAAATGTACTATTCACATGTACACTGTTTGAAAAGGACGCCTATATGCGTGACTAGGGTTCAAAGAGTTAAACCGAAACCTATGGTGTGACTACTCATTAGAATCGCCTCTAAGAGACGATTCTAATGAGTAGTCACACAATAGGGTTTAAAGTAGAAATGAAGATTTTAGTTTTTGAAACACTCCCCTTATCTGCAGCCCTGAAAAAGTCATAACAATCCATAGACTAATATAAGTGACATGTATAAGTTCAAATGCTATACTGTTTGCATCTCACACAAGTGTTCTCTTCTCAGTCCTGTACACTGTATATAAACGACTTATATAAATTATGCCTTATGCCTTATGTGAGGTCAAAGGGTTTAAAACTCTTTCAACACCATGGACCTGTTTAAAATATACTCATTGCATTTGCAAACAGTGTAGGTTCTGTCCAGATCAGGTCTCCTATAGGAGTCCTCTGTTCATTGTCTACGCTGTTTGCTAATTTAGTATTTATTAAACTACACAGAATTCCAAGTAGACTGGTTCATGTTTGGTATCTAAAGAGATCCACAAGGAAAACTAATAACCCCAACCAGCTACTCAGTATTGAAAGATTTAATCCAGCAGAAAGCTCATACCGAGGGTCTATGCTTAAATCTTGTGCTGCATTAAGTATTCACTTTTATTATATGCCTCTGTATGATATCGAGCGTTTCCGCGTGTATTTCCACAGTAAAATACAAGAGTCTGTATCAGCCACCTTGTATCAGCCACTTTGTATTTTACTCTGACCTCGCTTTCGATTTAACGTGACGTCATTTACGTATGAGTACAAGTGCCGCGTTATTCGTTGTGGCAAACAAAAAATCTTGTTCTGCTTCAAATAACTAATAAATTTTGGCTATAAAATGATTTAAACAACTATTTAATTGTTTCTGGTGTGTATTCAAGGCATATAATAAACACATCACCAGTTGGCAGTGTGCTACAGAGTGTTGCATTTAGCTCTCGACGTTTTTGGGGGAAACAACCGATCAGACTCACGCCAAGGCGCTCGTCAGATCGGCTATTTCCGCCAAAATCGTCTCGAGCTAAATACATCACTCTGTATCACACTGTCAACTGGTAATGTGTATGTATTATTTTAGAGAAACCATGCTTCAGAATGGTCACTTTACACAAATTTGATAGCATTTTGGTTTTAACCCGTTATCCTATTAATACGTCTTTGTACACCATTAATCTATTCTTGCACTAAAGAAAATAATTTCATTTAATAGTCATGATTATGGGTTTAATGCAGAAATAAAGATTTAAATTTTTGTACTCCCGTTATCTGGAGCCCTGGGTTTTACTGTGTATGGCGATCATACTTACATCCAAGTAGTTATGCAGGGGTTCCGGTGCTGAACCGCTATGATGAGAGTATTTTAATTTCAGAGATTCCATTGCTGTACCAACTTCGTGCAGAGTCTTTCTCACACTCTTCACACGCTTCAGCTTGATTCTACAACAGATCAAATGACTGTATAGTCTCCTTCATTCCATTACCTGATATATAAACCTTTTTATCACTGAAGAAAATACATGTAGTTCCAATTTAACCCTTTACCCTATAGCCTGATTATAGTTTTGAAGAGATGTAACCACTTAAAGCAGGTTGAAAGTAAAGCAGAATGTGCCTTAAGGCACATTCTGCTTTACTTTCAGCCTGCTTTCAGCTACCATCTTCTAGGATTCATAAAATATTTCTTATGGTACATGTTCATGACTCAGTACAAATTGGAACTGTTTTCTTCAGCGGAGGAATAAATTAAATGCGCTAAAAGTCGCTTCTATGGGGGAAAGGGTTATACAGTCATGAATGTGCAACATAAGAAATATTTGCTATATCCTAGCAGATGCAGGTAGTTTTAAGCAGGCTGAAAGTAAAGCAGAATGCACCTTAACTTTTGCAGAATGCACATTAACTTTTTATTCCATAGTCTGTTTCTAGTTTTAAAGACAGGTGACCATTTAAAGCAGCTTGAAAGTAAAACAGAATCTCAGCTTGCTTTAACATACCATCAGTTAGGATATAGGATATAGTGGAGGAATAAATTATATGCGCTAAAAAGTAAAAGACGCTTCTATGAATTAAGGGTTAAGGTGCATTCTGCATTACTTTCAACCTGCAAAATAAGTGGTCACATATCTTTCAAAACTAGAAACAGGTGATGGAGTAAAGTGAGGAATAAATCAAAGGCATAAAAAGGTGTATCTATGAAGTAATGAGTTAAAGCCAGCCAATCATATAAATTAAAGATGCATTCTGCTTTCAGGCCTTTTTCTGTTGTACGTATCCATTGGTCTGGTAAAAGGACTCATTCCCAATGAGAAATTGTAAAAATAATTACAATTTTGCCCATAAAAATCCAAATTCTTCCCCCATTCCCTCATTTTTTTTGTTTATATATATATACAGATTGTTCCTGCTAAGATAAGTCAAAATCACTTTTTAAAAATAAAAATATGACGGATAAATTGGCTAACAGGCCTTTTTCAGGCCAATTAGCCTGGATAAGTGAAATGAATTCAAAAAATGCTATGATTTTTCGCTCCAAAAATATCCCAAATCTGACATTTCATTTTGCCCAAAATGGCCAGAAAAAGAAAAAGGCCTGGCTTTCCTTTCAACCTGCTTTAAGCAACTGTCTTATATACTGAAACAATTTTAAGCTCATTAATTCTTTCCTTCTTTCTTTCTTACTATTACTTCTCTCCATCAAGATTGATGATTATTAGAAGGGGCACTTAACCCAATACCCCATAAATATGCTTTTTTATGCCATTAATTTATCCTTCACTGAGGAAAATAGTCCCAATTTATGCAGTCATGAATATGTATCATGAGAAATATTTTCTATATTCTAGCAGATGGTACCTTAAAGCGGGATTAAATTAAGCAGAATGCGCCTGAAGGCTCATTCTGCTTTACTTTCAGCCTGCTTTAAGTGGTCACCTATCTACAAAATTAGTATAAAGCTATGGGGTAATTGGTTAAGAGATGCACCAGGGACTGTACCCGGCTGGGAACTTTATCCTGACACCGACAAACCAGTCGTAATGCTTACCCGAAATCCTGAGCCCCAAAGGAGGGAAGCCATTACTGCCAATTTTTCAGTCTTTGGTTTGACTCGGCTGAGGATTGAACCTACGACCTCCCGCACTGCAAACGGACGCTCTACCACTGAGCTTAGCAGGCCGTATCTCCGTAATGACCTCAAATATTGGGCTAGACAGGCATGAGCAAACAGTGTATACCCTCATGACCAGACTGCTCCCTTAGTATCAGTCTGATCTGGGTCTACACTGTTTGCCATTCAGTTTGCACCTTGTTTGCAAATTACTGAATGTGGTATATTATTGGAGAGGGTTAAAACATGCTAAGTTACAAATGATAATCCCTATTAAGTGTAATTAACACATCATTGTTGCCCAAACCGCCTCATACACTATATATGGATAGGTGACATGCTAAAGTCTAGAAATAGTCACTTAAAGACTTTTCCTCAGACCATTGAGGGACCACCAGCATATTGTTCTGGAGGTGTCAATGTAACTGTAAAGCATGTGCAACACAATCTCAGTTTACCTTGTGAGGTCCAGATTATACTCATGCTCTAAAGATTTTCAATGGTTATTTCTAACCAATCTACCGGCTGCGTGGCTTAAATGGTAGAACGTCCGCTTGCAGTGCGGGAGGTTGCGGGTTTAATCCCCAGCAGGGTCAAACCAAAGACTTGAAAATTGGTAGTAATGGCTTCCCTCCTTGGCGCTCAGGATTTCGGGCTAGCATTACGACTGGTTCGTCGGTGTCAGGATAAAGTGACCGGCCGGGTAAAGTCCCATTGGTGCACCTAAAAAGTGCCCCTTCCCATAATTATCAGAATTGATGGCGTAGAAGTAATAAATAGAAACTATCAAATATAAAGGTCCGGTCTCACATAAGACGATTCAATGGTTCAATATGCACAAGACCCATGCTTTTTGCAAGGAAATTGACAGTAAATAATCTGGCAAGGCGTTATGACCAAAAGGTCGCAAGGAGATGTCTTTAAGCGGTGGTGCGCTTGGTCCGTGGTACGCTTGGTCTATCGCCCATGCAGGACAAAAGAAATGCGAAAGCTACACCGTATACTTTCTGTATTTTTTGTGTGCTGCATTTAACTGTCATAACGGCCTGTGTTTTAAAACATAATAATAGGCCAATTTTGAGTGCCGCTGAAGCTTTTCAATAAACTTTTCACGGATTCCGTTCCAAGAAAAAGGGAGAAAAAATCTTCACTTCAGCCATATTGCTATGATAAATAGGTAACAACATTTTCTCTTAAACAAGCAAGCATGACACACATACTGTTAGTATTACCTTTGTAAACCGCTGCATACTGTCAGCAGTGTGACAACCATAAACAAGAGCGCTGTCTTCATTGTGTGTGCTTTGTAATCCAAAGTGAAACTGCCGAGACTTCTCCGTTGTTGACCGGTGTTTAACTTACTAGATTGCATCAAGCGTATCTAGAATTATAAACTACTTTGATACTGCAACTTTTACATATCCATATTTTGTTCGGGGCCGATAACATCATATGACTTTTGCAACACATGAATAGTCACATGACTCCAATCATGAGTGGCTCACAGGGACCTGGCACGATTGATTTTTTGAGAGAAAAAATTGTCAAAAGGTATATATAGAGACAAGGGGTACAACTGATTGTTAGTACATGCTCACCCTATCTCGACAAAACCGGGCATATCATAAATAATAATTGATAAAACGACACCCTTTTTGCACTTCTGTCTAGCTTATATAATACCCTTCCATAAAAACATAACATAAAACCAACTGTAAGCATGCACTTTCAAAAGTAATTGCATTTACTCACAGAAATCAACGACTTTTGAAAAACGGGACAGGTGTGCGTTCACAGCTGAAACCGCATTGACCACTACTGTATGCTTGTATAGGCGGTAATATCGAACATGACAGTCATACAGTTCCATGGATGTCCATTTTTTACACCGATCAAAGCTGATTTATACTCAAACCATTGCAATACCAACAACAAATTTGCATGTTTTCATCGGCAGTAAAGCTCTTCTTGTACATGTAGGCTTTTTTGGTACGGCAATGATTTGAGAAGAAATCAGCTTTGATCGGTGTCAAAGCTGTATATTTATGGAACTGTATGACTGTCATTCTCGATATTACCGCCTAAACAAGCGTACAGTAGTTGACAATGACTGTAACACTCGATTACCGCCTAAACAAGCATACAGTAGTGGTCAATGCTGTGTTAGCAGTGAACGAACACCTGTCCCGTTTTCCAAAAGTCGTTGATTTCTGTGAGTAAATGCAAATACTGTTGAAAGTGCATCCTTACAGTTGGTTTTATGTTATGTTTTTATGGATGGGTATTATATTAGCTAGACAGAAATGCAAAAAGGATGTCGTTTCATCAATTATTTTTCGTGATATGACCGCTTTTGTCGAGATAGGTTGAGAATATACTAACAATAAGTTGTACCCCTTGTCTCTATATATACCTTTTGAAAAAAAATTATCTAAAAATTCAATCGTGCCGGGTCCCTGTGGAGTGGCTATGGGGCTGAAACTTTACAGTGCTACCCCTCTACAACGACATCCAATGGGAGACACAGATCGTGTTTGTTGTTCGGAGGGAGTCGTTATAGGGAGGGACAATTAAAATGTGTCCTAATTTTGCAAATAGCTTGAATCCAGATCAGACGCCGCATAACGCGGGGTCTGATCTGGACTCAAACTGTTTGTCACGCGTCAGTATAATTAATTCCACTTATATCTTACTTTGAGAAAAACAGTAGACGGACACTTTTAAGCAGACGATATTGCAGCAGTAAAAGCGTTAGACATCAATGCCTTGTTTGGAGAACTGTGACAATGGGTCGTTGTATCGGATCCTCATTGTATGGAGGGAATCGTTGTAGGGAGGGCCGTTGTATGAAGGGAACGCTGTACATAATTTGTAACTTCACGAAGCATGTGAAGGGAAGCATGAATTTATTCGATTAAATCTGATTTAGATCTTGATCTAGACTACCGTAGTTCGTGAAAGTCCCTTGTTGTGAACCATGTAGAATGTTACTGATAAAATACCGTATTTCATTAGATCTATATCAATATACTGCAAGATCTATAGTCTGATCTGGGTTCAATTCAGCTGACAGCAGGCGACAATTTTAAACAGACGATATTGAAGCTGAGAAAGCGTTCTAGACATAATTGTCCTGTAAGGGGAATCCGTGAACGGCAAGCGTTGTTGTAAGGAGGGATATCGAATCGTTGTTCAGAGAGTCGTTGTGGGGAGGAAGCACTACTTATTTGAGTGGGTCTCATCTCTGATTAAACCCTTCAGCGCCAAACTCGAGAACTGACTAGATCAAATATAGATCACAATGTACAGTGAACCCTCTTTATAACGACTCACTATATATGCACATAGCAGTGAAACCTCTCTATTACGACCAAGTGCTAAATTATGTTAATTATTAGGGTGTCTACGATAGGCGACTGCTTAAAGCAAGGTGACAGTGAAACAGAAATCTCCTTTAGGAGCTTTCTACTTCACTGTCACATTGCTTTGAATAATAAGCTGTCACACATCTATTATACAATCAATTAGCATTCGTTTAAATAGTGGTCGTAATAGCGAGGTATAACTGTATCTGAATATTTGAACATCAACATCATCAGACAGAATATGACTAGAAACACAAACATTATAATTGAATTTGTGATCACCTATCTGATTACCCAGAATGAGATACATGTAGCAGAGCGACGTTGGGCCAACCGAACCGCAACGAGCAAAACTACATTGGGCCAACGTCATTTGCCAACGTTTGCCCAACCGTTCAGACAACGAAGTTAACATCATTGGGCGAACGTTGGAATGTTATCTTGGTACAGTCAAATTTGCAGCCTAGCGACGAGTAAACTCGTCATATAAATCTGGTATAATAATAAAAAATAATGATAATTTACAAACAACATATCTGTGAAGAGTAGACTTCGTTGTTCTAGGTAAACCATGATCGAGTGCAAACACTGATGATTGAGGGCTCCTGCAGGAGCGCCCTAGCTCTGATCAGGGTCTACACTGTTCGTCATTTTGTAATAGGCCTACATGTATAATGTTAAAATGACCGTTTATTATATAATATAAGTGTGCATTTGTACACACAGTAAAACATTAATGAAGCACATCTAACCATAACGTACATGTTTTTTTAAAAATATTTTTTGTGAGTTATACATGTTTAGAGAAAGAGACAGAAGTGTTGACGTTATAGCCAATTTTCAAACTAGACACCAAACTTTTAGTTTCTCTTCTGAAAATGAGTAAATCTACTTAAAATCGTATCTTGAATTTAAACTGCAAATTATATTTGGAATTTTGCAATAATTCTAAAAAATATAGATCTGTTTCATATTCTCCTTCGAAAGCGGTGTACATTAATAAACCAAAGTTTCAGCTTGTGCAGATTAAATGCAAAGACACAGGTTTTGATCAACGCGTATGATTCTTCCGCGAAGTAGTTTTAGCCCAAATAAACGATATTCTTATTTTACAAACTTTTCCATTTTTTTGAAAGCAAGACTCGTATACTGGCCAATACTGGCAGCCCGGTATTAGTGCTCAACGTAATTCACAAACTTTCGCTATCATACCCTTTCGAAACAGTTAATTATCCCCGTAATGTCTAACTACATTGTATATATAATAACACAGGCAGCAATTTGAAAATCATTAAAACATCCAAACCATCTCTCTGAAGTAAATTTTTGGAAATAAAGTTAACCCTTAGCCCGCCAAATAAATTGTCGTCTGCTATATTTCTCGTCTGCTTCAAGTTTCAAAGTGCTTCAAAGTTGCTCAAAATTGCTGAAAATGTTGTCCGAGTGTCAAACAGCTTGGATCCGGATGAGACGCCGAGTTACTCGGCGTCTCATCCGGATCCAAGCTGTTTGCATATGGAGCTATAGTCGTGACTGGCAGGCTAAGGGTTAATAAAGTAATTGCATTTATTGTCTGCTATACGTGTATAGAAAACTCTACATAACGTGACGTCTGATCTTGATACCAGCTGTTTGTTACTCGTCATTGTGTTTCTTCTGTCAAAATGTCCATTAACCCTTAGCCCGCCAAATAAATTGTCGTCTGCTATATTTCTCGTCTGCTTCAAGTTTCAAAGTGCTTCAAAGTTGCTCAAAATTGCTGAAAATGTTGTCCGAGTGTCAAACAGCTTGGATCCGGATGAGACGCCGAGTTACTCGGCGTCTCATCCGGATCCAAGCTGTTTGCATTTGGAGCTATAGTCGTGAGTGGCAGGCTAAGGGTTAATATGTTACTTAGATAAAACCAGCAGATGACACTTATAGGTAGCCTATATTGCAGCAGTGGAAGTGTTAGACATAAATGTCATGTTTGTGGTACAGAGGGAAACACTGTTGTAAGGTGGGAATCGTTGTTCGGAGGGCCGTTGTAGGAAGGAAACTACTATACATAGTAGGGGCTGTAATTGCTTATATATATAAAGATAACTTCTAACATTGAATAATAATGTAGAGAGACTAAAAATGCGAATTTGGCCTAAACCTTTTTTTTTTGTAAATGATTTAAACGCTTGAATGTTATATCAGGCATATTTTGAGAATATCTACATATGGTCTTGAATTTCATTGAAAAATCTCAAGGAAGTTTTGTTTTTAAAAAAAAAATCGCGGTATCCACAACTCGCAGTGCTACCGCATTTCAAAGCAGCGTGCCACTTCTTCCGGAATCCATTTCATTGTGTCGTTTAATGCCTTTCTCAAAATCAACGATTTTTATTTAAAGCGACTCGCAACCAGATGGTGCATTAAAAATAGTAATTTGTAAATATGTGTCAAACGCTTATATAAATGGTAAAGAATTAGTTTAGGATAAGAAATTCTGTTTAAAAAAATGTATTTCAATAAAAAAAAAATATTGGTCTCTGGTGGGATTCGAACCCGGGGCCCGGCATTGGCGGACAGAAGGCAAAATAGGGGAAATCACTTAGACCAATGGACCACGGATACTATCCGTTTATCTCGGATCGATTTAACGTATTTCAATGTGTTGCGATCGAAAGTTCATACAACTTCGTAATTCGGCTCGTGTTTATGTCTGAGCCCGTGTAGAGAAGCAACAACAACAACTATACCGTCTACTAGTCAGTATAGAAAAACGATGGAAAATATCTAAAAATCTAAGATTCGGTGACGATTCTTGAGACTTTTTTTGGACTGATCATATTTGTTTAATGTCAGAAGCCAAATAATGCCACAAATTTGCTTTTATTTGAGTATTTTATTTTATTTTGACAAGTACACCATCCGGTTGCGAGTCCCTTTAATGATGATTATTGATAATATCCGATATTGAGTATTATTTTCTTGAGCGGATGAAGACTGGGTCAAAGTCTTGCAATCAACTCTGACTACAGATGTTCCAAAGGTTTGAAACCATCAACAAGGTACATGAACTTCTATTAGTAGTTTTCGAATGCCTAGGAAATGGGATTCATGTAGATATTGTCAAATTAAACACAAACATCGTTTTATCGCCTCCATGAGAACTATGATACAGTGATCCCTCTCTCCAGCAACACTCAATGGGAGACACAGATTGTGTGTGTTGTTCGGATGGAGTTGTTATAGGGAGGAATATATATATTGGCTTACATTTGCAAATAGTTTGAATCCAGATCAGACGCCGCGTAACGCGACATCTGATCTGGATCCAAGCTGTTAAACTTTGTCACTCGTCCTTATAGTTCTTCTGTCAAAATGTCCACTGATATGTAAATTTGAGAAAACCAGCAGACGACAATTTTAAGTAGACTTAAGTAGATATAGCAGCAACGAAATTGTTAGAGATAATTGTCTTGTTTAACCCTTTGAGCCCTAGTCCCGCTTATAGGCGTCCTTTTCAAACAGTGTACTTGTGAACAGTACACTTGTCCTGTGCAAACAGTGAAGACCCAGATCAGAGGGCTCCGAAAGGAGCCCTCTGATCAGGGTCTTCACTGTTTGTCATAATGCCAAACATTGACAAAAACAACCCTTAAAAGTCAGAAATGGACTAGACTAAAATGGAAACTGGAATTGTCCATTTAAAGTTTCAGGGAGGAAAGAGTTAAGGACAGAGGCAAGAGTGTTTGTAAGTAGGAAATCGTTGTTCGGAGGACCGTTGTAGCGAGGGAGCACTACTGTAAAATAAAAATAAAAACTTTTATATCTTCCATGACAACTATGACATTCCATTTGTATAGATGTTAGCATTACATGTATTTTTAAAACAATTACATTATGAGGGTTTTATATGCATCCATATCCAATCGTATTTAAAACATTGGACAACTTACGATGACGTACGTAACTCGTCGCATAAAACGAAACTAAATGTCAAATGATCTTTTTTAGTAAAAAAGAACAATTTTAATTTGAATTTTAATTTAAATTTGAATATGGTATCAGAGAAGTCTTTTCACAACTAATTTATGTTGTTTTTCTTTCATGTTTTAGTTTGATAGGCGCTTTATCTATGGATGAAAATACCGAACAACACTTATGGCGAGTCGTTACGAAGTCCGCTGAAGAAAAAAGTGAAAGTAAGAACGTTCGGATTTTCTTTTGTGTTAGTTGTTGTTCATGTGATAAATAGAATATTAAGTGATCACAAGAGATACTGAATTGTGATAATTTATTAGTATTATTAATTATTATTATTATTATTAGATGATCTGCTATATACCAGAGACATACAAACATGTGTTTGTATGTCTCTGTATATACCAGATTTATATAGCGCTCTTTTCTCACAGTAGCTGTACGATCAAAAGCGCTTCACATGAAATGATATTATAAATGTACTGACAAAGTGAGTTCTAAAAGACAAGTAACAACATGTATTTGCCATTAAGTAAAGACATCCTAGATCTACTCACGAATGAAATAACAGATTAACAGATACTTGAAATTTAAAACAAACAGAAAACAACTGTTTTTAAAATCGAAAAAATTAAATTAAAAATAAATTAAGAATAGATCTCTTCTTCTTCTTCTTCTTCTTCCAGTTAAGAGCCGGGTATCCTTCCGGAACGTATAGAGGCTCTGTGTGACTTATGTACATGGTGAGCCGGATCGAGTTAAATCTTGGTTTAAAACTATTTAATATAGATCTAGTCAATAAATATTTTTAAATTTTTGTGTAATCATTGATAAATAAAATCTTAAATTCGTGCCCTAATTTCATTTCGCGAATTAACCGTCATTTCGCGAATTAAACCTCCATTTCGCTCTTTAAGCTATACCCGTCTGCAACCGGAAGTAGCATGACCATGTAAACAAATCAAACGAATTTCGTTTGACCTGTCCTGTCAACATTAATTACATGTGTTTAAATGAGAACTAATCTTCCGTTGTATAATGGAATGATCAAAATTTGAAATGCGTAATCTGGGACCATGTCGCGTTTACTCTTGACAAAAAACTGCATGACCGGCGGTGTAGATGTCAAATCCTTGTTACGAAACGGCCCTTGCAAACGACTTCTCAACACGTAAGTACGCGTAAAAATGCATAAATATCATACTCATATGAATATTTGGGCTTGTGTCACATGACTTTTGAAGAAATCGTGGCCCGAACGGGACTTGAAGCCAGGTACACTGACTTATCAGCACTCAAATCACGATCAGCCAGTTGAAGGACGCTCGTATCCTCGATTCTCATACATCAGAACCCTCTCATGACTCCAGAAGCCTCACACAAATGCTTGATATAGCTGGTGGTATGTGCTAACGTCATCGTAAAATTTATATATTTTCAAAAAACGAATACCAAAATGGATCACGTATGTTTTGGAAGCAAAACTGACCAATTCAAAAACTCCTTTTTTGTCCAAACAGCAGTGGACTGGAACCATCTGGACAGTGAGATAGTGAGCGCAAAGACACTAGAGGGCTTCAAGGCAGCCCTTCATTTTAAATATTTTGACTAATATTTTATAAGTCGCACACCACCACCCGGTGCATTACGCCGTAACTGGCCCTGCACTGTATAGAAGCAGAAGTAAGTACCTTACTTTTTTGATGTCCCTTTTTAAAATGATTTCGAATAACAAATTGTTATGCCCCCAGAATTGTTTGTGGGTTAGAGGGCCAGATAACGGTAAACATAACAAAAGAATAGAGTTCATTCCATAACAATAGAGTAAGGGGCCGTGGCCCGTTATTCAAACAAAAGAAAATAACAAAAGAAAAGGCCCTCTGAACCCACTTCGGTGGCACGTCCGTCCATCTGCCTGTGCCAAAAACCTACACCTAATGGCTATAACTCTTGCATTTTTGCATCTGGGCTTTTTATACTTGGCATGTGTCTTCCTTGTATCAAGACCTTTCTAACCAAACAAACCTTTTTGACCTTGTGTTGTGACCTTGACATTTGACCTACTTTTGTAAAAATCTTTAACCTTTCCAACCATACCAATGTCTTTGACCATGTGACCTTGATCTTCACCTTTGACCTATTTAATTACACTGTAACCGAAAACCTTAACCGTGCACATTCAAACCTCTGTCTATAATTTCAGTCGGTCGTATTCGCAAGATACGAAAGACAACTCCTATTAATCTGTATCGAACTCGGCCAAATTACTCCCCTTCGTTATAGACAATAAGAAGAGATACAGATTGTCTTTTGGTAAATATTAATTTGAATTTTTACCAAGAAACCGACTATTTTCTTACAAAGTTCATTTAATTTCTTTGCTTTTCATATATGGTATATATGGTAAACACATGATTTTTGATGGTAAACAATTACATTTTTGAAACCGAAAGTAAACGATATGCTCGGCGTCCGCCTTTTAAAGCGAATACATCGTTTTGCCAACACTATAAGATACACACTTACCACGATATAAGATTTAGTATCATTTAAAATGATTTTAAGAGTTAAGAAACAAGATATATGCAGCCTAGTATCATGGGAAATGTTTTAAATTGATGTGAGCGGCTACACATTGAAATGAATGATAGTGTGGCAAAGCGCAGGCGCTCACACTGACTTTCGCTGTGTTGAAATATCGCAAGTGCGTATATAGCGAAAGTGTGTAAGTGCCGTGGCTATATATATAACTCTTGCTTTTTTTAACTTAGGCCTTTTATACTTGGCTTGTGTCCTCCTTGTGTCAAGACCTCTCCATCTATACAAAACCTTTTTGACCTCTTGACCTTGACATTTGACCTACTTTTGTAAAGATTTTTAAATGGCTATAACATTTGCACCAGTAGGCCCAGGGCTTTCATATTTTGTATGTATATTTCTTGTGTCAAGACCTTTTCAACCTTCCAACGTCTATGATCATGTGACCTTTGACCTTTTTAATCAAACTTTAACCAAGAGGCTTAACATTTGCTATAACTTTTTCATTTTTGAACGTATGCATTTTATTCTTAATTGGCATGTGTCTTCCTTGTGTCAAGACTTTTCCAACCATACAAACCTTTGTTACCGTGACCTTGAAATTTGACCTACTTTTGGAAAAATCTTTAAATGACTTTAACAATTGCACCAGTAGGCCCAGGGCTTTCATAGTTTGTCTGTACCTTGCATGTGTCAAGACCTTTCTGACCATGCCAACATTTTTGCCCTTGTGACCTTGACCTTTGAACTACTTTTGTTTAAATCTTTATATGCCTATAACATTTGAACCAGTAGGCCTAGAGCTGCCATACTTTGTATGTACATTGTATCTTTTTTGTGTTAAGACTTCTCCAACCATGCCAATGTTTCATTTACCATGCGACCTTGACTTTTGACCTACTTTTGCAAAAAAGCATTACATTACAGAACATGATGCTGGCTGCAGGAGCATTTGTGTTTCACAAACACATTGCTTTTCATCTGATCTTCACCAAACTTTCTGAAAATGTTTATGGACATAAAATGGAGACCAAGTTCGATAACCAGTTGTATCAACTCATGCTAGGCCCTTTGGAGTTATGGCCCTTGAATTCCTCAAAATGGTGCTTTTATGGCGCCCCACGACAGTTTCCGCACCCTTACTCGTACAGTTTACATTTGATAGTCTGGATTCCCCTCCTTGTACCATCGGAGGCATTTGTGTAACTGCCCAGGGACATGCTTTTGTTCAATATAACTCTAAATGTTTATTATATGTAGCAAGTGTCTGGAAATTTACCTTTCACATTTGATATAGATTTGACCTGTCATTGTGTACAAGCCCTTTTATTATGACGTCAAGGTTCTAATGTCATGGGAATTCGCGACGCTGCATTTAAATTGGTTATCTGTATGACCGTTTTCGCTTAGGGTTCTGATGATACTGAAACAGAGGATATATAGCAGAAGCAGAATATGGCAGAAGAAGCCTTCCGAGTCAACGATCAGGGACCTATTGATTTTCCACCAAGTACCTGTCCCCTACCACACTCAAATCCGCAACGCTACTCCCACTTTTCCCCCTGAGATTAGCCTCAAATCTCAAGAGGATCCAGAGCACGTACATGGTCCAGTTAATGAAACATTGGGCGCCAGCTGTAACAGGTCTGGTGCAAACATCATGGCCTGGCCAGGACTCGAACCCCCGGTAGCAAAGCTTACTTACTGTGCCAGCACTCTAACCAGTTACCACTGAGCCACATGATCCTGGACAGTCGTTGTTAATTTTCCCCAAAGTATGGTACCTTTCCCCAACCACACTCAATGCACTTTAAAAAATGAGTTTCTAAAGATCTTTGCAAGCAGAATACCCAACTGTACACAGAACTAATCAACCTGTTGTATATTTATCCGATTTATGTGGCCTAACCATAACACAAGTTTGACTTTTGAGTTATTCATTACTCTCTTTTCAGACTCCCAAGGTCATCATCACTGCGAGCTCCTAGATTGCTGTCCTGGCAGAAGCTCTCCAAGTTGCGTGTACAGATACATTCAAAGTTTCAAACAATTAAAGCAAAACCTGGTTCCGATGTTTTTAAACAGTGTTGCAGTACAGCATGCCTGCTGTCAGGGTTTGGTCTACTGAAATTCAATAAAAGTCACTTTGTCTTAGAATGTAAGGAAACAAAACATCAGAGAACAAGACTTGTGGGTCGTGATGAAAATAACAATGATCAAGAAGTGGATTTTGACTGGAAGCAGCTTTTTGAACTGCTGTGGCTTGACATAAAGTCATTGTCTTTGGCTATAGTTGTAAGTATATACAGTGCTTCCTCTCCACAACAGCCCTCTGAACAACGATTCCCTCCTCACAACGACGCTTGCAGCTGTTCCCCAAACAAGACAATTATGTCCAACCTTTTCACGGCTACAATATTGTCTGCTTCAAATTGTCGTCTGCTGTTTTTCTCAAAGTTACATGTTGGACATTTTGTTATATGAAAACATAACGTTACGCGGCGTCTGATCTGGATTCAAGCTGTTTGCACATGTAAGTCAATGTCACTCCCTATAACGACTCCCTCCGAACAACACACACTTTTGTCTCCCATTGAGTGTCATTGTAGAGAGGGAGGGCTGTATTGTATAAATCAATACAAGGTATATATCTTACTTGTCATCTCAGGTAAGATAATCTTTTATTTAATGAGTCTTTAACTCTTTCCATGCTGAGTAATATTTTTTTTTGCAACAATTGTCGTTTGCTACTGTGCTAAAATTAGAATTTTCAAAATTTATTTTCAAAACAGGATCAGCGTGTCAAACAGTTTGGATCCTGATGAGATGCCACATTTTGAGGCATCTCATTACATTAGGATTAGCATGTTAATTAAGAGTTACAGCATTTATTAAAGCTTAAAGACCTTAAGTACAGTATTCAACATGTGATTATGATATGAATGAACATCAATTTCCCTTTAATTTATAGATATTTACTATAAATTTTAATTATTTACCGTAAACCTTATATTCAGTGTTTATAACAGATGGTTATTAAAAGAAGCTGGAAAGTAAAACATAAACTTTGAAAGCATCATTAGGAACCTTTTGCTTACTTTCACTCTGGTTTAGGTAGCAACTTGTCATGATGAGAGAAATATCCTATGGCCCTTACACAGAAAATTGGATAACAAATTTATTTAACCCATTACCCCATAAATACACCTTTTTGCGCCTTCAATTTATTCCTCTACTAAAAAAATAGTTCCAATTTATACTGTTATAAATAAGAATCATGATAAGAAATATTTTCTATATTCTAGCAGATAATAGTTTAAAGCAGGCTGAAAGTAAAGCAGAATGTGCCTTAAGGCACATTCTGCTTTACTTTCAACCTGCTTTAAGTGGTCACATATCTTCAAAACTAGAAACAGGCTATGGGGTAATGGGTTAAAATGCATCCATTACATAAACAAACATATGATCCCTTGATCAATATGTATCATTGCGGGGCACTCAGTATTTTCCAACGCTTTGATATATAACGTTATATGGAGGCTTGTTGGAAAAAGCTTGCAACTGCAGTTCACTTTTGTGATACTGTATAGTAGGAGATGTGAATTGTTATACATTCTGAATTTCAGGGAAAAGGGCATTTGTGGAAATACATGTAATTTTCTCAAGAAAATTAAGATGGTCCAAGACTTAAAGTCGGTCTGTCTTTTAACATGTTTAAAGTTTGCATGTGTTGAACTTAAATATCTCAATCTCGTTTTAGTCAAACATACCCATAGTTCAAAGTTAAAACATGGGTAAGTCACGTTGTAACACATTCAACCCTTGCAAAGAGTATACTCATCATTTACAAAAAGTGTAACTGTGAGGATTACACTTGTCCCATGCAAACAGTGTAGACCCTGATCAGAGGGCTCCTAAGGAGCCCTCTGATCAAGGTCTACACTGTTTGTCATTTTGAAATATATTGTTAAAAAAACCCTTAAAATCAATCCTAAATGTCAAAAATTGACTAGAATTATTTTGAAATTGGAATTGTCCATTAAAAGTTTCAGAGGCGAATGACTTTAACTTTGAAATACAGGTAAGTTTGACTTGCCAGTAAGCGAGTTTCAGCTCTGACATTATCTTCATTCAGTGTGCCCTTGCTGCTGCTGTGGTCAATATTAAGCTACCTTTGCTGATTGGTGATGTGGTCAATGTGGTGTCAAACTTTGCCAAAGACAGCGCTGGTAACTTTATTGAGGAGATCAAGGGACCAGCTTTGAGGCTTATTGGAATGTATATACTACAGGTAAGTATGTTAATAACCCATTACAACTTAGCACGTTTCTAGTTTTGAATATTGGTAACAAGTTAAAGTAGGTTGAGAGTAAAGCAGAACATGACTTATAAGGCACTTTCTTCTTTACATCAAGCCTGCCTAAAGCTATAATCTGTTATAATATAGAAAATATTTCTTATGATACATTTTCATTACCCCATTTCTAGTTTTAAAGAAAGATGATCGCTTAAAGCACATTCTGCTTTACTTTCAACCTGCTTTAAGCTACCATCTGCTAGAATATAGATTATGTTTCTTATTGGGCATATTCATGACTGATTAAATTTGAATTATTTTCTTCAATGGAGTAATAAATTAAAGGCATATTTATGGGGTAATGGGTTAACCCTCTCCTCCATGTATCCAAATGTACAAATCACTAATACCTGACCTTTTTTCAGTGCAGGAATTAAATAAATGTGTGAAACTTAGTATCTATGGGGTCATGTGATATATTCTATTTTTAGGGTGGACTCACCGTTTCCTACATTTCCTTACTGTCCACTGTTGGGGAGAATCTGGCTGCAAGACTTCGGATACGTTTGTTTGACTCTTTGCTCAAGCAAGATATAGAGTTCTTTGATAGACACAGAACTGGAGAACTGGTAGACAGGTAGGATTGATTAATATAAGAATATTAAGTCAGGGCTCCAGATAAGAGGGAGTAAACTGAACAAATCCAACATTTTAATGCCCCCCGCGATGTTCAGTAGGGGGTGCATACTGTTTTACCTCTGTCTGTCCGTCCCTCCGTCCATCGGTTTGTCATTTCATCCGTTGGTTGGTTTGTCCGTCCCACATACCGTACATACCTTTTTCCGGCTAACTCCTCCTACATTCTTATAACTTGCCAGAGTATTTGCACATAACATGTATACCATAAGTGTGCCTGTAAACAGGATTTTGATCTGCTTCATTTTTAGCTCACCTGAGCACAAAGTGCTCAAGGTGAGCTATTGTGATCGGTTGCCGTACGTCCGTGTCCGTGTCGTCTGTTCACAATTTGTTTCAAATAACTTCTTCTCTGAAACCAATAACCCAATTTTAACCAAACTTAGTCAGATACATACTGTAGTTGTGAGCTTCAAAAATTGTTAAAAAAAAGTGGGTGGGGCAATCGGTCTTGTTGCCATGGCAACCATGCACAATATCTAAAAAAATCTTCTTCTCAAAAACTACTGGTCCGATTTCAATTTGGTTTTCACCAAAATGTTTCTCAATTAATATACTTTGAAAATTGTTCAAAGAATTTTGATCCGTAAAAAAACATGGCCACCAGAGGGCGTGGTCATTATCCGTATTTACGTAATATTGACAACTAAAGTCAAAACTTTAAACATCTTCTTGTCAATAACTATAAGTCCTAGGACAACCACATTTCACAAGTAGCATCATGTTGTGAACCTTAAGCAAGATTGTTCAAATAATGACCCCCGGGTCAAAAATGGACCCACCCGGGGCTTATCAGTTTTTCATAGGAAAACCTTTAAAACGCTTCTTCTCTAAAACTGTATGACCTAGACCTTTTATATTTGGCATGTAGCTTTGCCTTATGGTCCTCTACCAAGATTGTTCAAATCATGATCCCAGGGTCAAAAATGGCCCCGCCCCGGGGCTTATCAGTTTTACATAGACTTATATAGGAATAAACCTTTAAAACTCTTCTTCTCTGAAACCCTAAGACCCAGACCTTTTATATTTGGCATCTAGCTTTGCCTTATGGTCCTCTACCAATATTGTTCAAATCATGACCCCCGGATCAAAAATGGCCCCGCCCTGGGGCTTATAAGTTTTACAAAGACTTATGTAGTAAAACCTTTAAAAATCTTCTTCTCTGAAACCGTAAGGCCCATACCTTTTATATTTGGCATCTAGCTTAACCTTATGGTCCTCTACCAAGATTGTTCAAATCATGACCCCAGGGTCAAGAATGGACCAGCCCCGGGGCTTATCAGTTTTACATAGACTAATACAGAACCTAATTCAGAGTTGTTTCAGTTTCATGCAACAGTCCACAAACATGCAATTACAGACTTCATTATGCATCGAGTATAACACAATAGTTCCTCAGGTGAGTGATTTAGGGCCGCATGTGGCTCTTGTTCACAAAATTGCAGTCAGTTGAACTTAGTATAATGTTTGCCAATGGGGGCATCATATTTGTCTTACAGACAAAACCATCCCTCTAGTTTCACTTATTTCAGCACCAAATCCTATTGTGTTACTACAGTACTCATTAGGATCGTCTCGAAGAAACGATTCTAATGAGTTAAAACACCATTATGTTTTAATGCAGAAATAAAGACTTTAGGTTTTCAATTTACTCCCCTTATCTGGAGCTCTGTTAAGTTATGCCACATTTTACACCATTTAACCCTTAGCCCGCCAAATAAATTGTCGTCTGCTATATTTCTCGTCTGCTTCAAGTTTCAAAGTGCTTCAAAGTTGCTCAAAATTGCTGAAAATGTTGTCCGAGTGTCAAACAGCTTGGATCCGGATGAGACTCAGCGTCTCATCCGGATCCATGCTGTTTGCATATGGAGCTATAGTCGTGAGTGGCAGGCTATGGGTTAATGCCTTATTCAATGTAATATATAAAACTGAAGACAATTCAGGAATTTTGTGAAATGACAAAAATTAAAATCTTCAGGCATTTCATGCAATGAGACGTTTCACAGTTGTCATACCGTTACTTGTTCATATACATGCCTCTTCATGGTTCTAACTTGTGCTGATAAATTAGCTTCAGGTAAACTTTACAATATCCTGAAGAGTGGGGACTTAACATTTTACCCCATAATCTGTCTCTAGTTTTGAAGACAGGTGACCACATAAAGCAGGTTGAAAGTAAGCAGAATGCACCTTAAGGCAAATTGTGCTTTACTTTCACCCTGCTTTAAGCTACCATCTGCTAGGAACTAGAAACTTTTTCTTATTATGCATATTTATGACTGTATACATTGGAACCATGGTCTTCAGCGGAGGAAAAAATCTTAGGTGTAAAAAGGCTTATGGAATAATGGGTTAAGTGGCTGGAAAGCTTTCTTCTTTACCTTTGACTTAACATTAAAAACAAACCATGAGAGAATTGTCTTGACCCCTTTACCCCATAGCCTGTTTCTAGTTTGGAAGACAGGTGGTCACTTAAAGCAGGTTGAAAGTAAAGCAGAATGCACCTTAAGGCACATTCTGCTTTACTTTCAGCCTGCTTTAAGCTACAATCTGCTAGGATATAGGCACTGTTTCTTATGGAACATGTTTATGAAAGTGTAAATTGGGACTATATTCTTCAGTGGAGGAATAAATCAAAATGTGCTAAAAGGGGCTTCTATGGGGGAAAGGGCTAAATGAATTCATCATGTAGGTGATTCATCATTATTTTCACTATATACAATGTAAATTAATACTAACTTATTGATGTTTCACCCTCAGCTGAGGCCATCTTCAGGGGCCCGTTTCATAAAACTTCTTGATCGTAAGTCAAAACTTTAAAATGCATTTAATTTCTTATTTCTCTATTTAATCCGGTCTTGTGACATATTTTTGGAATCGTCTTTTCAAGACGATTCCAAAAAGATGTCACAAGACAGGATTAGATGGAGAAATAAAAAAAATATTGAGACTTTTATAATCTGACTTACGACAACATTTGTCGTACCAAGTTTTATGAAACGGGCTCCAGAACAGCTATCTGCACATGCCATTTAATACAGGCACATCCTTATCTCTAATGACAGGGGAAAGCCTAATGCAGAACAAAAGTAATGCAGAAAACTCTCATAATTATGAGCTTTCTGCATTACTTTTGTAATACATTTAGCTGTCACATGTCAGTCTGAAAGGCTTTCCTTGGATCTTCTTTGCATGTTAAGCATCTTAAAAGCAACAGAAACAAAAAAAAAGTTTGTGTTCTGCATGAATTTCTTACATTCATTGTTACAGGATAACTTCAGATGTGCAGGATTTCAAGTCTTCCTTTAAAATGTGTGTCTCCCAAGGACTCCGATCAGTCACACAGGTATTGTATGTTGTCAGGGGCTCCAGATAAGAGGGAGTAAACGGGACAAATCCAACATTTTCTCACTCATTTCAGCACCAAATCCTATGGTGTTACTACTCATTAGAATTGCCTCTAAGAGACCATTCTAATGAGTAGTGACACCATAGGATTGGATGCAGAAATAAAGATTCAAAATTTTAGATACTCTCTTCATCTTGAGCCCTGTTTGTGCTCACTGATTTTGATAACAAGAAAATGTCAAAATCAATATTTATAGAAAGCTCTGTCCTTGTGGATTCTTACAGCAGGCTGAAAGTAAAGCAAAAAGCTCTTAAAGTAGTGTTCTGCTTTGCTTCTAGCCTGCTTTAAGTATTACCTGGCTTTAATACAGATGGGAGCATAACATATCCTATAAGAAAAAAGTGTAGACCTAGCTCAGATAGCTCTTTTAGGAGCTGTCTGATCTGGGTCTACACTGTTTTTAGCTCACCTGAGCCAAAGGCTCAAAGTGAGCTATTGGGATGGCCCTGTGTCCGGCGTCATTAACAATTGCTTAAAATGACATCTCCTCCTATACCGCTTGGCAGAATTCAACCAAACTTAACAGAAATGTTCCTTGGGGCAAGCTCTTTCAAACTTGTTCAAAGAATTAAAAACAATGCAGAACTCTGGTTGCCATGGCAACCAAAGTGAAAAAATAAGGAAATCTTAAAAAATCGTCTTGGCAAAATCTGCAAGGGCCAGAGCTTAGATATTTGGCACATAGCATCATCTACAGGTCCTCTATAAAGTTTGTTCAAATTATGCCCCTAGGGTCAAAATTGGCCCCGCCCCGGGGGTCTCAGTTTTACATAGAGTTATATAGTGAAATTTTCAAATGTCTTCTTCTCTGAAACTAATATGGCCACAGCTTTGATATTTGGCATGATGACACTTCTAGATGTCCTTTACCAAAATTGTTCAAATGGTTCTGGTTGGTTGCATAACTAGGTCACAGGAGCTAAAAGTAGATTTTTTTTCAATGAAAACTTAAAAAATCTTGTTGTCTGAAACTACAAGGGCCAGAGCTTAGATATTTGGCACATAGCATTGCCTACAGGTCCTCTATCAAGTTTGTTCAAAATTGGCCATGCCCTGGGGGTCAAAGTTTTACATAGAGTTAGATAGAGAAAATTTCAAACCGTCTTCTTCTCTGACACTTATATGGCCAGAGTTTTTATATTCGGTATGGTGACACTTTTAAATATCCTTTACATATTTTGTTCAAATGGTTCCGGTCTGTTGCATATCTAGGTGAGTCCTGGACATAAATCATTATCTCCATTTTTTCAGCTATTCTCAGGTGAGCGAAATATGCCCCATGGGGCTCTTGTTTTTATAAAGCATCATTACACACCATAAGTAGAAGAAGTATTGATGGAGAACCAAAGATTGGCATTAATCCATTACCCAATAGCTTGTTCCTTACTTTTGAAGACAGATGACTACTTAAAGCAGGTTGAAAGTAAATCAGAATGAATTGTCCATTAAAAGCTTCAGGGGTGAATGAGTTAATATCATTGAAAGTGAAGCGAATACTTCAATTGTAGCTGTATAACCCTATACTCCATAGCCTGTTACTAGTTTTGAAGAAATGTCATCACTTAAAGCAGGTTGAAAAAAAAGCAGAATGTGCCTGAAGGCACATTCTGCTTTACTTTCTGCCTGCTTTAAGCTATTATGTACTAGAATATATGAAATATTAATTATGGTACATATTCATGACAGTATAAAGTAGAACTATTTTCTGCATTGGAGGAATAAATTAGAGGCGTAAAAAAGGCGTATTTTGGGGGTAATGGGTTAAATTGTCACCTGTGCTCCACTGTGTACTTGCTAGAAGAGTTCATTATAGACAGACAATTCTCTTTTCCTGTGCTACGTCATACTCTCTTCATTCGGCATGTTTACACTTAGCGAGCACAGGCAATCGGAGAAAACAAACCTGACATCTACATAAGCTAGTTTTCTCCGAGTAGGACCAAGAGTATGCGTAAGACATAAATACCCAGATGACTGGAAAAGAGAATGGTGGTCTTGAGACACCGCAGTGTTTGCCATATAGCAGAGCATTTAATATATACAATAGCAAACATTGCAGTCCCTGATAAGACGACATCTCATCAGGGTCTACACTGTTTGCCGAAGTCCCCTTTTATAAACACTCTAGGCTTAAATGGGTTAACCGTAAGTTGGTAGGTCACACACATGTACAGTATTTTGTAGTGTAATGTCAATGTGATGTTGTTATAATTTTACCTGTAGACTATAGGTGTTATAATTTTACCTGTAGACTATAGGTGTTATATTTTTACCTGTAGACTATAGGTGTTATATCTTCTATTTATAGACTATAGGCTGTATAGATGCTCTGTGGATTATCTCCCTTAAACTGACGGGTGTCATGTGTGGTGTTATTTGTTTACCTGTCGACTATAGGTGTTGTATGTTTACCTGTAGACTACAGGTGTTATATGTTTACCTGTCGACTAAAGGTGTGATATTTTTTCTTGTAGACTATAGGCTGTATAGGTGCTCTGTGGATTATTTCCCCTAAACTGACTGGTGTCATGTGTGTTGTTATACCAGTCATCATAAGTATAGGAACTGCAATGGGCAATGGCTTGAGAAGACTGTCCAAACTAGCTCAAACACAGGTAAACCATGTCTTATCTTGGCATATAACTTCCACTGGTAACTTTTGCCTCGTCCAGACATATGAGGGAAAGTTTTGCCTCGTCTCGATAAATGAGGGAAATTGTGCCTCATCTAGACATATGAGGAAAAGTTTTGCCTTGTCTAAATAAATGAGGGAATTTTTGCCTCGTCTAGACAAAGAATGAAAATGTTTGCCTTGAGTAGGCAAAAGAGGAAAAGTTTTGCCTTGTGTTGAAAATAGAGGGAAAGAGAGACTATGGTGTTGCTTTTCCACTGGTGGTTACTTTTTCAAATATACCCTGTTTCTAGTTTGGAAGACAGGTGACCACCTGAATCAGGTTGAAAGTCAAGCAGAATGCACCTTAAGGTGTATTTTGCTTTACTTTCAACCTGCTTTAAGCTACAATC
Source organism: Gari tellinella (assembly GCA_922989275.2). Lineage (NCBI taxonomy): Eukaryota > Metazoa > Mollusca > Bivalvia > Cardiida > Psammobiidae > Gari > Gari tellinella. Next base: position 40,363,290 of record OV277867.1, read on the forward strand.
TGCTAGGATAAAGGAAATATTTCTTGCATTGCACATTCATTACTGTATAAAATGGAACTGTTTTTAGCTCACCTTAGCCGAAGGCTCAGGATGAGCTATTGTGATACCATTCCGTCCGTCGTCCGGCGTACGTCGTCCGTTCACATTTTCAAACAACATCTCCTCAGAAACCACTGACCCGATTTCAACCAAACTTTGTCAGAAGCATCAGTGACAAGGGGGAACGAAATCTTGTTCAAAGATTTTGGCTAGAGTTATTCCCCTTGCTGTGGGACCAGATTTTCTAACATGACCGTATAGACAACTTTTAATGCATAAGACAATCTTAAAAAATCTTCTTCTCAGAAACCAAAAGGCCCAGACCTTTGATATTTGGTATGTATCATTACCTAATGATTTTCTAGCAAGTTTGTTCAAATTTTGACCCTGGGGCCAAAAATGGCCCCGCCCTGGGGCTTATCAGTTTTACTTAGGAAATCCTTTAAAAATCTTCTTCTCAGAAACTGTATGGCCTAGATCATTTATATTTGACATGTAGCTTTGCCTTATGGTCTTCTAACAAGATTGTTCAAATTATGACCCCCGGGTCAAAATTGGGCCCGCCCCGGGGCTTATCAGTTTTACATAGACTTATATAAGAAAACCTTTAAAAATCTTCTTCTCTGAAACTGTAAGGCCCAGATCTTTAATATTTGACATGTAGCATTTCCTTGTGGTCCTCTACCAAGATTGTTCAAATTATGACCCCTGGGTCAAAATTGGCCCCGCCCTTGGGCTTTTCAGTTTTTCACAGGAAAACCTTTAAAAATCTTCTTCTCTGAAACTGTAAGGCCCAGATCATTTATATTTGACATGTAGTTTTGCCTTATAGTCCTCTACTAAAGTTGTTCAAACTATTACCCCTGGGTGGAAATTGGCCCCACCCCGGGGCTTATCAGTTTTACATAGACTTATATAGGAAAACCTTTACAAATCTTCTTCTCTGAAACTGTAAGGCCCAGATCTTTAATATTTGATATATAGCTTTGCCTTGTGGTCCTCTGCCAAAGTTGTTCAAACTATGACCCCTGGGTCAAAATTGGCCCCGCCCGGGGCTTATCAGTTTTACATAGACTTATATAGGAACACCTTTACAAATCTTCTTCTCTGAAACTGTAAGGACCAGATCTTTAATATTTGATATATAGCTTTGCCTTGTGGTCCTCTACCAAGATTGTTCAAATTTTGACCCTGGGGCCAAAAATGGCCACGCCCTCGGGCCTATTAGTTTTTCATAGGAAAACTTTGCCTGTAAAAATCTTCTTCTCAGAAACCGTATTGCCTAGATCATTAATATTTGGCATGTAGCTTTGCCTTATGGTCCTCTACCAAGATTGTTCAAATTATGACCCCTGGATCAAATTTGGCCCGTTCCGGGGCTTATCAGTTTTACATAGACTTATATACTAAAACCTTTAAAAATCTTCTTTTCTAAAACTGTAAGACCCAGATCTTAAATATTTGACATATAGCTTTGCTTTGTGGTTCTCTACCAAGTGTGTTCAAATTATGACCCCGGACTAAAATTGGCCCCGCCCTGGGCTTGTCAGTTTTTTTATGGGAAAACCTTTAAAAAATCTTCTCTTAAATTGTAAGGCCTAGATCATAATATCTGAGATGTAGCTTGCATTGTAGGCCTCTACTGAGATCAAATAATGACATGTGGATCATAGCTATATCAAAATGTTGTCTTGCCCAGTCAGCTTCTATGGTACAATTTAATGTCTCAGGTGAGCGAAATGTGGCCCTCTGGGCCTCTTGTTTTCAGTGGAGAAATGATTTAAATGTGTAAAAAGGTGTATCTATGGATGCTAATTGGTGCTAAAAGGCTAACATTTAAGATATTAATATGTAAGTGTAGGAAGATTTGAAACAAGTTATTGAATTTTTTTTAGTGCGAAGTATTATTATTATCTGTGCCATTTTCTGTCTGTCACTGTTTTTAAAAAAAAAAAAAACCTTCACCATAGGGTCAAAGTCTCAAACAGTTTGGATCCTGACAAGACACCAAGTTACTTTGCAAAGGCAATCATGGTTTTGTAGTTAGCATGCAATTATCTTCTGTAAAACCGGTTTTATTCGCGAGAATATAATTTACGCATTAATTTGCGAATGTCTCTAGTTTTGAAAATAGGTGACTTCTTAAAGCAGGTTGAAAGTAAAGCAGAATGTGCCTTAAGGCACATTCTGTTTACTTTCAGCCTGTTTTAAGCTACCACCTGCTAGAAATATTGCATGATGTCTCGAATTAATACAAAATTGCATTACCCGAAATATTCATGTCGCGAAAAATCCTGTTTTACAGTATTTCACTTGTTGTTATTGTTTTTCCCAATATTGTTTAGATGTCCAAGTCTACAGCTGTGGCTGATGAAGCTCTGGGCAATGTAAGAACAGTGCGGGCTTTTGCCATGGAGGACAAAGAACATGAGTATGTACCCTGATATTGCCTTAACACATTACCCCATAAATACGCCTTTTTATGCCTTTAATTTATTCCTCGATTGAAGAAAATAGTTCCAATTTATATTGTTATAAACAAGAATCATAAAAAATAGTTTCTATATTCTAGCAGATAATAGTTTAAAGCAGGCTGAAAGTAAAGCAGAATGTGCCTTAAGGCACATTCTGCTTTACTTTTAACCTGCTTTAAGTGGTCACCTGTCTCAAACCTAGAAATAGTCTTAGACTCTATGGGATAATGGGTTTACACATTCAACCCTAGCAACGAGTATACTCGTCATTTACAAATAGTGTACCTATGAGGATTACACTTGACCTATGCAAGTGATCAGAGGGCTCCTAAAGGAGCCCTCTGATCAGGGTCATCACTGTTTGTCATTTTGAAATATTTTGTTTAAAATCAACCCTAAATAGTCAATATGGACTAGACTTATTTTGAAATTGGAATTATCCATTAAAAGTTTCAGGGGCGAATGAGTTAATTAATAGAAGTGTTCCCACTGAAATCTATGCCTACTATGAAAATCTATCATTAACCCTTTACCCCATGACCTGCTTCTAGCTTTGAAGACAGTTGACTACTTAACTCTTTCCTCCCTGAAACTTTAAATGGAAAATTCCAGTTTTCATTTTAGTCTAGTCCATTTCTGACTTTTAAGGGTTGTTTTTGTCAATGTTTGGCATTGTGACAAACAGTGAAGAACCTGATCAGAGGGCTCCGTTCGGAGCCCTCTGATCAGGGTCTTCACTGTTTGCATAGGACAAGTGTACTATTCACATGTACACTGTTTGAAAAGCACGCCTATATGCGGGACTAGGGTTCAAAGAGTTAAAGCAGGTTGAATGTTAGCAGAATAAGCTGCCATTTGCTTGGATATAGAAGCTGTTTCTATTCCAACATGTTTATAATTGTATAAATTAAATTGGAATTATTTTCTTCAGTGGAGGAATAAATTGAATGCGCTAAAAGGTGCTTTTATTAGGGAAAGGGTTAAGGCGCATTCTGCATTACTCTCAGCCTGATTTAAGCCACCACCTGCTAGAATGAAGAAAATATTTCTTATGATACATATTAATGACTATAAATTGGAACTATTTTCTTCAGCAGAGGAATAGATTAAATGCGTAAAATTGTGTATCGATTATTATTCGATAGGGTAATGGGTTAAAGGGGAAATCTTTCCCACTCGTCTCTGGATGTTTGTGTCAGGGATTGAAATTGTAAGCTACATTGTTAGTGACAATCATGACAGCCTGAGACTAGCAGTTGAAGAGTTGTAAAGTGCACTGTTGTTTTATGTTTACAGACTGTTTGCTCAGGAAGTTGATAAAGCCAGGCACATGAACATAAAGCTTGGCCTAGGAGTGGGTATGTTCCAGGGAGCTGCTAATGTAGCACTAAATGGTAAGTAAAGGTATGGGATGCTTGCATGGTAAACTTTATGAGTCACAACACAAGAGAAATAGGACCTTCTAACACTTCATGTGGTGTCTGGCCATCCTACATAGCATTTTAATGTAGTTAACACAGATTACTTAAAACTGCATTTTTCTTTGTTTAACATGGAAGGTCAATTAAAGCAGACTGAGGGTAATTAAAAAAATGTCTGCTTTACTTTCAGTCTGCTTTAATTTAAGCAGCTTCCTTGAAAAAGAAACAAATAGCGTATACCGTAACCAGGATAGAATAGAAGTAAGAAAATGCAACTTTGAGGAATAAGTGAAGGTATGAAAAGGTGTTTCTATAGAGTAAACCGTTAACTTGGTATTCTAAAGAATATGCATGGTCGGTCTTTATCCCAATACCCCATAAATACGCCTTTTTGCGCCTCTATTTATTCATCCACTACAGAAAATAGCTCCAATTTATATAGTCATGAATATGTACCATAAGAAATATTTTCTACATTCTAGCAGATGATAGCTTAACCCTTTGAACCCTAGTCCCGCCTATAGGCGTCCTTTTCAAAAAGTGTACATGGGAATAGTACACTTGTCCTATGCAAACAGTGAAGACCCAGATCAGAGGGCTCTGAAAGAAGCCCTCTGATCAGGGTCTTCACTGTTTGTCATAATGTCAAACATGACAAAAACAACCCTTAGAAGTCAGAAATGGACTAGACTAAAATGAAAACTGGAATTGTCCATTTAAAGTTTCAGGGAGGAAAGAGTTAAAGCAGGCAGAAAGAAAAGCAGAATGCGCCTTAAGGCACATTCTGCTTTACTTTCAACCTGCTTTAAGTGGTCACATGTCTTCAAAACTAGAATCAGGCATGGGGTAATGGGTTAACTGAAGGAATATGACTCCTGTAATAGAGCTGATACATCTACATGAGTTTTCAAGAAATCTAGTAACATATCCAAACTCTTTTTACCATTGAACTAATATTTTAGGTCTTGGCACAATGTTGATGCTCTATTTACCATTTAACTCTTTCAACACTAAGTAACTCTTGTGGGTTATTAGGTTTCCTTGTGGATTATTTTAGTTACCAAACCATGAACCAGGCTTCTTGGAATTCTGGGTAGTTTCATAAGTACTGATCTAAATTAGCAAATAATGAAGACCCTGATCAGAGGGCTCCTATAGTCAATGTGGTGAACTTTAGTGACAGCTAAGCTAGTAGCAACTTAAGTATGTAAGTATATATAACTTTTTGAAACATAGAAAAATTGCTATCTGGAGTAATAAATTACATTGTAAGTGTAATAAGAAGTGTACTATTTAGATTTCGTAAAGACAATATATCATTAGAAATTGTATACTACAACCAGTTTATGATACTTCTCTGTTAGTTGTTTACCTGATTATGACACTTTCATGCTCATACTGTATATTTATTGATGTATATATGTGTTTGGGCTGGAGGCCTTTATTACAATAAAATTTGAATTGAATTGAATTGATCTGGGTCTACACTGTTTTCAAATTTAATGAGTACAATTTGAATAGGTCCATTGTGTTGTAAGAGCTTAATACTATTTTCAGGTATTGTGTTAGGCACCCTGTTTGTTGGAGGTCTGTTCATGTTACACTAATATTTCCAGGTATTGTGTTAGGCACCCTGTTTGTTGGAGGTCTGTTCGTGTTACACTAATATTTCAGGTATTGTGTTAGGCACCCTGTTTGTTGGAGGTCTGTTCATGTTACACTAATATTTCAGGTTTTGTGTTAGGCACCCTGTTTGTTGGAGGTCTGTTCATGTTACACTAATATTTCCAGGTATTGTGTTAGGCACCCTGTTTGTTGGAGGTCTGTTCATGTTACACTAATATTTCAGGTATTGTGTTAGGCAACCTGTTTGTTGGAGGTCTGTTCATGTTACACTAATATTTCAGGTATTGTGTTAGGTACCCTGTTTGTTGGAGATCTGTTCATGTCACACTTATATTTCAGGTATTGTGTTAGGCACCCTATTTGTTGGAGGTTTGTTCATGTCACGCTTATATTTCAGGTATTGTGTTAGGCACCCTATTTGTTGGAGGTTTGTTCATGTCACGCCAGGAGATCACGGCGGGAGATCTCATGTCCTTCCTTGTGGCCACACAGACAGTGGAGAAGTCACTGGCACAGATGTCCATTCTGTTTGGTCAGCTTGTAAGAGGACTCAGCGCTGGTAGCAGAGTGTTTGAAGTAGGTCCACACTGACAATTCTGGTTATTAGTTTTAATCTGAGTGGTAAACAGCTTGGAGCCTGATCAGATGCCGGGTTACACTGTCTTAGGGTAATAACGATAAATAGAGTTTACTTTTTCAGACTTTCATCATCTTATTGTGGCCTCAATTTACTGTCAGTTTTGTTCAATTAGGTGTCAATGAAAAACAAAATTGAGCATTCTCCAGCATGAATATTAACCCATTAAGCCATACTTACTCATTTTGACTCATTGCGCAATAGCCTCATACTAACTTATTTTGACACACTTTAATCAACTAGCATGTATTGAGGTGAGCACTGATAATTGTTAATCGCTTATGAGTTAATGGGTTAATGTAAGCCCATTGCCATCAGTTTTTATCAGTTATGCAACACTTTAAAAATTATCTATCTATAACCCTTTCCCCAATAGAGACGCCTTTTAGCGAATATGATTTATTCCTCCGCTCAAGAAGTTCCAATTTAATCAGTCATGAATATCTATTAAAGGGAATGTGTTTTATATTCTAGCACATGATATCTTAAAGCAGGCTGAAAGTAAAGCATAATGTGCCTTAAGGCGCATTCTGCTTTACTTTCAACCTTCTTTAAGAAGTCACCTATATTCAATAATAGAAATAGACTATCAGGTAAAGGGTTAATGCTAATGGTGAAACAATAATAACCTTTGCAAACAGTTTGAATCAAGATGAGATGCTGAGTAACTCACCATCTCATCTGGATCCAAACTGTTTGACACTCTGACCCTAGTTGAAAAAGAAATTTGAGGTCATTCTTACCTTAAAGCAATAGCAGATTACAATTGATGCAGATGGACAAATTACCTAGTAAAGATTTAATCAACAATTACAGTAAAACTCTCTATTATGTCAATTAAAACGAGAGCTAATTGAATTGACTAATTAGGCACAAACCTGTTGTAAACACCTAATAACTGTTGTAATAGAGGGGTTTGCATCATATACAGTCGAAATTTGATATCTCGAATTTTCTTAACTCGAACTATCGGATAGTTCGACACATGAAATTCACTATTCCATGCTCTGTTATGTCGAACATACCCAAATTTCTAAGTTAAAACGTGGCTAAGCCACGTTTTAACTTTGAAATACGGGTATATTCGACTTAACTGAGTTCGAGATATTGAAGTTTAACTGTATTTAGTTTGAGATCTCTAATTTAGAACATTTAAATCATATCTTTGTTATGTAAAGTCTTTTGTTTTTATTTCAGTATATAAACTGTGATGCACAAGTGCCATTAAAGGGAGGTAAAAAGATTCCATTCCACTCTATGATGGGAGAAGTGGAGTTCCACAATGTTAGCTTTACATACCCTACACGACCAGAGCAGGTAAAACATGTGTCAGATAAATGCTCTTAACACGCTGAACCATAGCAACCAGTATACACATCATTTACAAACAATGTACCTGTGAAGAGTGCACTTGTCCTATGCAAACAGGGTAGACCCAGATCAGAGGCTTCTACCAACCTTTTAATAGTCAGAAACTTGTAAAGTCTGCGAAACTCTATAGATTGAAACTTACCAACATTTGAATTTTAAAAACCTGAGCCCTCTTTAGTCTTACTCACCTGTACATGTATTGCAAATACAAAAAAAGTTTGGTAAGTGATTAAGTCTTGATGGTCTTTTCATTGTTTTAAGACTGTGGTTGCTGTTATCAGATTGACAGTTAAACAGTTCTTCTGAAGGAGCTCTCTGCTTCACACTCAACCTGTTTTAAGGCAGGGCTGCCATAAGTTTATCTTGAAAATTCCTAAGATTTACAAATTTTCTATTTTTCAAGCGTGATTACTTAAAGCAGGTTGAAAATAAAGCAGAATGCACCTTAAGGGGCATTCTGCTTTACTTTCAGCCTGCTTTAAGCTTCGTCTTCTAGGAGAAAAATGCGAAGATTTGGGAAAATCCGGGAAATTGGCAGCCCTGTTAAGGTTCAAATGTATGGCTCATTAAACAGGACATGTTAGAAGCATAAACATTTACACACACACAAAAAAGAAATAGGTAAATGAATGATAATGCAGTTTTTAGAGCACAGTTTAACCTCTCTATTACGATCACTAAATTGTGTAACTTATTAAGTGTTAAAGGCAGGTGGCTGCTTGAAGCAAGGTGAACGTAAAACAGAAAGCTCCTTTCTGTTTTAAGTTTACCTTGCTTTCAGCTGTCACTTATTTTTTATGCAACCAATTGGCCTTCTTTTCAGCAGTCGTAATAGAGATGTTATTGTATAAGGGTTTAACAGTGACACACGTTTGACATTAGTTGTTGATTCTGTTTGACAGCAAGTACTGACTGACTTCAGTCTAAAGATTCCTGGTGGGAAGACAGTGGCCTTGGTAGGGGCGTCAGGAGGAGGTGAGCAATCCTATTACTTGCAAAACTGCTGACTGGCAACTAGAGTACTATGCTACTATATTACTATATGATTGTATTTGATAACTATTTACAGGCCGAAACATGTAGAAAATTAAATAAACTAAGGTTCATTTCATGGAGTTTTTCTCTGTTACAAATTTATTATAACTATTTACCAAGTTCCTGCAAGTAGCTATATTTTTTAATACATGACTAGTTTTATATCCTTTCAAAATATGTTTTTTAGGGTTTTTAATACGAATTGCTGCTTAAAGCGACCACTTTGCTTTATGACTACCAACAAATGGCCTTTTCTCTCATAGCTTGTTGTCAGTGTTGAAGACAGGTGATTGCTTAGAAATCGTCTTCAGGAGCTTTCTCTTTCAATGATTATGAGCATGAGAAACTGTGTGCAAATGATGCATGCAGATGATGTTTACAGTGAACCAGAATGCTCCTAAAGGAGCTTTCTGTTTTACTGTCACCTTGCTTTGGTTTACGGACGTTTCGCTACACGGCGTTTCGCTACCCTGGACGTTTCGCTACCCCGGACGTTTCGCTACAGTCGTTTCGCCACCTACCGGTAAGTCGTTTCGCTACCCAATTTTTTAATGACCTTAACCTATATTTTTTGGGTTAAATAAGATATAGCGATATATTATTAAGCTAAAATGTATACAATGTATTACAAACTTATTTTTGAATGAATAATTGAAAAAATGATCGATTTATTGACAAACATCGTGTAAGTTACTAAAAATAGGCGCTGCTATATTTCTATGTATAAATATAATATTTTAGCGTAATTGCTACCTTAGGCTCATACTTATATAAATAGATTGGATCCAGACGAGACGCCTTGTTATGCGGCCACTCGTGGGGATCTTAAATGGCTATTAGAAATTAATTATAGTTATTAGTAAAAAAATACTTTTTTTTACGGCGAAATATGTGAACAGTCGTTATGCTTCCGCATACAACTTATGCCAATTGAACCTTAGAATGCAGGGTATAGAGCATGAAATGAATGTGGAGTGAATGGTAGAATAAGTAGCAAACCGATTGGATCCATGTTAGACGCCGAGTTCCTCGGTCGCTGGTCTGGATCTAATGTCTGCATAAGCCAAACAGTCGTGAAGTAAGTCTGCATTAATTCTAGTGAAAAGAGGTTTACATAATTATGAATCAAGCAAGCATGATTTAAATATGAGAATGGCTTTTTAATTTAATAAGTATACATGTGTTAACACATTAACCCCAGTGTCTACTAAAGTCGACAAAGTCTGCATGGTGTGATCACTCTCCAGAATCGTCTCTTCGAGACGATTCTAATGAGTAATGACACCACAGTATCCGGCGCATACACATGGCGTCTGCTTTAGAGGACAGTTTAGAAGATATGGCTATTGCGTGTATAAATAGCGATATGAATGTCGAACATCCAAACAGGTAGGATCCTGATCAGACGCCAATTTTCTCGGCGTCCATGTATTATCCAGGCTGCCTGTAACTTGTATTTCTTCCGGGGTACCTAACGCAGTGAAGGGGTTAAATATTATATACGTGCTAAACATTTATACAGTGAGGTTACACGGGATACTATATATAACATATTATAAATGAGATAATATATGTATCTTTTCCACGCGTATAACGTATAAAAACGTTTTGACGCGTTGGAAGAATTTTCTAAAGCCGTACCGCCGATCACACTTTACTTTAAAGACAATGTATATATATATATATATCTGCTTTATGCAAGACAAAAGTAATGCCAAAACTCTACGTTACATGTGTCAAGCATGAAGCAATACATATTTAATCGGCACGTGCCTGTATATGACACAGCAGGAGAGTTTGATCAGGATGCATAAAGGAGTGTCAAACAGTTTGAAACCTGATCAGATGCCGAGTTACCCAATGATGACACATTTTATTAAAGTGGGTTAATTTATTCCTAAAGTTAGGGAATCATTAGGAATGCAATTAATTCGATTGCTGGTGCTGTTTTAATCGATCGTTGACTCGGCACATGCCGGTATACAGTAAAACCTTTGTTCGACGGTCACTCAATGATAATGTTCGGTGATCTTCAAAGACACTGTATATCTGCTTAATGCAAACACTCTCCTATGAGTTTTCTACGTTACATTTGTCATGCGTTAAGCAGTACCTTTCTATTCGCATGTAAATTTATTATGCGAGTGCTTTAAATAGTCGTTTATTATAACACAGATTTTATTGTTTCGGCACGTGCGGTTTAATTTATTCCTTAAAGTAAAATTTTATGTAAATTCTAAAGTTAAATCAAAATTGTAATCATTAATTTTCATTGCGTGTGCATTAAATAAACATACACAATTTAACTCTGAAATTTAACTCTTTTTCTCCTTTTATTCAAGTAGATCTATATTTTGGTAAATTTTCATCGAATTATATTAATTTTTCTTTATTATGATTTAAATTGATTCTCCGAGTTTTAATTACTACAGATTCATTAATTTTCCCCTATTTTAAATATTGGGTAGCGAAACATACAGGTAGCGAAACGTCCGGGGTAGCGAAACGACTTCAGGTTGGGTAGCGAAACGACTGTAGCGAAACGTCCGGGGTAGCGAAACGTCTGGTAACCCTTGCTTTAACCAGTCACCTATCTTAAACACCTAATAACTAACAAAATTTAGTGGACGTAAAAGAGAGATTTAACTGTGTGTTACTATTATATTTATGAACCGTTTACCAAATGATCTAGAGCTCTGATGGATGATGTGTAAGGTTCTTACCCATGGAGAGTTTTTATTCAATCTCCGGCTCTCTGTACATTTCAGGAAAGTCTACCATTGCAGCTCTTTTGGAGAGGTTTTATGATGTGAGCTCTGGTCAGGTTACTATAGATAACAGGGACTTAAGGGAACTGGACCCTTCCTGGCTTAGGGGACATGCTGTAGGATATATAAATCAGGTAACTAAGCAACCAGATTCCATATAATTGTTTATGTTGAAATCGCAGGTTTGAGCATAAAAGATTGTTTGTTTTGGTTTCATAGTGATGTGTGGAAAATTTAATAAATATATTTAAAATGAATAAAATATGCTTGTTAACCCTTTACCTTATAGAAGCGCCTTTTAGCGCATCCCGTTTAATCCTCCGCGGAAGAAAATAATTTCAATCTATACAGTCATGAATATGTATCAGAAGGAATATTTTCTAATTCTAGCAGGTGGTAACTTAAAGCAGGCTGAAAGTAAAGCAGAATGCGCCTTAGGGCGCATTCTGCTTTACTTTCAACCTGCTTTAAGTAGGCACCTATTTTCAAAACTAGAAACAGGTTATGGGGTAAAGGGTTAAGGTGAGTGTTGCATGCATTTTTGCACACAGTCTATTATAACTGGAAAATTGATTCAATTTTATGCCCAGAAGATCAATGATTTGGGGCGATATTGTTTTGGTCTATTTGTTTGTTGGTCAGTCTATCTGTCCACTTTGGAATGTCATGTGATAGAGACTAAGTCACATTCTATTTGGCATGTTTACTCTGCTCAAGAAGCAATTGAGCTCAGCATAACTTAGGTTATCTCGGGAATTGATTTAAGTCAATTATAGGTCAAATAGACTGAATATAACATTCGATTATGCGGGGATATGGTGTTTCACAAACACATCTTTAGATACAGTCATGTCCGGTAAGTCTGCGCGTCCGGTAAAGCTGCGCATCAACAAACAGGTTTACTTCCGGCTGTCATATGCTCGCGGAAACCACGTTTTAGTTGGGAAATGACAGTCGAATTATCGGAACTGGTAAAAAATCACCCTAGGTTAAGCTAAGTAAATCCGATATGTAAGAAAAATAGTATTATTCGTAATATTTAGTATTTCAGACGTGTGTATCCATTGTATATTCATGAGACATTGACCTAGTTTCCGCAAGCCATCTCGGCCGATTTGGCTGCCAAATGCATTTTAACAAACCCAATAAAAAGTAAGTTTCCGCAAGCCATCTCGGCCGATTTGGCTGCCAAATGCATTTTAACAAACCCAATAAAAAGTAAAGAATTACCTTTTATGGTTGTCAGATGATTTCATAAATAACTATCAGCCATACAGATTTGTTATTACCATGCTGTCATAAGCCCTAAATCCTCGTCACATAGTTGCCATGAATGCAGACGCTGCACGATATGCTAATTGCATCCATTTTGTGACGTCATTGTAAAAGGCGCGAGACACCTGTCATGGGGGTTACAAATTATTTTGAGTAAAATACCTGATCCATTTTTTTGCTTGTCTGAAATGTTGGGGATCTAAAATATGCCTTAATCTAAACCTACATATTGATTTAAAATTGATAATTTATATAAAGCAACTAACACCTATTAAGTGTAATAATTCTATTAAAAACCATGTCTGAACAATGTAACCACTAAAAACCCCACTTGGGCCTCTTCCGTAACAAGCGTCTCTACTGCGCAGACTTACCGGACATGTAAACAGTTGCTAGATGGGTGGGATGGGTAAATGTTGCATTCACTAGAAAGGAAATTAACACATTATTTCTTAAATCTTTCTATTTCAGTTGAAAGATAAATGTTTATTCTTTCTTCTGATATACAGGTTTCCATACGATTATCCGCTTTATAGCGGAAAACTTAAACATGAAAGCTTAAGTGCGCAGCATTACCGGACAGCACCGTATAGGAATATATAGCAAGGATAAGTTAAAAAGTCTTTGAATACTGCTTTGATGTCTAAGTTATAAGAGTATCAAGTAATGGAGTTAGGACATTGGTTTAATCCCTGACCCCTTTAAAATGGTAGTAGTAGTTTTTCATTTGGCCCATTATTATGAGGGCAGTGATATCCGATCCAATGTCAGAAAAATGTGAGCATGGGTAAACTCATTTTGACCCCTGAAACTTGAAATGGGCAATTCCAGTTCCCAACTTGATCTATTCCATTATTCTTTGTAACTAGTACACTGTCTGCCAGACTGCCACTGTTGGTTAATGGGTTAAAGTGCCCTTCTTTCCATCTCAGTTAAAATAAAACTTGGTCTGACTTGAAAGTTCAACAATTTTTACAATTCTGTAATATATTGTGTTGCTACAGGAACATGCACTGTTTGTAAAGTCCCCTTCTTTAAATTTCAATAATGATAAAATTCTGCATGACTTGCAGGTTTGACAATTTTTACAATTCTGTAATATATCTTTATTTATGCTTTTCGGTGGATTACCACGAAATAGCAGTGGATTAAAACTTGGTAATCCACTGCAGTGGATTATCACCAATCGCTTTTATTATGAATTTCCCCCGTAGGGCTCCCCAAGAATCGTAGTCAATCGTGTCTTATCGTTAAATTCCGGCAGTCCGATTTGTCGCGAATTACTCACCGGAAGAACACGAATTTAAACTCGGGAGCAACGAAGTAATTCGGATGACGTCAAATCAATGAATAAGTGACGTCATCGTACGGGAAACTGTTTCGAAAATGTGTTCGATATAAAGTTGGGGCTCAACACGGGGTAAATCATTTACTTTTGCCTTCTCAATTGTCGAACAATTTCGTTTAAAAAGTGGCTTAAAAGCATAAATAAATAGAATAATTGTATTTTTTCAGTATAAGATCGAATTTAATCCATTTCGTGAACATCAGACTGTTATATTTTCACTCAATGGATTAAATTTCTATCTTATACTGAAAAAAACCAATTATCCTCTATATAAAAAATCAGGGCTCTAGATAAGAGAGAGTAAACTGAACAAATCCAACATTTTCTCACCAATTGCAGCACCAAATCCTATGGTATTTCTACTCATTAGAATCACCTCGAAGACACAATTCTAATGAGTAGTGACACCATAGGGTTTAATGCAGAAATAAAACTTTAAATTTTGAAATACTCCTTATCTGGAGCCCTGTATCTTGTTGCTTCAGGAGCCTGTGCTGTTTGCAACATCAGTGATGGAGAATATCCGCTATGGTCGTCCTGAAGCTACAGATCAAGAGGTAAGACAGTGACATCTTATGTAGATACAGTGGAAAAGACATATTCTAACTTGTTAAAATGAAACTAAATCAAACACACAATAAAATAAAATGTAGAAATTTACAACTTTTGGAAAATTCTGATAATCTATGTGTATGTGAGTGGCAAACAGCTCGGAACATGATTTTGTTCCAAACTGTTGGCAACAGATGTAATTTTGTTTTAGCACAAATGCTTTTATAACAGATAATAGTCAAAAATGGACTAGACTTAATTGGAAATTGAAAATATCCATTTAACATTTCAGGGATGAATGGGTTAATGTACAGCCTTTCAGTAAAACCTCACTATTACGACCACATAAATACAAATTGCTTGTATAAAAGACAGTTTACAGCTTAAAGCAAGGCAACAGTAAAACAGAAAGCTCCTAAAGGAGCTTTCTGTTTTACTGTCACCTTGCTTCAAGCAGTCACCTGTCCTAAACATAATTAGCACAGTTTTGTGGACACGATAGAGAGGTTTTACTGTACTTAATACAGGGTTAATATTCCAGGTGCATGAGGTTGTACAAATATGGCAATAAAATATGTTTAGACTTAGTAATTAACACAGTGGTTGTAATAGAGAGGTTTAACTGTACTAAATACAGGGTTAACATTCCAGGTGCATGAAGCTGCCAAGCAGGCCAATGCCCATGATTTTATCACTGGTTTTCCCAATGGCTATCACACAGTGTTTGCCTACCTCAAATCGAAGTCAAAATTAACTGTGGATTGTGTCTGGTCAAAAACTAGGTCACTAGGTCAAATCATAGAAAAATCTTGTCAACACTCTAAAGGTTAATTGTGGGTCATGTCCAGTCATAATCTAGGTCACTATAGGTCAAGTTGTACATGGTGCACCAGCTGAGCGATTTAGGGGTCATGGTGGCCCTTGTTGCAACATATTGTTGAAATCAACCCATATTAGTAAAAAATGCAACAGACTTAATTGAAATTTGAAAATATATTTTAAACCTTTCAGGGATGAATGGGTTCATGTACAGTAAAACCTCACTGTTACAACAACTAAAATGAACTCTGAAGTGATTGTATAAAAGACAGGTGACAGCTTAAAGCAAGGTGACAGTAAAAGACAGATGACAGCTTAAAGTAAAAGACAGGTGACAGCTTAAAGCAAGATGACCGTAAAATAGAAAGCTCCTTAAGGAGCTTTCTGTTATACTGTCATCTTGTTTCAAGCAGTGACCTGTCCTAAACACCAAGTAATTAACACAGTTTTTTGTACATAATAGAGAGGTTTTACTGTACTAAATACAGGGTTAACATTCCAGGTGCATGAAGCTGCCAAGCAGGCCAATGCCCATGATTTTATCACTGGTTTTCCCGGTGGCTATCACACAGTGCTAGGAGAGCGTGGTGTAACTGTGTCAGGGGGACAGAAACAAAGGATAGCCATTGCCAGGGCTCTCATCAAAAACCCTACAATACTGGTCCTAGATGAAGCTACTAGGTAGGTCTGCTTTATGATTGTTTTGCATTTATTGAATTACATTTTCTCACATAACTATCCCTGTTTCCAATAGCGAACACCGATCACAAATAGCCTTGTCTCCAACATGTGTAAGATCAATTTGATGACGTCATTATAACATCACTATTCATAAGGGCGTTTTAACGTCACTGGAATACCAAAAATGCATACATGTATTGCTTTTTAAATAAGCTTAAAATCGTTGGTTATGTGAGAAAAAGAATATGTCACTTGTGGATATTTAAGACAAGCTGATCTCAAACTCGTCTAGAATAGAAAAGTTATTAAGCTCGCCAAGGCTCGCTTAATAACATTTCAATTCTAGACTGTTTGAGATCAGCTTGTCTGAAACACCGACTCATGACAGATCCTATATGTCACAACAAAGAAACAGAGAGGTACAGTCAAACCTCTATATTACGACCACTAAAATGAAGGCTAATTAATTGCATAAAAGACAGGTGACAGCTCAAAGCAAGGTGACAGTATAACAGAAAGCTCATATTGGAGCTTCTGTTTCACTGTCACCTTACTTCTTTAAGCAGTCACCTGTCATAAACACATAATAGTTAACATAATTTAGTGGTTGAAAAGAGAGGGTTTACTGTATTACTTTTCTGGCAGCTGCATTAAACTTTTAGATTTAGCCCTAATGTAAAGTTTTAGTATTTACACTTTCTCACTGCAATGCCTTTGTAAGTTAATCTGGCCTTTGCTTCTGCCTGACAATGTTTGAACCAGGGCCTCCCCTGGGATAGTTTTTCCTTTCGCCACAACTTTTGCCAAATGAATAAAGTTGGAGCCAAATTTATTTTTTTTGGAGCCAAAGTTGGAGCCAATTTTTATCCAAAGTTTGAGCCCAAAATATATCTTATAATTTATACTGTTTTAAACCATTACAGTACCTTTGTTTTAACAATACAGTAAACCAGGGCATAAGAAATTTTATGAAAGGCTGGTTGCCCACTGGGAAATAAAAATCATTTCCCTATATACATGTACATGATAGGTGGCAGAATAATGTAAATGAGCTTTCTGCATTACATTTACCTTCATTAAGCAGTCATCTGTTTTTCAAGATCAACAATAGGCCTATACCTTATTCAATAGTAGCTTAATATAGGTTTGTATGTCTTTGATAAAGTGACAAACTCTCATTCCTCACAGAAATAAAATGTCCTGTTAAAGAGCATCGAAAAGGTACAGTACGACAGGTGGAAGCCCAATAGAGTTTTTCAGATTTAGAAATCTACTCTCAGCCTGCTTTAAACAACCACTTGGCGATGATGCAAGCAGATCTGAAGCGTTTTTGTAAGGCTTCTGGAAACAGAGGAATGTTCTGATGTATGAGAATCAAAGATACATATGCTACTTTCTGCGAGATTCTTCTATTCCGGTGCGTATTTGTAGCTATTGTTCACTCACGGAATCAAACAATTTTAGTATAATTCCATGGTTGACTTACTAATAACTTATTTGCCGAAACTCCCATGAAAATCGTATTCTATATCGCCGTTATGTTCATTTCACAACTGTCAAGCACACAACCCATTCAATCTGTAGTGATTCGTAGCGAAATAGAACGTCTTATTTAATTGGTTGTTTAAAAAAAGATGCTGGGAAACACCTTTTTAAAAACCAATCAAACAAGGAAAGACATGCGTCTCAATTCCGAAAATTGGCTTCTCGCCATTTTGAAACGATACGCATTTTCAGAAGTTTAATTGTATCTAACGGCGTGATTATTAATAAGGATTTGTGGTAAATTCAAATCATAGAAGTTGTATTCAGATTTGGATCCATGTTAAAGGTTCGTTTTTGCATTATTTTCGGAGAATATTACCGATTCTAATTCTCTGTATCAAAGACATTTTCCCCCCAACATGCACTTCACTGCTGTTACACGCCTCGAATCCGGGCGGTTGTTTTTTTCCGTCTTTAAAATGGTAATTACTCATCTGGAATGGCTCTTTTAGGGGAAAGAAATGTCTCATTACTCGATTTAGGCTAAAATTCTTTCCACTTTACGTAGCTTATTTCCGACTGCTGTGTAAAGTTTTATGCACACAGTGTCAATATCACTCGCGGTAGCTTCTTTCAAGATATGTAGGTGTAATTTGATTGGACATTAAACGCTTAGGATCTGTCAATCACGCTGGGGATAACCAATTACTCAAGCAGAATAGGAGATAGGCGGAACAGAGATAAGCTGAATCTTTATTCTTTAATTGTTTATTGTGCATGCGTGTTTGAGTTTTGACACTTGTCATACGTAACACAGGGAGCTGGCTTGTGTACTTCACCAATTAATTCTACACACACTAGCACCTCGGGTGAGATACATACAGGTCATTTATGAAAAAAGTAACATTACAAATTCCTTGTCGCAATCAATTTCGCCAGAACTAAAATTTTGTCGCCACTTTGAAATTTTCTTCGCACAAATGCGAATCCCAGCGGAGGCCCTAGTTTGAAAACCAAGTTCAGGGGAAATGTTTTTCATGTATATACACTGCCCACCTGTCTCTTAGTGCATTGCATTGTTTATGTGATAAATAATAAATGTTGCCACATTTGCATCATCTTTGGTAGAAATGCTTCTTTGCTTATTAAAATAGTGTAGACGAGTATGTAAATTGTGACATTTCTACTATCTGTGATGGAGTTATGCCCCTTGATGGGTGAATATTGTGCTTCAGGCACTCTGGTTGTATCTTAAAACACTTACTTCATAGATATGCCTTTGTAGAATTTAATTAATTTCTCCACTGAAGAAAATAGATAGGTTAAAAATGTGCAATATCAGAAATATTTCGTATATCCAAGCAGATTGTAGCCTTTAAGCAGGTTGAAAGTAAAGCAGAATGTGCCTTAATAGGGCACATTCTGCTTTATTTTCAATCTGCTTGAAGTGGTCATCTGTCTTCAAAACTAAGAATCAGGCTATGGTGTAAAGGGTAAACTTTCTCCTATTTCAGTGCACTGGATGCAGAATCAGAACGAGTGGTTCAAGAAGCTTTAGACAAAGTGTCAAGAGGTAAGTCTTACTGCACTGTTTGATCTTAGCAATAAAAATACAAACCCCGACACCAACAACTTGGTGACAACATAAACGGAGCCGGACATTGGACCCAAAAGTGCCAATGTGTCTTTATTTGAATTGTTGCTTTGAGCTGTGTTGACCTAAAGAAGTTAATGTGCAGCTTTAAGACAGGTTGCAGTTAATTGTGCAACATAAGTAAAGCAGACCACTCTCGTTGGTAGTTTCTGCATTGTTTGCCTTGCATGTTTGTCAGGTCTTAAAATCATTGATGCATCTTTTGAATGCTCTTTAAATGATTGGCTAAAACTTTGAAAACAAGCCTGCTATTGTATGCTTGTATTGAGCAGAGTTTACTGTAGTCTGTTTAGTAAATCTGAGGACTATTGTATTGCAGGTAGAACCGTTCTTGTCATAGCCCATCGACTGAGCACTATCAGGGATTCTGATATCATTGCTGTTGTGTGTAAGGGACAAATAGTAGAGGTAAGTTATTCAGCAATTATTGTGTCACCTGCTTTAGGAAAAGGTGACACTTAGGGATCACTTTTCCGTAGCCTGTCTGTCCGTCAGTCTCACTGTCTGTCTGTCATGCTTTTTCCGTCACACTTTTATTATTGACCATAAGTTCCTTGTCTGCTGAAGCTTGTCTTGACAAATAGAAATGTCTTGTACAAAGTTCATACCTCTTGTGTCAATACTGTGAGAGATATTCCCTTTTCCTGCAGATTACTTCTATTTAGTGAAGCTTTGGAAATTAAATTCCATTAATGGAAAGAGATTGATCAGTGAAAGTGTCTTGCACAAGGATCATAACTCTTTACTGTGAGAGTTATTCCCCTTTCCCAAGCTTTCCATTTTACTGCCTGTAATTCGTGTTCTACTGTCAGATGCTTTTCAGATCAAATTTTCATTTATGCAAAGAGTTTGATGAGTGGAATTGTCTTGCACATCGTTCACAACTCTTGTTTCAATACCATGAGAGTTATTCCCTTTTTCTGCACTTTCTTCTCTAGCAGGTAACTTCTGCTATTCTGAAGCTTTTCAGTTTGGCTACAACTCTTGTTTGACTGATGCTTGCTGTCCGGTGATACATGTTCTGAGGAACACACTTCTAGTTTAATTAAAAAAAACTAAAAGACCAGTGTCAAACAGTTTGAATACAGATCAGAATCAGCTTTATGCAGCATCTGACCTGGATCCCAGCTGTTTGCAAATACCAGTCATGTCGGGCTCTTGATTTTCACACAAGTTGTCACAGCTTATGAAGACTGTTTTTGATGACTGAAATAGTAAAGTATGATGACTGAAATGGTAAAGTATGTGGTAAATTATATAGAATGAAACCACAGTGCCTGCAAATGTCCGACAAGTGACCCTGGCACCTGACTTCATTCAGTGTTGCAGTGCCGTAAAATTCAACTCTCTTTCTTTCATACTTGTAGGTAACTTGAAAGCTCTCTGAAGTAAAGCAAACTGCTCCTATATGAGTAGACTTTTTAACCCATTACCCCATAAATACGCCTTTTTACACATTTAATATTTTCCTCCACTGAGAAAATAGTTCAAATTTATACTGTCATGAACATGTTCCAAAAGAAATTTTATCTATATCCTAGCAGATAATGACTTAAAGCAGGCTGAAAGTAAAGCAGAATGCGCCTTAAGGCACATTCTGCTTTACTTTCAACCTGTTTTAAGTGGGCACATGTCTCCAAAACTAGAAACTGGCTATGGGTTAAACACAATCGGTGAGTATTTGTTAGAGTATCTATATACATGTACTATTTGATTAAATGTTTTTATCGTTGCAGATTGGCAATCACAAGAGTCTGAAGCAGAAGAAAGGTCTGTACTGGGAGCTTATACGGCAGCAGGAATTAGAGGATCATGTACACCCAGTTTAAATATGGACACTTAAATTATAACTGTACAATTTTGAAATGGAAATATGACATTTAGTTATAATAAATGTAAAATCATGAAAACTGAAAAAATATGACATTTAAATTATAAATATTATAGTTGTAAATACATAGTATCTTACAGGATTGATTTAATGTTTGTATTAACTCTATACCTCCCGTAATAATTGAAGCAGTATCAAAATCCTGACAATCTGCCCATCTGTGAAAACATCCTGTGTAATTCCAAGATGGTAGCTAGCAAATTGTAGGAGTTAGACTTTACTGAATTTTAGCATTTAAGACAGGTGGATGCTTAAAGCAGCCTGCAAGTAAAGCAAAAAGTTCCTTCAGGAGCTTTCTACTTTACTTGCAGCCTGGTTTAAAGACATTAAGCCAGTCCATTCATTGATACATGTAGTTTAACCCTTTCCTCCCTGAAACCTCAAATGGACAACTCTAATTTTCAATTTAGTCTAGTCTATTTTTGACTTTTAAGAGTTGATTTTTACTATATATGTCAAAATGACAAACAGTGTAGACCCTGATCAGAGGGCTCCTTAAGGAGAGTCTACACGGTTTGCATAGAACAAATGTACTCATCACAGGTACGCTGTTTGCAAATGACGCATATATGCTAAAGCTTGACTAGGGTTCAAAGAGTTAAAGGCCTGAAAAGGTGTTACTATAAAGTATAAAGGGTCAAGCGAGTCTTTAGAACACTACAGTCAAGGTCTAGCGTGTGTTAACCCTGTTCCCTATAGAAGCGCTTTTTTGCGCATTCAGTTTATTCCTTTAACTGGAAAAGCTGACTGTGACTGCCAGTATTTTCTGTGATAGTGAGTCATAAATAATAAAGCAAAGAACAAATCTTGATTTTTTGTGTATTTTGTTTCAACCAATGCATGCATATCTTTTATAATTATGACAGCATTTATCTGACAATCACAAAACTCAATTTATAATTAAGTTGGCACATGATCAAACAAATCTCTCAGAAAAAAAACCCAACTTAATATTCTTTTATGTAATAACAATGAGTAGCTGCTTTAATAACAGTAAAACCTTTGTTTAGCAGACACTCATTATTAATACAAATAGTTTTCGAAAACAAATTGCTTCGCCCAGGACAAAAGGAGTACAGAAAGCTCATCAGGATGTTTCTGCATTAAGTTTGTCCTGCAAAAAGCTTTTATGTTAACCCTTAGCCTGCCACTCACGACTATAGCTCCATATGCAAACAGCTTGGATCCGGATGAGACGCCGAGTAACTCGGCGTCTCATCCGGATCCAAGCTGTTTGACACCCGGTCACATTTTCAGCAATTTTGAGCAACTTTGAAACTTGAAGCAGACGAGAAATATAGCAGACGACAATTTATTTGGCGGGCTAAGGGTTAATATGAGCCTGCCTATTTATCATGTTTTAAGTGACTGTTTAACTCGGGGTCTACTGTATTTGCTTTTGTGTAGACTTTAATTCTTTCAATGCCAAAGGTGCACATTTCTTTATTTGCAAACAGTTTAGATTCAGATCAGAAGCCATGCAATGTGGTGTGTGATCAGGATGCAAACTGTTAGACACTTGTATCAATATTTCTTTAGTCAGCATTTAAAAATCAATTTGGCATGCATTTGCAGACAGCAATAATTCAGGTGTTTTGTAAATGGAAGTCTCGTGCCTTTATTAACACCTACCGGTAAATATTAGTAGGAAAATGATTTATGAAGTATTATGCTCATTGGAATGGTATGTGTTAATCCTTTAACCCATTACCACATAGCCTCTTTCTAGTATTGAAGACAAGTGACTACTTAAAGCGGGTTGAAAGTAAGCAGAATGCGCCTTTAGGTGCATTCAGCTTTACTTTCAGCTTTTATCTGCTAGAATATAGAAATTATTTCTTATGATACATTCTCATGACTCAATAAATTGAAACTATTTACTTCAGTGGAGGAATAACTTAAAGATGTAAAAAACGTATTTATTGGGTAATGGGTTAAGGACTAGATTCCCTCAATCAGGAGCTTTCTAACTTACCCTCAGCCTGATTTAAGCATTCATCTGTCAGAATATAATGTTTCTGATGAGGCATAGGTGAAGGCGTGACAAGGTGTTTAACTCTTTACCTGATAGCCTATTTCTTGTATTGAAGATAGATGACCACTTAAAGCAGGTTGAAAGTAAAGCAGAATGCGCCTTAGGGCGCATTCTGCTTTACTTTCAACCTTCTTTAAGCTTCCATGTGCTAGAATATATAAAATATAAGCTATAATATTTATTCATAACTGATTAAATTGGAACTACTTTCTTCAGCGGAGGAATAAATTATATGCGCTAAAAGTCGCTTCTATGGGGGAAAGGGTTAAAGGAAAGTGTTTAACCCTTCCCCCTTTTAGTGCATTTAATTTATTCCTCCACTGAAGAAATACATTTTATTTGTACAGTCATAAATACCTATTATAAGAAATATTTTCTATATTCTAGCAGATGGTAGTTTAAAGCACATTCTGCTTTGCTTTCAACCAGCTTTAACCCTTTGCCTCGTAGCATGTTTCTAGTTTTGAAGACAGATGACCACTTAAAGCAGGTTGAAAGTAAAGCAGAATGTACCTTAAGGCACATTCTGCTTTACTTTCAGCCTGCTTTAAGCTAAAATCTGCTAGGCTATATAAAATATTTGTAATGGTAATTGTTCATGAGGGTATAAACTGGAACTATTTTCTTCAGCGGAGGAATAAATTAAATACGCTAAAAGTCGCTTCTATGAGGGAAAGGATTAATGAGTCGACTACATGTATCTTCAAAACCAGAAGCAGGCTATAGAGTAAAGGGTTAACGGCAATTTGATTAATCATCGTAATGTTATTTTCAAACACTGTTCCACCTCTAGTCTGATCATACTCTGTAGCTTCCAGCTGGTGTTATATGACATTACATGGTCAGCTGACTGAAACACCAGTCTGTAACAGCGACTCCGTCTCCCTGAGGCCTGACAAGAGAATGTATCAATGAGGTCTACACTGGTTACATTGTCCCCAGCAACGTCTCTTATTACATCTAAATACACACTTTCATCAAACAGTATACTTTCATTCTCCCAGAAACTCATATCGTGAATATTTGTTAATGGATACAGGCTTGGGGTAGTGAAAACTTTACCTCCAGTAGAAGAAGTCGGAAGAGTTGATTTTGTATGAGTATGTAACGTTGTTTCTTCAAATGGCTGGTCCCCGCATTTCTCAGGATTACAGACTTCTGTAACAGTTCCTGAGTTACTATGTTGGCTAGATGCTTTATCTGAGAGGGTATAAGTATTGCAGTCAGTTGTTTGTCTATTCCGAGGTTCTTTGTTTTTATGATCACCAAGTGCATCCTCATGTGATATGTCAAGGTTTTCAAACTGTGATAAAATTCTGTGGTCTTGTGACCATAAACACCTTCTATCACTTATTCCAAACCTAGCACAGGCGAGGTCACATAGGTCTAGTTTACAAAAAAGATAGTACACAGGCAAGTTGTCCTTGCATAAAGCAAATAAGTATATATTTCCAATGTCTTGTCTTGGTGCATGTTGAGAGTTGTTTGGACAAACCTCCACACTCCAGTGATCATTTGTTGACCAGTCAACTGTGCCAATACAATACATTGTCTTCAGAGTTATGTCATTATTATCAACTATGTCTTTCAAACCATCACAGTTTACTTTCAAATTAAACCTACCTAAATGATCACTGTATACCTTTATCACAGCGTTCACTTTATCTTCCACCTGATGTGTAAAGGAATTGTTTTGTACATCACATGGTTTAGTCACAGTGCTCTCCTCTCTATCTATGCCTGACAAACGTTGAACAAACACTGTGCAGAATGTAAATGCAGAAGCAGGCGAGTACGTTTTGCTAGTCTTAAACAATGGATAGTAAAATGCCTGTATGTCAGCTGTCATTTTACTCTCTAGCAATTCGCCCACTACAGTTAGGTCTATATCATCAGAGATGAGTCTGAAGCCAGCTTTTTCTTCTGGCTCAGTAGAGAGAACAGTTTCACAATCAACATCTATTTCTGTTATATTATCTTTCACCACTGTCAGGTCATCAAAGTTTTCAGTGTCTTCAGATTCTCCAAAGATTGTGTTTGGTACATCACATATCTTGAAACTGTATCTTGAACAACTTGACTCGACCCAACATGGTTTATCACCTGTTTCTGATGGCTGACTGTCAGTCGGAGATGTCTGACTACCTGTTTCTGATGGCTGACTGTCTGTGGGAGATGTCTGACTACCTGTTGGAGATGGCCCACTCCCTGTAGGTTGTTTACCTAGCAGCCTACCCTGTATAGGTGGCTGCATGCCCAGATCACAAACCTCTGCATTCACAGACAGTGCCTTGACCAGACTAGTGTGCAGCTTGTGTAGTGGGTGACAAGGGTTATGTCTAATAGACCTGAAAATGATAAGGCACAGGTTGTTAGCTCCAGTGGCATAAGTATACTGTTATTAATTTAAGTCAGCATGAACATCATTAAAGTAAACAGATCATGGATGATTAAAAAGTAATGGGTTAAACCTGGTTGTCCAAAGCAAAAACGGAGTGTCTGAATGTTTAGAGACATTCTGCTATACATTGTACTTGATTTAAAGTTTCATTAATTACAAATATATAGTCAAGACAGCATGTTAGGAGTGTTTAAGACAGATGGTTACTTAAAGCTGGCTAAAAGAAAAGCAAAGCTCCTTTGCATTTAAATGAAGAAGAAAAAAATAATTGTTGACAAATCTGACTATTTATTTTAACCTAAGTGTCAAACAGTTGGAAGTCTGATCAGGCTCCAAACTGTTTGCAATAGTAAATAAAGTTTTATAGTAATGTAACGTATGTAGTAAGTTGGTTTATGAAAATGAGGCTTCCCAAACAGTTGTATGTTTGGAAGTGAGTCAATTATATAGCGCAACAAACATCTCTTGGTGTGAGCTTAAGCTTTGCACCAACGGGGTTTGTTGTTGCTGGGTCACACGGTTTGCATGTTACAAATGGTGGCAGCTGTGGGATAATGACAACTGCCAGACCGGAGTTGCCTTACCCACGGTTCTCCCAAGGTCCAAGTCTCGGGACGAGACTTCTCGGAGGGGAGAGTTATGTAAAGTATGTAGTACGTTGGTATATGCAAATGAGGCTTCCCAAACCGTTGTATGTTGGGAAGTGAGTCAATTATATAGCGCAACAAACATCTCTTGGTGTGAGCTTAAGCTTTGCACCGACGGGGTTTGTTGTTGCTGGGTCACTCGGTTTGCACGTTACAGTAAACACATTTATTGGGAAAGAACATTGTCTTCTCCACTGTATGCTATACAACACAACTATACCTGATAATGTTCAGTTTGTAGAAGATATATCTGGGACAGAGGTAGACATGACCATGTATACTAATTGGCACGGTAATTGTGTGGGGAATGTCCACTGACTTGGCCACCTCAAACACATGGGTAATGGCACGGTCTGTATTAAACCCTTTATCCTGACTCCTGTAATAAACACAAATCCTGTCAAATTACAGTAAAGCCTCTCTATTATGACCACTTAATTGTCTTAAAAATATTAAGTGTTTAAGACAGGTGAGTGCTTAACCCCTTACCCCATAGCCTGTTTCTAGTTTTAAAGAAAGATGATCACTTAAAGCAGGTTGAAAGCCTGCTTTAAGCTATTATCTGCTAGGATATAGAACATATTTCTTTTGATACATATTCATCACTGTGTAAAAGTGAACTATTTTCGTCAGTGTAGGAATACATTACAGGCGTAAAAAGGGGTATTTATGGGGGAAAGGGTTAAAGCAAAATGACACTAGAACAGAAAGCTCCTTTAAGAGCTTTCTGTTTTACTGTCACCTTGCTATAATCTGTTACCTGTCTTTTATACAACCAATTAGCCTTCTTTATAGTGGTCGTAATAGAGGTTTTCCTGTAGGTGCAAAAGTTATGAGACTTGTAACTGAGTGTCTCCACATAACAATGATAACATGGACTAAGTTTAAAGATGATATCATAAATAGTTTTCAAGAAAAAGACAAAATTTCCCAGAAAAGCGTAACAGATGGACAAGGTGATTCCTATATAATATATAATATACAGGTGGTTTGGGTACAGTAAGATTCGATTGTTCAAAGCTGGATTGTTTTCTTTTACAAATGTATTAGAAGATCATCTGGTTATTCTGTAAAACTCTATTACAACTGTTTAACCTATTCCCCCATAAATATGCCTTTTTGTGCCTTTAATTCATTCCTCCACTGAAGAAAATACTTTCACTTTATACAGTCATGAATATATACTGTCAGAAATATATTCTATATCCTACCAGATGGTAGCTTAAAGCAGGCTGAAAGTAAAGCAGAATGTGCCTTAAGGCACATTCTGCTTTACTTTCAACCTGCTTTAAGTGGTTATACTAACCTCCAACTTTTTCTAAAATCCTACCTGAATCCGGTTGAAGAGTAAACCCTGTACTCGTCAGCATTAAATGGAACGACCTTGACCAAAATAAGGTCAGCATCTGCTGCCATGGAAACAACCTGCCAACTGTCATGCCATGCTCTTTGAGGTTTGTCTGCAGGTGTTCCACCTTGACCTTTGCACAAGGTCATAAACACTTGACCTTGATCATCTAACATTTGTTTAGCACTGTACGAAGAAAGGGAAAGACAATCAATGATGTTTACAAAAATACAATGTTCCCTCCCAACAATGGCTCCCTCCTTACAACAACCCTTTCTGTATTTCCCTACACAGAACAATTATGTGTAACCCTTTAAATTGTTGTCTGCTGTTTTTTTCTTAAAGTTACATATAAGTGACCATTTTGTAAGAATAAGTATAATGACGAGTGACAAACGGCTTGAAACCAGATCAGATGTTACGCGGCCTCTGATCTGGATTCAAGCTGTTTGCAAATGTAAGCCAATTAGTCTTAATTCCCCTCTCTGAAATGACTCCCTCTGAACAACAAACACAATCTGTGTCTCCCCTTGGTTGTCGTTGTAAAGAGGGAGCACTGTAATAATATTAACCCTTAGCCCGCCAAATAAATTGTCGTCTGCTATATTTCTCGTCTGCTTCAAGTTTCATAGTGCTTCAAAGTTGCTCAAAATTGCTGAAAATGTTGTCCGAGTGTCAAACAGCTTGGATCCGGATGAGACGCCGAGTTACTCGGCGTCTCATCCGGATCCAAGCTGTTTGCATATGGAGCTATAGTCGTGAGTGGCAGGCTAAGGGTTAATATTTTAATAATAATTCTATTTTAGTAACAACTTTATTTACTGGGTATAAACATTAGGCAAACTGAGCTCTCCATGATCAGAGGGTTCTTGTAGGAGCACTATAATCTGGGTTGAAACATAATATCAGGTATCCATATAATTAGCACCAAATCCTTTGGTGTTACTACTCATTAGAACCGTCTCTTCCAGACGATTCTAATGAGTAGTGACACCATAGGGTTTAAAGCAGAAATGAAGATTTTAGTTTTTTGAAATAGTTCCTTTATCTGGAGCCCTGACATTCAGTATAGGACAAAAGTACTCTTCACAATTTCAGTTTGTAAAAGGTGTGTATACCACCACTAGGGTTCAATGGGTTAAAGTACTTAACCCATTACTCCATATATACACATTTTTACTCCTTTAATTTATTCCTTCACTGATGAAAATAGTTCCAATTCATAAGTCATGAATATACGCCATAAGAAACATTTACTTCATCCTAGCAGATGATAGCTTAACCCTTACCCCAATAGGAGTGCCTTTTAGCGCATTTAATTTGTTCATCCGCCGAAGAAAGTAGTTCTATTTTAAACAGTCATAAACCGGAACCACAGGAAATATTTTCTGTACCCTAGCAGATGGTAGCTTAAAGCAGACTGAAAGTAAAACAGAATGCGCCTGTAGGCGCATTCTGCTTTACTTTCAACCTGTTTTAGGCAACGATCTGCATTCGATAGTGAAAACAGGCTATGGGGTAAAGGGTTAAAGCAGGCTGAAAGTAAGGCACATTCTGCTTTACTTTCAACTTGCTTTAAGAGATCACCTGTCCAAAACTATAAACAGGCTATGGGGTAAAGGGTTTTAAAGAAAGATGTAAAGAACTTGCTTAGATTCTACTTTATTTACCTTGCAAAAAAGTCTTTCAACAGTTTTCTATTCTTCTTGTGGTTGGATTTCCCTCCTGTATGTGGAAAGTTAAAGATAATTCTCGCAAACTTCTTCCCAGAAAAGTTTGGTTCTTCATGAATCTTGGTAGCATCAGTATCCAGCTTCACTGTGACTCCTGAAAAATAAAAAATAGAATCTCTAAGGGGCCCGTTCCATAAAAATTTGTACAACAAATGTTGTCATAAGTCAGATTATAAAAGTCTCAATTATTATTCAAATCTCAATCTATTCCTGTCTTGTGACATCTCTTTGGAATAGTCCTGAAAAGACAATTCCAAAGAGATGTCACAAGGCAGGATTAGATAGAGAAATCAGAAATTAAATGTATTTTAAAGTTTTGACTTACTACAAAGTTTTAAGAAATGGGCCCCAGGGCTCCAGATAAGAGGGAGTAAACTAAACAAGAGCCGTATACGGCCCTAAATCGCTCACTTGGGACTGTTGATGTAAGTGTAAAATATCTTGGAAAGCTGAGAAATTATGACAATATGATTGTGCCAATTGCTGATTGGATGACGCTGGGTGCAGAAAAGCTAAGCTTAGGGTACTGTAGTTTAAGAGAAGATTTTTTAAGCTTTTTAGCTCACCTGAGCCAAAGGCTCAAGGTGAGCTATTGTGACCGCTCACCGTCCGTAGTACGTCTGTCCGTCTGTCCGTTCACTTTTACTTCAAACGACATCTCCTCTGAAACCCGCCGATTGTAGGGAGAGTTCAAACTGCTCATGATGTTCTTTGGATGCTTCTCTACAGAAGTTGTTCAAAAAAAATGAAAAAAAGCACAAACTCTGCTTGAAAAAGCAAAAAAGCAAAAATCTTTAAAAAATCTTCTTGCCCAAAACTACTAGGCCCTAAGCTTTGATATTTGTACAGTAGAATCTCCTGGTGGATCGCTCTATAGTTTGTTAAAATGAAATCCCTAGGGTCACATTTGACACCACCCTGCACAGTTTAAGTGCTGCTCTAGGCAGGTTTTACAGTATTTTTGATTTAGGCAGAACTGTATTTACCTGAGTTACCCTTAATATACTATGGGCAAATAACCAATATTTGCAAACAGTTTGGATCCAGATCAGATGCAACATAATGCTGCATCTAATCTGGATCCAAACTATTTGCCACTCATTTACCAACTTAACATTTTCTAAAAAATAAAAATGTACATTTTTTACACACAGAAGGTATTTAGCAGACATCATTTCAGTCTGGTAAGGGTAAGCTCCCAGACTGCTGCTGCTACAGTTCTCTTACATAATATTTGACCTCAGTGATCAGGCCAACAGAACTGAACATGTTGTCTGCTAAAGTTTAGAAATGGTTCAGTCGTTTGTTCAGACATTTGTTAACCCATTACCCCATAAATGTGCATTTTTAGGCCTTTGATTTATTCCTCCACTTAAGAAAATAATTCCCCTTTAACCCTTTCCCCCATAGCATATCTCTAGTATTGAATGTAGGTGTCCACTTAAAACAGGTTGAAAGTAAAGCAGAATGCGCTTTAAGCGCATTCTGCTTTACTTTCAGCCTGCTTTAAGCTATCATCTACTAGAATATAGAAAATATTTTGTATTATACATATTTATGAATGTATAAATTGGAACTATTTTCTTTAGAGCAAGAATAAACTGAATGTGCTAAAAGGCGCTTCTATGGGGGAAAGGGTTAAACAGTCATGAAAATGTAAGATGTGAAATAAGTTTCTATATCCTAGTAGATGGTAGCTTAAAGCAGTTTGAAAGTAAAGCAAAGTGTGCATTAAGACCCATTCTGCTTTACTTTCAACCTGCTTTAGGTGGCCACCTATTTTCAAAACTAGAAGCAGGCTATGGGGTAATGGGTAAAATGAAATTGCCTATTTGGAAAGAGCCTAATGAGAGGAAGTGCCATTTGCAAAGGCCATAACTCTGACATCATTGTTTTTTTTAGTTATTTCCCTTTGTCATATTTTCTTGTCAAGAAGACAACTCCAGGTCTACTGATGCTATTGTAATGAAATTTTATGTATGGAAAGAAACTGATGAGAGAAAATGCCTAGTGCATAAGGGCAGCAATATTTTGTTTTCCCCTTTGTCATATTTTATTGTCAGGAAAATAACTCCAGTTCTGCTGACGCTAGTGAAATAATTATCATTTACCGGAAATGGAAATAGCTTGATAAGAGGATGTGTCATGGATAAGGGTCATAAGCTTGGCAACAAAATTCACTTTTGTCATGTTTTCTTGTCCGGAAGATAACTCCATTTATAGCTATATTAAAATGTTGTCTTGCCCAGTCAACTTAGGTACAAACTTCAATGTCCTCAGGTGAGCGAATTTAGGGCCATGGCCCTCTTGTTATTAAAAAAATCTATTTTTAGCTACTGTGACCTAGATATGCAGCGGACCGGAACCATTTGAACAATATTGGTAAAGTATACCTCTAGAAGTTACACTATGCCAAATATCAAAGCTCTAGCTATATTAGTTTCAGAGAAGAAGAGGTTTGAAGATTTCACTTTATAACTCTATGTAAAATTGTGACCCCAGGGGCGGGGTCATATTTGACCCCAGGGGCATAATTTGAACAATCTTGATAGAGGAACTGAAGATGATGCTTTGTGCAAAATATCTAAGCTCAGGGTACTGTGGTTTCAGAGAAGATTTTTTCAGTTTTTATTGAAAAAAAATCTATTTTAGCTCCTGTGACCTAGATATGCAACGGACCGGAACCATTTGAACAATATTGGTAAAGTATACCTCTAGAAGTTACACTATGCCAAATATTAAAGCTCTAGCCATATTAGTTTCAGAGAAGAAGCGGTTTGAAGATTTCACTATACATGTATAACTCTATGTAAATTTGTGACCCCCGGGCGGGGTCATTTTTAACATTGACTTGACTTGACTTGATCCTGAGTTTATTTTTCAACTGCTGCGGGTGTCCCAGGGACTGGGGTAGGCAGCAGGTGGCTAGAGTGTCTAACACCCAGTCTCCACGCTTCTCTGTTCTGTGGATCTATGCCTGCAAGGCTACAGATGTTCATATCAGCCTTGAAGCAGTCTGACCAGGACTTTCTTGGTCTCCCTCTACCTCTAGGGCCAGTAACTGTCATACTCATGGTTGAGTTGGTGCATGAAGTGGCACGGACAACGTGTCCATACCATCTCAGACGTCTTGTTCTCAAAGCCGCCGTCACTTCTTGTATCCCCAATCTGGCATACAGCGTATCAACGAGTACCTCATCATTGGGTTTGACACCACAGATCCAGCGTATCATAGACCTGTCACCCAAGGGACATAAGTTGAACAATCTTGATAGAGGACCTGAAGACGATGCGTTGTGCCAAATATCTATGCTCAGGGTACTGTGGTTTCAGAGAAGAATATTTGTTAAGTTTTAATTGAAACGATCTATTTTTAGCTCCTGTGACCTAGATATGCAACGGACCGGAAACATTTGAACAACTTTCAAAGAGGACCATATAAGGATCATTTCTGCCAAGTTTGGTTAAAATCCATCCATTAGTTTAGGAGAAGATGTCATTTAAAGAAACTGTTGACGACGGACGGACGACTGACGACGGACATAGCACGATCAGAATAGCTCACCTTGGCACTTTGTGCCAGGTGAGCTAAAAATGCAACACTTTCTCACTTTTGTCAACACCAAATCCTATGGTGTTACTACTCATTTGAATCGTCTCAAAGAGACGATTCTAATTAGTAGTAACACCATATGGTTTAATACACAAATAAAGATTTTAGTTTTTGAAATACTCCCCTTATCTGGAGCCCTTACTTATATCTATTATCCCATTTTTGCCTGGATATTGCAATGGACATATTGCTTGTTGAAAGATTTCATTATAGATATACATGGGTGATCTAAAGACACTGATGTTTGTACATACAACAGATCATTTCATATGAAATAGCAAACAGGGTGGCAAACAGCTTAGATCCTAATCAGATTCTGCATGATGCAGCATCTGACCTTGATCCAAACTGCTTCGCCTTGCAATGTCGACTTTTTAAAGTCATCTATGGCAGTGAAAGGGTTAATTATAGTCACTTGTACTTAATCATTAGTACATGTATGCAGACCGTGGTGTAAATACATGTATAGTCGAACTTCGATATCTCAAACTCGCTTCATTCGAACTTTTCGGTATTTCGAAACTTGAATTTGCCTTATTTCAAGCTCGATTGAGCCAAATTTTAACTTTGAAATACGGGTATGTTCAACTTAATCGAGTTTGAGATATCGAAGTTCGACTGTACCTATATAATCAGCATTTATTTATTTATTATACAGTGTTCCCTCCCTACAATGGCCCTCCCAATAATGACTCCCTCCTTACAACAAGGCTTTCTGCAGTTCCCTAAAAAAGACAATTATGTCAAGGCTTTTAATGCTGCAATATTATCTGCTTAAAACTGTTGTCTGCTGTTTTTTCTCAAAGCTATATATTACTCACTGTGGACATTTTGACAGAATAAATTTTATGACGAGTGACCAGATCCCTCCCTATATCAACTCCCTACATACAACACACACAATCTGTGTCTCCCATTGGGTGTTGTAGTAGAGAGGGAGCACTGTACCAGATTCATATATAGTGGGTTTTTTACACAGGAGTTGTGCTTTCAAAAGTGCTTTTTATACAATACCTTTCTCCCTTAGGGTCTTAATATTACTAACAGCGTCTTGATGTTTCAGTATGCTGTCATCTGTTTCAAGGCTTGTAGCTGTGATACTGGCATGCTGTGTAGTCGGAAGTTTGTTAACCATAGAAACGCAGAATGAGAAGTCTCCCTCTCCAACAAGCAGAATTTCTCCCACTACTGGTGTATCCATAATGACCTAGAACTGAAACAACAAGAATTGCATGGAACTTGATCTCTCACTGAAACGAAGAAGTGAAAGTGAAACTAAAGTATTGACCCATTACTCCATAATTATGCCTCTAATTTATTCCTCCACTGAAGAATATAGTTCAAATTTATATAGTCTAGTCATGAATGTATATCATAAGAAATATTTTCTATATCCCAGTAGATAGTTACTTAAAGCAGGCTGAAAGTAAAGCAGAATGTGCCTTAAGGCACATTCTGCTTAACTTTCAACCTGCTTTAAATGGTCACCTATTTTCAAATCTAGAAATAGGCTATGGGGTAATGGGTTAATTATCAGCCAGGAACCATATAAGGCAATGTGCACATCTTTGAATTCCTCAATAGTCAAGTAGGCTAAAAGATGGGCCCAATTTTAGCACTTATTTTGTTTTGCATTCTCTACACAGGTTCTATCCTGATCCAGCTCAATATCGAGCCAAAATATGTGATTTGGGTGCATATAGTTTTTGCCCCCTGTCTGTGGCACAAACTTATACTTGTCTATAACTTTTGCACTACTGGTCATATGGTTTTCGTAGTAAGTCTGTGCCTTGCTTGTGTCAAGATCTTTCCGACCATGCCAACATTTTTTCAATAGTGACCTTGACCTTTGACCTATTTTTGTATAAATATTTAGAGCTATAACATTTGAACCAATAGACCTTAGAGGGCTTCGAATATTTGATTTGCATCTTTCTTGTGTTAAGACCTTTCCAACCATACCAATGTTTTTGAATTTGACCTTTGACCTATTTGATCAAACTTCAACCAAAAACTTTAACCTAATGGCTATAATTCTTGCACTTATTGCACCTGGACCTTTTATACTTGGCATGTACCTTCCTTTTGTCTAGAACTTTCTGACCATGTCAATAAGTTTTCCCTTCTGACCTTGACCTTTGACCTACTTTTGTAAAAGTCTTTAAATGCCATATAACATTGGAACAAATAGGCCTATGGCTTCCATACTTGGTATGTATCTTTCTTGTGTTTAGACTTTGCCAACCATACCAATGGTTTTTACCATGTGACCTTGACCTTGGGCTTACTTTTTCAAATACCTATAACATCGAAACCAATAGCTGGCCTATAGGGATTACATGCCTGGTATGACCATGATAACATTTTTGACCTTCTGACTTTGACCTGGGACCTACTTTTGAAAAAAATCTTTTCGTCAGCAAGATTATTTTCTATGACTTATTTTCTTTCTGTTTGAAGTCCGTTTATGCCATCCGG
Organism: Gari tellinella; assembly: GCA_922989275.2. Lineage (NCBI taxonomy): Eukaryota > Metazoa > Mollusca > Bivalvia > Cardiida > Psammobiidae > Gari > Gari tellinella. The sequence continues at coordinate 40,398,621 of OV277867.1, forward strand.
CAAGGTGTGACAGCACCATTTCATCTGGTATTTATCTGTTACCCGTACGGTTATGTCTGATGATTTATCATTAGTTTTTCTTTACATATTTGGTAATTGTTCGGACAACATGCATTTTATTTACTCCATACCCCAAAAATGAGCGGCTTGCGCGGCAGCATCAAGGATGACTTTCATCACAGGATGATAAACATCTTTGAAAATTTCTGTGACAAATCTTCTTTCCATGTTTATGCCATCCAGTCATGTGTGACAGTACCATATAAAGCAGGTTGATGATTAAGCGGAATGCGACTTATAAATTCTGCTTTACTTTCTGAAGTTTCAGCCTGCCTTTAGCTACAGTCTTCTAGGATATGGAATCATATCTCTAATGGTTCATATTCATAACTCTAAGTGAATTATTTTCTTCAGTGGAAGAATTAATTAAAGGTTTACAAAGGCGTATTTACTTGATCCTTTACAGGGGTAAAGGGTTAATATTATAAACACTTTGAATGCACCGAGCTTGCTCCATGTAAAAATCAGCATCTTAAAACTAACACCCTTATATCACACTCAAAATCTAAGGTAAATGTATGCGTTAGAATCGTGTCGAGGAGACGATTCTGATGTTTCTAACACCTTATCGTAACTTCCTTTATTTAGGGAAAGGCTCTTGAACCCTTGATTGACATTCAATACAACTTACTCATCGATACCAGTCTCGAGTTTAAGTGTTCGGTGAGATCTATTAAATAGTGGGCTTAGAAGATGAACGATTCACAACTTCTGTGTAACATTCTTCCTACTCGTAGTTTGACAGCTGCACGTGTACCGTGTTTTGTTTACGACGAAATGAAGGGAGATAACTTGTGGCAAGATTTCAAGCGCCTATGTGATACTTTCGGCGACAGCCTTATATTTGGGGCAAATTATAAACAACTTTGTGAGTGTTTCATATGAAATTTGACTATAACTGTTGTGTGCAAATGTCATCCATACGTTTGAGAAAACTTCAAATAGTCTTATACTCACAATATGTCACATAATAACTTTATTTTTTAACAAATGTACAATTTTGTTCCTGGTTGTACAGGCGCTTATTACTTTTTAATTTCGCCCTTAGCCTTATTCGTACTCAAAATAGTTAACTTTCCACGAATGTAATATGTCGTTGGCCAAATTGAAAGACATAAATTTATTTAAAATGTGTTCGATATAAGAGTTTTATTTTTGTAGGAAAATGGCTGCTCTTGATCTTGATCCAGTGTTTGTTAAGGCCCTGAAATTGCTGCATTCCAAAAGTAAGGAGTCGGGAGATCTACTAAAACAGATGCTAGATGATGCCATTGCCCAGAAGAAAGGTGTACATAAAGTAAAGGTAAGGGTCATGATGTAGCAACGAGTTGTAATCATTTCCTTCATATTGTTTTAGTGCATGGAGAATGTTGCAGGTGGCAGCTCGAAAGAAAATTTAAATAGTTCTAACCGTTCATATTTAATTTTAAAGACCTTTCAGTTTTTACTTTAGTTCAACTTTGCTTTAAACATTCACAGGTTATAAAATTTGAAACGATCTTGCAAACAAACAAACTGAAGCAAACAACAATGAAAAGGTGAAGGGGTAATATTTGGCAGCGAATATTATTTTATTTTCAGTCTAGTACAGACAGTGAGAAAAGTTCTGAAAAATCGAAACATTCTAGCAGCTCCAAAAGAGATGACGATCATGGAAAGAAAAGAGAGGCAGAGAAAAGACATATTGAAAAGGTACATGCAGATCCTGCTGAAACAATGTATCTTATTGTTAACCCATTGAACCCTAGTGACACGGTATATACATCCTTGACAAAAAGGGCACATGTGAAAAGTACACTTGTCATATGCAAACAGTGTAGACCCTAGTAAAAAATGTACAAGACTTAATTGGAAAATGGAATTGCTCATTTGAAGTTTCAGGGTCAGTGAGTTTAGAACATTTTTCTGTTAAATGTTTCACTGAAAAAAACACACACGAAGAATATAGAACAAAAGCAATGTAGCTGGAACAGTTCTTTACTAATATACAGTAAAACCCCTCTAGTACGACCATTAAAAAGAAGGCTAATTGATTAATAATAGACAGATGTCAGCTTAAAAGTAGCTTTCTGTTTTACTTTCATCTTGCTCTAAGCAGCTGTCTCAACACCTAATAATTAACTTAATTAAGTGGTTGTAAATTAGGGGATTTTCTATTTGTGTTTGCAGACAAAAACAGGGAATGTAGAATCTCCCCCAGAGGTACCTGCAAAGAAGTCACGTTTAGATGGTTCTGAAGCTAAAGAGAAAGACTCTGGCAGCTCGAAAGATAGACATCATGATAAAGATAAAGAAAGAGATAAAGAAAGAGAGAGGGAAAGGTCCAAAAAAGACAAGGAGAGGGATAGGGAAAAGGAACGTGAACGGAAAGAAAGAAAAGAAAGAGAAAGGGAAAAGGAGAGAGAAAAGGAAAGAGAGAAGGAGAAAGCCAAAGCAGCAGCGGAAGCAGAGAAGGAGAAAGAAAAACAGAAAGAGAAAGAAAAGAAACAAAAGGAGAAGAAAGTAGCAAAGCCAGAGACCGAATCTTCTGACGAGGAAGATTTAGAGAAGAATACTGAGGCTACAGATGAGTTTGCCATAGAGCTTGGTGTGTCTTGTGTGGTCTGCAAGTAAGTCATAAGAGCTCCAGATAAGGGGAGTATTTCAAAACCTAAAATATATATTACTGCATTAAACCCTATGGTGTTACTACTCATTAGAATCGTCTCTTTGAGACAATTCTAATGAGCAGTCACACCATAGGATTTGGTGCTGAAATGAGTTTCAGAGAAAATATTGGATTTGTTCAGGTTACTCCCTCTTATCTGGAGCCCTGAAGTCACATTTGTTACACTTGTATTATGGTGCCCTCTCCCTCATACAAGGGCCTTTTAGCACATTTAATTTATTCCTTTGTTTAAGAAAATAGTGACAATTTATAATTAAAGTCATGAACATGTACCAAAGGAAATATGTTCAGTATCCTAGCAGGTGGTAGCTTAAAGCAGGCTGAAAGTAAAGCAGAATGCTTTAAGTGGTCACATATCTTCAAAACAAGAAATCAGCTTTGGAATAATGGGTTATCTCTTCCTTTATAACAATGCCTTCTCACATCTTTAACTTTTCCTCATTTAGATGCTTTTTGTGCCACCTGCAAGGCAGAGGTGACACTAAGGCAGAGGTGACACAAAGGGATCACTTTTCCATTGTTTGTCTGTCCGTCCAAGCACATAAATCGATACTTATGTGGCTAAAAAACATTAACCTGGCTATCTCTTGTGACATTAACCTGGCCTCTTTTTGTGCCATTAGTGGGAATAGGGTTTAGCTTCTTAATCATTCTTTTACATTTTAGAGTTTTGTTTTGTTTGTTAACATCCGTTTCTGCCATCTTTGGGCTAATTGGACACCCCAGAGAGAGGGGAGCGGATACAGAGAACCCGGGCGTGATGCCCTACTCTTATTATCGAAAGAGTTCTGTGGTTCTTTTAGATTCCCAGTGTATAGCACTGATACATCGGACCTCGGTTTATAAAGTCTCATCCGAAGGACTTGGTCTGGCAGGGGATCGAACTCACGACCCCTGACGTCATAAGCGGGTGCTTTACCCCTTGACTACGTCCGGCGGTTCTTTTACGAAGAGAGAGAGCAATGTGAAATTTCAGTTTTGTAGCTAGCCATTTGTAAAAAGATCACAGGAAATTTTAGTCAACTTCTTTGTTCTTTGTCTTCAGGCAGTTTGATTTTACATCAGGTAATCAGCTGGTGGAGTGTCAGGAATGTCAGAGTCTTTACCATCAGGTTAGTACAGGGCTCCAGATAAGGGGAGTATTTCAAAAACTAAAATATTTATTTCTGAATTAAACCCTATGGTGTCACTACTCATTAGAATCGTCTCAAAGAGACGATTCTAATGAGTAGTAACACCATAGGATTTGGTGCTGTATGAGTGAGAACATGTTGAATTTGTTCAGTTGACTCCCTCTTATCTGGAGCCCTGGTAAGTAATTTTAGTAACTTAGTATGCTGTTGTACAGAACAGTGCTCTCTTTCTACAACGGCTCTCCCAACAATGATTCCCTCCTTACAATAATGCTTGTCACTGTTCCCTAAACAAGACAAATATGCCTAACACTTTCTCTGCTGCAATATCGTCTGCTTAAAATAGTCGTCTGCTGTTTTTTCTCATAGATACATATTAGTGGACATTTTGGCAAAAGAAATATAATAATGAGTGACAAACAGCTGGAAACTGGCATCTGATCTGAATTCAAGCTGTTAACAAAATGTAAGCCAAGTCTTAATTTTCTCTCCCTATAACAACTCCCTTTGAACAACACACATAATCTTGTTCTCCTATTAGGTGTTGTTGTAAAGAGGGAGCACTGTAGTGATTGTCCTGTCCATTCGTCTATAACCAGATTTTATATGATCCACAAAAATCTACAGGACCATTGGACCACTTAAACAATTTTCTCGGTCGACTGACACAAAAAATGGTTGGTCTGGTTTGCCAACCACTGACATGTTTGGATAAATTAACATATAATATTTGCAGGAATGCCACCGCCCTCCTGTAGTTGAACAAGATGTCAATGACCCGAGGTTTGTGTGGTATTGCTCCAGATGTGAGAAAACTATGAAGAAAATGGTAAGATACATGTATATACAGTGGAGATGCCCATATTCTTTCCCAATTAGCATGTTTATGATAAAAACCTAATGTCCATTGCAAACAGTTTGGAGCATGATAAGACAGCTGTTTAGTGTTTACCCAGCATCTAATGAGGTTCCAAACTGTTTGCTATTCAGATTGAACATTTTCAAAAAGTTGCCATTTATTGCATTATGTTGAGTTTAACCCATTAACCATAGCCTGTTTCTAGTTTTGAAAACAAGGTACTACTTAAAGCAGGTTGAAAGTAAAGCAGAATGTGCCTTAGGGCACATTCTGCTTTACTTTCAGTCTGCTTTAAGCAAACATCTGCTAGAATAAAGTAAATATTTCTTATGGTACATATTGATACAGTGGAGAAAACGTTATTCTTTTCCAATAAACGCGTTTACGCTAAAACTATTATTTGCAGTGCAAACCGTTTGGAGCCAGATCAGACGCCGGGTAACCCGGCGTCTGATCAGGCTCCAAACTGTTTGCCACCAAGATAAACATGAAATATCAGAATTGTCAAAAAGTTGTTCTTTTCTACGTTTTAGTGCTTTGCGTTTGCGTACGTTTGCGTTTAAACGGGAAAGAATAACAGATTCTCCACTGTAATTGTGTAAATTGGAACTATTTTCCTCAATGGATGAATAAACTAGAGGCGTAAAAAGGGCATATTTATGGGGTAATGGGTTCAATCGGAAAGAAAAACATCTTCTCTCTTATATCAACAGCCATATTCTGTTTACATGTCTCTCGAAAGAGGATGTAGACAAAAGCTATTTTTCTAGACCACAACATTATGTTCTATGTCTAAGGATAAGCTACCCTGTCTTGATACATATGCATTTTACAAAAAGACTCGTGCTAATTACAGGTTGCAGTTTTAACTCATTTACCACTAAAACTTTTAATGGACAATTCAAATGTCTACTTGACTATTCAGGGTTTATTTAAAAAGATATTGCAAATCTGCAAACAGTAAATACCGTGATCAGAATTTAGTTTGCCTTTGTTTAAACACTTTCTTCCTTTATCATATCACAGTACATGTATATTGTTTCTTTCAGGTTGCTAAGCCACAGAAATCTAAATCTGGTTCTGGTACCCCTCCTGAGAAGACAGAAAAACAGACGGTAAAACCAGTCAAACAGGAACCAGCAAGTCTGTTTGCATTTAGCCGCAGAGAACCAAAGGTATATGATTATACTTTACCACAGTGATTTTTTTTACAAAGTCTTGCTTATCTTTCATTGGCTTATAAAATAGTGGATGTTTACAGATTCAAGTAAGACGGATTCTTTAAGAAAATAAGGCAGATTCCAAAATCAGAAAACTCCTTAAATTAGGATAAAGACAAAGTAGTTTTACTAGCAAGAATGCAATGATAGCGGCCAGACAAGGCATTCTGCTTTACTTTTAACCTGCTTTAAGTAATCACGTTTGAAAAATAGAAAATTTGGATTTCTTGTGATTTTTCATGATCCACATATGGCAGCCCTGGAACAAGTAAATGCGCTTAACCACACTTCTATGAGAGAAAGTGTTAAATGAGCTCAAGTTATATAGACTTTAACCCATTACCCCATAGCCTGTTTCTAATTTTGAAAATGGGTGACTACTTAAAGCAGGTTGAAAGTAAAACAGAATGTGCCTTAAGGCACATTCTGCTTTACTTTCAGCCTGCTTTAAATACCATCTTCTAGAATATAAAAAATATTTCTTATGATACATATTCATAACTGTATAAATTGGAAATATTTTCCTAAGTGCATGAATAAATTAAAGGCGTAAAAAGGCATATTCATGGGGTAATGGGTTAACTGTACATGTATACATTATTGTTTTACAGGCTACCCCAGTTGTCAAGGAGCCATCAAGTTCAGGTTCTTCAAAACCATTGAGTGGCCTTGCCAGTCTGGCAGCCAACTTATCTGGCCACTCAAAAACAGTGACTAGTAAAACAGACCAATCAAAAACAAGTAGCTCCAAACCAGACCAACCCAAACTTACTACACAGAAATCGGACCCATCTAAATCAAGCTCCCAGAAATCTGAACAGTCAAAGTCAAGTTCATCAAAGAGCTCGGATCAACAGAAGCAGAGCTCTTCGAAACCAGAATTGTCAAAATCGTCATCGAGCAAGTCTGACCAATCGGAGAAGTCCTCTTCAAGCAGCCAATCAAAAGACAAAGAAAGATCAAAGTCAGTCTCTGATTCGTCGAAGGCTTTACAACGACAAAGTTCAGAGGTTTCAAAATCAAGTTCGAAATCTTCTCCTGAAAACACTAAATCATTTGAAAGAAAATCCTCTGATTCAGGAAAGTCTTCCAAATCGTCATCATCATCATCATCTAGTAGTAAGACTTCAAGCCAGAGTGGCAACAGCCAGGCAGCGAATGCTGACAAACGCATGCAGCAAATGAAGAAGAAAGCAGCTGCTAAAATGAATGAAAAGAGAAAATGAATCATTAACCCATTACCCCATAGCCTATTTGTAATATTGAAGATAGTAGACCACTTAAAGCAGGTTGAAAGTAAGGCAGAATGCGCCTTAAGGCGCATTCTGCTTTACTTTCAGCCTGCTTTAAGCTATTATCTACTAGAAAATAATTATTACGACACATATTCATGACCAGATAAAGTGGAAATATTTTCTTCAATGGCGGAATAATTTAAAAGCATAAAAAGGCGTATTTATGTATAATGGGTTAATATCTTTGAGATTACTGTTGGCAAAGATTAAATGTTTACATTTGATATGTGTTGACCTTTCCTCTCCCCCATTGCTTGTTGTCAGTGTTTGACCAGAAATAAAGCTGGAAGAAAGAAAGTAGACAACTCTTTATGAGCTTTCTGCTATACTTTTATCTTTCCTTAAGCAGTAATCTGGCTTAAACACCGTTTGATATAGGAGAATAGTATTTTTTGTCTATGGGGGAAAGGGTGAATTGAACGGACTTTTTCACAGGCTGAACTGGTCAAGTATATTTATTTATCTACAGTGCTACCTCTCTACAACAACATCCAATGGGAGACAACAATTGTGTGTGTTGTTGGAGGGAGGGAAATAGGCTTACATTTGCAAACAGCTTGAATCCAGATCAGAAGCCTCGTAATCCGGCGTCTGATCTGGATTCAATTGCTTGTCACTCTTCATTAAGTTTTTATCTGTCAAAATGTCCAATATGTAACTTTGAGAAAAACAGCAAACGACAACTTTAAGCAGATGATATTAAAGCAGTAAAAGCCTTAGACATAATTGTCTTGTTTAGGGAACTGCGACAAGAGTCGTTGTAAGGAGGGAAGCGTTGTTGGGAGGGCCGTTGAAGGGAGGGAGCACTGTAATTCATAAATAGGATCAGTTGTTGCCCTTGATAAGAAAACTTGTGGTTCTAGAGTTAAACCTTTACCCCAAAGCATTTTTCTAGTATTGAAGATAAGTGACCACTTAAAGCAGGTTGAAAGTAAAGCAGAATGTGCCTTAAGGCACATTCTGCTTTACTTTCAGCCTGCTTTAAGCTACCATCTGCTAGGGTATAGAAACTATTTCTTATGGTACATGTTTATGGCTGTATAAATTGGAACTATTTTCTTCAGTGGAGGAAAGAATTAAATGCGCTTCTATAGAAGAAAGGGTTTTAGACTCGAATTGTTTGATGTCGATGAAAGAGATTTAAACATAGAACAAAATCCAGTCAAATGTTTTGTTATATTTTTATTATGTTGATCATTTACATTAGAAATATTTGATTCATGTACAGTAGAACCTCTCTATTACGACCACTAAATTATGTCAAATATTAGTAATTTAATGCAGGTGACTGCTTAAAGCAATGTGAAAGTGAAACAGAAAGCTCCTACAGGAGCTTTCTGTTTCACTTTCACATTGCTTTAAGCTGTCACCTGTCTTTTATACAGACAATTAGCCTTCTTTTTAGTGGTCGTAATAGAGAGGTTCTACTGTATGGGACATGACCTTTCAATATTTACTGCATTGGTCGAGATGAGAAGAAAGTAAGGGACAGTCGATATTGCATCCAACTATTACCCCATAGCCTGTTTCTAGTTTTGATGATAGTTGACCACTTAAAGCAGGATGAAAGTGAAGCAGAATGCACCTTAATTCACATATTGTTTTACTTTCAACCTGCTTTAAGCTACTATCTACTAGGATATAGTAAATTTTATAACAGCACATATTCATGACTGTATAAAAATAAAACTATTTTCTTCAGTGAAGGAATAAAATTATAGGCATAAAAAGGGATATTTATGGAGTAATGGGTTAAATAACCATTCACTAGATGATCCACAGGTACTCTAAAATACTGATGGTTACTTAATGCAGGTTAAAAACAATGCAGAAAGCTCCTGTCAGTGACCAATAGATTATCAATTACTACAGGTGGTTGCTTAATGCATATTAAACACAATGCGGAAATATCATATAGGAGCTTTCTGTGGGAGCGATAAAACAGTTGGGATCCAAATATATATCCATATGAGATGCCAAGTTACTTGGCATCTCATTTGGATCCAAACTGTTTGCAAATATCATCACTATATAGTATACATTTATTCTATAAATAGCAGTTTGATAAGAGAATATTGCACTTATTCAAAAGATTGTAATTTAAAGTTTTGAATTTTAATTTTGATTTTTTTCTCCAAATGTAATACTATTTATTACCGCAACTATTTGCCTTTTATCAGCACAAGCTACTGTGTAGAACATCCGCAATGTGCTACTAGAATAAGCAGTGCTGCACTTACATGTACGGTATACAGTTTCTGGGGCAGAAATAAATACAGTCAAACCTGAGTTTAGCTGCAGATAATTCAAAGGCTATTAAAGAAACAAAGTGGAAGCTTAATCCATTACTCCATAGATACACATCTTTACACCTTTAATTTACCGGTATTCTAAAACTTTTACCCAATAGCCTGTTTCTTGTTTTGAAGAGGGATAACCACTTCCTGCAATTTGAAAGTAAGCAGAATACGCCTTAAGGAACTCTTCTTTACTTCATTCATGACTGTATAAAGTGGAACTATTTTCTCCAGAGGAGGAATAGATTAAAGGCGTAAAGAATGCATATATATGGGGGTAATGGCTTTAATATATGATTACTGAACACAGGTAAGACTGTATGTTTTATTTGTCATAATTACACAACAGCTGATTTAGCATTATACATGTTGTACAGTAAAGGTTAGATACCATGACCACTCAAAATCTTTGAACCCTAGTCCCCCATATATGCTTCTTTTCAAACAGTGTACATGTGAAAAGTACACTTGTCCTGTGCAAACAGTGAAGGCCCAGATCAGAGGGCTCCAAAAGGAGCCCTCTGATCAGGGTCTTCACTGTTTGTCAGTAATTGACAAAACATCTCTTCAAGTCAGAAATGGACTAGACAAAAATTGAAACTGGAATTGTCCATTTAAAGTTTCAGGGAGGAAAGAGTTAACCCATTCCTCCCATAATAATGATAAATATGCCTTTTTACACATTTAACTTATTCGTCCACTAAAGAACATAGTTTCACTTTTAATATGCAGTAATGAATAAGAACCATAAGAAATATTTTCTATATCTTAGTAATTTATGGCTTAAAGCAGGCTGAAAGTAAAGCAGAATGCGCCTTACTGGCAACCTGCTTTATGTGACCACCATCTTCAAAACTAGAAACTGGCTATGGGATAATGGGTGAACTCATTCCCCCTATAATAGCGCCTTTTTAACTCATTCCTTATTCCTCACATACTTTCAGCATGGCCTGTTAGAGCCATACAACGTTTTCCTGCATTTTTACATGTGGATACTTAGAGCAGGCTGAAAGTAAATCAGAAAGCTCCTAAAGGTGTTTCCTGCTTTATCTTTAGCCCGCTTTAAAACTTTCTTGGAAACTTGAATTGGTGATTTGAAGACTCAGGGATGAATGAGTTAATACGAGTCCTGACTGCTGTATCAAGATCATGCTAAAAGCTTTTATGCTGTAATACAATGAAATAAAAAAAGATTAACTGTTAAATAAATCATAGTACAAAATGCTATGGCATACAAAATATATGGCAAAAAATAAATGGAATGCAAATAAAGTGGCATACATACTATTAATGCTATCATGCCAGGTTAACAAACTATAAACTGTACAAACTAAGACCTAATATCCCCAAAAGCCCTATGAATTAACAACATCAGTATCAACTACATGCACATCTTTAAAATATTCCAAACTTGTTATTCAACCATCACAAATCACTGCAAATAACAGCCATAAATATTGTCCAAACTTGTGATAAGCCGTCACTCTTTGAAACAGCATAGAGACCAATGAAGACTTGTTACTGCTTAACCCATTACACCATAAATATGCCTTTAGTTTATTCCTCCGCTGAGAAAACCAGTTTCCATTCATATATTGGTCATGAATATGTATCATAAGATATATATTTTATATTCTAGCAGATGGAAGCTTAAAGCAGGCTGAAAGTACCTATCTTCAAAACTAGAAACAGGCCATGGGGTAATGGGTTAACCGACACATGGGGTAATGGGTTAACAACACATGTACACCTTTTTACGTCTTAAAATCATTCCTTCAGTTTAGAAAATAGTTCCTTGTTTGTATAGTCATGAAAAAAATCGTTCTTGTATCCTATCAGATGGTAGCTTAATGCAAGCTGAAAGAAAAGAAGAATGTGCCTTATGACACATTCTGCTTTACTTTCAACCTGCTTTAAGTGGTCACAAAACTAAAGAACAGGCAATGGGGTAAAAGGTTAATGCAGACCATAAGTAAAGCAAAAAGCTGGAACAGGAACTATCTGCTTTACTTGTGCTCTTAAAACATGAAAATTCAATCATCTTCTTTTCGGTGACCGCTTAATACAAGTTCGACTTAATTGGTGAACATTTGGGAATGTATGAAGTATTAATAATGAAATCAAATGTTGCCAACGGTTTGCATTTAACATCTCAACTAGAAAATACTATTTTGCTCGTCATTAATGCTATTCAGCTAAATACTACTAATAAATCCTATAAATAATTTCAAATTAATATCAAAGTGGCAAACAATTTAAGACTCTTCTACAACAACATATCTTCAAAGCTAAACCAAATATTTCTGCATCTCCTTGCATAGATATTGAAGTAAGAAATAAACAATGTAGTAAAAACTGTATTCAATGATGGGACATTGGTAAATCATAAACATCTTTGATGACTATAGCGGCTTTTTGATGCAGGACAAAGATTCAATAGGATCTTTCTGAATTAATTTTGTTTGACATAAACTACAACCTGTCTTAAAGGAAAACGGACAGCTGATGACAATATGGTCTTAGATCCTAGATTTTATCCTAAAAGCAACATTCATGAAGGTCCTGCAATTATTACTCATCGATAAGGTACGAAAAAGATCGATTTACTGCATACAGGTAAGCTATCGCTAATTGGAACGGGCGCCGCCATATTGGCAAAGCTATCATTCGGAACCCTCGATTTTTATCCATTTTGTGACGACACAAAGGCCTAAACACTGATTGGCTCTTTCACTCAACCACTGTAACTTGGACGGACATTTCACACTTCGTCAGTAAGGGTAACGGCAAGCTTAATTCAAGGTCGCATACAGTTAAAAAAAAAAGATAATAGATAGATGGTATATTCATATTGATTATGGTGAACTTGAAAGGTCGTGTAGATCCAGAAGCTATCGTTAATCGGCTTAGAGAAATGTCCGTTCCAATTCCCAGCTATAGAATCTGGGAAAACAATGCTGCGAAATGGCTAACAGTAGAGTATGGCGACATCCATAATACCTTGATTGATGTTTATAATAATAGATCTAGATCTACAATAAAAAATCTGATAATCAGTGCGATATTGTGCTGATCTAGACCTAAATGTTGAACTGGCTTAGATCTACCAACTCGTTTACATATCAGCATTTTCTAACTGGTTCGTCTCGGTTTAGGAATTCAACGCTACAGAAATTCTTAATGAAATAAGTCTCATTACTAGATCTACATATTGTACGGGTAGATCTAGATCGGTTTTTTCTTTCTTAATTTAATCATCGCGATTCTCTAGATCCCGATCTGATAGAGCGATCTTACTTGAGTCCAAATCCGATTTTGATTGGATCTAGTTTTATCGTTCTTATTTCTGGGTGTAGTTTTACACTCGTCATTTCTGTAGAAAAAAATTCAAATAACTTTTAGATAGGCCTAAATGAATTTTAATTTCAGATTTAAATTCGAGTTTTATGGTAGACTCTAGCCTTTTTAAAAAAGCAGCATACACATCTTGATCAATACAAAACCACAAGAGCTAAAAGTGTCCAATATTCTTTTTTTCTTTTTTTTTTTAAAGATCTTGGCTTTTTTGTTTTGATGTAACCCTTTCCCCCATAAATACGCCTTTTAACGCCTTTAATTAATTCCTTCATATACTGAAGAAAATAGTTTCAATATCATACTGTCACAAATAAAAATCATAAGAAATATTTTCAATATTTTAGCAGATAAAAGCTTAAAGCAGGCTGAAAGTATTTTCAACCTGTTTTAAGTGGTCACATATTTTCAGAAGTAGATACAGGGTAAAAGGCTCGTGGCGTGTACTCGCATATTTAAGTAGCCAAATTGCTAGCCTGACCCTGTTTGACAAGTGCGGCTAATTAGATTACGTAATATGGATATTTATGCCCTGCAGGCCCCTAAAGCTTCTTACTTCTTCACAGAGGGGGTCTTAGGCAGAAAGGGGTTGTGTGTAATTATTTCCGGTCCATATCGTACAATTTGCAAGGCAGCTTAATTGATTAGTGATTGATGATGAATGTCAGCATAAAATGCGATCTAGATCAAAGCCGCCTGCTGAAATATGTCCTGAATCTGTTTCGATTATGATTTTCAAAGATCTTTATATAAGCTCAAGATATATAACGATAAGTAAAAAACGACATTAATACAATAAATGAGCACTCGGGTCACGTTATCTAGAGCGTTCAGTTTTGACCCAGATCAGAATATCAAATACTTTGTTCAGCAGACAATTAATCAGTTTGGATCTTAATCAGACATTGCCAGTCTCAATTGCTAGATGATAAATTGATATTCCACATTTGTCATGTCAATGACTGTGCAAAAAGTTCAGCAACAGTTTGGATCCAACTGAGATAGTGAGAAACTCTGTGATTGAAAATCCAAACTAAGGTTTGAATGTATTGAAAAGCTCATTGAAGAAACTTTTATCCGTACGAGAGACTGACAAACAGTTAGGACCCAGATCGGAATCAAAACTGACTGTACTTAAAGGTCAGCAACAGTTTGGATCCAAATGAGATATTGAGAAACTCTGTGATTGAGACCTGGATGTACGAAAGTTCCCGGATGTTGCGATACCAAGAAAAAATGGTCTATTTTCTAAAAATGTATGTCCGATTGAGGACCAGAACCGATGTTAAACGTCACGGAAAATTCATAACAGACCAGAAAAATAATTTGATCCCCCTTATTTTATTAAATAAAAACGTAATACATCATCCGTTTTGTACTGGATGCAGAGACAGTGTATAGCCATATGGCTATACACTGTCTCTGACTGGATGTTATAAAAATCGGCACATGTATTATCGTCTTTATCTGCTCGTGTTTTAGTCGTAGCCCCGTAAAAGAACGAAGATATCCTGGAGCCGATGTTTATGATTAATATTTACGGAAATATTAACAGATAAGACTAAATATATCGGAGAAACTTTTTTCGAAAGTCACAGGGCTTCGATGCCTTTATTCACAACCAGTATGCAAATATTATCAAGAGTATCCGTGCCCGATTCCGGTGTCCTATGATATTTGCCTGATATACGCTACCTCAAGTATGGCTGGATTAAGCACTAATAGCTCGAAATTTTGATGGTTCTGCTATGCACTCATTGTCACCAAGACACCCAATCGTCATTTCATTTGTTCTTCAGCAAGTATTAACCTCCTTTGTAGGCATTTATACATAAGTATTGCAGTCGCAAATTCGTCCGGCGAATGCGCTTTCTCTTCGCCCGACCCGTCGTAGTCTCTGTCTTCTAATATTACATTCTCTGATAATTTAGGATCGAAATCGTAACACTGAAGTTCTAAAGTGTTTTTACCTTCCTCCACATGCCCAATTTTTCTCAGTATTTCAGTTTATTAATGTTATTGATGTAAATTCCGCGCACTCTACGGCATTCCCGGTTAGACTCGCTATAACCGGAAGGTCGCGGAAGGCCTTAGTTACGTCACACAGGTAAACAAAATGGCGGCCCCCATGGTCGCTTGCACAGTCATATATCACAAAGTTTAAACGGCTCTAACTACTTCATTTTTTATTATTTTTCAAAATTTCAAAGGCAGAATGCGATTTTTTTTCAATATCTTTCATTTAAAAGATATTTATCACCAGCTGTCCATTTCCCTTTAAGGATTGCTCATTGCACCTTTGTTCTGAAACATAGAGATTATAATTTAAGTTTGAAGATACAAGTAGCATAATGAATTTTCATCATTTACAAGAAACTATCGTAGTCTAAATTGTAGTATATGGTTTGAATTTTGTTTCATTTAAAATGGGTAGGATCAACATATTCCCCACTGTATCAGGAAGGTAGTGGCAGCTTACATTACCAAACAAATACATGGGAAAAGATTATATACAGTTACAAAAATACTATTTACAAACAAACGGCCAGTTCACAAACATATCTTAGCTAAAAGTGTGTAGTAAATCTTGTCATTACAACCACTTCAAAGAAGTCTTTCTATTCAGCATTTAACTCTTTCAACACCATGGACCTGTTTAAAATATACTCATTGCATTAACAAACAGTGTAGACCCAGATCAGAGGGCTCCTATAGGAGCCCTCTGATCAGGGTATACACTGTTTGCTAATTTAGAGCAGTATTTATTAAACTACCCAGAATTCCAAGTAGACTGGTTCATATTTTGGTAACTAAAATGGTCCACAAGGGAAACTGATAACCAACAAGGGTAAATTAGTGTTGAAAGAGTTAAAGCAAGAGACTGTTTAACCCTTTACACCATAGAAAAACGTGATTATCACCAATATGCAATTGTAGATGTAACTGTTAAAAACAACATTAAAGTAGAGCTTTCTGCCTTACTTTCATCTTGCTTTAAGGCTTCCATCTGTATTCAGCAATATGGGTGATTTGTGCATTTGGCTGTGAAGGAAAGGGTTAAGTCAACAGTATGGACAATGGTTGTGAAACTAGCCCCATATATTGTGAGACAAACGCTTATTCAAATATTGTTACCATAATGATGAACTTCGTGTAAAAAGGTAAAACAATGAACAAAATTCTGGGGGAAAAATGTGATTCAGCTACAATGTACATATTTACATGTATATACATACAGTACAACCTCTCTACAACGACCACTAAAAAGAAAACTAATTGATTAGACGAAAGACAGCTGACAGCTTAAAGCAAGGTGACAGTAAAACAGAAAAGCTCATGTAGAAGCTTTCTGTTTTATTGTCACCTGGCTTTAAGCAGTCACCTGTCGCAAACACCTTATAATTAACATAATTAAGTGGTCGTTATAGAGGGGTTCTACTGTACATTGATTTGGTCTGCTTATACTTATGACAAGCAAGCAGTACATAATATGTCTTCTAGTGTGTACTTGTCTGACAGACAGTCAAACCTGTATTAAACCTTTCCGCAATAGAATCACTATTTAGCACATTTAATTTATTCCTCCGCTGAAGAAAATTGTTCTACATGTATACTGTCATGAACATGTATCATAAGAAACATTACCTATATACTCCAGATTGAAAATAGGTGACCACTTAAAGCAGGTTGAAAGTAAAGCAGAATTGGCTTTCAGCCTGCTTTAAGCTATCATTTGCTTGAATATAGAAAATAGTTCTTATTATACATGTTCATACCTGTATAAATTGGAACTTTTTTCCGCAGTGGAGAAATAAATTAATGGCGAAAAGTATATTTATGGGGTAACAGGTTATATTAAAGCAGGCTTCTTAATTCAGTGGATGCTAAACTCTTAGCACACTAGAACCATATCAACCTTTGCAAACAGTTTGGATCCTGATGAGACGTCCCGTAACACGGCGTCTCACAAGGATCTAAACTGTTTGGCATTCTGACCCTGTTTGGAAAAAAATGTAGAAAATTATATTTTTAGAACAGTTGCAGACGACAATGTTTAGACAAAAATTACCCAGCATCCAAAGCTTTAATACAGGTTTAACTGTAGGACTACAGACTCTGAACTATATTGTTGATTACCAATAAACATGATTAGACATCAGCAAAACATTTATCAAAGTAAAATAAGATTATGCAACAGAACTATTTACCCTAACAGTATGTTTAGAAGAAAGGAAAAATACCATTAAGTGTAATTAATCTTTTTTTGTACAATTTATATCTTTTGATCAAATTGGCATTTAACATTTCCTCAATTAGAGGGCCTATACCTACTCCTCTGTGTCAAGTGTAATAATATATGTTGTAGACAGATGGCAGGTTAGAGCAAGACAGAGATAAAGAAGCTTTCTGCTTTTCTTTAATCTTGCTTTCAGTAGTATCTAGACTTATTAAATACAGTAGGACCAAAACATTTTGAGCCTTATCAGACGAGTTAAAGTGGTCTACTCAGGCTCTAAAATGTTTGCAAAAGAAACAACAGTACAACCACTAAATTGTGTTAAT